>JAKFHU010000747.1:16000000-16685000 GCA_023783475.1 Daubentonia madagascariensis | reverse complement strand
GCAAGTGTTGTTATAAAATTTCAGACCTCACTCTCTGAGAAAGGCCTTTGAGCAAAGAGTTGAAGACAATATGTGCCGGGACCGGACTGCGGTCTCGGCAACAGAAAACCACAGAGCAGCAAACACTGAACAGGGAAAGGTAAGCCCCGGGGCCACCCTGTGGCTGTGGGTTTAGTGGTTACATGAGTACTGTAGGAGAAGAATTTCTTTCTGCAAATGCCTGAAAAGGAGCAGCATCTTAGGTTTCCAGGAAGCAGTGCTACTTTTCAATGCAAGCAGGGTTGATGTTCCTTTTTCACAGGGAGGTGCACAGGAGGACTAAAACCGAGGACCGGGTCCCAGATCCAGTGTCATTGAATGCAGCGTTTCTGAATGGAGTCAGCTGGAGTTCAATAATAGCTAATTGAAAAGGAATGAGCTTAAATGGTTTTGTGATCCATCTGAGCGATGTGCATAAATGAAGCAAAAATAATGCAAGCTTCATTGAAAATAGAGAAGATAAAAATGCCTGGAATTCGACCATCCCAACCAAAGACTTGCTGAGACAGATCTGACTGCCTGATCCAACCAACTTTTATTTGTGACTGAGGTCTCTTTCATGTCCCCAAACCACCCCAGTATAGTGGGTTTATACTGCTGTGTAGAGCCATATGGAAATCAGTTGACTATAATATGCTTAGAAAATGGAAAGAACCAGAAGGGTCTAGTACGAGACAGTAATTGGATTTCTTAGAAAATTAAGAAATTTCTTGGGAAATGTTTAAAGTATTATCATTGAAATAAAATGTTTACCTATAGAGAGATTTTTGACTTTATAAAAATGTTTGTCAAGGATCAACATATTTAGGGAACGAAGACAACAGTTACAAAGGAAGAGTCCACAGAAACAATTTAAGGCAATGCTCTGGAGTTAAACTGCCTGATTTAAAATCCTGGAAACAGCCCTACTCGCTGTGTAGCAAGTTAAATAAACTTTCTTTGCCTCAGTTCCCTCATCTGTAAAATTAGATATTAATAAGAGTGCCTGTCTCATTAGGCTGTTGAGAGGATATATAAGATTGTGCATGTAAATACCCTTATCACAGTGCCTGGTATATGTTATTATTATTAGGCAATGTAACACATATTAGTTGAGAATGAATGGATTAGTTAGTTTGTTTCTTTTGGAGTGAAGAAATAAAGGCATGAATTATTTTTATTGGCCATTGTTTTGTTTTATTGCGATTTAAAAATAATTGAATTGCTGCTGGTCGGAGATCATTACTTCTTTTCCCTTTTAGCTTTAATTCTGTGGCAGCCAGCAAGTTTCTCCTCATAGATGTTCCAGCAGACTCCTTCCAAGAGACTGTTTCTTAAGTGGAAACTGCACGCCTATACATGATCATATCTTACCTTCTAGAAGTTCCCTTCAGGTGATGTCAATATTTTTCTTTCTTTGTGAAGAGGGAAAAGCATTGATTTCTTAAGTGTATTAATTCTCTAAGTAGTTTTCTTTTATAGGAGACACTCAGAATTTGCAAGGAATAGACGTGTGTTCAAACTGAGAAAGTCATGAAACTTGAACTGAGGCAGTTGGGGAAGCGGCATTGCAAGGCAAGAGTGCAGTGGCTCACCTCCCCTCCGTCCCCTGACAAGCTGACAGTTGCCATCTGCGCTCCTCTCCCACGAATACTCCATTCTTCTCTCCTAAGGTGGGGACTGGATAAGGACATGAAATCTGGAATGGACTGGGAGAGACTGGATAAGCCTGCGATACACAGCTTTCCAAACTCCATACAGAAGAGCCCCACAAAGTCTTTCCAGGATACATCAGCTACTCCCATAAGGAAAGAATGCGAAACATTCTTTGCTTCCAGGCCACCTCCCTTTGTGAAATCTCTTCTTCTGCATTGTCCCTTCAGTCATCTTTCACCAGGTCCTAAATGCCACCATGCCATCCTTAGGTTGTCCAAAATTGCCCTTTCCCTTCAGGGTTGGTACCTCTGATGATTCTTACACTATCTCTTGTTCCAAAATGGTCCTTTCAGCCACATCAACAAAATGCCCCTTCTGGGGTAGTCTGGACTGCTTGATTTTGATGTGATCAAAGTAACTCATATTAGGGCCTGAATAATAGATTTAAGGGCATAGTGGAGGTGGGGAACATGCATGTTCTAAGAAATTATTATCACTGTCATTTTTAAGACATGATTCCTCTGTGTATGCCTGAAGAAGCCTTTCTGGTGCTTGCTCTTTTTTGCTGTAAGGGTCAGAAATGCAACTGGATACAGGCAGGGACAGGGCAGTAGCATAAACTGGGTTAAGCTGGCAGAGTTAGCAAATAGGGAGCGTGGGGCTGTGATGACCTGGAGAGGGACATTCACATTAAACAAGAACAGCTGGGAGCCCCTGAGCAGCCATTATGTCTGAAGCTTGGTGTATCACAGAAGCACCCTCACTGCCTCCCCCCGCCCCCAAGTGTGACCATTCAGGAAAATGTATGGGGTCTGCATCGTTTTATGGCCCAGGGCTGCATTGCATTCATATCTACCACCTCTACCGGTGTCCCTGTACCCATATCCTACAAGGTACGGAAAGAAAAGAGAGTTTTCCCAGAAAGTGACATAAAATCCTGAGTCAAATCCACCCTATACTGATCACATTATCTTTCTCCCAATTACTCTTTCTCACATTTGTATCAATCATTCCAGAATCAAAATTCTTTGTTAGTGCAAAAATTATGTGCCTTTATACTTATCCAGAGAAACGAATAAGAGAAATGACAGTGATGGAACTTTAGCATGATAAGAAATCCAAATTAAAATATTTTAAAATAAAATTTCAGCCCCATATCCATTTACACTGCAGTTCTTTGTCTTATTTGTAAAAATAAAATCACATAATCAACCTGGTGTTTCCAGTACTTCACCAAATTATTCAGTATACTTAAATATCCCCATTTCTTAACTGCCTTATAATTATTGCTTGATTTATTAAATTGAAGACTGATTGAATCAATAAGAATAATTGATTTTTATGCACCAGAAACAGTTGATTCCCATTAAAGCATATTCCATGCAAAACTTAATGTAAACTGGAATTTTAATAAAGTGCAGAAGTGAGACTATATGGGCATATTTTTGGCCTTCCCATTAATTTAACTGTGAACTTTTATTTGTGAAACTGTCCTGAGGCGGTTTCAAAACCCAGCAAAGTAATCAGTTCCAAATTAGTATTCAGGTTAGTTAATGATAACATAGATAAAGATATCTAGCCCTATTTGTAAACATAAACACTCTTTTTCCATTGCAGAGAAGTTTTTAGAAAAACACACATATTGAGAAGTCCAGGGTTAAACCTAATTAATTTTACTTTATATTTCATTGCCAACATAGGGAGGGTAAAAGAAGGGAAAGGAAGTAATAGTTTCCTTTGCTGTCATCATTTGGAAGAAACTCCATATATAAACTAGAAAGTAATTAACCACCTTTGATGAATCCAAACATTTTAATGTGTGCAACACAGCCTGGGAAAAGAAAGAATCATATTAAATTAGGAAAAAAATCCAAAAAGATAAAAAATAATTTAAATAACATTCATAAGTAGTAGGAAAGAATTAAGACAACAAAGAAATTTTATTATAAACCTATCAATTTTACATTTTAGATCTAGCTCCACAGTAGTCACAGAGTTATAGCTAGCTCTTAACTAATTAACGAAATAACTAACTAGAGTAGACAGAATACAGTAGAGATGAAGGAAATGATTCTTAAATGTTCTTGACTTTTTCTGATACATTTGTGGTATAACAAATGTGTATCTTCAGTTTTCCAAAGAAGTTCCAATTTTCTCTACCCTTACTTTTAAAATTAATCAGTTAAACACATAACTACATTTAATTTTAGGTCCTTATAAAACTTAGCATAGAAGTAAATTACTTAAGCAGAAAAAGACCCAGATTTATTGTGAGGTTTGGGATAAAATGTATACAACAAATCCAGAGAGTACTGGAAAGATCTCGCCTCCGTGAGAATAGAAACCCATTGGGTCTGGTAGAGATTACATTAATTTTCACGTTGACCTCTTGCTTGGGTAGCCTGAAATCAAAACTAGCTTTGGCTCTAGCTTATGTCCTCACTGGGAATACGTATTAAATTGTATGTTACCTGGGGCTAATGACATTCACATGGGCCGCCAGGCTTTCGTGTTTTCCCCTTCTTACTCTCTCTTGCTGTAGCACTGTTCCCACAGGCTGCCTCTCTGGTGAGGCACATTCTCCATCCAGTTTAAAGGAAATCTGTGTGGAGAAATAAGTCAAATTAATAGCACATGTTAGAAATCACCATCAAGCCACCAATATCAAGATTTTCCCATTAATGGTAACAGAGGTACATCATAGAGGATGGTAGAAGGCAGGAAACATCTCAAATAAGAGGGAAACAGTTTTGTTAGCAGCAGTATAAAAGTAAATATAGTTAACACCTGTTGAATGATTACAGGGCTAGGCCCTGGGCTAAATACTTTACTTGTATTATCTTATTAAATTCTTGTAAGACACATGAAAGGGAAATACACTAATAATATTCCTATTTTATAGATGAGAAAACTGAGGCACAGAGAGATGAAGTGACTTGTGTGAACAAATAGTGGGAAATAACAGGTTTAAATAGCATCTCATTAACAGGCCTAAACTGTTTAACATACGCCTTAAAATTTGGTCTAATAGAATAATTTAATTATTACAGAACTTGGAAATTTTAGAATTCTCTTAACCCTGGATTTAAACTAGAGATCAAAGTAACCCTTGATCTTCTCTGTTTTCTAAGATTTGTGTGAGGTGTAATAGTTTGGTCACCAATTTCAATTTCAAAATTATAAACCTCAATAAGTTTTGGTGAAGATAGACATTTGAAACTCAATATATTATCAGTTATTCTACCACCATTTTTTAAATTAATTCACCACTGGGCTTATGTTAAAATAATAGAGTAATAGCTACAGTTTATTAAGGACCTATTACTGTGGGCTAGGCCCTGTGCTAAATATTTTGCAGACATTACTTAAATTCTCAATAATAGATATAATTATCCCCATTTTACAGATGGGGAAAGAGAGGTTCAGAGATTAAGCAACTTAATCCAAATGTGTACATCATTAATGTGGTGGACCTCAGATTAGAACCCAGGTATGCCTGACTATAAAAACTGTGACCATAACCTCTGAGTTATGTATTTTAAATTCAAATAAAGCAAAAAATAAAGAGAAAAGCACTTTTAAGTGGAATCATTTTTACTGTCATAACAACACCAATATTGCCTCAAAGAAAGCCTTCTGCAGTGTGGAATTCTGTGTCTTATGCTCTGGCTAAGACCTGGTATAGGAAGGTATTGGATCTCACTCATGATGATCTCACAGACCTGAAGGTGGCCTTGCTTTGTGCCCTTTGTGCCCTTGTGAAAACTAAAGCATCCAGGAGTCACAGGGCACAATTATAGCACTGTGCAGTTCTCTGCATTCTTCAGACCTAACATTCTTCTGAAGCAAGAGGAGCACAGATGAGCGCAGAGCCCACACTAACTTTGCCTTGCCCTATGGCTTTGCAGGTACCTGAGATATGGAAGTAGCTTCATGTGTTCACCCAGAGACGTTGGTGGTTAACTGTTGGCCTAGCTGCCTAATTATGATGAAAGTGGGCTTCCAGGCCTCAACAAGTTTTCTTTCACAGTGAGTGCCCTGAGGAGAAAGGAGGGGATTTTGGTACTACCTTATTGTTTGAGTCTGCCATGCAGGTGCCCAGCTGTGAAACAATGAACTCCATTGATGGTGATGCATGGCCCTGTACATGCCAAAGCCAACGCATATTGCTGTGGGCAGGTATGGAAGTCAACGGTGATGCATAACCAGGTGGGGGTTCAGGATCAAAAAATGGCCTCCTCCTCCTCAGAGCTGACAAAATTAATCATGGCCAAACTCACTAGAGAGCAAACTACCTGCAATATTTTGAAAAACGGGTCTGTGAATTTGGACAGACGCTTCAGTTCTAAAGCTCTGACATTATGGCAGATGCATGTATTTTCAGCAGTTTCTCCACAAATGGAACTCTTTAAGAACTCTTGAATGTGAAAAATTATATGTATTTTATTTTTAAAGACGGTGTATCTGAATTACCTTTCCCGCAAAAGAGGAAAAGGAATCCTACAAACTTTCTTGGATTTGTTTAAGTGGTTTCTTTTTTTCTGGAGAAAATATAGATAAGAGGGCAAAACATATTATGGGATTTAAAAAATAACCATTGCTGTGATTTTTCAACAAGGAACTACTAAGTGCCTGATTTCACATGGCTTCCTCTTCTGGCTTGACTTTTGCAAATTCACAGCTTATAAGCAGAGGCCACAGATAAGGAAATATTAATACATACAGACAACCAAGTAGAAAGGGACATAGGAATGTAGCCCAGTCTTTCTTTGAAACACTTTTGAGAGAAAGATCATTCATTTATGAAACACTTATGAATCTCATATAACCTGGTGCTACACAATCTTTCAATTCTTGGCCATTAGCTTTTTAGGCTCCTTGAATTCTACCTTGTGGGAAATAATTCATTCACCTTTAAGCAGGGGCCAAGAAGGGACCATTTTCATTTTCTCATAAAAACTTATTGACAACAACTATTTCCAGCACCATGATTTGCACTGGGGACAGAAAAGTAAGCAAATTTGGCCCAAGCTTTCTTTTTCCTTGGCTTGGAGCAGGGCTTCTAACGCCCTTTCAGCATTTCCTGGTTGAGCAGAATCTGAAAGCAATTCTGGTTCAGTAGAAATACATGAGGCAAGTTATGACAAATGCCCAGCAGAGAGCCAAACTTTGTGGGTGCATTACTAAAACTCTTGAGACCTCAGTATCTTCATCTGTAAAATGGAGACATTAAGACTTACCTTCATGGTTTGTTCTGTGGGATTAAATGAGATCATGTATCATGCCTGATACATAATAGAACAGAAAGGATGCTAGTCATTGTTGTGATCAGTTTGTATATATCTGCTCTTGGCCCTTCTATAGATGAATTTATGGGCAGCCCCATGGATTGAGGCCATACTCAGTGCCCCCTAAGGGCCTGTCATGTGGAATTTCAAAGTGCAAGAAAACAGACTTTGGTTTCTTAAAAATCTCAGACTCTCGTCTGACTACCACCATATTCTAACCTTTCTTCCTCTAGTGTATCTTGCTCAGGCATCATTTGCACATCACACTGTATTATTTTTCTCTCTCTTTGCCCAACAGGGATGTGGGATAGGGAAGGTATAGAGGATGGGTTTTCCCTTACCCAATTTCAAGATCACCCTCACTAAGTCCCCACTGAGGGAACAGGCTTGTTATTACCCTTAGGGGGATTTGGAAATCAACCCTAGGGCTTGGCTTACCAGCATGGACATGTGGGCAGCAGCCAAGCTGAGAAATCAACATGGACATCATGTTGGCCCCCAGGAAAATGTGCCTGGCTTGGTTTGTACTGGCTTCCAGAGAGCCCTCTGGCCTGACATGGTACTAACCAGGGAAAGTCCAACTGACCACTGACTTCCTGCAGTGCCTTTTGATTATGCTGAAGGAGAGGCCTGAGATTCAGTGTGCAGATTTGGTCTCCAGGGAGGTCCTCTGCCAGCACAAGCACCAACCTCCCCTTGTTTGGATAAGAGAAGAGGATGACAGAAAAGGGGACCAGGGAAGAACTTAACCAAATCTTGGGAATGTTGCATGCTCAGACTAAAAGTGAGGTTGTTCACTTCTTGGCTTAACTTGAAATGTAGGAGTTGGCCCTACACTTGGCTGTCATGGGACAAAGGCCTTCTCTCCAACCAGGATCACAAAGAGTGGAATCCCAGTCAGCACAGAGTAAAATTTAACTTTGGCTTATTTATTTTTTCCTTAGCACGTCTTTGGCCCCAAACACACGCCAGCCCCCATCGCGACCCCTCTCCTCACTGACTTCCTGACCAGGTTTCTCAGGTTGACACTATGAAACCAGAAATCAGTTCACTGCCTTTGACTTACTGTCATTCCCCTAATTGTTGGTTAAATGAGTTTTGCTCGGCAGGAGCAAAGAGGAAGAGCAGGTCGTAAGGAGAAAAAAACAAAGTAAAGATTACACTGTTCACTTACCTTGGCCTTACCTGACCTCTCTCGACACTTGTTCCCCTCTTCCCTCCCTTCTTCCCTCCTCGATGGTTGGGGCCATGCGGCTTCTGGTTCTCAAGAATATCCCAGCTGGTCTCTCCCTCTGTCTGGTTCCTTCTCACTGACAGTGGAAATGGAGTTAGCAAGCTTGCACATGCTAAAGTGTGAATGACTGACTAATCACCCATCTCTCTGCCCCATGCTCTCCACATTCCCAGAGGTGTTTTCTCTTGGGTTGGGCTTCGTTTAATTTCAGAAGCAGGGAATGGAACTCTGTAGAAGATAAGAGGCAGACTGGCAGCGTGGCATGGAAAGGTGTGGGTTACAGAGCCTTGTATAGTTTGGCAAGTTACCTAATCACTTTGAGCTTCAATATCCCCTTCTATGGAGTAATAGCCCCTTCTTTTTTAGAGATAATATGTGTAAAGCTTCTAACTTGGTCCCACATAGCATATACTTAATCATCAATCTGATCCTTATTATTGAGCTGTTCTATCTATACCTAAGACCAGTTCTAAACCGGTTGTGATTGTTAATGAGGCCTACAATGTTGGGAGGTGTTATTACCATAGCTGCCTTGACCTCCCCATTAGTTTTGTGTCCTAAGGCTGCCTTTGAGGAAATCTGGTAGCCCAAAAAGGACAAGAGAGAAACAAGTAGAGGGAATGTACTGCTTAGCTTGGAGTCACTACCAAGTGGTGACTGGCTTGGTCACCTAGGGCCACGAGAGTTTCATTCACCTGAGGAGACCAGAGGCTCAGTGGCCCAAGGCTCTTGGAAAATGAGCAAAATTAGCTGCTCTCTGCTGATGTTTGTGAATTCCTCTCTGAGGGGCTCCCAAGCCCCCTGGTAACTCCAACTTCCACAGGCTACTGTTCTCTTTCTGTGCCAGTGATTCTCAAGCCTGGCTGCACACTAAAGTCTCATGGAGTGGTGGGCCTGGCTAGTTGCAACAGCTCCCCAGGTGAATCTAATGTGCAATCAGAGTTGAGAGTCACTGTCTGAGACTCAGCCTGAGGCTGTTGGAGTTTCTCCTGCGGAGAGAAGCTGTTAAGCTTGGGTTTTGGTTGTACACTTCTTCCCCAGATGGATCCCAAATGATCACTGAACCTTAATGTAATTATTTATGTTGCTTAATTTGTGTCGTACTTTAAAAGCATTTATTTATTTACTTTAAAAGGTATACACTCCTTATCCCAACAAGCACGGTCTAATGTGGTATGGTCATACTGCTCAAGCAGTATATTTCTAGCCTTCCAAGTAAAAAGAAAAAAAAAAAGGAAAAATCATTACTTAAGTTCCTTTCTGGAGCAACGTCAGAGAGTAATCTAGGGGGTATTAAATATATCTTTATCAGGGTAAGTTGAGGAAACCTTCCTGGGTGATTATTCCATTTCTCTGAGCTGGTCAATTAGCGCAGGCATGAAGCCTCACACGTAGTGATGGAGACCTCATCTCCCATGAGGCCTCCATCAGGTAGGCTGCTCATTTTGAAAAGGCAGATGCTCTGCAATCCCACACACGTGACCAGAAGCCTGAATACTCATGGTTGACCCAATTCCTACTCTCATGCAAAGATGTAGCTGTGATATCCCTGATGTTTTATAAAACTATATTTTTTTAAAGAGCTAAGGTGAAACTTATTGTAGGCACAGTAAGTATGAAAAACTGAGCTCAATGACACTATTGATATTTTATCAGAAAGGCTCTCCTGGAAGGATTTAGCCACCCATCAGTGTCAAATATTGAATTTCTTTGTCGTGGACAAGCGACATAACTACTTAGGTTCAAGGGAACACAACTAGGACTAAGGATTAGAAGTTACAAGAGGACATATTTCCACTAAGTATGAGGGAGACCCTTTTGTTGGCCAAAGATGGAATGAATGAGCATCGCACCATGGTATCTTTGACCAATCAGTTCAAATGCTGGAAGGTCAGAATGGTGAGTGTCCAAAAGGGAGCACTTGGATTATTGGTTACACCAGAGACATTCACCTGCCCAATCAAAAGTATATTGTACGTTGAAGCCAATGAGGACAGAGAAAGATAAGAGAATGCATTAAACCCACATCTAAAAGTATGTCACACATCCATGAGAATTTTTAAAGAATGTGCTTTAATTATTAATATAAGGTGTTCAGTTGATCTCATTGTGATGATGAGAAAAGAAACCATTACTCTTAACACCACTGAATAGCTATAAAGAGGGCAGATGGAAATAGGGACTGTCATTTAATGAGAGCCTTTGAAATGCTTGATGTTTTCCATGTATTATTTTATTTCTCACAACCACCCTGAAGGTAGGCCATCCAAACCAGTAAACCTCAGGAAGCTGAGGCCCACTGAGGTTAAGTAACTTTCTCAGAATCTCATAGATACCGAGGAGCAGAAGCAGCAGTTAAATCAAGGTCTGCCAACCCCAATTTACTATAGCTCTATGCTGATCTTATGGCTTCTCTGCTTTGCTCAATTAAAAAAAATTTTTTTGATATTTGTTTCTTCATATAATATTTGTACTATATCTTCAAAAACTCACCAAAAATGATAAGTACATGAGGCAATGCACACATTAATTAGCTTGAATGAACCATTCCACAATATATGCATATTTCAAAATACCATGCTCTACACAATAAATATACGTAACTTTTATTTTTCAATTAAAAAAACTCCTCAGATTAAAGTAAACTGTATATTAGACCATGATTTACCTCATATTGGTTTGAGCATCAGGCAGATTTTTCAAGTGTGCTGGTAGACATGGTGTACCAGGGAAGGCCACCTATTAGATATGTTTTCCAAGTTAGTTCATTAAAGATAACTCAATAATAGCTAGACTGATATGGGTCTTATTTGAATATGCCAAGACTACTTTTACATTAGCATTTTGTTGAGTCCTGAGTCAATTCTCACCTTGAGTGCGTAGAAATAGGCTTTATACCAACCGGGCGTGCCAGGTGTGCTTGTGAGCAGTGCACACCTGCATACTCAGTCATGTGAGTGGGATACAGGTCACTTCCAAATCCTGGCTCTGCTACTTCTCACCTGATGACCTAGAGAAAGGCATGCATGTATCTTTTCTAATAACAGTTTGCTCATGGGGTATTTGGAATTAAATGAAATAATACAACTTGAGTGCCTCCTATGGTGCCTGCAACGTTTTCTTTCCTCCCTCTCTCACTTCCTTCCTTTGAAAAATATTCATTTATCTCCGACTCAATAGTAAATTAGATAGAGCTATTTCCCTTTCAGAAACAGGTCAGAAATAAAGTTCAGAGGGAAACAGACTAAAAACAAGTAGATACAATAACCACACTTTGTGAAGAGTGTTGTGAGAGTAACAGAGGGTGTAAGGTAGAGCACTAGCCTTAGAGAGAGAGGCCAGACTTGCTGTTATTAATGATATTGTTGTTATGATTATGGTTTAAGTGCATTTTATTTTTGTAAAAAAGGTTTTATATGATGGAATTTTCAAATATAGGCAAAATTAGAGAGTGGTTCATACACCACCACTCAGCTACAATCAGAATCAATTTATGACCACTCGTGTTCTATTGGTATTCTTTTCTATTTCCACGTCCTCCTGTGGCTGGATTATTTTGCAAGACATCTCAGACATTATATCATAATCTGTAAATACTTCAGTACATATTTATAAGTGATAAACATAATAAGGAAATTATTTGGAAAATCTTACTATTACAGGTGAATCTTTGGGGGTCTTGGAGCTGAAATTTTTCAATACTTTATTTGCCCTCTAGAATCTCTCTCCTTTGTCTTCACTACCTGTATGCCTACTTTTAGACTTGGACCTTGCCTTAGCCTCCTGAGGTTTAAGTGTTAATACATGGAAAGTGCTTAGAAAAGCATCAATATATAGTGATTGTTCAATAAATATTGATTATTAGAGATGTTAGAGTGTGAAAGGAACCCAAAAATTTGTCCAAAATTCCTGCTCAGGAACATCCAAAATGAAATTTAACAAATTTATGAGTATTCAGTGGCCTGAAATGGTGAATAATGAAGATTTTTCATAAACCAGAGACCCTAAACCTCACAGGAATTATAGACATCTAAACGACAGTATTGGGAAAAAAAGTGAGCAAGACAGTGAATGCAACTTTTTCCCTGGTATGTAGAATTACCTTTTGATTTCTAGAATTCTATCATTAGACTTTTATAAAATATTTTATTTTGTGAGGGTCTGACATACAAGAGAACATCCAAATCACAATAAGTTAAAAGCTCTTTTAATTAACTTAATTTCTATTGAAACCATCATAACAATTTATCCATACATTACATCTTCATTGTTCACCATGTATCAGAAACTTGCAACATTCTGGAGATTTACACATAAGTAAGTTATGGTATTAGCTCATAGACACATTTAAACAAAACGAAAAAACAGCACTACAGTGTTAAACAGAGACCTAAATAAAGTGAAGAGGGCAATAAAATCTCTTGAGGAAATTCAGTTTGGGCAATGCAAAGGTAAAGGCATCTGGCCTGAAGGAAGCTTCTAGAAGGAGATGACATTTGAGCTGGGCCTTTAAGAACAGGTAATATTTTGCCATAGGGAAGGGCATTTTAGGCAGTGATAGCAAGTGATGTACGGCATTAGAGTGTGGAAGGGTCCTTGTTTTCCGAGAAGAAACTGGTGTGTGTTGACTTCTCCAGTAGATACATGAGGTACACTGGGACAAGGGGTGGGAAGATATCCTTCAAGCTTTAGACTCCAAGCAAGGTATGTAAAGACATTTTAGTGTGTGTGTGTGTGCGTGCGTTTTGTTTGTTTGTTTTAGGGCAATTGTGGCTATATACTAAAATTTGAACTTTATGTCCCAGGAATAGGAAACAAGTTCAGGTTCTGGAGCAGAGAGGAAGCCATAATCTAGGAAAATAATAGAATTATCTGACACAGGATACCATCAAAGCTTGACTGTCTCTGTGATAGTGATTTCTTCCCCCCACTTTCCCCTTGGTGAATTCCCCCAGGTGCATTGTTTTCTAACTTAGAATTTTTAGTCTTTGTAGGTTCATGAAGGTGGAAATGGGGGATTCCTGAACTATTTTCAACATTTTAATGAGCTCAAATGACTTATGCTTTGAGTATAAGGTTAGCACCAACCTTCTCATCAAAACAAAAGAACCCTTGCTTTAGTTATGACTCCTCAGTAAGGCAAATTTTGGGAAAGTCCTCTTCTCACAGAGTTTACATGGCATAGGAGTTATGGGTATGGGCTTTGGAGGCAGACAGCCTTGGGTTTGAATATCAGCTGCAACTTAAGAGGTATGTGCTAGTGGGCAACTTATTTAATCTCTTCAAGCCTCACTGTCCTTGGTTTGACAAATGGAATATGTTGTATATCTATCTGTGTCTTATTATGTAAGTATAGAGTGTGGTCTGCCTACAGGAATTAGAAATGCTGCCAGATAAATCACAATCTTTCATGTGTCCACCAGCATCATTAGCCACCAGGGGTCCTTTCTATCTGGGGTCTGCACTGAGGATCTCTGGGTAGGCTGCTTCCAGCATTCAGATGGCCACACCTGTGGTGCTCCAGCTTGCTGCTGTGTCTGCTGATAGCTCTGTTGAGTGCTTCTAGTTGATCTCCTTTTGCCCAGTGCCTTGCCGAGCAGATTTCCTGAGGGTGGCTGCTTGTTTCTGTCTTGCAAAGGCCAGAGGTAAACATTCTCAATGTCATTTTCTACCCAGTTCATTAGTCAACTTCAGGACTTCAAAAGACATGCTCTGTTTAAGTGTGCTGTTTTCTATACCTGACACATATACAAATGTGTTCAATGTACATTTCCTATGCTTTTGCATGGTTTTGGAAACCCTAATAGAGATTCAGTGGTTTTATGCTTTTTGGTTTATATTGCCTAAGAGAACTGATACAAAGGCTAAGCAAAGAGTTGGTAGGTATGGATGTCATTTAATATTACAATCACATGGCAAGTCTGAAAATGATCGTGTCAAAGTTAGTGGTGTGCCCTAAATGGTCTTTTCATATACAATAAGTCTATCTTGAAAAGGATTTGAATTTTAACTTTCTTTTATTGAGTTGACCCTTAGGAATATTGACAACACACATCTAGCACCGTTCATTGTACAGTGCTGGGTAAACATAAAATGATTCCCTTAGGATAACCGCCCATGTACTTTACTGTTTATATGTACTTCCCAAACTTTCAGAGCTAGAAAAACATAAAAAAATCAGGAAATCTTACCTGAACAAGTTTCTTGGGCAGATTTCTGGCAAATAATGCTTCCTGTTACTTAGGAAATGCTTTTAAGCTTAGCTTCATTTATAGTACTTTGGCTTGCCTACTATCGAAGCTTTGAATTGTTTGGTTGCTAGAAACATGCTAAAAAGCAAAACAAACAACAACCATCACAACAGAGCAGTGATGTGAAAACATTAGGGGTTTATTTATCTCTCATGTGAAATACATTTGGAGATGGGCATTCAGGCTGGTATTGTGGATCCCTGATTCCATCAAAGACTTAAGGCCTTTGCAGCTTTTGTGCTCCACCATCCATAGGGTATAATTCTTATCCTCATGCTCTCAAGATGACTGCTGGAATACCAGCAAACATGTCCGTGTTCAAACAAGAAGAACTGGATGAGTGAAAGGCAAAATAAATGTGCCAACCCTTGTTTTAAGAGATTTTCAGGGAATTCTTTCTGTCATTTGTACTCAGATCACATCAGTCCTAATACTGTCACATGGCATCTCCTAGCTACAAGGGAAATTGGATACGTATTTGGGTAGGCCTATTTCCTCCTTTAATAAAATTGATATTTATTCTTAAGGAGCAAATGGCTATCGGGCAGGCAAGTAGCAGTCCCTGACACATCTACCTTTAATTCTAGCTTGACTTTTTTTTTTCTTTTTTTGGTTAAAAAATCTTAAGGGGAAAATGGAAAAGTTGCTTAACCTTCTAAATGTAAGCAGATTTAAAATATTATTCTAGTAATGAAGAGCTAATTAATTATATCCAAATCTACAACACTACATTGGAGAAGACTTGTATTGGCTTTTATTAGGTTTTCACTATCCCCTGAGTACTTGTAATCTTAAGTCTATGGGGGCTCATTGTATTCATTTGTTCAGTGAAAGTTTCCTGATGTTTTTATCTTATTTGGAGGAAGGAGGACATTTGGATAGAAGATAACATGCAAACTCTAGGCTCCAAGCACAAAGCCCAAAAGTGTTTTATTGCTTTCTGATAATGGTTGCAATAAGTTAGGTAGTAGAAAGGAAACAAATAATAGAACCTGTGATGAAAACTACAGAATGGTATAGTGCAAAGTTTTTCAGTTATCTTTAGTAGTAAAATTGTTTCTTTAAATGAAACCATACTGAAGATATTTAACCATATAAAACAGATAAAAAGCTGACTTTCTCTAGTTGAAGCAAGGCTGGAGGACCCCTGCACTCGCTTTTCACCCACTCCCTGTCTCCTTCATGGTCTTCAGGGCACTTGCATGGAAATCAAGAGTTACAGAGAGAAAATTTGAAAACCACAATTTCAGTAGATTTTTACCTCATCTCTGCCTCTAGCTGGCTCTGTGACTTTGGACAAATTACTTGCCTTCTCTGGGCCCCGGGTTTCTGATGTAAAAGATAAGAAGGTTGGACCAGATGATCCTGAAAAGTTGGTCTAGCCCATGTTCCTAGGATTTCCTGGCTATCAATGTGTACATTCTCACCTTCTAGTGATGAGTCCTACCTATGCTTATCTCCCAAAAATATCTGGAGGCAATGAAATAAAATAAAATAAAATCCAATCATTAGTGCTGATTAGACAGAAAATGGGAAAAAATAATGTTTTTCTCTCGCATATTTTTCTGCTCATAGGGAAAAAGCTGAAGGAAAGTCATAGTGGAATTCAAAGCCTGTTGCAGCATTTGGCACATTGACATCTATAGAAGGAAGCCAAGGCTAGTGAAAATTGACAATTTCAGACCATCTATTATCTGCAAAGTATGATGATAGTTGATTTTCCATATTTTATTTCTTTTAAATTACACAAGGCTCATCAAAGGAGTCATTATTTCCTCCATTACACAGGAACCCGGACCGAGTTTGTTTTGGATTTCAACTTGTATCTTCTTTCATTAATGTGTGCACTGATGGACTTGCACCTGGAGCTAGGCACTATATTAAAAGCTCAGCATCCAGAACCAAATAAGGCCTTGGGCCTGCCCTAAAAAGCTTTAGTAAATGTTCCTTCCTTGATTCCCATAGATCTCAGTCTTTGTTACACATTGGAATTAATCTGAGGGAGGATTAACTAAATATCAAATGCTCTCGTCCCCGCCTGTCCAGGCTCTAGAGATCTTCATTTGGCAGATCTAAGGTGGATTCCAGGCATCTGCATTTTAAACTCAGTGCTCAGATGGCTCTGTCACCCACCAAAGTCGGGGAACCACGGCTTTCTACCTATCAGAGTTATTGATGTGCACGTCTGCCTTTCTAACCAGATGGCGGGCCCTGGTTGGATGGGCCCTGGGCCTCTTTTGTTTTCTATATAGTGAGAATATGATAGATGTTTTCAAAAATATTTGTAGATTAAAAGTGAAAAAAAAAAGAAGAAAAACTTCTGTTGAATTGAAGCATGGAATTCACTCACACCATTGAAAGATAGACCCTGTAACAGGACACATGAAAGGAAAAGGGGTCTATTCCAAGGGAGAAACTGTCCCATCTATTTCAGGATTCTGATGAGATGATCAAGAAGCAGACCTCATCTCTTCCCACCCTCATTCATTCTTCTTATGCTGATTTATTTTGTCTGAGATCTTGAACACCTGCTTGTCCTGTCCTGCTCGCCAACCCCACTACCGCTGGTGTAAGTCGTAGAGAGCCTGGATCTGTTCTACTGTTCACTTCTGTGCTCCCAGTGCAAACAACAGTCCCTGGCACACAGTGAAGGGAATGAAAACAGAATGATGTGACGTCCTGAACCACAGCAGGAGGGAGTGAGACTGGAAGGGATGCAGGCTAGTCTCGAGTATTGTAGGGCTCATGAGGCAAAATGCTAAGTTACTCCAACACTTAATTAGCTATTTTTATTAAGTGTCCAAGCCGCCTTCATTTAATGGGTGTTTTACTGCTTTTATCTCAAGAAAGATGGCAGAAGTTTGTGTCTTTTGGCTTTGATCACATTATTTCTGGGTTTTGTTACTTAATAAGGCAGAAGTTTAAATTAACATCATTCTCCGTGGCCTGTTTTTGGGGTTAGCTGTACAGTATAGAGTGGTTTTGGCAATTTTTCAGTGGAAGAAAGAAAAGGAAACCTCTGTTTGGGAGCCATAGGGGAAAGGAGGGAAAGCCATTTACCTGAGCCCCTGGGGCTACATCTGCTTCCCAGAAAAGATCTGCCATCAAATCCAGTCACCTGACCCTGGTGGAGGCTACAGCTCCGGGGCAGGCGGAGGGAGGAAAGGGCCCACGACAGCCTTCAGTTGTCAGGGGGGCAAAGAAGGTTGGAAGGTGAATTCACAGTCATTTCTCTGTTAAGGGTCCTCTCACACTTTACAGCTGGGGTCAAACGTTGTCAGACTGAACAAAAGCCACCTCCGCAGGTCCCCTTAAAATGAGAAATTGCCCAGGCTATGATTTGAGGTTCATGCCAATGGAATGTGCATTTATTTCTTTTTTTCCTCACTTCAGGGATAGCTTGATGGTTTACAGAACACGATAACACTTACTTGCTGCCCATTTGAATCACTCCAGCCAAAGGTTTGTTGCTGTATTTAATTGGTGTCAGAGAAAACATTGCTTTCACTTAAACTGTTTGAATACCTCTTGTTGAATCATAGGCTTGAGTCAAGTGTTATTAATTCAAGAATCAAAATGCCCTTTGTCCATAACAGATAAACGTTGCTATAGCAAGTGTAGCGTAAACAGATCTGTTTAAGCCACAACAACCTAGAGAAGCCCACAGACAAAGGAGGACAAGTTTTGTCTTCACAGAAGCCCTGGTGCTGCATTAAATGCTCTGCAGTTGGCCTGGTGTACAGCCACACGAACCACGCACTGATGAATGGAACCTGCGTACACAGATCCCAGGCAGAAGCCTTTGTCACTGTTGGGTTTTATCAAATGTGAACAGTCAGTGGAACATCTGGCTTTAATACTGATAGAAACTGTAGGATTTTGGCTGTTCTCTGGCCTTGCATATTTTCCATCCTCTGTATCAGCACTTGTCAATGATTTGATGAAGTTAAATCGACTGCATTTGATTCTTTGAGCACAAGAAAAATTGCAGAATGCTTGCTCCCCTCTTTCGTCCTTTTGGAGCACTCAGAGTAAGTTTGCAGTGAGTTGGTTTGGGTCGTGAGCTCGAGAAGTTAAGGAGGAGAGTGAATGAACAGAGAACCTTCCAAGGCCTCCTTTCAGACAAGCACTCCTTTTGCTCAACAATCAAAAGCAGTGTACTTAAGCTGCACGGGTGATGTCATTGAACTAGTACCAGCCTTTGCTGGTTTGATTGCAGCCGAGGAAAAAAATGGCAAGAGAGAGGCCCACGACTGAAATGAGTTTGCAGGGCCTTTTGATGTCAGCTTTCCCCAGAGGACCTTGTCAATCTCACCGACCCTCTGCCAGTCCAGTTGATGTTGTCTGGCACGACTGGCAATCACAGCGCAGAAAATGACAGGACCCAAGTGAGGATGGAGATTGAATTCACACCTCATCACATCCCATAAAGGGCAATTTTTCAAGGTCAGCGTTTAGGTGAATTAAAGGAACAGAGTTTGGCAGAGGGCCCTCTGCTCAGCCCTCCGCAGGCCGTGCATCCAGCTGCTGCTCTTTGTGTGCCTGAGCTCTGGCAAGGGAGCTCAGACACGCGCATGGACTCTGCGTGCTCTAATGAGTGCATCTAAGCGCTTCCAAGCAGCCTGGTGGGTTTGGGTGTCCATCTCGTATTTGTTAAAGGATGCCCTCATGATGTCTAAAAGTGGAAAATTCAAACAGTGGTTGCAAATACATTGCTGATGGGGAAATAGGCTCGGGAAGTACCAAATTATTTTCATCTGGGGGTGAGAGCTTTTCCTCTGTAATTTACCTCAATGTCAACGATGGACCTGTGCACCAAGTGTTCCCCCTGGGCTGCTGGCTGTTTTGTGGGGAGCAGCAGCATCTGGTGGGCAGGACTGACTGCCGACTGCCTCTTGGGAAGGAGATGTTCACATGTTCACATGCTATCAGAGGACCCTGTGGTGTCAGAGTGCAAGATCACGCAGCCCCATCCCTTTATCTCATCAGGGATGACCAAGGAGGTGTGGACAGGTGCAGTGAGGCTACCCATGGCAAGCAGCTAGTGAGAGGCTGAGGCAGAGCTCCGACTCAGCCCTCTGCTCCTTGGTCTCCCACTGCCTCCAAGATGAGGATAAGTAGCAACCCTTGCCGTTTCCTTGGGGAGTCTGTCTGGCCATTTGAAATTCTCTGGTTATATTCTATTGAAGTCAGTTCAACCATCATTTGTTAAATATATACACATTTCTGGTGCTGTTCTGTGTCTTGAGGAAAAAAAAGGGAAATACAGAGTCTAGCACGGGGGATTGTAGCGTAAAGCATCTGTCATTAAGCAGTGGTTCTATTGTTCTTCTCATGTTATAGAAGATGAAACCAAGGCCCAGGGAGGTAGGTAAAAATGCTATGTGAGCACTAAAGGAAAAAGGAGTTGGGAAAGGCTCTGGGAGGGGTGTTTGAATTGTTTCTTAAAGGAGGGCTAGGAGGTTGAAGGGAAGAGGCAGAAGGGAACAGCCTGCCATGTTGAAAAATAGCATGAGGAATAGCATGTATTCTAGAACCCCACATTAGTAAAGATTTGTATTTTTCAATGAGAAGTCCAAGTCCATTCTCTCTCCAAGTATTTCTGTAAGATCTAACCCAAAGAAGTTGAAATTGGTTATACTGGAACTTTTGTTCAAATGAAGCCTTACATAGAAGAGCAACAGAGGAGAGAGGCTTGGAGCCTCCTACCCCACCTAACCGCCACCCCAACACACACCACACATGCACACGTATGCACGCATGCGTGCACATTGGCACCTGAAGAGGACACATGCAACACCCTTGGCTCTCAGATCAGACTGTGCGGATAAATGGTGTGCATCGGGGATTGTCTTTCCAGTGTTGCAGCATAACTATGCTCATTGCCTTCCTCCTGACTACACTGGACACATTTACTGTCACCCCTCCCCCACTCTCTCTCTCTCACACACTCACATATCTATCCTCTGTAATATTTTAGACATGGTTGGTACTGCCTCCATCATTCATTTTCTATATTCTGGCACAAAAATAGATAGTGTGAAATGAATGAAAAAATTCATTTCAAAAATATATGAGTCCCTTCTATGTGCCTTGTGCCATGATACAATTTATGATATTCATATGGCATCAAAGTCTAAAATGAAAAGTGGTCTAATTTAATGTTTCTTAAACCTCATAATTGTGTAGTCAAAAAGTTGGGACAATACCTTGTTATATGTTGTATGTTTGTACCCCCCACAAAATTCATATGTGGGAGCCCCAACCCTTACTGTGATGGTGTTAGGAGGTGGGGCCTTTGGGAGGTGATTAGGCTTAGATGAGATCATGAGAGTGGAGCCCCCCTTATGAGATTAGTGTCCTAATAAGAAGAGGAAGAGAGACCGGAGCTTCCTCTCTCTGCCGTGTGAGGACACAGTGAGAAGGTGGCCGTCTGTAATGCAAGGAGAGAGCCCTTACTAGAATCCAGGCATGCTGGCACCCTGATCTTGTGTTTCTAGCCTCCAGAACTGTGAGAAATAAATGTCTATTGTTTAAACCACCAGGTTTATGGTATTTTATTATGGTAGCCCAAGCTAAGACATACCCCATGGTGTTTTACTCTCTTTGAACTCAGAATTTACATAAAAAAAGACTCCCAGCTTTAATGAGACCTGTTTAAGCTTCTTTAACTCAGCATTTTAAAACTCACTTTAGAGGAAAAGCATTCCCCCCCACCCCACAGACTACCTGTTATCTCACAAAACACCAGATTTCTGCAGAATCCACTAGATGATTATTTATCATTAGACACTTTGATGATTAAAAGAATGAAGCCTAGAACTGAGTTCCAGCGCCTGGAGCTCCATGCCCAGCTTAGGAATGGGTGCATTTATTTTTTAATTTTTTGTATTTTTAATAAACTTTATTTTTTATAACAGCTTTAGATTTATAGAAATGTTGCAAAGAGAGTAGAGGTCCCCTAGTCCATACTTTATTCAGATTTCCTTAATTCTCACCTAATGTCCTTTTTCTGAGGAGCATTTCTTAATGACCTCAGTTCCTCCCCTCTCCTTCTCAGTGTTTCCATCTGAAAATTGGGAATTTGCCTCCTACTCATTACCTCATAAAGAAATTTAGGAAATAGCATGCTTTGTATCCATTCTTGGGAGAGAAGCTCTATGATGCCCAGAGGCATCTTACTTTATTAAATTTGGTTTGGGGAGGTGGACATTTAAATGTAATCATTGTAATGATCATTTGATACTCTTCAGGAAAAAGAAACTAGTTGACTGTTGCTTGGTATCTTTTTCAAAGTGAAATATCTTGGTAAATATCTCAGTTATGATTCCTTTTTTTTTTTAAATCAATAAGCCAGAGGAAAGGGAGATGGAACTTTATTTAGTTACTGAAACTCCCAGTTAAATTCTTCATGGCAGAAACATCTCAGAATGTTTCCAAGTTTCATTTGGCACAAAGGCAAGTCACTCAGACATTTTTTCAAATATTAGGTCAAGACATTGGGTTGGACATCTCAGAAAATTTGAGCCTTAAGGGCTCAAATGTGGAAAAACGTGGAGAAAAGGTGTTCCCTGTGGAAGTCTGATACAGGTATTTCCTATGGGAGCTGAGATTTATGAAAAAAGAGAACTTAGCAAGTTTTGGCAATTTTATCACCAAAAAGAGTAGACCAAAGTGAAGTTGTGCTTTAAAAAATTGAAAGAGAAGTTTTATGAATAGCTAAAGTTCCTAAGTCGCTCAATGTTTTAACAAGTACTGGAAGTTAGAGAAATCTTTCTGATTCCTGTGTCTCCATAGGGTACCATAATTTAATGTAGTTGGTGGCACAAGACGCTGGTAACCACAGCCAGCCGTTATGGGCAGGGGTTTCAAACATATGGCCTGTGCATTGCACCCCCATTCCCTTCCCTCCATGAATTATTTTTATATTGGATGCCAACCTAGGAAATGCCTGAATCTTGATGCACACTGCCAGCCTGTTACCAGCCAGTCCTCTTCCTTTCCCTCCTCTGCCATATCACCGATCCCTTCACCCTTCTTGGCCAGAATTTCATGCTGAGCCCCTGTGGTGAACCAAGCAAGGTGGCACATGAGAAGTGTGGGCTGGTGGCACGGGGGCTGCCCTCTCTGTCTCCAACTCCATTCTTCCAATTGGTGCGCATGCTCTGGATCTGGCCAGGCTTTGTACTCCGTTCCCCCAGTGCAGCTCTCCGCTGGGCTGCTGTTAGCATTGCACAGTGACCTATGGATCTAAGGCAAAAAACAGATGTCCCAATAAATTTTTGTCAAAACATAATTACCTTGGGATTAGAAAACCACATGGGGGTGGGAAGGGGAAGGAACAGATGTATTACCTTCAAATATGCAATTATTCTGCAGAAGTTTAAATAATCAAGAGGTTTAAATGATGGCACTGAGCGTCTTCTCTCCTCCCCCCACCCCACCCCATTCTGGTCCCTCCTTTGCCTTCAGCTCTGGGTAGTGTTGGAAGCCTCTCTTGTTCACCCTGCACTGATGGTGCTGTGAGCAGGAGGGGGGCATGTTGCACAAAAGTATCATCCTGAGTGCTTTCGCATAAATAAATCTCAGCAAATATGACAGGCTATCTTTCCCTCAGGAACCTAGCCAAGTCTTTTCTTCCTCTCCAGCCGACAAAATGTGATAAACTATGAATTTTCTCAGTAACCATAAAAGATTCTTATTTTCATGATTTGAACTGTTAGGTGCAGGTCAAAGCAGTATATCAAACAGGAATTCTTGCAGGGAGGAAAATGCTTTTTCTGTTTTCTGTTTTCACATTGTGTCAAGTGGGAGGGGGTGCTGGACGCTGATTGAAGAGTCATTGGCTTATTTGTTAGCTGGTTGTCATGGGCCTCTTAAGGTGAGATACTAATCTCTTTTAAGTATTTGCCCATAGGCCTAAGTGAGGGAGTTGATTGAGTGGGAAACCTGAAGCCCCAAGAGGTCCAAGGTTTAAGGAGTTACAGTTGCTGTAGCTTGTTGGATGGTGTCCCTATCGGGCAGAGGTTGGGTGAGATATTACTAAATAACTGTTTTCTAGCCTGTCTTCAAAACAACTGTACCTGGAGCCTGGGCTGAGATCGCACTCTTGGATTATGGAAATTCTAGTTATAATCTCAAGGCTTTTAGTGTTATAGAAAATGGCTTTTGCCTGGAATTATGTAAGTTGGTATTCAGAATAGTTAACCAATTATCAAGGGCCTCCTAATTGCCAAGGTCTGCGCTAAGCTCTTTATATGTATACTTCCCAATCCTCCTGGAGGCCCTGGGAGGCATTGTTACCCAATTTCGAAATGTGGTAATTGATGCTCAAATAGACTAAATAATTTGCCATATTCATGAAGCTAGGAAGTGATAGGATTCAAATTTGAATCCATGTGTATATGTCTATGAAGACTTCATCTATCCATTGATTTGTTAGGCCTCGGGAATCCTTTACCTTGCATGTAACATACTGAATAGTCTCTGAAAATGGAAATGGTAAACCAACAAGAACGATCCATGCCTTGCCATTCTGGCCACGATATATACACTTTTTGCATGAAGAAATCATTTATAACAGAGCAATTATGCTTCCCTTTGCTAACAGTGGGCTTATTATAGCCTAGCTGCTTGCTATCTCATAATTTTAGCCCATTACAGTTGGCGTTGAGCTAACCACACATCCTCAGAGATGAAAGAGTTAAAGAGCAAATACTCAGCAAGGCAGTAAGCAGAGAAGGGTTGATTCCAGCTGCTTCTAGAGGATATCTGATAGAGAGAGTCAGTCAGGAAACAACTCTGGAGAAAGGAATTCTGAGTAATGGAGGTGTCTTCCTGTAAGCCCTTAGCCTGAAAGTAGTTTTTTCCCACCTAACTCCTGAGAGGCTTATAAAACTTCAATACTCTACAGCAGCATGGAAAGGGGCATTTTGCAAAGAGAATTTACAGAACACTTTCACCCTGGAAGCATGACACCATTGGAGGATCCAGCGCAATGTGACGTGAATTTACAAACTAACAAATAGTTACAAACTAACAAATAGAAATCACGTTGAGGGAGATAGAGTAGTTACAGCTGGAGAGACTAAGAACTCTGCAATTGGTTGATAGCCCTGATTTCAAGAAAGGATGAGTCCAATATGAGACACTGATGCAGATGAAGTCGTTCAGAGGGCAACACCACCTATCAAAATGACAAAGGGAGACAGCCTAGGACAGAACCAGAACAGAGACTTGCTGCCTACTCTAGGCTCAGCAGTATTCTAGTGAGGTAAGTTTTTAATTTTTTTAAATAAAACAACAAATTAACACTGCAGTGGCTGTGTGCATGTGTTTATATAGAAAATCCTCATTACCTAAGAATTTATTAATTAGTTCCCTGGAATTATAAATTGTAGAGGGGAACGGAAGTAAAAAATGGTCAAAATGCTTAACACATGTAAAAATTTCCTCCATCAAAACATTATTTAACACCAGGGTATTTCACATCAATGTCTTAATTGGCCAATCTCTTACAGCATCCAGCAGCAAAATGTAAATGCAATATAAATTGATTGCAAAGTTAAATTAAAAACTTTGCAAATGGTGTGAGATTTCATGAAAATGATGTTGGAGAATTACTCTAATCGCGACATTTGAGCATCAAGCAGTTTTGGAACCATTGGATCTCTTCTGTTTTTCATAGAGAAATATATTAGCAATTAATATCTCTTGTTATGGACTAAATGTTTGTGTCCCCCTCCTTCCAAATTCATATGCTGAAGGCTTAAACCCCAATGTGATGGTATTTGGAGGTGGGGCCTTTGGGAAGTAATTAGGCTTAGATGAGGTCATGAGGTTGGGGCTCCCATGATGCAATTAGCATCCTTTAAAGAAGAGAAAGAGATTAGAGTTCACTCTTCCTCTGCCATATGAAGATACAGCCAGAAGATGGCTATCTGTAATTCGAGGAGAGAGCCCTCACCAGACACCACCCTGCTGGCACTGTTATCTTGGACTTCCAGTCTCCAGAACCATGAGAAGTAAATTCCTATTGTTTAAGTCAGTCTATGGCATTTTGTTATGACAGTTTAAGCTAACACACCTGTGGTGAAGAAGAATTTAATGTGATGGTCTGGAGCTCCTTCGATTTTTATTTTACTAAATATGTTTGGAATAATGTTAACAGGTAATCCAATATCTCTCCTATTGAGAACCACTATCTAGGACATGAGGACATATAGAGCCTTTAACAATATTCGAGATTCCTGTCTGCTGAGAGGAACATTACAGGTCAGAATTTAAGCCAACTCTAGTTCACATTGGTTAACTACCTCAAACAAACATTTAGTTATAGAAGATTCAGTGAAAGCTAAAATGTAGCTTGCCTGCTGCTTTTCTCTACAACTCCTTAACTGATATGTAATGAAGTCCTGAGTTTAGGCCTAGGATGCAAACAAAGGGGAATTAATCTATAAATTATGCTGCTGATCCTTTTACATTTAAGTCATTGAGCAAAACCCACCAGCTATCTGTGAGACCTCTCTAAAAAGCTTTTAATGCCTCTTTCAAATATAACATTATTATTACATTTTTCTTAGAGGTAACAAAGTTGAGTGCGAAAGGACACATGCTTGTATAAATACTTTATTCTAAATTCTAGAGAAGTTTTAAACTTTGGGCACTACAGGCAATGCTATTTTTTTTTAAAATATGCTGTGTCCAATTTTCTCTTCTAAAATCTTTTCCACAATGCATGCTTCCTTGACCCCCAAAACATACACACCCCTTTGATTTAATTTGCCAGAATCTAATTTTGAGTGTTCTTGTAAATGTGTATTTTGCAAGCAAGCAAGCAAACAAAACACACATGCACACTCATGCACAAAGCCCCTCAATTACTATGGTTTCCCAGTGAGTTGTTCCTTGGGAGGATCCTTTTATACAAAGGGGCTTTGGGAGTCCTTTTTCCTAGATGAAAGATTCTGACAATCATGTCTTCGAAAACTACACTTTTTGCTTCCTAATTAAGTTAGTTTGGGTAAAATTTCGTGTCATTATCAGGAAAAATAGCAAAAGTAAATGACAGTAGCATTGCTAGTTCCTAAAATGACTACAAATGGAAATATCTGGGTGGCTGCTGACTGTTGGACACCTTCTATCACCATTTCTTCCTAACAGGTAAGAATTCATTGGTCCTTTGTCCATTCCCAAGAGCTCAGGAAGATCAAAGCCTTGAACCTGCCTTAAGCCCTTGCTGGAGTATTGCCTCAGGAGGGAAATTCAAGAAGGGAAACTTTCCGGAGTGTTTAGAATGCAAATGACATTGCCACCTATTTCAGGGTAAGTCCTGAAGGAAAGAAAACTGGTCAGATAAACCTTTCCTTGGCCAGTGCTTAAAAGTGTCTACTGGCACATTTCCCACTAAAGTTTTACTCATTTTGAAATTTTAAGGACTGGGTCTGATGGCGTGAAATAGGTACCATTCTGTGAGTGCTGCTATGTACTTTGTTTTGCTGTTTCTGGGTAATAACATCTTGGTTCTAATACCAGTCCAGCTATCTATTTATATCAACATTTAGATGGTCTTTTAAATTTGGACTTTATGAAACCAATAAAAAGGATATTTGGGATATGACAGAAACTTTACTCCCCAATGTCCCTTACATAGAATTTATTGAACATATACAAGTATTGCAAAATGAATGAGACATAACAGCAGATTCTACTAATAATTATTTCCAGTGCCTTCTCTAGCGTGGGTGACCACCTTTGACATCTGTGTGTCCCTTGATGTTCTCTCTCTGTATTGTGTGTTGGAATGTGTACTCATATCGTAGCCCTTAATAAAAAGTTGTCATTTTATTTCTTTAGTTGTTCAAAGCTTGTACTTTATGTATGGAGTGTTTCAATTATTTTCTACAGAAGATAAGTTTCTCTGCAAAGGCTTAATGAGACTTACCAGCACATGGGAAGATTTATACTTCCCTGCCTACCTTGTTACAGTGCCCCCTAAGGGCAATGCGACTAGTTCTAGCCAGTCAGGTGTGAGTAGAAAAGCCATGTGTCACTTAAATGCCAGAGCATTGCATTGCCCTTGTTGAACCTTCATCTTGCTCTTTTGCTTCTATGAACATGAGAGCATGTGTTGATATGGAGGAACCAAAAGATTGAAGCTGAATGGAATGTGGAGTTAACACATAGAGGACACCAGGCCTGTGGCAAACTTTGCATAAACAAGAAAGAAATCATTGTTACAAGACACTGAGATTTTTTGTGGGTTGTTTGTTACCACAGAATAACTTCTCCTGTCCTGATGGATACAGCTTCTCTTGAATATGCCGACTATTTTACCTGTTAGCTAAAATGATCTCTCTAACTTGAGAGTCTTGGCTCTTTCTAGCCACTGCTTTCTTTCCATGGTATTTGCTTTCACTTTAGGGACCTGGGTGTGGGGCAGATTAATGCCCTTGGTCAAAAAGAGGTAATTGCTCTTTAAAGATTTTGCTTAAAATGTATATTTTCTCTTAATCACTATGGCACTTCTTGTGCAACATTGTTTAATATTCCCTAGATGTATGTTGAGTATTATTTTAAAATTCTGTCATGCTTGATGTCATGTGAGCTATAAAGGTTGGTTTCTTTTAAGTGCAATAGATCATTCTACATGAATACCAATTTATGAACTATCAGCCCCCTACACACCTTTTTAAAGCCTAGTATCCAAATATTCCACTTCCCCTTGGGCATTCTGAATGTTGACAGGTTTGTATGTGCATAACACTTGTTCTATCAAATGGCCCTGGCTATTGCCTGATGTTGTTCTATCTATCTCTGTCCTACTATGTTCAGAAATGAAGATTCTAATTATTAACATTAGTAAGAGAAAGTTAATAAGCACCATGATTTGAAAGCAGCTACTTTGTAATTACAAGATGAGAGGCTGCTATTAACAACAAGAACAAGACAACAAACCCACAGCAGTCTACTCATTGTCTAATAGTTCTTTGATATACATTATCTTGACTGAACTTAAAAAAAACTAGGTTTCTGCTATCACGATTGAACAGATGAGGAAGTTGAGAGTTTAGAAGTAGTTTGCTTTTTAGCAAAGCGTAACTGCAATATGTGCCTTTAGATGGAGTTTTTCTTATATTTGCTTTTCATATTAATACTTGAATAAGTTGCTTCTTCAGATGTAAGCAATGAAATAATAATAGAATTTTTCAGAACCAATCTACATTTTAGAGCTTGTGTTAGAATCAGTTGGTGACTTAGAACTCAATTGAAATAAATTATAGTCCTGCATATTGGAATTTTGCATCCTATTCTTTTTCCTCCCCAATCCCCAGCCCTCATAATTGTTCATTCTGCTGTAATGCAGAACTCCAGCATTGTTTTTCATGAAATGCAAATCATGCCTTCCAAGCTGTGTGAGGAAATTCTGACTGGACTCTAGCCCCTCTGGGAGGAAAGAAAAAGAGATGGCTATTTGTAAAGTGGCCATCCTAAATGAGTCAGATTGAAGAAACATCTCCAGTGTTCCAAGATAAACAAACATTGAATCAATACATCACATTAATATTAAAAAAAGATAAGAAAAATAATTTAATTTGAAATATGAAGAATGATACAATGGCTCAAGTGATAGTTTTGTTTTTGTAAAAATTTTGAGTAACAGGTCTATGTCAGACATGTTAGGTCATTAAATATGAAATGTCTGATTTCGAATCAAAAGTCTAGTTTGTTATATCTCAAACAAGAAGCAGTACAATTAATCAAAGTATGTGCTTAAACTATCAACACAGTTTTGCCATCTTAATGGTAGCTTGTTTACACCAGCAGCAAAGAAGCCTGGAGAGCGAGTGGCAATGAAATCATGAAAGGCGTTTTCCACAGCTTGCTGAGAATTGAATATTTTTCCTTCCGTGAAGTGGTCCAAAGCCTGGAAGAAGTGATAGTTGGTGCAAGGTCTGGTGAATATGGTGGATGACAGAGAGTTTCCAAGTCCAGCCTCTGTAGTTTGAACAGGGTTGTTTGTGTGACATGTGGTTGAATGTCATCTAGAAAGAAGATTGGCCTATCTCTATTGACCAATCTCAGCTGCTTAATCGCAAGCCTCCTCATCATTTTGTCCAGTTGGTTGCAGTAGACATCCGCTGTAATCGATTGGCCAGGTTTCATGAAGCTGTATTGGATAATACCAGCACTGGACCACCAAACAGACACCATTAGCTTTTTTGGATGAATATTTGATTTTGGACTGTGTTTCGGCTCTTCATCCTTATCCAGCTATTGTGCTGAATGCTTGCAATTGTCAAAAAGAATCCATTTATCATCACGCTTAACAATATGGTGTAAAAATGGTTCTCCTTTATGTCGTGACAGCAAAGAAAGGCTAGCTTCGAGACGGTTTCTCTTCTGATGCTCATTTTATTCATGCAGAACCCATCTCTCCAGCTTCTTTACCTTGCCGATTTGTTTCAAATGGTCCAATATTGTTAGAATAGTAACATCAAACCTTGCTGCTAATTCACGTATAGGTTGAGATGTATTCTCTTCCACTACAGCTTTCAGCTCATCATTATCCACCTTGATCTCAGGTCACCCACATGGCTCCTTTTCAAAATTAAAATCACCAGAACGGAACTTCTCAAACCATTGACATACTATGAATTCATGGGCCACATCCTTCCCAAGCACTTTGTTGATATTTCGAGCTTTCTGCACTGCATTGGTTCCACGATGTAACTCATATTTGAAAATAACACAAATTTTTGACTTATCCACGGTTTCACAAAAATTCCTTTAAAATTTTTTTGAAAGATAATCACAAGCCAAAACATGCATTTGCAAGCCTGAGGCTGTACCTTCACAATAAAAATAAAGCAAGAAATGTCAAAGTGAAATGTCAGAGACAGCAACTGTCAAACTTAGTACTTAAGGAAATCAGACATTTCATACTTAATACTAATACTTGATACTCTTTATCTATTAAGAAAGACATCAAGAGTAAAATTTTAGAGGAGATCCCATTTAAAAAGAGACTAATTCTGATATAATTGATCAGTATATTTCTAGTTGTAACCTTATCAAGGACCCTAGACCTTTTCCAGTCATCTCACTAACTCACCTCCCAAATTCCCATCATTTTCTGTTATTAAGGCATCTATATGATACAGGATCTGACATATCACAAAGAAGTAGTAATGTTATGTGGTGGTGGTAGAGAGATAAAAAGAGATTTTATCTCAAAGTTGTCTGTGCACTTTCTGATTACTTTTGCCCATAAGAACCTAATAACTGGACTATTAGTGGGTTAGACAAAAGGAGATCAGGGCTCTAGATCCAGCTCTGTTCCTACCTGACTGTATGACATGTGCAGGCAATCAATCTTTCTAGGCCTCAGTTTCCTCCTCTGTAAAAGGAGAAAGTTCAGCTAGATTATCACTATGGTCTCTCTAGTGTTGATATTTTGTTCCTTAAGCACTCAAAGAATCTAATGGCACATCTGGAATTGATTGACAAAGGAAAGCATAATCATACCATTTGCCCCCACCACCTTTTGCCTCAAACTACTATAACTTTTCACAGTCACAGAATATCCATTCTCAGATGATACCATAAATTCAGAAGACTAAACTGGGCTTCTTTGTAACTTTTCTCTAATGGGCTAAAGAAAATTACAAACAACCAATCTATGAAATCGGTGGACTTTACCCAATTTATTTGTCTTAAAAATACTTTTTAAAGGGTCCATAGTCTACTTATGTCCGTGACATAATTTCACTTGTTTATAAGGCAAAGGAAAATTGTTTCTTCCTTAAGTCTAGGTGGAGAACACCTTAAATGTGGTCAAGTGAATGTGGTCTAGATGAATTGTTCAAAATATTATTCTATAATGTTATAAAGGGTACATTTTGACTAAAACTGTAGCAATTCTTAAAGATGATGTTTCTTTTGATAATTTTTGGAAGACATTTTTTAATTGTTAGTTTTGAAATAAGTATGTGTTCATTAGAAGTTGCCAAGAAATGCACAGAGACAAAATTTCACATGAGTTTTCCATAGACTGTCTTTTTGTTGGACATAACAAAAGAGCAGACAAAAATATGTACAAGAATAAGGAACATTAAGAATGTAATGTGATACACATTCACTTGTGCTAAATGAGAAATAGAAGTGATACTGTTAAGCCTCTGCATGTAGAGGTTGAAAGCCGTCTTAATAAATGATTGATGAAAGATAACTAATAAATGAGGAAGAATTTGAGTAATTGGGGATTAAAAAATGTCAGAAAGAAAATGTACAAAACAGAGTCATGTGCTCTGAGAATCCTAAATTTAAAATATATCCTGAGGCTATTGTAAAGAAACTAAAAAGGAACCCCACATTATTAAAAAGTCCGAAGAAAAAGAATCAGGAAGTGTTACTTTAAAAATTATTCAATAGACCACAATGACTATTCTCAAAAAGTCAACTAAAGATGCATCGTATTGGTAACAGTGATTTCCTCTGTATGATAGTACTCAAGTAAGCCTAACTTTCTATGTTACACATTTCTGTAATACTCTAATTTTATGAAAAAGGCAAATATTACTATTGTTATCAAAGTAAAAAAGAATTTAGTGAAGAATTCTATACTAACTTGTTCACTTTACTAACTTTGTAACTTGGGTATGACCCTTCACCCTTCCTCTCCAAATGTTGATATCTTGCATAAGTATAGTACAATGCCACAACCAGGTGACTCACATCCTGGTACCATCCACAGAGCTGATCCAGATTTCATCAGTTACATATGGACTCATTTGCACGTGTGTTCAATGTAATTGTATCACGTGTAGTTTCATGGAAATGTCTTTTTAAAATAAAAAATTTAACCAAATTTGTATTTGGGTGCATGCACAAAATGCTAATAGCATGTTTCTCTAACATCAGTTTCTTCTCCAGGAATTCTGCTTTCAATAGTAACTGGACATCTCAGTTGATCAAATTTGGAAAGTTGATCAAACTTTCCAGTGATAATAATTAAAAAAGAGTATATGAAATTTTTAAAAAATATGTTTTAAGGCACAAAGAACTATCAAGACAGCCAGTATTTGTGGGTCTAAGACCCTGTAAAGAGGGAAACACATTGAGGTAAGCTTGGTATTTTAGGCAACTTTTTTCTCCTTGATGTATGCACGAATTTATAAGGCGCGTGGGCAGATAGGATGAGAAGTAGAATGTAAAGCATCTGTTAAGAGTGTTTAAAGACCAGTTGTTTGGAATGGGTAAAATATTAATTTATACTAGATTCCTATACATCTGGGGCACACAGTACAGTCCGTAAGAGAACCACTTTAAAAAGAGTAAAAGAATACATAATCAAAAAGCTAATGAAGGGGGAAATAAAATAATAAAATATTTAATTAGTCCAAAAGAAGGCAAGAAAAAGTGAAAAGGAAATATGAAATAGGTAGAAAAAAGAAAATGAAGAGTTAGATGATAGATTCAAATTCAAATAAATGGACTAATCTCCAATTATAAAATAGAGATTGTGATCCTGGATTTAATAACACCAATTTCATCCATTGGTTTTGCTTTTTTATCCTTCTACTGCAGTTTTTCAAACTTGGATTTTCCTTTCTGCCAAATTTTCAAGAGAGCATCCTCTCATCTCTTAGCTTTTTCTGGAATTTCCTTTGCCTTGTGAAATCTTCTGATCAATGAGACAGGACAAGGAAATGGGAGGAGGACAGCATTTTGCAATGATCTATGACACTTCCTGAGTGAACGTGGAAAATATCTCTTCTCCTCCTTAGGTTTCTATTCTTTCTTCTAAAAAATAAATCCACTGGAATCAATTTTCTCCAAGTCTTTTTCAGGCATAAGCTCCCTTTAACCACAGGCTCTGTTTCTATGCCATGGGGCTAAGGTTTATCACAATCTCTCATATTTTGAATGCAGTTGAGAGGAAGTGCCAAGAAACTTAAACTTCATACCTCATTCCTCTCTCATTGCATGTTCTGCAGTTACAATGTTTCAAATACAAAAAATAAAGATGAACTGTGTGACAGGAATGTGGCAGAAAGGTAAAAGCACAGTGGTGGTGGGACCAGTGGATTAGGTTCAGGAAAGCTAGGGTCTAGACCTGATTCTGCTCTTAGTCAGCCATGTGATACTGGACAAGTCACTTGAGCTCTCAGCTCTGTAAAAGTATTAGAAAAACACACTGGAAAACATTTTGTAGAAGTCATAAAGAAAAGAACAAAAATAATTAAAAATTAAACTTTTATTACAAATGATACCAGTAAATTGAAATACATGTAACAGATTGGAACAATATTTGCAACATATATAAAGAGCAATAGATAAAGATCCATAAAGTATAAAGAGATGTTTGTTACAATAAAAAAGAAACAGACAAATAAACCAATAGAAAATGGATGAAGGATATGAACAAGCACTCTATTGCTGGCTTCATACTTTGGGACTATGTTACGTGTAGAAATGTCCAGTGGGGATTTTGTATTTGTCAATAACCATATTCCTTCTGTTGGATCTAAGTTCAACTCACCTTGTAGTATACAAAACTCTATTAACTATGGTATTTTGATTCAAGGAGCTTCACTGTGGTGTTGTATAACAAGCAATGGGCATAGGAACAAGAGGCATGGGTTAAGACTATCCCTGCTCTGCAATTTTAGACGATCCATTTAAACCTACCTCCTTACCTAGAAAGTGGGTATACTACTTCCTCAATTTTCCTGACCAAAGACAATGATAAACAAGGAAATTCTTTGTGAAGTATTTTACAGACACAAAGTGTTACTATTATTGAAGTATTTTATAAAGTAAACTCTAAAGAAGTCTACAAATGTGATTGGGTGCCAGTAACAGGGAACTAGAGGGGCAAGAACAGAATAATTGTTTTCTGTTCATCAATTAGTGTGTTCCAATATCCTAACTCTGCCAATAATGTATGTGACAGGGTCAAGAGGTGGTTGTGTACGTAATGCTTTTTTTTCTTTTAATGTTCATATGCACTTGATAGATATGCCTGATATTCCCTTGAGTACTCAAGAACTTTGTTATATAAATAATCCAAAAATATATTCTTCTGATAAACCATTTAACTAGGCAGACTATATAAAAAAGTAGAAATTTCCTTCAACCTCCCTCATACATATTCTGCCTCCTTGAAGAAGAATTTGGGGTACATCTTTCTAAATCTTTTTCCATGTATTTGCATAAATATTTGGGGACTATTTTTTCCATGAAAATAATTATACTGTATGTGTGTTCTAAAACTTGATTTTGTTTTTGTGGTTGTGAATATAACAACATGTCTTGCAGAAGTAGTAAATAAAGTAGTAAATAAAAACCTATTTTATTATTCTTAATTATTATATATTATTCCATAGAATAGATATACCATTAATGTTATTAAAGATACTTCAACTAATTGATGGGCAGTTAGGTTGTTTTAGGTTTGTATAATTATAGGAGAATATTTTTGTGAGAGATATTTCTAAGAATGCAATTGATCAAGCAAATAGTTATTACATGTTATTAGATAAATATTGCCAAATTACCTTCCAAAGGCAGAGTTTAGGTTTTCCAAATTGCACTCCTATCAGCAAAACATGAAATGCCTTTCCCCTCACACCCTTACAAGACTGTACATTATCAAAATGTAATTTTGGCTAATTTGATGAGTGAGAAAATAACTCACTGGTTAATAGTGAAGTGGGACATATTTTTATATATGCCTTATATATATCCTTGCATTTCTTCTTCTGTGAATTGCCTGTTCATATCCTTCATTCATATTCATTTATATTCCATTGGTTTATTTGTCTGCTTTTTACTGACTTGTAACATCTCTTTACATTTTATGGATCTTTATTTTTTGTCCTTTATATATATTACAAACATTTTTTCAACCTATTACATGTATTTTAATTTATCAATGATATTACTTGTCATTAAAGTTTAATTTTTCTTTATTTTTGTTCTTTCCTTTATGACTTCCATAATGTTTTCTCATGGGCTTTTCTCATATTTTTATTGCTTTGTTTTTTATATTAAGGGCTTTTTAAAAATCATCTTAAAAAACAACAACAACAACAAAAAATCATCTTGAATTTATTTTGGGGTATGATAGGAGTTATGAGTTTAATTTTTCTCCCAATTGATAGTAAATTATTTCAACACTATTTTGTTTATTAATTTTGTCCTTTCCATTTTTGTGGAATATAGCATTTTGTATATTAAATTTCTATTAATACAAGTGTCTGTCTCTGAAACTATTCTATTTCATTAATCTAATTGTATAATCTTGTATTATAGGGCAGTTTTAATTATGTATCTTTTCTTCTTGAAACTTTAAAAATATCTTTTCCTAAATTAAATAATTTTTAGCTATATAATTTAGATAATCTCTTTTTTTGTTTCTCCTTTAATCTACCAATTTTGTAGAATTATAGTAATAGATTTTCTGATGTTTAACTATCCTTACACTTCTAAGAAAATTCTATTTAGTGGTTGTTTTCATAAAAGACTATATTAGATTTTCTTATACTTTGCTTAAGATGTTTTCATTTAGGCACATAAGGGAGATTGACCTCTAGTTGGAGTGTACACTTCCAAATCCTTCTCTATACGTTTGCATAAATATCCTTATTACATTTTGATGTAAGGATTGTACTAGCTCTTTGTATAGAGTGAGGAAGTTTTCCATCTTTTTCTATGCTCTGAAAATAGTTATATAATATAGGAATGATCTATCCTCTGAAAGTTAGATATATGTATCCATTGTGTTGCCTGGGCTAACTCGAATTTTAGCAATAAATTTTTATTTCTGTAGTGATTATGATTATATTTTTAGTAACTATATTTAAACATGATTGTTTGGTTTTGAAGTTTTTTTTCCACCTTTCTTTTGATTATTATTTTTTTTCTTTTATTTCAGAATATTATAGGGGTACAACACTTTGGTTATATATATTGCCCATGCACTGCCCATGTCAGAGCTACAATCGTGGACATCCCCCAAACTGTGAGCCCCGCATCCATTCAGTGAGAGTTTTCCCATCCCCTCTACCCCGCTCCCGCCTGCCCACACCCTGATGAATATTATTGCCATGTGTGACATAACTATTGATCAGTTAGTACCAATTTGATGGTGACTACCAGTGGTGCTTGTTTTTCCATTCTCGTGATACTTTGCTTTGAAGAATGGGCTCTAGCTCCATCCAGGATAATACCAGATGTGTTAATTCACCGTTGTTTTTTATTGCTGAGTAATGCTCCATGGTATACATATACCACATTTTATTAATCCACTCGTGTATTGATGGGCACCTGGGTTGTTTCCACATCTTTGCAATTGTGAATTGTGCTGCTATTAACATCCGTGTGCTGATGTCTTTATTATAGAATGTCTTTTTTTCCTTTGGGTAAATACCCAGTAGTGGGATTGCTGGATCAAATGGTAGTTCTACTTTTAATTCTTTGAGGTGTCTCCAGACTCCTTTCCATAGAGGTTGTACTAATTTGCAGTCCCACCAGTAGTGTATGAGTGTTCCTATCTGTCCGCATCCCTGCCAACATTTGTTGTTTTGGGACTTTTTGATATGAGCCAATCTCACTGGAGTTAAGTGATCTCTCATTGTGGTTTTGATTTGCATTTCCCTGATGATTAGAGAAGTTGAACAATTTTTTAAATGTTTGCTGGCCATTATTCTGTCTTCTTTTGAAAAATTTCTGTTCATGTCCTTTGCCCTTTTTTAATTGGGTTGTTTGATTTTTTCTTGTTGCTTTTCCTAAGTTCTGTATAGATTCTGGTTATCAGCCCTTTATCAGATATGTAGCATGCAAATATTTCCTCCCATCCTGTAGGTTGTTTGTTTACTCTAGTGACAGTTTCCTTGGCTCTGCAGAAGCTTTTTAATTTGCTCAGGTCCCATTTATTTATTTTGTTGCTGCTGTGATTGCTTTGGGGGTCTTCTTCATAAATTCTTTGCCTAGGCCAATGTCCATAAGAGTTTTTCCAACATTTTCTTCTAGATTTCTTATGGTTTCATGTCTTAGGTTTAAGTCTGTTATCCATCGTGAGTTGATTTTTGTGAGAGGTGAGAGGTGTGGATCTAGTTCAGTTTTCTACATGTGGCCATCCAGTTTTCCCAGCACCATTTATTGAATAGGGATTCTTTTCCCCAGTGTATGTTTTTGTGTAATTTGTCAAAGATCAGATGACAGTATGAGGATCGTTTTGTATTTCAGGTCTCAGTCCTATTCCATTGGTCTATGTCGCTGTTCTTGTGCCAGTATCATGCTATTTTGCTTACTATATAGTTTGAAGTCTGGTAGATTGATGCCTCCCAATGTGTTCTTTTTGCTTAATATTGCTTTTGCTAGATGGGGTCTACATGAAGCATAGAATTATTTTTTCTAGATCAGCAAAAAATGATTTTGGTATTTTGATAGGGACTGCATTGATTCTCTGAATCACTTTAGGTAGCAAAGACATTTTAACAATGTTTGTTCTGCCTATCCAAGAGCATGGTAAGGTTTTCCATCTGTTTTCATCCTCTGCAATTTCTTTTCTCAGTGTTTCATAATTCTCTTTATATAGGTCTTTCACCTCCTTAGTTAGATATGTGCCTAAATATTTAATTTTCTTTGGTGCTATTGTGAAAGGTATTGCATCTTTAATTTGTTTCTCGGCTTGACTGTTATTGGCATATATGAAGGCTATTGATTTGTGTGCATTGATTTTGTATCTTGAGACTTTGCTGAATTCATTTATCAATTCCAGTAATCTCTTGGTTGAATCTTTGGGGTCTTCTGGACATAATATCATATCATCCACGAAGAGTGAAAGTTTGACCTCTTCTGCCCCCATTTGGACATCCCTGATTCTGCTCTCTTGTCTGATTGCTCTGGCAAGGACTTCCAGCACTATGTTGAATAGAAGTGGAGATAGTGGGCAACCTTGTCTGGTTCCAGTTTTAAGGGGGAATGCTTTCAATTTTTCCCATTCAATATGATATTGGCTGTTATCATATATGGCTTTAATAATTTTGAGGTATGAGCCATCTATGCCTATATCGTTAAGAGTTCTTATCATAAAAGGGTGCTGGATTTTGTCAAAAGCCTTTTCTGCATCTATTGAAAGGATCATATAATCTTGTTCTTGCTTCTATTTATATGGTGAATCACATTATAGATTTGCGTATGTTCAACCATCCCTGCATCTCAGGAATGAAGCCCACCTGATCATGATGAATTATTTTTTTGATGTACATTTGAATTCTGTTTGCTAGGATTTTATTGAGAATTTTTGCATCTATAGTCATAAGGGATATTGGTCTGTAGTTTTCTTTTCTTGTTGTATTCTTTCCTGGCTTTGGTATCAAGGTGATATTGGCTTCATAGAATGAGTTTGGGAGGGTTCCATCCTTCTTGATGTTATGGAATAATTTCTGCAGTACAGGCACCAGTTCTTCTTTGTAGGTTTGGTAGAATTCAGGTGCGAACCCATTTGGTCTAGGACTTTTTTTTGTTGGAAGATTTTTTATTACTGCTTCAATTTTGGTGCTTGATATTGGTCTGTTTAGGAATTCTATTTCTTCCTGATTGAGCCTAGGGAGGTAGTGTGTTTCTAAGAATTTGTCCATTTCCTCCACATTTTCATGCTTTTGGGCATAGAGATTTTTGTAGTATTCGAAGATGATGTTTGGTATTTCCATGATATTAGTTGTGACCTCTCCTTTTTCATTTCTAACTGAGCTTTTTAGAGTCCTTTCCTTTCTGCTTCTGATCAACCTGGTAAGTGGCCTGTCTATTTTGTTTATCTTTTCAAAGAACCAGCTTTTTGTTTTATTAATCTTCTGTATTGTTCTTTTGTTCTCAATTTCATTTAATTCTTCTCTGATCTTGGTTATTTCGTTTCTTCTGATGGCTTTAGGATTGATTTGCTCTTCCTTTTCCATTTCCTTAAGATGATTCATTAGTTTAGGTCAGGTCCCACTGTGCTGACCTGGCGAGTGTGTCCTTCCTGCGCTCTGGGCTCTATTGTACTCCCTGCGTTCTCCGATCTTTGTGAATGAATCGCCTAGTCACCTGTTTTCTTCTGCTGAGTATCCCATGATGTTTCTCTGTAAATTCACAATGCAGTTTTAGGAGTTAGCGATCCACGTGCAGGCAGCCAATGGCATTTTTCGCCTCCTTCCCTGGGAGCAGTGAGGTGGGAGGACTCTATCAGACCGCCATTTTTCCTCCTGAAGTTTTTTTTATATTGTGTATGTAAATGCTCCTCGTTTCATTGCTTTACTAGCCAGTATATCTCCTGCGAATAGCATACTGTGATCTTAGAACTTCTCTATCAATTATGTCACACAAAATAACTCAATATAGGGATTATACTTTGTAGTAAAACTAGTACTAAGTCTTTTAGTCTTCATTTTCTTGGTATCATTGTCATTATTATTATTTGGTTTACTACTACTGCTGTTTTCAGAAAAGGGGGATATTTTTTAACCATTCCCCCCCACCCAGTTTCAGTGATGATTTCTTTAATTTTAGTATATTAGGGTTAAAAAATACACATTTTACTTCCCTTATTTAACTAATAATAATTAACTGTAACTTTAAAAATAGGCTTGATTAAAAATTAAAGTGGTTATAAAATGACAAATTATAAAAATAAATATGTGCTTTCATTTTCACAAATTTTTCCATGCTTTTGGGGTTCAAACTAACATTAAAATGCCAAATTTTGTCACATGTCATACCACATGTGATTCATCATTCAATTTCAGCAACCCAGCTAGTCTATACACTGTTCAGGAGATGTGTTGCCTGATCATGGTATTGGAGTTGCAGAAAGGTCAAATTGTTTCTAAATGCTTACCCTCATTTTCTGTATTTGTTGAGGTCCAGTAATAATGAGTTTTTAGACCAGCACCAGAGTGTGGGCCAACGTTCTGTAGTACCGTTCTAGGTCACCCCTTTAAGATGTGGAGTCAAAATTCCAACCCAGATGTGTGAGACTATTCTCTTGTTTTCTCAGAGGGGTACCTTTGGACTCTTTGGAATACCATACTCTGCGATGACCAACTATTGCCCTAGCTCTTTCCAAACACATAGACTTGGAACAAGATCATCTATGAAAGGCTCAGCCCTGCTGTAACTTTCTAAGTGGGGGTCATCAGATCCCCTGAAGTGAACGTTTTGAGACTTATTTCCTAGGTCATTGTTAGCTCGTGACAAATACTCGTTTCCCTTTCCCCAGATTCTAAAGCCAAAGACAATCCCCATCTTTTTTTTTTGCTCAAACTGGGTTCTAGTTCCTCAAGTCACATTGGAGGAGATGTCAGAGAGATTCCGACAGAGAGCAGAAAGTATTACCAGTGACAGTCAACTGGGCCTGTTGTTATCAATTTCTTAGTAACAGAACTATGAAAATATCTAGGCATTCCTCTCTTTATTCAACCCCCATCTACAGCTGATTATTCTCCCCCACCTGTGATTCTTCCCCTCCCCTATTATACAAACTATGAGAAACTATGGCATTTCTGCAAAAATTTTTTAAACAGCAAATTCACTGGAAATAACTATAATTAAAAACTCAAAATTTTTATTATGCTTCATGTTTGGCAGGAACAGTTTATTATCCCTCTCATAATATCTAATAAATATTTGTTTTATCTGATAAAATTCCAAATATATATTTGGGAGAAAGAATGAAATGCTGTTGGCCAAAATAGAGTCCTTTAGAATATTTAGTTCAGAATGGCTTATTTCAGAGCAGTGGCCATCAGGAATAAGAGGCTGTAGACAAATACTGAATTACTTAAAAAATAATTGTGTACCTCATCCCTCCTCTTTTTAATCATAAAAGTAATAAATATTATTGACAAAGTAGAAAATATTTTACCAAGAAGTAAGAGGAAAATAAGTTAGGTCACTCTAAATCTACCACCCGGAGGAAATCATTTACTGTATAACATGCCAGAAGTTTTGTACAAATTTACCCATAAATATATTGAAAAAAAATGTGTGTATCTGTAACTTGCATTTTTCACTTCATTTTCCCATGTCAGTAAATACAGACCTGTGTGGTAACGGCCCCATGGTATTCTATTGTGCAAATGACTACAATTTATATAGTCATACTCCTATTATTGGACATTCACATTGTTTCTAATTTTTCACTACTTTAAACAGGTTGTGACAAAAGTAATTGAAGCACTTTGTTTTAAATATTTGGTGCTGCTTATATAATGGATCTGTGTGAAAGAAAGATACACTCAAGCTCTTATGAGCTCTGAACCATGAGGTCAGTTGATGTCACTCATTTTACTTTATGCTTTAGAAATTCCATTTTATAAGACAAAACAACAAACAAACCAACCCCAAGATTATAACAACTCACTCCCTGTATCTAGAACCTGAAGGTGAGTTTGAAATTGGGCAAACCTATGCCCCAGCTTCTCTCACACCCAATTTTCCACCCTACATTCTCTTATCTACTATCATCTAGCTTGAATTTTTATATCAAATCTTATCTCCTTATCAACTAAGAGGTAAAAAAAATTCAAATCAGGGGCTCGATATACAAGCATACCTTGTTTTACTGCCATTTGCTTTATTGTATTTCACAGATGTTGCATTTTTTACAAGTTGAAGGTTTGTGGCAACGCTGTGTCGAGCAAGTCTATCAGCACCATTTTGCCAACAGCATTTACTTACTTCCTGTCTCTGTGTTACATTTGGGTAATTCTGACAGTATTTTGAATGTTTTCATTATTATATTATATTATAGTGGTTTGTGATTGATGATCTTTAACGTTACTATTGTAATTGTGTTGTAGTGCCACGAACTGCGCCCATATAAGACAGCAAATTTAATTGGCAAGTGCTGTGTGTGTTCTGACTGCTCCACAGACCAGCGGTTCTTCATCTCTCTCCCTCTCCTCCGGCCTCCTTATCCTCTGAGACACAATAATATTGAAATTAGGCCAATTAATAATCCTGCAATGGCATGTAAGTGTTCAAGTGAAAGGAAGAGTTGAATTTCTTTCATTTTAAATCAAAACCTAGAAATGATTAAGCTTAGTGGGGAAGGCATGTCAAAATCCAAAATAGGCTGAAAGCTAGGCCTCTTGCAACGGTTAACCAAGTTGTGAATGCAAAGGAAAAGTTTTTGAAAAAAAATTAAAAGTGCTACTCTAGTGACCACATGAATGATAAGAAAGCAAAACAGCCTTATTACTGATATAGAGAAAGTTTTAGTGGTCTGGATAGAAGATCAAACCAGCTAAATTCCCTTAACTCAAAGCCCAATCCAGAGCAGGGCTGTAACTTTCTTTAATTCTGTGCAGGCTGAAAGAGGTGAGGAAGCTGCAGAAGAAAAGTTTGAAGCTACCAGAGGTTGGTTCATGATGTTTAAGGAAAGAAGCTGTCTCCAAAACATAAAAGTACAAGGTGAAGTAGCAAGTGCTGATGTAGGAGCTTCAGTTAGTTATCTAGAAAATTGAGCTAAGATAATAGATGAAGCTGTCTACACTAAACAACAGATTTTCATTGTAGATGAAAGAGCCTTCTAAGGAAAGAAGGTGCCATCTAGGATTGTCATAGCTAGAGAGTAGAAGATAATGCCTGGCTTCAAAGCTTCAGAGGACAGGCTAACTCTCTTGTTAGGGGCTAATGCAGCTGGCGACTTTAAATTGAAGCCAATGCTTTACTGTTCTGAGAATCCTAAGGTTCTTAAGAATTATGCTAAGTCTACACTGCCTGTGCTGTCTATAAATGGTACAAAAAAGCCTGCACAACAGCACATCTGTCTATAGCATGATTTACTGAATATTTTAAGCCCACCGTTGAGACCTACTGCTCAGAGAAAAGATTCCTTTCAAAATATTACTGCTCATTGACAATGCACCTAGTTACCTAAGAGTTATGATGGAGATGTACAAGGAAATTAATGTTGTTTTCATGCCTGCTAACAAAACATCCATTTTGTAGCCCATGGATCAAGGCATAATTTCAACTTCAAGTCTTATTATGTAAGAAGTACATTTTATAAGACTACAGCTGCCACAGATAGTGATTCCTCTGATGAATCTGGGCAAAGTAAATGAAAAACCTGGAAAGTGTTCACCATTCTAAAAGCCATTAAGAACATTTGTGATTCATTGGAGGGGTCAGACATCAACATTAAGAGGAGTTTGGAAGAAGTTGATGCCAACTCTCATGGATGACTGATGGGTTCAGTACTGCAGTGGAGGAAGTCACTGCAGATGTGGTGGAAATAGCAAGAGAACTAGAATTAGAAGTGGAGCCTGAAGATGTGACTGAATTGCTACAATCTCATGATAAAACTTGGATGGATGAGTAGTTGCTTCTCACGGATGAGCAAAGAAAGTGGTTTCTTGAGATGGAACCTACTCCTGGTGAAGATGCTGTGAACATTGTTGAGATAACAACAAAAGATCTAGAATATTACATAAACTTAGTTGATAAAGCAGCAGCAGGGTTTGAGAGGATTGACTCCAATTTTGAAAGAAGTTCTACTGTGGGTAAAATGCTATCAAACAGCATCACATGCTACAGGGAAATCACTCATGAAAGGATGAGTCCTTCAATGCAGCAAACTTCATTGTTGTCTTATTTTAAGAAATTGCCACAGCCACCTCAACCTTCAGCAATAATCCCCCTGATCAGTCAGCAGCCATCAACATCAAGGCAAGACCCTCCACCAGCAGAAAGATTATAACTCACTGAAGTCTCAGATGATCATCAGCACTATTTGGCAATAAGATATTTTTAATTAAGCCATGTACATTGATGTTTTGGATATAATGCTATTGCACACTTAATAGACTACAGTATAGTGTAAACATGCCTTGTACATGCACTGGAAAACGGAAACGTTTGTGGGATTCGCTTTATTGCAATATTCACTTAATTGAGGTGGTCTGGAACCACACCTGCAATATCTCCAAAGTATGTCTGTACTCATAGCAATTTAGCAAACAAATAATTGAGTGCTCACCTTGTGGGGATACTGAGATGAATAATGGGACATTCAATACTTATTGAATGCTTTCTCTGTGCCAGATTTTGAAAATATTCATTATTTTACTCTGTTGTCACAATACCTCTGCAAAACTGATGTTCCAGAGGAGAAAACTGAATTCTGGGGAAGTTAGGTGACTTAGCCAAGATAAAACCTAGTACGTGACAGAGACAAGCTGTGCCCAGGGCTTCGTGACTTCGCTACACCTCCTTCCTAAGGATAAGCACAGTGCCTACCCTCAAAGTATTCACTGAATGGTGGCGTATGGAAGAAGTTCTGTGACAACCATAATTCATTTGCCTGCACACCTCTGCCACCTGACTGTTTACCTTTCTCTAGCTTTTAAAAATCTTTTAAAATGCTTTTTTCCTTAATTTATTATTTTATCTTATTTTTCTTTTTTCTTAGCCCTCCATTTTGTGGTCAATCTATACATTTCTTTAGTTTTGAGGAGGAAACCCAGGTAGTTCTTTACCATGAGAAAATGCTATTCTGAAGTGGGACTTAAACTGAAATTGCAATGAAAATATGTTTGTGTGGACCAAAATTGCATGCTATAGCAAATGATGTATCCCTGGAAGATAGGCTTTTTCAAGAATTATAAAAAACAATTTTAAAAATCACCCTAACACATGTGGTCATCAATTTTTCAATGATGAGAATTTAAAAAACCTACCACCACCACCAACAACAAAAAGAATAATTTACTCACCTCTTTTTATGGCTGGAAAGGAGTAAGGCTTAGATGAGGTTGGGAACTAATCAGTAACCCTAAGATCGTTTAAAGAGGTCAATTTATTTTAATAAGGTGGGAAACACTTTTGGTATATGATGATATTTTCAATGTCAGCAACCATACCTCAGCAAATGTGCTTGAGTATGTATATATATATTTTAAAATGTATTTTAATATATATTTACATATATATATATTTTAATATATTTTATATATTTTTATATATATATATTTTTAAAGGAAGACCCTTAGTTCAGATGCCCTTTAATGGATTTGCTGCCCAGGAGTCAGAGAGGGGCCCTGCTGAGCCCTCCTGGAAGGAGAGCATCTCAGGAACCCTTGTCCATATCTCTGTTTCTTCACCTCTTCAGACTTTCCTGCTGGCAGGAAATGGCAATATTCAGCTGGAGGAAGAGATTGAAAAGCAAAACACAAACAAACAAGAAACTTTTTTTCCTCTTTAACTCTAGAGATCAGAAATAGTACCACCAAATAAGAGTTGTAGACAGACAAATTTTGTCTCAAAAGAGAGAGAAATGTACCAAAGCTATGGTATGGTGAAAGAGGACCAAGGTCAGGATCAGAAATTTCAATTTCATGTCCTCCTTTTAATAATCATAGGTACTTGGGCAAATTTCTTAACCTGTCTGGACTTCAGGTTGTTTATCCAGGTGACAGTGAAAAATACTTGCCCCACCTACCACTTAGGATTGCTAAAGATGATGGAATTAAACAATGTATGTGAAAGCCATCTGTGAATGTTGAGTGGGATATACAATTTGTTATCGTTGTTATAGTTGATATTATTATTAGCTTCACAATGCCTGATATGACTCGGTACTTGGTTACAACTTGTTTTGTTGTTTTAGTAACATTCCCATAGCCAAGAGCTGTAGTTTTGGAGCTCTCTGCATTCAGGCTGGCACATTATGTGAACCTGTTGAAAAATTATGGCTGATAACCAAGAAGAGGAATGTGAGAAATTTGTGGGCTGCTCACCTCCAGCCTGGATTTATCATTCCCATCCTGCTGGCTAGATTCTTTCTGAAGTTGTGACCCTTATACGTCAACAGACGTCTCTGTGCTCAGAAAAGAAGAAAGGAGATTCCTTAAACTCACATTAACATTAAAAATAGACAAACACACACAAAAATACCAAAGCAAGGATGAGACAAAACATATTTCAGTTGGTCTGCAGTTTCCAGAGAACCAGGATGCAGCAGCTAGCCCAGTGGTATTGGGAGGGTGTTGGGGGGTTAGAAAGACCTCTTCTCACAGGCGGGTGGGCCAGGAGACATAAGCTTGACCAGCCCAGTCTAGGTTGAGGTCTGGAGCAGAAGGAGAAGTACAGGTTCTTTGGCCTTATGTAGCTTTTGGGTTCTCACATTCTCCAGAGTATTCTGCCTAAGGTAGTGTACTCAGGTACACTTGATGCAGAATTCTTTCCCTGAAGCTTTTTCTGAAATTCCACAGACTAAGAAAGCAACCTGTCCAGGCAGCAGATGAGCTTCTGGGCTGAGGCTTAAGAAAAGTCCCTATACCCAGAGAAGGGCATGGCGGGTATGGTCCCACGGCTACGGGAGCTGTGTCTGGGAAACGTCAGCATTGCAGTCTTTCCTTTTAAGTTAACTTCTTGGACTATTCTGCCTGTCTTTCTTTCTTCTTCCTCTCTTTATACATTCGTTTCCCCCTCACCCGTATATATTTTCACTCTTCAGAATCTCACGCTTCTTTCTTTACTTTTTATTTCTGTTACTTAATAGAGATACACCTTCTGCAAATGTGTTAACTACTTTGTGTCCCATTTTCCTTATCTGTAAAATGAGAACAAGGATCCTCACTTCCTAGAGGGTTGAGGAAGATTATATACTTGTTGGTTCTCTTTCCTTCCTTTTCCTGTCTTTTCCTTATTAGCTTTTATCTTTAAAATCTCTTCCATTTTTTTTCTCCTCTATTTTTCTTTCCTTTTTTCCTTCTTTCTTTCCTTCTTTGCCTCTCCCTCTCTTCCTGTTGTGCGAAACCGTCTCTCATCCAGTGTAAGCTTACAGTAAGCCACCTTGGCACTTGCCACTTTATCATCTAGCCACCTCTTCTCTGCTACTGTGGCAAGCGATGTGTCTGTCATGCGCAGGCCTTTCAGAATCGAGGGTAGACCTGCATTTACCTGTGTTATCATACCAGGGTTGCTGAACGCTAGGCAATTATAGATGCAGAGTGTGATTTGATGGTCTAAATCTCTTCCCATGCTCAACTGCAACCGGTGGCATTTTCTTTTTCAGTGCAAACTAACCAAAGAGGAGGTAGGTTGGAAGTCTTGCAAACCACTAGAATTATTTGGTTCTTGACATATTCAAAAGGTCTTTCCCTTTTGAGAATGTAGCTTGCAAGACCTTTTGATTCCCAGCAATCTAATTCTAGCCCTCTCACAGCTACCTCTCAGTGTCCAATTCATTGAAGCTACAAAAACTTGACAATTTTTATGTACCTTAGGAAAAAATGGAATAGATTTTTAACGGAAACTATTCAGACATTCAGGGAGGTGCTCTCTGCCAGGAATAGTATAACCTATTGAATTGGAAAGTGAGCCTTCGTGGTTAGAACTGGCTTGGACCACTCAGCTTTTGTTCATCCTGTGCTCCTACCACATGCCAGATGCTGAACCGGGCACTGAAGGAACAATGATGGGCAAGGAGGTGCCCCTAGGTGGTCACAGTCTAGTAAGAGAGAAAGCAGGTAAATGGACAGCTTCCCTACCTGTACCATAGGTAAACCCAACATTTGGGGGGAGTGCTAGCGGTGGTGGGCATCTTCTCTGCCTTTATGAGAGGTAAATATAGGATTTGGGGGACATACTCGTGGTGGTGATGACTGTCCCAGCCTGGGGCTGTTGAGGGGGTGGGACTTCCCAAGGAGAAACACCTAACTTGAATCCAAAGGGGGACATGGAGAAGTTAGATTTGAAAAGGTACTGGGCAGGGGGAGAGAGAATTTTCCAGCAGGAAGGAGCAGTGTGTTTCCAGACCAGGAGATGTGACAGAGAGAAGAGTGTATGCAGGAGTTCAGGTGAACAGATTCCATGTGACAGGATTGGTGAGTGTGGAGGCAGGGATAGGCAGGGAGCTTGGGAGGGAAATGGAGGCTGGGAAGCCTTGACTGTCATGGGAAGGTGTTTGAACATTTTCCTGAAGGCATGAAGGAACCCTTAAGGACTGTTAAACAGGGAGAGAACATGACCATGTATGTTACTTTAGGACTCTCACTCCTAGATTCAATAGAATCATCAATTGCAAGAAAGCAAGACTGGACACAGGAGTCACAGGATGGTGGCTCACAGGATGGTGGCTCTCAGCCTGGCTGCACCTGGAACCACCCAGGGAGCTGTAAAAAGTACGGATGCCTCCGTTCCACCCACAGAGACTCTGATGTAATTGGGCTGGGATGTAGACTGGGCTTTGGAATTTTTAAAAGCTTCCTAGGGGACTCTCATACGTAGCCAAGTCTGAGAACCACTGATTTAAGACACACCAAAATGGAGATACTGAAGGACTGTCAGGCCAGTTGGGCCTGTATGGGACCATGCTCCAGTACTTCTTGAAAAAAATTTTTTTTCTTCTAGAAGTAGTTAGGAGATCAAGTCTTGAACTTGACGGCCAACTGTAGGTGGTGTCTCAAGTAACTGTACAAAGCCTGAGTCTTTCATTGATGGGACGTAGTGAAATGTCAAGGAGGAATTGATCAGTGACAATTGGGGTAGGTAAGGTGGGTGGGAAAGACGTAGTGTACTTAAATATAAGTTATTATTATTCTGAATTAGCACATATATATAACTACTTAATACTCACCCCCCATGGACAATTTTGTCTAAGTTTGGCTTTAATTTTCTTCCTTAAATTGATTGAGATTGGACAGAAACAATCTAAATAAACCACATAGCAAGTTTTATATGCAGCCTGCCCAAACTACAGCTAATTTGTGAACAACCAAAACAACAACAACCAAAAAGCAGTTTTTATTTTAAACTTCAGAAAGGATTTATTCAGTTTCTCTCTTTTGTTTTTCCATGCATTGTTTTTCCGAGGAGAGCACAATGCCATACCGCACACTCCACATTTCCCCCGTTTCTATTCAGCCCTTCTAAGAATTACTCAGCCTGAGAACACTGAGAACATTTGGGCACGTCCAAATACCATAGAGTTAACCCCTCCGTGCACAGAAGGGCTCCCCTGGCTTCGCAGCAGTGGCTTTGCTGGGAGCTGCGGTGTTTCAAAAGCCCCAAAGCCCGTAGCGTCGGCTGAGATGATGGGACTTAGGGGTTAAATGCAGTTTGCAATTTCAAAAAAAAAAAAAGCATGATTTGTTGAAAGAGGCTCCTGAAGAAGAACATGTGAATCTGAAATTGTTTGCAACGTCTGAGAAGGTGGGAGCATGAGCTCAGAGGCACTCGAAAAGTCGGATTTCGGCCTGGAATCAGGAGAAAGACTCTATTGGGGTTTCTATGACTCTCGTCAACGTATAAGCCTTCCTGATGAAATCCCTGACAGTACCTTTGACAGCATGTTATTATCTTACAATAAAACCTGTCCCCAACCCCCCAGTCCTGCTGCCTCCTCTTGTTTCTAAGAAGGTGTCAAACAGTTAACTGTGGGGGGATGGATAGTTAAAAAGCAGATTCTAAAAGTTGCTGGTGACTTGACTCTTTCCAGGGCTATGTTGAGATCAAACTCTCTAATTTTATTTTTATCATTTTCACTGGAGTTGAATTAGCAACAGTAAGAGAACGCCTCCAGGTTTACAGTTGTATGGCTTATTGTGTATATATCCTATAAAACCAAAAACCATATGGAGAATTCTGCTTTCTTGGCTTTTTGTGTATGTGTACCAGGAAGTAGTAAAATGTTTTGAGATGCTATTAAGTCCTTAAGTTACAAAATCAAGATTCCACCTTAAAAATTTTCCATACTGTACGTTGTTGCATAGCCTGGGGTGCTGACTGCCTGCCAAATATCTATCAGAGAGTGATTTATGATATATGATATGGTCCCCAGCCCAAGTGGAGACTGCGTAGTTGAAACACGAGAAAGGGGAGGCCTTGCTTTCTCGAAACCACGAAGACTGGTTTCTGTTTGGCTTTTCCGAGAGAACATACAGTACAAAACGTGCCACATTTTACAGCACCAAAACTTATGTAAGAAACAAAACACAATTCAGCTAAAAACACTTAATTTCTCTTTGCCGTTTGTTACCTAATGATTGAGTGGCTGTTTTCTTTCTCCTTTGCTCCCCGCCCCCGCCCCCCTCGCAGCACATCTACTGAGCTCTGAAATAGAATCGAACAGCTCTGTTCTGGCAATTAAAATATTTTAAAATGAAATCTCAACTCCATGTTTTCAATATTTCATGTGCTTTCCATTCTACTATGACTAAGAATGTATTGTGATTTCTGGTGTTTTCTGTTCTGCAAATGTTTCCTTTGCAGCTGCGAAGAAGTACATCTCCCATATGGCTTTTAAGACGCTCTGCAGTACGCTCAGATAAAGCAAAAGGGACCAAAAAAGGAAAAGAAAAAAAAAATGCAACCATTTTTCCTTCATATCAAAACCTCTGTGGCTTGTAACCTGGAATTCTGGGTTACTGTCATGCAAAGGACAGTGTGATTATTTGGCTTTCAAAGACACTGTTAGTAGTGATATTGCTACAGGTTGTTTTAATAGCCTGTTGGTGAATGCTGAGAGTTTTGTATTGGTGTAAACGTTTATTGCCTTTTTCTAAATATGAAAGATGTCTATGCTCACTGAAGAAAATTTGCTAAGTACAGAGCAGTACATTAAAGATAATGTACAATGACCCAACTGGTTTTCCAAGTTACCATATTTCATTTTTTTTATTACATATTCTTTGAAAATGTGATTTATAATGGCTCCATAATTTATAATAATAACACCATATACTTAACTATTTCCTTATTAAAAGACATTTACAGTATTTATATTTTTAATGGAAATATTCTAAACAGTAATGTGATAAGTCTGCATATGGATCTTTGTTCATATTTCTGTTTACTTCATTGGGATAGAGATTCCATAACTGGCATTACTAGGCACTACTAGGTCAAAAATTATGAAACTATTTTAATAATTTTGCTACATATTTACTGCCACCATTATATGTATTTCAGTACTCTGGTAGTTGATAGTTTTTAAAATCTTTGCCAATTCAATACATATAAAATTAAAAAATTATTTTTAATCAGCATTATCTTAATTATTAAAACAACATATTTTTCCCTTGTATATAATCCATTAATTCTGATCTTTTACTTGCCTGGTTTAATAAGCTTTTCCAAAACCCGCGTTCTGTATAACAGAAATTTCTTTTGAAAACTCTCAGCGTGTACATTTCCTTGTAATAATATAGGAATTAATTTTCTATTAGGGCAGCTGAGTCCTGTATGGAAATCCGGCCAGAACTTCAAAAGGTGGTTTCAAAACTTGGTGTGTCTTAAACTCATATGTCAATGTAACTCAGAATCTAGCTAGTGTTCCCAGCGCAAGCTGGTCTTCTGTAAGGGCTATGAAAGTCCTGCTTTCCTGGTAGCTTTCCCTGACAGCACATTGATGTTCCAGAGATATACTGGGGTGTACTGCTTTTTGCTCTTGATTCTGCTCGTGAAGTTGTAACCCATTTCACAAATGATTCTTGAAATTAGGATGCTTTCAATAAAGCATTTTTGGATCATGTTTATCTGTCTTATCTCAAAATTGTTCCTAGGGAAGGCCTCCATGACTTGCTTTCATGGACCAGGGCTATTGCTAGCTTGTCCCTAGTACTTTGTTGAGAGGGTAAAAGTGGCAGTCAGAGTCACTTTAAAGCCAGTCCTGGAAATGCCTCTTAAATTTCCCCTGGTTTTCTATTTTTAATTTATGCTTTAGTGAGCACCTACTACATGCCAGGTACATTTCACACTTGATCTCATTTAAACTTCATTACAATCCAATAGAGTTTGGATAGTGATGCATTGTAACAGGTAAAAAATAACCTCTGGGAGATTAGGTCATTTGCCCATGGACATAGAGATTATAAACAATAATTGGTAAATACACAGAGATTCAAAATTCCCATTTAGTAATTATATAGAAGCTGTAGGAATAGATATGTCAAGAGCTCTCAAAGTAACTATTGAGTTACTCAAAAAGATAATTGGAGATCTTTTAATTATTTACATGCAGAAAAACTCTTTTACCTACTCCCTGAAGAACATATATCATCATGCTCATTTTTCAAACATTTTGCTTTAGATTAATCATTAGTGAGAATCTCCAACATTTCTCAGATCACATGCAAACCTTGAAAGAATTGCAGAAATTTACCCAGTGATCTCAGTCTGTTGGATTTATCCTATAGCTTTGGTTGAGCACCTTGAATTTCTATCCATATATGTCTTGCAAATTCTTTTGCTTTATGGCTTAGTAGTAAGGCATTTACCCTCTGAGCAGTCCAGTCCAGGTGTGCCCATAAAAACAGGGGAATCATTTATGGAAGCTGACCATGGAATATGCTAAAGGTGCTTTGAGGACATGTTTTTAGTATCCACTCTCAGAAACCTGTATTTCAACTTCCCTAGGGCTTGTGATTTTAAAGATCAGGCTTCCTAGCCTCTTTAGCCTCTGCAAGCTCAGATAACTTGTTGCTATTTTTGAATATAAATGGACCTTATTAGGCATTACAAGAACTGCCCAAAGGTTTTTTCCCCTTTCTCATTTTGGTGTTTGGATTGTCAGCGGAAGTCTTGAGCTTTGAGACTTGGCAAGGCAATGCCTTCAAACAAACATCCTGTGGACAGAATTGTCAGGCCTAGCACTCGGTGTTCCAGGATGATTGACAGGAAGCAGTGTGTGCTGTGAGGAGGGAGGATGGACACTCTGAGCAGGGGCTTCCAGTCCCCCTAAACAATAGCCAGGCTCCCAGGGAGGCTCACACCTTCTTTTTCCCATCTGCTAGAGTGGAAGCTGAAATGCTTGGTCATGGTGGGAGTTAGGGAGGATGTGGGCTGGGCAGGAGGTGAAAGGAACTCTGGTAACCCAGCAATTACAAACAACCTTTTGGGATAGGAACATGTAGATATGTAGATCACTGGGCTGACAGCTTGAGTAAGACGGGGCCAAAAAGGAGCCATCCAGAGAAACTGTGACCAGCTAAAGCTAATAATGGTCACTCTGGGGAAAAGGGCTTTATGACGTGAACAGAAGTGAGGAGAGATCTGGAAGGCTGAGAGGCAGTGAAATGAATCTCACATGTAAAATAAGATGGACATTTAAAAAATTCCAGCTATGTGCCAGCATTTTGCATACGCTTTTGCATTTGGTCCTATTGCAGGTTTTGGAGGCAGGTATTATATTAATACTTTCATATGATGAAACTGAGGCTCAGAGAGGTTAAATAAAGTTGTCCAATGTGACAAAGTTAGATCATGGCACAACTGGTATTTGAGTTCCAGTCTTTAGGCCCCCCAAACCCATGCATTTTCTTCTATCACATTTCTTCCCGAAACTTGTCCAAGTCCTATCTTCTTCCTCTGCTTCAGTCCTGGCAGGAAATATGTAGAAGATAATTTATCTTTCTAGCTTAATCTCCTACAATTTCTAATCTATATTTTTCATTCCTGTGTTCCCAAACCTTTCACCATTGTCTGAATCATCAGGTGCTTTCATATCTCAGGGTCTTTACCGTGTCATTTCCTCTGCTATAATGATTTTCTCTTCCTTCACCCCAATACAATCTACCACTCACACTTCAAAGTACAGTTCAAATGCCAACTTCTTCAAATGGCTCATGTATCTCACTGTCTCTCACTCTCCCAAGTAGGATCAGTACCTTCCTAACACTAGTCTTATAGCAATTTGCATCTACTTCTGTTATAACTATCACATTATTTGGAATCTGAGTATCCCTAGTTGTTATCAAACCATAAGTAACAACATAAAATCACCTTAAAATTTAGACCTGCCTTTTGAATGACTGGATAATGCTCCATTTAGAGAGAACTATTAGGCTTCAATCCTAATATTCATAGAGGGAGATCTGTTTTTCTCTCTGTCTCTGACAGTCCCCAATAGATTCCTTACCAGATTTCATGAATTAATATAAAAAGAAAGAGAGGGCAGAGACATTGGAGGAGCCAGAGGGAAGGGACTCCCTGGGCAATTCCTTCCTTCCTTCCTTCCTTCCCTCCTTCCTTCCTTTCTTCCTTCCATAAATAGTTATTGAGTATCACTTATGAGTTTGTTGCCAGGATAGGTATTGGGGATACAGTGGTGAGCAGAATCTACACTTGTTCTGCCCCTTTGAGGCTAGAGTCCATTGAGGAAGGCAAACATTACAAATACAACACATAAAATATACAATTGTGAACTGTACTATGACACTATGAAAAAAAGGCCAAGGGACTACATAAACATAGTTCAGATGGACTGACCTAGTCAGAGGAACAGGTGGGTGGTGGTTGACAGTCTAAAGTGAACTTTCAGAGAAAGGACCTAAATCAATCTGAAAGGTGAACAGGTGGCCACTGGGCCTCTAAAGGTAAGAGTTGTTGCTGTCGCTCATAGAAGACAAGGTGTGAAGGGAACTCCTCTTCCACCAGGGAGAAGAGAGATGACAGTTTCATGAGAAACTGCCACTTCCAAGATTTTGATCATATGGTAGAATCTCAGAATAGAAAAAAATAGAAAAGTGCATACCTCATTCTCAGAATAGGAAGAATAGCAAGGTGCCTACCTCATATTCTTGCATGCTCAGTCAGAAAAACAGTAGAACATTGAAAGTTGGTGATGGAATTCATAGATTTTTTTTCAGCTTGCATTCTCCTGAAAATTCCCCACATCTATGTGAAGTCTGCTTTTGTGATATATACTTATGTACAAATATACACATATACATTATATGCCATTTTCTGTTTATTAAACCTCTCCCTTTAACTTTGTAGAAAGACTAATTGTTGTTTCACATATTCTTAAAATTGCTAAGAATGGAGGGAAAATGGGGGGGTGGCGGAGGTAGTAGAGGTGGCAGAATTATCCCATGAATTATAGGCCAGTCAGAATTATCCCATGAACCAAAATACTTAGAGGTAATTCACAAAAGATTTCATAGACTATAGTCCTACACACGAACATCCCATCTGGGCTCCTTGTCCTTCTCTGGGTGTGTGCGCCTTGCAAGAAACTTAGAATTTGGAGAGGCCCAGTGGCTAGAGTACCAGAGGCCAACACTGGAGCAGAGATGACATCCTCCAAGACATGAAAACCTGGCATCATCTTTATCTGCATGCTTTGCGAAGTCACGGACATAGGATTCAGCAATATAGTCACATGCAACGTGAAACCTTCATGAAGCGTAGGCTGCCTGCCAGATGCCAATCTCCCTCTCTCCCTTGCTTCCTTTCTTCCTCTGAAGTGCTGATTTTGGTGAATTGTAGGGACCAAATTGGGGAAGCTATATTGTATTTTCTTTGGTATTTGGAATGGTTGTGACACATCTAGATTTGTAGAAATTTACAGTCTCAGTATTTCTGTTCAGAGAACAAAGTCAAAATTCCATACCTTGGCATTCAAAGCGTCATACCCCTGGTTCTGACATACCTGCCCAGCCCCATCTCCTCTGACTCCCCTGCCTTAGGCAAGCTGGTCTTCCCCTTGTTCTTGGAACAATCCTGCTCCCTTTGTTCCTGTTGCTATGTCTACCAGGGCTGACCTACCCCTCACTCACTCCGAATTATTCACTTACCTCCAGTCTATCTTCTTAAAAGGCCCTACCCAGTTCCTAGTGCCTCTCTCTTCTCTGAACTCACAGCACTTTTAGCTTATTTGGCAATGCATCCTGTGTGGGTTTGTGAAAAAGCTTATTTTGTCACATTGTATTGTTGTGGAGCTCATGCTGTTATTTTATTTTTCCACCCTATGTTCTCCACTGTCTCCTGATCTCCATAAGAGCCCAGGATCTTGTTTTTATATTTTCATACAGAATATATAAAACAGATAATGCTGTTTGAAACTCTGCATTACCTGAGCCAATCATATGTCTCTAATAAATCACTTGTTTATTTATTAAAGAGATCATTTTTCTTACTTAAACTATCAGATGAGGGGGTCAAGGAGGAGAGAACTGATATCTATTGATAAGATAGCATTTATTAGGCACAGGGCTAAACTTTCATGGTACAATCTTACTTAATCCTTTCCCAAGCCTAGTAAATTAATTATTTTTGTATCTACTTTACAGATAAAGACATTTCACTTAGAAGTTATGTGCTGTTTGCCTAGGATCATACAGAGAGTAGGTGTCAAAGCTTGGTTATCTTTTTTCTCCACAAAAATGTATTCATTAAAATATTCATGAAAAAATGTTCATTGAGTACCTTTATGTGTCAGGTAGTAAAGCAACAATGATGAGTAAAAATCTACCCCTGTTTTCATGGTAGTTAGGTGAGTGGGAAAATACACGCAAACCAATGACCCAAATAAATGCGAAGCTGCAAATGTGGAAAGTGCTAGGATACAGAGATCCATCTATTAAGAGAATGTATATTAGGGTATTTGATCTAATTGGGGAAGGAAGGAAAGATTTCGTTGTTGAAATCATACTTGAGCTGGATATGTAGGATGAGTAAGAGTTAACTAAATGAAGAGGGAAGGAAGACCATATCCAGAAAGAAAGACCAGCAAATGCAAGGGCCCTGTGGTAGGAAGAGGCGTGGTAAGTAAGAAAGACCAAAAGATTCCAGTGTGGCTGGATTGTGTGTGTGTGTGTGAGAGAGAGAGAGAGAAAGAGAGAGAGAGATGAAATGTGAGGTTAGAGATATAAGGCTGTCTATTTGTTTTTGCCTTTATCTCAAAAACAGTGAATCCATTCAAGAGTTTTCAGCATGTGAATGACATGATTACTCAGGCTGCAATGTGAAGAGCAGACAGGAAGAGGGCAAGAGTGGCTGAGGGTGAGCCAGGCAGGAGGCTATTGTGGGAGTCCTGGTAATCAACAAAAATAGCTGGGCTAGTGCAGGAATGGTGGTGGGAGTGCAGTGGAGAAAAGGGCATGGATTCGAAAGCTGTTTAGGTGGTCCAGTTGAAAGGACTTGTTGATGGATTGGATATGGGGGTGAGGAAGAAGTTGACACAGATGATGCTGGAATTTTTGCCTGCAAAGCTTGCTAAATGGTAGGACCATTATTTGCATAGGGAACTGTGAAAGGTGATCAGATTTGAGGTAAAAGTTTATAACATTGGATTTGGATGCATTGCAAGATCTCTCTTAGATATCTAAAATGAGATGATAATTTCTGTACCTATGTCTGGAGTTTAAACGAGAGGTCTTTCCTGGAGATAGAAATTTATGAGAATCTAAAGGATTCTGTAGACATCATTATGAAAGTCATGGACACATATAAGGTGGCCAGAGAAGAATTGATCCATGGGGTAGTGGTGCTGAGTCAGGAACTGCTGGAAGACTGAGGACATAACATCAATGATATTTGGTCTCTGGATTAAAGAGGCTCTCAGTTTAGTGGTCTGAACTTGAATTTGTCAGATTCCAAAGCCCACAATGTTTCAGTAACATCATCCTTTGAGAAAGTAAAGGCTAAAATGAGTGGGAGTCCATGCTGTAATTCTTGATCTTTAAGGTTTTTTTTTTTTTTTACTTTGTGGTTTCCTGCCTGCCACTGTTTTGGCACATTTGTTGTTGAGATTGAGAAATAGCAGTGTATATTATTCTGGCAAGTGTGCTCATTATCTTACAGTGTCTGTGTGAGCTTAGGAAGTGTAAACTTTTTACTTTGCAAACAGGAAAACAGAGGCCCAGACAGGGCTCTGAGTGAGATTACCAAAGCCCAAAATTAAAAATTAGAATCCTCAACATCTCAATTCCCAAAGTACTTCCCATACATCTGAAACATGCTGTCTTGACTTACTTGTGTTTGATTTTTTTCCCCATTAGGCTAAGAAGAGTGACTAGAAAGGAAGTTGGCATTGCTGTCCCAGGGGGACTCCTAATCTGTCCAGGTGCTCTAGACTGGATTTTGATTATCATAGTCATTATTTATACCAAAAACATCAGGATCAATCATCACATTTGCAAACTAAAAATAGTGAAGGTGAAAATAATAAATCACTTCCATTCCAATAGCATGCCGTTCACGGTAATAGAAATAAACCACACGGGTCTAATTCTATAGACATTGAGAGGACACATTTTCAAAAGCAAATATTGACCTAAAGAAACTTTCAGCAGTTAGCGACTTTCCAAAATAATTTTTGTTCAAGGGAGATGCAATTTTTTTAAAGTTGTTAAATTGAATAAGTAGCATTTCCATTGGATAAAAGGCTCCATCAGCGCAGGAGGGTACATAGGGAGAAGGAGGCTGCCTCCCAGAGCTCAGTACCTGCCTCCCAAGGTAACAACTGTTACTAGTATTTTTATTTCTTTCTTATTTATTTTATTTCTTATTTTTATTTATTTTTTCCAGAGACACTTTATTAAATATACATTGCTGAATTTTTAATACAAATGGCAGCTTGTGATGCATGGCACTTTTTGCCTCGCTTTTTCACTAGGATTTAATTCCATATCTGTGTATAGAGAACTGCTTTGTTCTCTTTAATGCCTTCAGGATACGCCATTGTGAGTGTCCCCTAACTTTTTGAACCAATCTCTTACCAATGGATATTTAAGCTGTTTCCAATCTTTGGCTATTAAAATAGTGATGAAAAGAATATCACCATATAATCTTCTTGATACATATGTGAATATATCTGTAGGAGAAATGTCTAGATATGTGATTGATGGGTCAAAGGGCGTAGATATATTTACATTTTTGGTAGATATTAGAAATAGCCCTTTAAAGATATTGAACCAATTATTGCTCTCATGAAAAATGTATGAGAGTGCTTGTTTCCCCCAACCACTTGTCAAATTATCATTTTGTCATTTCACTAAAAACATTTCACACTAAAATGTGAAATGTTTTTAAAGATATTGAAGCAATCTGATTTGTCCCAAGGTTTTGCTTGCTCAGGAATCAAGAGGCTTCTAGATTCTGCTCTTAAGGCTACTCAGTGAGATTTAAGAATTTTGTAGCACTCTCTTTGACTTCATGCGACAACAAGGGGAAAGGGAGTTAACATTTGTTGTGTGTTAAACCAGGTTATCAAATGCTTTTTATTTGCTCAGCTGATATTGATTGAGCACCTACTCTGTGCTCTGTTCTAGGTGTTTGGGGTTCATCAGAGAACAATGCAGACCTAGACTCCTGATCTCTAGGAGCTTACATTCTAGTAGGGGAAAAAGACATTAAGAAAAATATGATGAATGAATGAACTAGAAGGTAAATGTGGAAAGAAAAAAAAAGTCAAACAAGGGAATGTAGATTAGAAGGACAGTGGGCAGAGAAGCTTAGGGGATTAGGTAGGATGGTCAGGGTGGTCCTCATTGAGAAGGTGATATTTGATCGAACATGTGATGGTGTTGGGAAATTAGCCCAGCAATATCTGGGAGAAGAACCTTCCAAGCAGAGGTTAAAGGCAGAGTGAAAGCCCTAAGGTGAGAGTGTGCTTGGGACTTCCAGTGTGGCTGGAATGAGTGGAGGGAGTCGCAGATTAGAAAGAGCCTTGCAGGTCATTCATTCAATGAGAGTGAAATGGGAAAGTGTTGCAAGGTTTTGAGCAGAAGAAGAACATGATATGATATATATTTTTAAAAGTGTGACTCTGAATGTTGTGTTGAATAATAAAGATGACAGGATTCCCTGAAGGGTTGGGGCATAGGACGTCAGAGGAAAAGAGGGGTTAAGAACAGACTCCAAGATTTTTGGCATGAGTTACCACCAATGATGTGGTGAAGCTCACAGAGATAGCACAATTTTGGGAGAAGACCTAGAAGTTCACTTTTAATATGTTTTATTAGAAATACCTATTGGATATATAAGTGGGATGTCAAGTATGAAGACACATAAATGAGCCTGGAGTTGAGAGAGAGAGAGAGAGAGAGATCAGGATCAAAGGAGGAAAAGCATATTATACCTCACTTAATACTCATAGTACAGGCAATATTATCTTCAGTGTACAGATGGGGCCACGTAACTTCTATGTTCCAGGATTTGTTCAGACCTGCTGGTTACACCTGGGGACACCACAGATGTCAGTGAGAATATGGACAGAGTGCATGCTATGGCTACAAAACCCCCAAGACCTGTGGACCCTCCTGAGATGATAGTATCACTCGCAGAAGGCTCTTTATACAGAAGGAGAAGTCTGGGTTACAACAGATTACTCTTGTGATGGTCTATTTTGTAGTATCTAATTTTTTTCTCCCCTAACTATACTCCGTTGTCATAATAAAGGGGGATTCTCAGCTTATTTCTGATATCTCAAGATACTTTATCACTTCAGTGCTTACATTATTGGTTATTCTATAGACAAACTCAGATCCCCTGCCATCCAGGTGTGAGAAGATTTTGTTCCACAGCCCCTCTGTCAAACCACCACAGCCAAGAGAACTAAGAAGGAGGGAGCTTTTGCCTTTAAAATGTAACTCACAGTGCTTGATAAAGGGCCAGTATTTTCTAAAGTGACTCAATATCACATGTCTTGTATTCTTAATTTGGTGTTTGGACTTATTTTTTTATTTTTTCACTTATCCCTCATGAATAAGGTTTTGAGAAACCATTGAAAAAACACTATAGTGGTTAAGGATTCAAGTTTGGAAGTCTGGTTAACTCCACCAATTCTTCCCTGTCTGATTTGGGTCAAGTTATTTAAGGTTTGGTTTTCTCAAATGTTAATAGATAACAATAGCAGTTTCTCACAGAGTTGAGAGAAGTATTAAAGGAAACAACAAATGTAAATTCTTAGTACTGCTTCTTGCACAGAGCAGCAAGCAAGAAATAGTTATTATAAGTAGTCTTAAGCTAGAATGTATTAATGAGACATTTATAAACAGTTTATATAAGAGTGATATTTGCCAAAATATTTTATTTATGTTGAAAAACTTTATATCATATAGAATAGTAGCTTGTAAAGATTTTTAGCAACAGCACTTTTTTCAAACGAAATTTCAAACCATTTCAATTTATAAAATATGTAAGTAACACTAAAATGCCTTTTAAATATAAAAGTATTATAAAAGTTTATTGCATACAATTGTTAAAAAGTCAATTGATAAAAAGTATGGACTTGTGACGAATGTAAATACTTCAATCAGGAGTTAGATGACAGTGCTAGTCTTATACCTACTACAGCTTCCAGCTTATATCTACATTTTATTTTGGGTGCAACATATCAAGGAAATTCTGATTCACACAGATAAGTAATTGCAGATGGTAACTTTTAAAAAACACAACTCACCTTGCAATTCTTAAGATATGCTTCAAATAAACTGAGGTAGAAGCCTGAAAGAAGAGTAGTAAGAAAATTTTATTTTAATGTTGAATCATGAATAATTTTAGCAAAGGAGTTGCTTATATTTATTATTGATTAAAAAAAGACCCAGACTTTCAACAGACTCTAAACCATTTATACATAGCATATATGAGACTTGCCATATAATCAGAGGTGTAAAAAATATAACTTTGTTTTTCTGTAACTGGACTTATTTTGTATTTCAAGCCCCCTATTACCCCAGGAGGCTTGAAGTAAATTTCAGGTAATTCAGGGTCTTCTCTCTTTCCCTGGGGTTGTGTGTATGCCTCCTGGATGCCATGTAGTACTCAGACAGGGTACAACTATGTTGGTGGGGAGAGGAACATCTGGTCCACCATTGTCAACCATTCAGGCTGGTTCCCCTAAATATGGGTGTCCTTATCTGGCTGGTGGTTTCTTGTTCACTCAGAACACTCACTTCTAGTGCTGCTTGTAAGGCCTCTCTAGGCTAAACTCGTTTTCCCTATTTTCTCTCTTCCCCTCCCCTCCCCTCCCTTCTCTTTATGTCATCATAGCCTTCTGTGGCAAATGGGACACAACTTGTTCAATTTACCACTTCAGCATCATGATAAAGCTGTGTGTGCTTTCCCAGGCCTTTTTGCCAGTGTGTTTGTAACTTACCTTCCTGCTCCTGCCCCTGCTGGTGCTACAGATAGGAGGGTCCTTCGATGCTCTTGGCCCCAATCAGGAAAGGGCCAGCAAGTGTCCTCTGCTGTCCAAGACCCTAAACCTATCTAGGATTTCTAGCTACATATGCTCTCTGAGACTCAGTCTGGGGGTTGGTGTAGGGATCCTAGCCACCCACACTGGCATATAACTTACAACCTCATCTCTGACATTTCTCTTGTTCTTTTGTCTGGGGTTCCTTCTTAATGTGAGTGTACCCTGGGCAGGTAAGTAGTCTCAAAGGATATATGCTCTTAGAGTATACTTATCCATGTAAGTAGATATGCAGAAAAATTTAGAGCTATTCAAGTAGTTGCACAAAGATGGAAAGGGAAACTTTATTTCAAGATCTGGACAAAAGAATTGAAAATCTGTTATCACATGCTTCTTGGTTTCCAAGGGTTAAAACTGGTAGAGTAATTTGCAAAGCAACTCTTGCTCCAGCCCCAAATACCTGCTTCTGCCTGCCTATCCCCAGCTCAATATTATTACTACCATTCTTCCAGTTGCTCAGGTCAAAAATTTTATGCTATCCTTACTTTCCCTCTGCTCCTTACTCTTTGTGTCCATTCACAAATGTAGTTCCACTGCCAATGCATGCCTTGAATCCAAACACTGGGGCTTTCAGAGTCACCATCTCTCTCCCGGAGTGTGATGGCTTCTTAGTTACTTTCCCTCTCTACTCTTGCCAGGTCCACCTTATCCAGAGAGTGAGAACAATCCTTTAAACATGTAAACCAAATCACATCTCTCCTCTGCTTCAATGCTCTGAAGGCTCACCATTGCTAGAAGGATAAAATTTAAATTTTTGTCAGACCTTACACAATGTAACTCCTGTCAACTTCCATGACTTTTCATACCACTTCTCTACCATGATCTACCTACAGAGTCCTTCTTGTTTGTGAACTTGCCAAACTCATCCTTAACATCTCCACACATGGAACATTCAGTCCCCTGATCTTTGCAGAGCTGGCATCTTCTCAACATCCAGGTTCAAGTGTTACTTCCTCCAAGAGCCTTTCCTGACCACCTCAATTGAAACCGTCAAAGCTCTGGTCCCCACCACTGTTGCACTATCTCTTTACCCTGCTTTATTCATGCCTTCTGTCTATAAATATTTATTGAATGCCATATGTGCCATATACTGTCCTGGGCAATAGAGCAGTAAAATAATAGAAATCTACATCCCTGTTTCATGGAGCTTACATTCTAGTTGAGGAGACAGACAATGAACAAACATATGCTAGATATATAGTCTATAGGGTAGTGGTGTTGTGGAGAATAATAATGCAGGAAATAGATCTAGAAAGTGGGTGTGAGGCGGGAGATTGCAATTGTAAATAGTGTGGTTTGGGTAGGTCTCACTGAGCAAAGACCCGAAGCAGGTGAGAGAGAAACCTGCTCTCTGGCAAAGGGCAGGCAGAGAATATCCCAAACGCGGACGCCTCGACGCAGCAGCATGCTTTGAGTGTTTGAGCAACAGCCGGGAGACCTGTGTGGCGGGAGTGGAGTGAGCAAGGGGGACTAGTCCTAGAAGATCAGTTTAGCAAGTTAAAGGGAGGGGGGCAGCTCTTGCAGGTCATCGAAAGGGCTTTAGCTTTTCTCAGAATAAGATGGGACACTATTGGAAGATTTTGAGAGAAATGACCTGAGAGACGTGATCTGACTTGGCTTTGAAAGGATCACTTTGACTGCTGGGTTGAGAACAGACTACCACAGAAAAAGGGCCAATGAAGGATAACTAATTAGGAAGCCCTTGCAGTACTCTAAGTGAGAGACGATGGTGACCCACACAGGAGGAAGGCAGTGGAGGTCATGAGAAGCGGTCACTTGATGCTGGATTTGTGTCTGAGGAGTGAAGGCAGAGATCAGTCAAGAAAGATGCTAAGGCACCAGAAAGATGGGGTTCCCCTAAGGAGTTGCAGACGCCTGCAGGAGAAACGAGGGTGTGAGGCAGGGGTGGGAAAGACCAAGAGTTCAATTTTGGACCCGTTATTGTTAAGATGGATGTTAAGTAGGCAGCTGGATCCATAAGTCTGGAGTTCAGCATGGATGTGTGTGTCTATGTGTGTGTGACTGTGTGAATTTGAATATGCTTTTAATTAATTTCAATTTCAAATTAATTTAGTTTTAATTAATTTAATTTAAATTTTAAACTTATTTAATTTTGAATATGTTTTAAAATAAGTCAAATAATTAAATGATTCATTAAATAAAATTAATAAGTAATTAAAATTAGTCTTAAAATAATTTAAGAAATATACTTGAAAATAAATTTGATTCATATCTTTGTGCCATTCCTGAAGTGTAGTTGTAGAACGTGCATGGAGCTCAGTTTTAAAACTTGGCGTACTGTTGTAAAAAGTACTATTTGATACAATTATCACAGCCAATTTTTTGGTGTGTGATATGGCAAGAAAAAAACAATAGGATTTACCAATATATGCCCTAAAGGGGCTTCTCTAAGTGATGTTTCTATTCTCTGCTGTTGGATCCATTTCTCAGAAAATAATCTGAATTTGTCTTACATTGTTCAATATGCTGATGTGAACCATCAATTGCTGACAGGTGCTCTTGAGGGAATGTGTACAGTGGGACAGATCACTCACTCCCTTTCAGGGTCATATTGGCACAGCCCAATGAAGTGATTTTGTGTGATGTGCAAGTTGTCATGATATACTTTTTAAAAATAGTGTCACTGACACACATCCACTAAAATAAATTAACCTTCCTATCTTGACTGACTCACGTTTTGGAAACAGCAACTTCACATGCCAGTGATGATACGAGCAGGGCTGGGTAGGGGTGGGAATGCACCAGCAAGGACAAGGCAGTATCATAGGCTTTTAAATCGTTTTTAGCACAGTAGTGCAGAGGTTATGAGCATAAACCTAGATTTTTACCAGGTTGGATTGTAATTCAAACTCTGTTGCTTTCTAGATGGGCAGGAATTAACCTGTCTAAATTCCAGCATGGAGACAAAAGATATAATAGAGAAATATTGTAACTCTCTGTTGTCAAGAACTAATGAGCTAATGCTTGCAAAATACTTAGAATAACACCTTGCACATTGCCAGTTCTCAATGAATGATAGTTATTATTATTGATAACTCTTTTAAAACTAAGAAGTTTGGTCTTTTGCAATATCTGAAGAGGGCAATGGAGAAACTCAGTGATCTCTCTCTCGTCTTTTTATATCCAATTCTTTTAAAATAGCCATTATTTTCCTCTAGAGCATGTTCTCAGAACGTGGTTTTACAAGTTGTAGGCTGGACTTGGCACATCCGGAGAAGGCTTCTTGTGAAAGTGAGCCCGAGTCTAGACACAGGGACACACTTTTGAGCAGAGATGATTTCGGATTGTCAACTGCTCTTAATTGGTGAGCAGGGCAGCCACCTCGCCTCAGATTTAAGCTGGCACAGACAGCCCTAGTGAAAACGAGCCTCCAAATCATTACATCTTGCAGTTGAGACGCTTCCACTGCACACTTGAACACTTGAACACACACATTTCGTCTCTCTTGGCTGTTATTTGGGCTTATTAAGCATTTCTATAATACATTTTTCCCCAAGTTGGCTGCTTTTCATTAGTGGTTCCTCACATCACCCAACGTGAAAGGTGAATACAACAGTCCATATTTTATAGACAAGGAAACCGAGGTACAAGTCAGCCTAGTGTGGTTTGGCCAAGGGCACCAGAAAATTAAGCCCTGGAACTCGTAACTGAACCCAGAATGTCTCACTGTTGAGTCATGGTTGACTTGACCAAGGAGAATGTTCTCCATAGAGGATTCAGAACATTCAAATAAAACACAAAAATGATGTCCTCTTCTCTGCCTAAGAGTAAAAAACACTTCATAGGGTCATAATGTGGTAGCCAGAGAGATTGCTGTAAAATCAAATCTGATTAAGTCACTTTTCTATGTAAAACCTGGTTCTGGTTCTTCAGTACCCCAGGATAAAGTCCATCTTCTTAACATGACACGTGTAGCCTTCTCTGTGCTCCTCTGTCTCCCCCTGCCAGCCTCTTCACTCACTTCTTCCATTGTCACTCCGGCCACACTGAGGACTTCCTGGTGTCTTAAAGTGCCTTTGCACATAAACCGTAGAAAAGATCCTTGCTCGGTCTCCTTTCCTCTCCTTTAGTTATATGTCACATTTTCCAAGAAGTGTCCCTAAATTTCTCAAGGCTGGATTAGTTGGCCCTTCTGTGCACTCCTATACTACATACAATTTATATCATTGATCTCACTAAAATTGTATCTTGATATCTCTTAATATCTTAATATCATCTCTCCCATGAGCCTATTGTCTCCTTGAGGACAGTGATTATACCTGCTTCATTGTCGATCCCCAGTTCCTAGCACAGTGCCTGCAAATAGTAGAGACACAATAAATATTTTTTGATTGTATGAATGAGCAAATATGCCTCGTGATTTGATGTTTTCCGTACTATAAAATTACTACCCTTTGTGTCAGACTCTGTGATAAATACTAGAAGTATAATAGGTTATGGTTTGAAACTTTAACAGTGGAGTTGCTGGCAACTGCCAGGAGGGAGGTAGGGTGAACTATGAAGCTTACTAGTGTGGGTGATATGGCTTAAGACATGTCTCATCTTGGTCTCTTGATCTTTAGTAGGTATTACAGGGTGACCACATAGTTATCCAAACTGGTACAGCTTTGATAGTGGAAGTGGGCACTATTGATAATTATCCTTTGACAATCCCAGTAGTGTGGTCATTCTAGGTATATGGATTACCCTAAGGTGCTGTTAGTCCTGAGCTAAATCCCTGGTTTGACTGATCCATCTAATGGGCTCAAAGCTGCTGCTGGGTGAGAAATCACACAGTTGCACTGACTGGAACAGCTAAGGGACATGTAGCAGTCAGTTTGCAACATATGGCTTGACAGTCCTCTTCCTGAAGTAGCTCTGAACATAGCGGTAGTTATATGTCAGTGACAGTAGCAGGTGAGAGAGGCAGTTAAGCAGTAGTTCTCTCGCCCAGTAAAAGTTTTGGCACCTGGATTTGAACACGAAGGATGCTAACTGGGGAGCTGAAAGATTTCCAGATCAGCCAAATTGCTCAAAGCTGCCAAGTTGGCCTAAGAACCTTCCTTTGTGAGTGAGATACGGGTGATAGCTTCAGGAAAATGCAACTTAAGCACATGTTTGAAAAAGCAACGATTAAAATATTACTTTTTCAGAGCTCTTCAGTGCTCCTGAATCCACAGCTGTGCCAAATGCTTAGCCGTGCAGAGGGTGATTATCTTTCAAGACCAGGATAGTAGCTCCCCAGTCACCGCAGTGTAGGTCTCAGCCTTGGCAAGAGTTTAGGAGATGAAAGAGGAGGACTTACATATTAGTGATAAAGGTGAAAATCCTTAACACCTAGAAGGTGTTGAAATTCCGGTTAGCTGACTTGGTTAGCTTACTTATCTTGCTTTGGCAAATGTCCTGTATTAAATGGAAGATGGCATGTTCCTGTTATTAAATTTCTCTTTTCTTTTCTGAAAGGTTTTCTCCAAATTTACGTCTATCATCTATGCCCAGAGAAAGTAATGATTTGTAGCACATCACTTGTTGTATTTCACATAGACAAAATTTAATACAGTGTAATGATTCTTCCAATTCATTGGAGGAATACAATATTAATTGTTAATGTAATGATGTTGGATTGGGATTATGAATTCTTTTGTATTAACAGAAGTTTAGGAAATGTATTATCATTTAAATATGCCCTACAAATGCACATACATGGAGACAGCAATATAAAAAACAAAACAAAACTTCATGAAACTGGTTGAAAATGATCAATCCCTGAAATTTCAGCCTGCTATCCCATCTTGTTCTCTGTCTAGTTTTATATAAATGTCTATTTTTTTAAGTGCTGAGTTGACACAAGGTACATTTGTAAAATGGTATTTTTAATTCCCTAATTCAAACTTCTAGGTCAGAGGTATAATAATGCTTTTGAACTGGGTTCCTTCAGGAAGAAAATAGCAACAAAACAAAACAAAATATATGAAAATGTACTTGCTATACAAGTCAGTTGCACCAGCTATATGTCACGTACCTTTTGGGAAAAAAATAGTGCACCATGTGCAAAAAAGAAAGTGACCCATTGCTTGGTATAAAGAACTGCAATTGGTAGAATGTCTATTTGTATAATATAATTATACAAATACTTGTATAATTATATTTGTATAATATAATTATAAAATTATTTCACTGAGCAAATTGTTTATAACCTTTATGACTTTCCTTGGCCAAACAACAGTAGGTATTTCATGCCCAGAAGCACTGAGGGGGTTAGAACAGGAATTAGGGGGAATAGGTCTCCCTTACAACGACAGAAAACAACACAACAACCCAGCACTGCTTATGAATGTGTTTCTACTATTAAACTGCCTGGGTTCATATCACAGCTCCCCTATCTACTAGTTGTGTGACTTGGGCAAGGCACTTAACCTCTTAGCTTCAATTTCTCATCTTTAAAATAGGAACAGTAAAAATAACTACCATATACAGTTTTGGTGAAGACTGAATGAAATTATACATAAAAGCACTTAATAAAGTGTTTGATAAATAGCAAACTGGATAAATATTAATTGTAATTGTTAAAAACCCAGTTATTTGACATGATGGCTACAATTTTTATTTCAGGCTGTGCTTGAGTAAGTACATGGTTAAATGCCCATGAATGTTTGCACTTCAGCTTTATGGTTCACCAGGAACGTTCAGGCCTCCAACATTGCATTGTGCCTAGATCAACAAGCTCCTGAAACAAGGCACATCCAGGAAGCCTCACTCTGCCAGGTACCTTGGTGGGCCCTCGCCTTCCTTCTCAGCTTGGGCCCTCCACGGCTTGCTCAGGGGAGCTAATGGGATGGCAGCCTCAGACCCGGCCCAGAGGCCACAGATGATTATATTTCTCAGGAATGCCTTTTAAATCTTGTATACTCTCTGTTGCTATATTTTTTTTTTCAAAGTAATTTTTCTTTCTCTGTATTTTTATTCTAAGGCAAAAATCAATAAAGAGGCCGGGTTAAATGTCACAAGATGTGGGTATTAGGTTTCCCTGAGAAACCATATATTTGGATGGTGAATTGGCACCAAGACCTCTCACCAGACTCTAAGAACATCTTGTCCTCTCGTTCAGTTTCATTCTTCTCTTCTCCTTCCAATCCTTTAACCACAAGAATACTCATCACTCTCTGCTGGTGCTGCTTCTCTCCTCTTTTGCTTCTCCAGCCCTTCCAATATGTCTGTAGCCAATTCCTTGTACTAAATTTTGTCTATGTGAAATACAACAAGTGGTGGGCCGGAGGAAGAACAAGAAGGAGACATGAATAGGAATTTTGACTCTTCTGATAGCTTGCTGTTATCTTGGTCCTATTATCAATCTCCAGGAGTCCCATTTGTATAACGATGGGGGAGTAAGCTCACCTCAGCTGTTTCACAGAATTCTTATGAGGACAAAATAAAACATGAGGTATGCTAGTACTTTTCATATGTTGCTATTATTTTTGAAGGTATCTATTTATTGTTAAATGCATTTATACATTATTTCATTTTGTTTCAAAAATTAAAAAAGAAGGTACATTAAAGTTATATTTTCCTTCTGAAATATGCCCCAACTGACCCAGTTCTCTTCTATTTTTTTAGTAGCCTTTTTTTAATAACAATTTTAGATTCACAGCAAATTTAATGAAAGGTACAGAAATTCTTCTGTTTTTAATATTAAGCTAAAATATAACAAAAGTGTTTTCTGATTTATCCACCCTTAAGAAAAAAAGTAATGTTCTTCCTTTGCTAGCCTATCCATTTTATTGGATTGTTTTTGTTGTTGTTGTTGCTGTTTGTTTTTAGTAAGTGGAAAAGTAAATAGCTGGTCTAGAGACCTGTCACCCTCCCCTCTCAGCAGTGTAGAATCTAGACGCCCTCTGTAGAGTGTGCGTAAACGTTATTGCACAGCTGTTGCTCTGGCCTGTGCCTAACCTCTACGACGCTTTTGATGACGAGGAGAAAATTTTACTTATCACGCGCTGGTGAGGAGCTGGATAGATAATGTTCAATAATTGCGACTCTGTTCACTAGAAAATAAGAGTCAGACTGAAGACTATTTGTCATTGGAACAAATCATTAGCAAGTGACTGGAGTTTTCTTCCTTTCTTTTTTTCCCCTCCCTTTCTCCTAAACAGGAGTTTCTTCAATACCATTCTGATATAAAGCCCAATGAGATCATTAGAGAGTGATTTAAAAAGCCAAGAGCAGACCAGGCACAGTGGCTCATGCCTGTAATCCCAATATGTTGGGAGGCTAAGGTGGGAGGATCGCTTGAGGCCCGGAGTTTGAGACCAGCCTGGGCAACATAACAACACCTTATCTCTATATTTAAAAAAAAAAAATTAGCTGGGTGTGGTGGCACGTACCTGTAGTCCTAGCTACTTGAGAAGCTGAGGTGGGAGGATTGTTTGAGCACAGGAGTTGCAGGCTTGATTATACCACTGCACTCTAGCCTGGGCCACAGAGTGAGATCCCATCTCTAAGAGGAAAAAAAGAAAAAGAAAAAGCTAAGGATAGTCATAATAATGCTCTTTATTTGAGCCAGGGACTATATTAGTTGCTTTATATTTGCTAGCTCATTTTAATGCCATGGATACCCTGGGAGGTGGGTCTTATTAGCCCCATTTTATTGAGAAGGAAACTAAGGCTCAGAGTGATAGTAATTTCTGAACACAGTTAAGCACCCTGGTTGAATAAATAGGATTTTCTCCTCATATTTTCTCTTAGTTAGTCGTGAGAAAATCAAGTACCGTCTTCCTCTACTCATAGTACATGAAATATTTTAGTATTATACACAAATGGTATCTTTTACCATGAACACAGAATTTCTTGGCAAAGCCTCCTCCCCATTGATAATAATTATAATTATGTTCTTAGGCCTTATGGTAAATATTTCTCACATATTATCATGTTCAAACCTTGCAATAATCTTTTGACGTAGGATTATTAATTCATACAACATGTGTCTTTTTGACTCCCTAGCCTGTGGCCTTCTGTCTGTATCACACAGATGTCAACCTACCTTTTCCTCGAAGGAGTAGTCACCTCAGAAATTTAAATCATTGGTGCTGCAAAGCAATACCTACCCACTGCAGGATCCTATTACCTCTAACTTCACCATGATGGGGGTGCTGTGGGATGTTGGAAACTTCTGGCTGGAATAGCCATCGTGCCTTTTGGCCACATTTGAGACCTTTTCCAAAGACTCTGTCTGGACAGTATCTTAGAGATTCTTTCTTTCTAAAATATTGTCCTTTATTTCTGATTCATGCCAGAGAAATAGAGAATTTCCAAATAAACAAGCAGAAAGTACATTGGAATGACTTCATGCCCGGGTTCCTGATTGCTCTCACAGATGACATCCCAGGTCTGTCTCACCACACATTGTTTTTTGAATCATTTTCCCTAACCCAAGTATCTCTGGTAACCAAATTTTAGTAACTTCCCCAAGGCAACCTGAGGTTTGGAAACCAAGTGGGTGGTTCCAAGTCTTTTGCGGACCATTCCAAGGCAGGCAACCACAGAGCTCAGGTCAGACCCCATTAGAAAGGGATTTGGCAGAGAGGAGGAGCGGGGAGAGGCTCACTTCTTTCCATTGTACTGGAATTTAACTAGAATGACTGAAGGCAATTTCTTTTTAAAATCTTTCCCCCCTGTCACCTCATTAACACCTCCAATGAAAGGCAGCTGTGAGACTGTTAACTCTTTGCTTGCACATTCTTGAAAGTGCTATTGGCTGGGATCTCCGGTCCTTGTGAGAAGACACCCTGCTGTCACCAATCTGGGTATCTGTAGCTTGAAATGAGGGTTTTTCCAAGACCCATATTTATACCCCAATAGTGTGCCATTCTATAGAGTGAGACATGCATTTCTGCCAGGTTTTGCATATTTTGAGCTACTACTCCATAAGCTGCAGTATGTTGGTTTTTTTGGAACTTGGCTGCCTCAGATTCTTTTTGGAAATAAAATGAGAACGTATGTGAACATTCATTAATGTATTCACTCATTCATTTACCCACTCACACATTTAATAAATCACATTGGATGCGTGCCTGTTATATGCCAGGCAACATGTCAACATCAGGGATATAAAGGAGAGTAAGACATTGTCCCTTCCCTCAAGGAGTTTACTATTTAAAGCGGGTTTAAATAATTATTCCAATATAATGTGATAAAATACAATAAAAGTTACTGTGGGAGCAAAAAGGAGAGGCAGTAAAGCAGAGTAGACTAAGGGAGGTAAGAGAAGAGAAAAGAAAGATTTGCAGTTTTGTGAAGAATAAGTAGGAGTTAGCTACGTGGAGAGGAGTGGAGACGGGAAAGCAAGATGTGCCAAGTCAGGAGAGAATGATTTTGTTCTTAGATATTAAAGATCAGCTGTGTGTGCAGTGTAGAAAATATTGGTGAGGTGGATGCTGTGATGTATGACCCAGTGCACCACTTGGGGATTTAAACTTCCGTTCTTCCAGTTGCTGAGAGTATTGATGGCTGTAAGATCTCAGCTGAACCCCTTTTGGAAATTGCCCTCGACCAATGGGAGCTGCCTTGTCTAAGTTCACACTCTCATCTCCTGGACAATATGCATCCAAAATACAAAGGTATAAAGACCTGCTTTCCTTATTTCAAGGTAGACAATTCTGAATATCCATCCCATTTCAGGAGCTGCCAGTAAGATCTTCTGGTGCCTCTGCTGCAACTGTGCCACAGTTCATCTTCTCCCTCTGTCTATTCTTGTTTCCCAAACCTTTCACAGCTGATGTGCCCTGGCAGAAGGTACAAGAAGGGATCGCAAAGCCCAGAGAGGTGGGCATGCTCAAATGGAAATACTCTGTAAGGCCGGGAAATCTGTCAGCTAACTGTATTCATCAAGGGGACCTGATGGACACCCCGTTCACTGAAGTGATCAGGAATTTGCTGCTGAGACAGACTCCAGCATCACTGAGAAACTCAGTAGTGGCTGATAGTAGGGGATGCTGTGAGAAAACTGGGTTGACTGATAACAGTGAGGATGATAGAATTCCAGGAACTAGAGGTTGGGTGGTGATGCTTGACTATTAGAAGCAAGGATATTTTTACAATGAGTGGCAAGGTTGAAGTGTTAGCTTGCTTTGGGAGGTAGGGAAATGGTTAATAGAATAGAGTGGCTCTAAGGGCAAAACAGATTGCGGGGGAGGCAACAAGAGTATTCCCCAATCTACACAATCAAACAAAATCAAGGAGGAATGATCAAAATGCTGAATGCAGCCAAACTCCTTGCCCAGTCTCTAGACCTGAGATAGTTTTTGGACCTGGAACCCTGAAAGAGATGCCAGATCTCCAATAGAACCTGAAGGAGGAGCAAAAGATCAATCTTGATTCATGTGTGGGTACAAGCCAAAAATGTTACAGTCCCATTCAGGGATGACTTTTTTGAGGCAGTAGTAAGAAGAAACCTTCTTGATGGGTGGAGCTTCTAATGGTATCTGGTCAACCACTTTGTATGGAACTAAAAGTGGTCCAAGATAAAAATACATAAAAACTCATGGGTGGTGGTGAATGGCTTCATTAGCTGATCAAGGGCCTAGAAGAAGAAATATTAGAAGATGTGGTACAAAATGATCCAGAGAAGAGCCATGTATTCAGATGTATGAGAGTGAGTAAAAACAGTAAATATCTTAATTTCATGTGTTAAAGCCCCCAGAAAGCATCCACCAAGGAAGAAGCAATAAACAACTAGATAGATAGAAGGACTTCGGCAGTTGACATCAGCAAGCTTTCTCATTAGCCATCCAGTGGTGTCATAATGGATACATAAATGGAGTAGTTATATTGGTAAGGAAGAAGCTCTTCATGGACCCAATATCATGAACTCTTACACAACAAGGCTGACTTAGCTACTTCTGCTGGCTAATATCCAATGTGTCAGCAATATTGATCAATGCCAGCTGCTGACACAAGACCATCCTTTAAGGAGATCGGTTACTGTGTGGTGGCAAGTTGATTACATTGGAACCCTTCCATCTTGGGAGAAGTAACCATTCATCTTGACTGGAATCATATATTTAGGTATGAGTTTGACTTAGGCAAGCTCTTTGTCATCATTAGAGTATATGGTACACCAACAAAGAATCCCATATAGTAGAAAGGGATATTTTTCTGCAAAGGAAGTGTAGCAGTTGGTATATGACTGTGGGATCCACTGGTCCTCTCACTTACCACACCCAGAAGCTGCCAACCTGATAGACCTATGGATTGGCCTAGTGCAACTAAGCACTAATGTGGTGATGATATCTAGTAAGAATGGGGCACCATCCTCTAGGATGTGATATCTACTCTACATCAATGATGATTAAATGTTTTGTTCACAATAGGAAGAATACATTGGTCCAGGAACAGAAGGGTAGAAGCAGAAGTGGATTCTCTTACCGTCACTCCTAGTGACCCACTTGGGAAATTTGTGCTTTCTCCCTACACAACTCTGGGATCAGTGAGTTTAGAATTCCTGGTTTTCAAGGGGGAACACTTCCACTGGAGGACATAGCAAAAGTTCCATTATTAGGCTAGAGCTGCCATCTCGTCACTTAGGGCTACTTGTGCCAAGAGACCAGCAGGCAAAAAGATGTGTCACCATCCCATCAGGGATAACTGACCCTGATCATCTGGTGGAGGCAGGGTTGCTGTTGCATCAGGGGTGCAGAGAATTGCATGTTTTATACCCAGGTGATCCATGGAGCATCTCTTGGTACTCCTCTGCAGAGGGACAAGTGCTTCAACAAAAGCCTGAGAAGAGCTTGGAGACCAGGGGCTCATACCTTTTAGGGTTAAAGTTGCGTCACCCCTTCGTGTAAGCTATCTAGATGAGCAGAGGTGCTGGCTGAGAGTGAGAGGAATTTAGAAAAGGGGACAGAGGATGGGATAATGAGAGTCAGTTTCAACATTGCGATCAGCCGCAGTGGTGGGGGTGCTAAAGTTTGTCAATTTCCTCTTGGAAATTTCCCCAAGGAAAGAGGCCAATCAGAGTTTACAATTTGCTGTTTCAAGAACTTATTATGTGAAGCAAGTGGATCTGAGAAGTGCAAGGAGTGGGCTGAAGTGCACGCTGCTGTGGTATGTTACCCAGCCCTCCACTTAGAACTGAGGCATTCACTCCCTGCTACTGCACCTGTTGGTGGCTCTAGGCTCTCAGCTAGCCCCAGCTAGATATTTCACTCAGCCAAAGATAGCATCCTCATTCATACTCCTCTCCCATCCCCAGGGGTAACCTGCACGTAATGATGGGTCAGTGTGGAGGTGTGAATGTCTAGCCTTCTTGCCTCAACAACCCTGAGGGCCATTTGAAATGCAGAGCTTCCTCCAGGATTGTCTGTGGTCTGTGTTACCACTTCATGTGGTTCAAATGCTCCCTGTACCAAATCCTGTTGCCCTTATCCATGTTGCTGTTGAGAGCACTCTGTAATAAACCTCCTGATTTTCAGGGCACCCAACCTATGACAGAAGGGTATGTATTAGTGAGGGCAAAGGCTAAGCTATCATATCAAAGAGACCTAAACACTAAACAGCTTCAGTAAGACAGAATGTCATTTCTGTCCGATGTGACAGTCCAGATGGTTTAGGCAGGTAGGTGACTCTGCTCCACGCAGTTATTCAAGGACCCAGGTTCCTTCTATCTCATTGATCTACTGCTCCCTTGAGTGTTACCGCATTGGATTGGCTGAAGATATTTGTTTCCTCACTATGTTCCCGCCCATGGGGAGGGGAAAGAGCAGGGAGGAGCACATGTCTATTGATTTAAAGCTCGGACCTGGAAGGGGCTCATCCTTTCGCTGCAGAGGATACTGGAAAATGTAGTCTCTAACTTATGTGCCTAGTCTCGACTCTGTTATTATAGAAGAAGGAAGACAATTTTGACGGGCAACACTTCCAGTGCAGAGTGGAAAGCAGTAATCACTTCATGTATAAACAGAGTGCTAAGCTAAAGTGTTAGAATGTCTTCTGAAAATTGGGGGGAGCCATTGAGTAGGATAGGGATTGGGTAGTGAATAATTTATGAGAGAATTTTACTGTGAGGTGAGCCAAGCAACAATATGACTCTTCATGTGGAAATACTGTCTTGTCACGGTATCTTTTATAACAGATGTGATCTCTAGTCTGAAAATAGGCAATGTTTCTGTTCCCTGCTTTCTCCTCATGAAAAGAAAAGACCTGAGGAAAAAAATGGATGTTACTGTGTCAGAACAACTGTGGATAAATTGTTCTTAACCTTCCTCTGAAAGAAGAATTAACAGAGCAGTCTCCTCTTCTCCACTCCGCAAACCACAGGGGCAGGGCCTAAGGGTGAGATTTAGTGCATTATAAAAAGCAGAATGCTGTCTAGTAGTAGATGGGGTAGTGTGGATGAAAGAGTGCTGGAATCACTTGGGTCTAGTCAGGAGACCTGAGCTTGGTTTAGCCTTGGCTCTGCCTCTAGATTTATGACTTTTCTCAAATCACTTGGCCTCTGGCATTCACCTCTAAATTAGGGTGTTTGACAAAATAATCTAAAAGTTTCTCTTCAGCTTAAAAATTTAACTCAGTCTGAAGAGGCCTTAAAACTAAAGTTTGGAACCAGCTTCATTAGAGCTCCAGAAATGTTTGTTGAATTTAATTCAATTTTTGATTTTTATTTTAGCAAAGTAAATCATTGTTTAACCTTCAGCCCATGTGAAGAAACCACCCCCTGACACCACAACAGCAACAACAACAACGTACAACCCAGTGAGCTTACTAGGGTCTCTGATACATTGTCCGAGTGAGTAGATGAGTTTGTTTTTTTAATCTGCGTGTTCCAGATGCAGATTCCACTGAATGATGAGTGAGGGGAAATTCCAAGAGATGGCCTCCTGGAGTCTATCTCATATATCACAAAGGCAGAGAGATAAAGAACACAAAATGGAACATCTAATGTGCTCTTTTCCTCATGATATTTTGATGTCTATGGGAAAAGAATTATGAGAGATTGCCCATTTCAACTACAGCAAGCCAAATCTCTCCGGGTCAGCATTCAGTTTGGGCAGCGAAGCACATTCTCAGTTTCACGCAGCTGCCTGGGGAGTGACAGACACATTTCCACTCTCCTGGGCCCGGTTCAGAGAGGAAGAACAGTGGTCACTGTCTGTGACCGCAGTGGCTTAGGGAGTCAATGAGGATAGGGGTGAGGGGCTGAGGCAGAGTGCAATTAACTGAGCTGGAAATTCACCAGAACACCAGGGCTTGTATTGGCAAAAAGAACCACATGACCTCCTGTGACCATCCGTGACCTCAACCCTTCATTTTCTACATCTTAAAAAAATAAAGTAGCACCTGCCAGAGGCTCAGTCTTGAGTGACTTTAATAAACCCGAGGTGTTGGCTAAAGGGCAAGAATTATATATTTGTGATTAGAATCAACAAGCAGCAAGGTGTGCACAAACTGGCAATACTTGAATGGCAAATCCTTCCTTTTCAGATATTTTTGAAAGAACGATTTACTTATAAAGTTTAATTTCCTTCAGATTAGTGGTCATGTCAGCACTTAAAATGCTAGCAAGGGGAAAGAATCAGTATCATGTTTGTCTTTAAAATGGGAGACACAGGACACCTGGCCCTCTTTTAATACTGGGACACTGTATGAGAGCAAACTGGGGCACAATACAGTTCTTATTCTGAATCAGGATCCATCTGTACTCTACAATAGGAAGACAAAAGAGGATTGTTACCACTTAAAGGCACCTTGACACAGTCATACTGTTTGACTCTTTTATTAATTGCCCCATCTGCTAAGTGAGAGCTCTCTGACACAGGTTGGTGCAGAACTCTTAAAGCCCTTAGTCTGCTTCCTATTGGTTCCACATGTGTTTGTATTTGTTCTCAGTAGGCAGAGATTCCAGAGAGAAAATGAACCGCTGCAGATCGATTGCAGTATCAGTCATGCAGAAGACATGGTGAAGCGTGCCATTTCATTTTGATCTAGTTTTAACCCTTGTGAGGCAGTTGCCCTGGCTCTCTTGGCTTTTGTTTGCCTGGGTTTTTGTTTGAAGTCTCAGACGCTAACAGCAGGGGAAAAAGGCAATATGATGCCCTCATTTTAGGAAATACAGCATTTCCCCTTTAAGTCATTCAGTTCTCAAAACCTACCATCTCTGTCTGGGACAGAGCAATAGAAAAGCCAGAAAGCATTAAAGTGGAGTGTGTGTGTGTGTGTGCGCGTGTGTGTGCACAAGCACACCGGTGTATTATTGCTGCTGTGAAAAGATATGCCTTGTTTATGTAGCCAGTGATAATTCCCAACAAAAGTACATTGACAGTGCAGGCAGTCTGGGCCTAAACTGACAAAAGACAGACCAAGCAAACTCGAGGGTTTACTTGGGCAATCATTCTCCCCAGTATGATTTGTCTTAGTCTTTTCCTTTTTTATTTTGTTTTCAGTGAGACTGAGTTAAGGATGTGGTGTCTATTTCAGCCCCAGCTTTGCAATTTCCTCATTTAACCTGGATTATGTTACAGCCAACGTGATGCTGAGGTATTTTTCTATGCACAGTTTGGAGATAGAAGAGAGAAACAGGAAAGGTGTGGCATCTCCTCTTGAAGTTCCTTTATCATGAACTTTGGGGCTGGAGGTTGCATGGGTGTGTATGAATGTGAGAGACAGAGACGGAGAAAGAAGTAGGCAAAGAGCAAAAGCACTGAGCAGCCAAACAAAGCTTTTGCCTCCTGATATGTCCTTTATCTTCTCACGAAGGATAGAGTTCTCTGCTCTGTTTTCTGGAACACCAGGAACCTAAAACTGAAGACCATGCGGCGAGAGTTGAGCCCTGGTCTCACTCTACAGTGAAGAGCCCAAGGTTTAGGAATGACTTGGTACAACTTTCTTTTCGGCCCTGAAATCTCATTTTCTGCCCTATGCCCCTAGTTAGGATTCTGAGCCCTGCTCTGCTGATTTAAGCAGGTCTGTCTCTCCTATCCTGTCTTCCCTGCTAAGGAGCACTGTATCCCTTGCAGTCTTGCTGTTGGAGGCAATAGAAAACATAGTCCAAATTGGCTTACATAAAATGTGTTTTATGAGTTCACATAAATGTGTGGGGTAGGGGTAGACCTGGCTTTGGACATGGCTGAATTCAAGGACTCTGAATTTTCTCTGCTTTTTTAAGTCTGGCTTCATTCTCAGACTCCATATGGTGGTGTGATGGCTGCATTAATCCCCTCCAATTTCATGTCTGGGTGGAAAGAGAACCTGTCTTTCTCCTAGTAGCCCCAGAAAATGTCTCACTGGCTTAGATTAATTCACATGTACAACCATGAACCAATCTCTGTGGCTGGGGCAATGAAATTGTCTGGCCAAGGCTAAAACCATCCTATTTCTGAAACTGGAGTAGCAGTCAGTCTGAAGTTCATGGGCTAATATTCGGGTGAAGGTTGTTTCTAAGAGAAAAAATCTGGGTCCCATTATCAAAGAAAGAGGGAGCAGAGGCTGCCTATCCAAATAACAGTCCAAAAATTATCGATTGCAAGAGTCTTAGAAGTTCAAAGAAAACAAATGGTAACTTGGTCAATCAACTTCATAAAGTGTGAGAGAGTGTGTGTGTGTGTGTGTGTGTTGGTAAGGACTCTGGTCAAACAGACTGCTTTCAGAGTCAGATGTCCTGGGATCAAATCTTAATTCCAGCAGTTACCAATTCTTTGACTTTTTGACAAGTTCTTTAAAATTTTACATTGATTTAGATTTATGCTATGAAGATTTGGGGTTGGGATAGCATAATTTCTAAAGAAATACGTAAACACTTTGTTAACAACCTCATTTGTTTATTCTTGCTCACTTCTTCCATAAATAAAAATAATATTTCATGATAATTAAATAATCACTTAAAGACATCTGATGTACTCTCAGCTAGTATCTTGAGAGTTGTCCAAGATTTTACTTCTCTAAGTTACCCTTTGTGTTTCAGAAGAACTGATATTCCTTATTGGATATATATTCTCCACTGTCAAAGACTCTTCTTTGGGAGAATAAGTTTTGCTTGAGTATACCCAGAATGACTGTGTCTATATGAAAGATGAGATTGATTTGTCCTTTCAGTGAAAACATCTTTTGCTGCATTAAGCTTATATCCTGCCACAGGAATCTATTAGTCCACAAAACTTTCACCTTCCCACAAATGTTTCAACAGCTGGGATGCAAAGTCCCATTCAGAGACAAATGTGTGCACCACATTTATAGTCTGAAATTCAATCTTCACCCATCACTTGATTAGAATGAACATTAAGTGCATTGTAATTCTTTTCATTTAAATAGCAGCCGATAAATTTGTACCATAGCCCATTCCCCATCCCAACTTCATATTCAAAAAAGTTTCAGTTAATGTCATTTTAACCAGTTGACATATAATTATTTACCAAAATTTTTAGGTGCCCAGGGCATATAGAATACCCCAATATTTACAAGACTGGTACACACACACAGAAAGTCATAATACTTTGTGGCAATTAGGAACACATTTCTGATTCTATTCTTAAAAAAGTGCTTTAGTAGGAGTCTCTCTACCTCAAGTACCATCTCCTCTGAGAGATCATCTCTTTAAGCAATTTGCACAGTACTTGGCACATAGTAAGAGCTCAATAAATGTGAACTATATTAAAATGATTATAGTTATTAGATGACTTTATTAAGCAGTACCCTCGATAATATTCATTTTATTGGGCTTTTTATTTTTTGAAACTGGGGAGTATGTGGGGCTCACCAACATTTTAATCAACTCCTCTGGCTATCTCATGGACCCAAAGGGATTGAGTTGCATTCATTATTATTCCTGCAAATTTTTCTGGAGTAAATTCATCTCTTTTGTGGACGTTTACAATCTTCATTTCCTTGAAAGTTTCAACTACTCCAACTAATCTGCCTTCAAATAAAGTATGGATCTCGCTAAATGGACATTGTTCCCTCTCCAGCCCTGCTATGGACACTCCTGGTCCTCCTAACCTGCTGTTCATGTCCTCTTTTTAAAGAGGATGTACACTGTCTGACATACCATGCCATTTGCTTTACTGATTATACTTATTTTTCCTTTTTTGCCTTTTCCTGGCAGAATGTAAGCTTCATGAAGGCTGGGGTCTTTTCTTTATATCTTTTGTTGACTGATATATCCCAGGCATCTTGGCCACTGTTTCTTTCTATCCCAAATGACATTTTTTTTCTGACAAAATGATACAGGTTTATAGGTTTCTGGGATAAGAAAAATTCTATTCCGAGTAAGAGATAGGCTACAATGTTGACCTTGGCCAACGTTTCCTTATGGCCATCCTGTGCATACTGTGAAACTTTTTCTATCTTGCTGCATTTGGGAATGGGCATGGGGCTCAGACTACAGAATGAGAAGACTGCACAAATTCCTATGATTCAAAAACTCCCTCATGTATTGGTTAGGGGTTAGGGTAGGAACTCGATACATACAAGGAAAAATGTTATAGTGTCTTTAATCATCCAGCCTCAAAACTTCTTACATTTTTGGACATCATCACTGTCTCCTATACCTAGGCAGACACCAAATATTCTGATGCTTTCTTCCCTGCATTTTCCCTGCACCAATTATCAATGTGTTAGCAGAGTTGAATGTAACAAAAACTCCAAAATAATGGTAGCTTAATCATGATAATAGTTCACTTTTTCTGACATAAAAATAATACTAAGGTAGGAGGATTGGTATGGTGGCACCATGGGGTCAGCAGGGATGCAGGCATCTTTTAGCTCTACTATATCTAATGTGTGGCCCATATCTTCATGATCCACGATAGTGGCTAAGTACGAGCCTTTATACCTCTGTTCAAGGATGGACATACTATGAAAGGAGAAGGAAAAGAGGGGGCAAAAGTTGTGTAAGATCTTTGCTGTAATTTAATTGCCAGAACTTAGTCTCATAGCCAGAACTATCTACAAAGGAGGTCTGGAAATGTAGCTTTTATTCTGGATGACCATGTGATCAGAAAATTTGGGGGCTTTTACCAAGAAAGAAGAGGAGAATGAATACTAGGCAGGCAATTTGTCTTCCCAGGTCAAACCACCTTTAGGATACTCAGTAACTTTAACTTAGATTATTACATCACTGAGTGCCTTGACTTTCTTCTCTACAAGTTTAGATTGTCACCTTAATTGTTTAAAATAGTATTCTCTTCATTTTACTCCATAGCTCAAATACTTTAAATAGCTCTCAATTAATAACTGGAAAAATTTCAATCTCATTAGCCTGGAATTTCAGGAAGTGGCATTGTATGATAGAAAGAATAGGGCTTAGAAACCCCCATAAATAAGAACTATTACTTCTCTTGATCCTGTGTGTTGGCTGGATGCTGCCATTTTCAACTGATCTTATTCATGCAGCAGCAATCAGGGATGGTGGACTGGGAAGTCCCAGATGGCTTCACTTATACCTGGTAGTATCTGCTGGTTCTTGGCTGGGGCTCCTTGGTGCTCCTCCATGTGGCCTCTCATCCTCTAGACGACTAGGCCAGCTGCCCTATCTTGTGGCCTCAGGGTGGCATTCCAAGTTGACAAAAACCGAAGTCGCAGGTCTTTAAGGTCCCAACCTTAGAAGTTATATTACACCACTTCTGCCACATTTCTTTCAGGAGTCCAATCTTGATTCAAGGGTTGGAGAAATAGTACATTTCCTTTTGGGAGGAGAGGCAAAGGCATATTGAAAATGTTGATGCTTTCCAGGATAGGAGGAATTTGTGGCCATTTTTCACAGTTCACTGTAGTAGATGTGTGATCTTGGACAAACCATTTAACATGGCTGAAATCTCAGTTTCCTCATCCGGAAAATAGAGATAGTAACCACTTCTAGGGTACTTGAGAAATAAATCATATCAGGCTTATAAAGTACCTAGAGCAAAATGACATTTAGTAAATATTAATTCTATCCCCCTTCAAGGTTCTCCCAGATCCTCCATAAATCCCACTGGGTCTGTATGGACCCTGCAGTCTTGCTAATCCCTTCATGGTCCTCTGAACCTACCACTGAAGTTCCCACTTCAGTGCTTCTGCCACTTCCTTTTCCTGAAATGTTTTTCCTTCACTTCTTAGTCTGAAAAACTTTATCCCTATTTTAGCATATCAAGTCCCATTTCTTTAATCAATCCTTGACTCCTCTGGTCACCATGATTTCTTGGTTGTCTAAATTCTAGAAGCCCTTGTAATTTATGCCACAATTTAGCTATTTGATTATGTGGGTTCCTATGACTTTTACATTGCCCTATGGAGTTATTTGACATTAATGCTGTTTGCCTTTTTAACTGCATGTCACCAACTGTACTGTAAACTCCTAAAGGATGGAGAATGTAGGGCAGAATGGTGAAACAGAAAGAGACCTTGAAAGATTAGTCGAAGGACCCCAATTTTAGTCTTTGATGCTTACTATCTGAGTAAACATGAGCCAGTCACTTACCATTTCTGAATCTTAGTTTCAGAATTATTGAAATGATAATATTCTGAGCCTGTTTAGTGACGTTTTTGTAATGATTAGATAAGAGTACAGATAGAAAGGTTCTTTGAGTATTGTAAATTATCACATAATATTTGACCTGTTGTGATATATTTAATGAATTATCATTGAATAAATACTAAATAAATATGAAATATAGGAAACTAGATCTATTAAGTTTATTTGTGCAGGAACATGGATGTTCTTTTAATTTATGCTAAAAAAGAAGACCATAATACCATAGTTTTGATGACATCAATTTGATGGGCTCAAGTTGAATGACTCCACCATGTCCAATTACAATTCCAGTACTCAATATAGTTTAGCAAGAGAGAAAACATGAGTGGAGATCCAATATTATTCGAAAATCATTTATGTGGCAAAGTTTCTTTTAGAGGAAATATTTTGGAGGAGCCCAAATTTTGGTCAACTGTTTCATAAGTTAGATGTTAGTGTGGTTACAATTGAGTTAACTTAAACACACCAGGAAGAAACTTTGTTTTGCAGGAAGGTTTCCCATCCTGGCTCTAATAGATGAAGTGCATTGGATCAGACTGAGGTTAGACTTGCAAAAATGTAATTTTTCCAGGCTCTGTGCAAAACTCGATGTGCAGACCCCCAAAGAGTTGCTGGTTTATATTAGTTTTTGGTATTTCCAGGGACAGAGAGCTATGAACTTTCAGTGTCCATCACAATTATCTTCAAAAAGGTCATCTTACTGTTGAACAACAAACTCTCATTGCAACGTGAGACATTTCTTTTTTGTTTTGTCCTAAATGGGGGTAGTGAACAGCTGGTCACTATCATTTTTATGGCAATTTTCATACACTTGAATTCAGTTGATAAGTTGTCCCTATTTGGTTTTTTTTTTTTTTTCATTCCCAGCTTTCTTAACCTTCCAACAGAGGTCCTGTTTTTCTTTCCAAAAATCATTTTTATTATGATTTTCAAGGTTCATAGAATTCAGGCCTCAGAGTGGACAGAAATCTCAAATAACCACTGACCATGTTCATAACGACATTACTTCTCGTTTTTCCTTTGTGATATTTATTACAATGTGTCCTGGCATAAAATATTTTATTGTTAATTTAAATTCATGTCATGGGTTGTAGCATATTTCTTTCTCTAAAAAGTGGCTCCTTAATGTCTTTCTTTACTTATTTTAGAAGTAATTTATGTTCACTGTTTGATATTTGGAATATATAAATGAGTACACAAGAAAAAAAATAAAATCACACACAATCTCTCTTTTCAGGGATAGCCCTGATTAAGGTCCTTGCCTCACAATCTTAGGGCTGAACAGGTTGGCCTTTTCTTTCTCTCTGGCAGGGATACCCTCTTTCAGTCGGACACATCTCTCTATCCCACAGGAGATTTTCTATGACCTGAGTTAGACAGCCATCATTCTTGTAAGAGTGGATTGACAAGGAATTGGAAACTATTAAGAATAGAAAGATATTAAATTAAATTCTGCAAATGTTGGAAAACCATTATCTCTACTGAGGGATCTCAAAAGTATTAAATGAAGATGTAATATATGGACATATATATAACACACAATTCTTAGAAATGTGTCTGGGTCATAGTAAGAACTGATTAAATGTTAACTATTATTATTCCAGCTGCACTAGCTATCATTGTTCTTATCGCTGTTATTATCATCTTTGTCATCATCATCATCATCATTGAATGCATCCTGTAGGCTGGGCCTGGCTCTGGACCCTGGGTCATTATAGTGGATTGTTGCTCTCCAGGACCTCTTGGTTTGGTAGGAGTGACAGACATGTAATTATATAATTGCAGTCTCCAGTAGATGGAAAGCAAAATGAAACAAAAGCCCAAACAAATAACCCTATGAGCTCCTTAGCATCCCTGAAATACCTACCTCCAGGCTTAGCTAATTAGAATATACAAAGTTTTTTTTTAACTACCCTTTGGTCATTTTTTTACCCTCCTACAATAATTTATACACTTCAAATCTCATTTTCTCACCCATTAGCTCAGCACCATTGAGCATTTTCAGGAAGGTAAAGGTAAAGAAGCTATTCGGGGCCCTGTGTTTTAAACGCTATCTGTTCCCACCTTTTCCCTTCACTCATTCCAGAAGGAGGGCTTGCCTCACTTACCCACCTTTGATGGCTATAATTAAGAGATGGTCCCATGACTATCACGGCATTTGCCACCTAGGATTTGTTTTTATATGACATCAAAACAAATAGTCAACCTCGTCAAAGCAATAAAAAAAGTTAATCAAGCTGGTTGTGTACTTTAAGATATAATTGGCATTGTTCTCTTTGATCTGGCAGTTCCCAAATTTCCACCATGTGACTTCGCAGATCTCTTTAGAGCATTTTCTTCAATTTAAACCATTTCAATTCTTACAGACATTTGAAAATTTACACAGATTGATGGCAACGTGGCATGGTCTACTCTCTATTCTTCCTCGAATTCAATTATGTTGGCTATGACATAGTGAAAATGAGAAGATCTCATTAAAGGGGGAAGGGTCTTGATCCTAAGGGAAGCAGTTGAAGAACTGAAATGAAATCCACACCTGCTTGATTGTGAACTCTTTTCTGTCTTGCTTTTGCTCTTCTTTGCTCTCCATTGTCTCTTTCTCTTGGTGCATTTGTGTTCGCATGTGTGTGAAGAAAAAGGTGGCTGGTACAGGGAATCAGGGTGGGGAGTCAGGGGATGGGTGAACAGAGAATAGATGAGACTTAAATGGATTCAATTCACTTTCTATATATCGTTATTTATGTCTATATGTATACACATTTATTGTCTTACGGGTCTCCACAAATTTATAGCAGATAATATCTGGACTCCATTTAGCAAATGAGAAAATTTAGGTGGAAGAGAATGATTAACTTGCCAAGGTCACACAGCTATTGAGTGGAAGACCCAAAGTCAAAACCACATTTGTCTTACTCTTAAGCATATATTCTCTTTACTACAGAAGCCCCCTTCTCCAGGAAGCAAAGCCCAAATCTTACAGAGGATCCCATCACTTGCATTTCCTAGTGTGATAGCTCGTGCATAGAAGATGTTAAGAACATGTGCATGAAATAGCACTGAAGAAAAAACAGGGGTAAAAATGTTTTAAAAGATATCCCTTGATGAAGAGTCCTGGGAATTGAGAAATCCAATACCACGGGTGGGAAAGTCCAAAGCAATTACATCTGCAAGTGTTAAAAACGTGTTGTGTGCTTGCTTTCTCTGCAGAAGGAGAAGGTTGTTTACATTATGGAAGATTGTTCCGGTCTGTACCAAAGAGCTTGTTAAGGGTGACAGACAGGTTTGTTGCACAAATGTGCACTCCAAATTAGATGAATGGTGAAATTATGAAGCAATCAAACGGCAAAGCTTTTAGCAGACTACAGTATGTTGCCCTTTTTTGCTACCCCTAGGCCTGTTAGCATAAAAGAGGCTATAAAGATAAAGTGCACAATATTATTCAAGTCTCAGAGTTCAACAAACATGGGCAGCCGGCATTTTATGGCAAGTGTAGCCAGGATTGCTTAAAGCCACTTGCCTCCCCCACGTGCTGGGTTAGCCCTGCTTCTTTTTCTCTGTGCCAGGACAACATTAGGCAGACTAGTAGAAGTCAGGAAGAGGAGGGAGAAACACCTGGCTCGTTCTGAACTTCCCTCCTTCTCCCCTTCTTCACAGTCCTGGGGGGAGGGAAAGAAGTGGGCAGGGAAAACTTCATCCTGGCATGGAGGAGTAAGTGACAGGAAAAAGGTTTTTCAAGTCAATCAGATTGGAGAGACTTGTTATCCTAAGAGAAGTTGGAGTTTCAAATAAGAAAAAGGAAGAGGTGGAGTGGTTTGTGCCAAGTCTAATATATTCACCAGGAAGGAGAATGGCTTTTCTCCACTGGGAAGGGAAAGGAAAAGTCTTGCTCTCATATGCTGGAGGCTGTACCTTAGGGGGAGGTGGCGGGGGCAGGAGGGGAGGCTGTTAGCACCATAAGGAGACCTGAGGAGTTGTTGATCCAAACCTCTCACTTTAGAGATAAGGTACACAAGGTTCAGAGATGGTAAAATAGCTGAGGCTGCCCAGCTATTTTATATTCTGTTCTTTGCGGTTCTCACCACAAGCATTTTGAGTAGGGGTGGGAGGATAATTAATACGTACATACACGGACATATTCTGCAATGGGATAGGACTCAGGATCCTGATATGCAAAAGAGAAAGACAGATGCAAAGCTGCTGTGATTGAAGATGGGAAGGGGTGCGGGGTGGGAGGGTCCTGGAATCCCACCCTCTCAGCCTCTCTTTGCCCCCATGGGTCCTAGGAGACATGTTCTAGAAGCCCCATGGATCTGAAGAAAACTTCAGCGCCAGAGTATTTGATTTTTTTTGTGCCGACCCACTAGAAGTTATTATTTTTTTTCCTGAATCTTCTCATCTTAACTAATTCAAACACTTTTCTTGTTACTAATGCTCCTTTGCAAGGGCTAGTGCCACATTTAGGGATAAGCAGCCTTTGCTGACCTCGATCGTGGTCTCCTGACCTGACAAGCAAAGAAACCGAGACTCCGAGAGGGGAAGTTGTGGCTAGAAGTGGCAGAGCTGGGACTCGACGCCAAGTCTGTCTTGATCCAGAACTCACGTGCATCTCTGTGCCCGGGCACTCTACTTCCAGAACAGCGGGTTGTCTGCAGTGTTGAAAGGCAGCAACTCTGCATCTTTGGCCATTTCCCCCGTAAGAGCAGAGGATGGTATTCGTCAAGATGGGGTCTAATGCTCTTTTTACTCTAATGCTCTGCAGGATGGCACAGTTCATGGTTCAAGCCAATGGCTCACTTAAAAAGAAGGGAGATTGTTCTCCCCAAAATATGCACATACAGTTTAGATGTTGACATTCTGGAGGCCATGGCCCACATAGAAGATTTTTGTGCGTTATTGTTCTTTTTACAGATCACTTATAATCTAAAACCATGTGGAAGATCTTTTGTTCTTTCATGATCTGTCTGTATACTATCTCCCCCACCCTGAACCACCTTGTAAATCTGGTCTGTGGCTGTTTGAGGTCTGTTTTATAGGGTTTATTAGGAATAACAGTCAAACACCTCTATGTGGAGCCAAGTCTTGGTCATATGGGTAGCCTGCCAATTTGTAGTAGCATGGTGCATGGTTAACAATCGAAGCCGTCCCAACTGCCGCATCTGGACAGGAGGTATGGGCGGTTCCTGACACCAGACTATCTCAGGACAAAGTGAGTCAGTCAGTCCATCATACAGATGTTTGGTCCACTTAATAGCCAACTCCAGGATAGTTAGTAACATCTGTTATTTTGTAAAGTCTCCTCCCCTCATTCTGTTGTCTCTGTTTCATAAATCCACATTCAGAATATACTTGGGAATTTGATAGGCCCCATTGATGTGTGGGAGACCACGTCTGAGATGCTGGAGTTTCAGGCCCAGGAACCTCCCCTCCCCTCGACGACCCCCCACCATGGACGGAGGGTAAAAACACTGATTACTATTAACCTTAGCTGTTTGCTCCCATGAAACAGTGATTTGTTTATAAAACTGTGTGATTTCTCCTGTAGGAAAAAAACAAAAAACAAACCCAACTGCTATTTTTAGAGAAATTTTTTAAACGAAAGGGCTATGAAAGTAAACCTATCCAGCCGGGAAGACTATACGTGAGCTTTCCAAATCTGTCCGCTAAAGTAGGAATTTGAAAGCCCCACCACAAATTGCTTTTCAGTCCAACCAGGATGCTTATTATGCTCCCCTGGCTCCATGCTGCTCTCCTATTACTTACACATGAGTTTAGTTACCCTGTATTTTAATTATATGTGGAGAGCAAGTTTTATGTTCTCTTCTCCGACTACTCATAAACTTCACAGAGATCACCAAAAACCATATTGTTCTTAAAATAGCCTTTGCCTCCTATCCTTGTAGCGATACCAGTGACACTCTTCCTGACCCAACCCTGGCTTGTATTAAGTCTGTTAGGCTCCTGGCAGGCACGTTCTTCCAAACCTCAGCATCATTTGAGCTAAGCTTGTTCCTGGTCATGGAGCGCTATGCCTTAAACATACCATTAGAGAAACATGAACAGCAACAGGCACAAGCAGGATTTCAGTAGCATTCTCTGAACCCACACATTACCCGCTGTGTTTGAGTCAAAACCATGGGCGCCAGGGTGGTGTTTATTTTGTTTGTTAGCTATGATGAATAAAAATGCAAAGATTTCACATGCTCCCATCCCCCAGGTATGTTTTCTTTTCTGTTCTGTTCTACACCATCATTCTGTGGCTTGAGAGCCACAGGATGTACCTTCTGTAATTACGTGAGAATTGTGATTTCAGCTGATGTGAAAGTCCAGCCACAGTATTAAATGTCACACAAAACTCCACATTGAGAAACTGTGTGTAAAGAGAGTGCTCTATGTTTTACAGCGAGGTTGTACTGTTACAATTACCCTTTCCCCCCTTTCTGCTCAAGATTATTTGACAGCAATGGGAAGCAATATAAATCAGTTTCTGGCCACATAATAACTGCTCAAGTCTTCCTTTTGCTCTCTTAAAAATACAGAAGAAGAACATCATCCCTCTAGCAGATTGTTGATAAATCAGACACTAACCATAATATTTCGGGTGACATGGCCATAAAATATGAGTGCTGAATGCTTTCCTTCCTGAAATTTCACTAATTGTAACATAATTCACCAACATAATGTTTTCTTAAAAATTCACATAAACAGACCAGCTCAAAAGGCTGTTTTAATAAAGGAGTAATATCACATCCCTGTATTTTTTTAGAAAGCAAGAATTATTGACCCAGCTGAGTGTCATTGGTGAGTAAGGGGCTGGAGTTCTGGATTCCAGGGTTCTAATGTGTTTGTCTAATTCACTATGGCTCTCTGGGGGATGAACATAATTGTGTATACCTCAGACAACCCAGGGGTTATAATGAAATAATCTTAAACTAGTGGTGAATCTTGGAATTTATCTCTAAGTTATTACACAATTGGGCAGAAGGAGAAAAACTTCATCTCCATTTTGGTGTTTCTAAAACTAGATCACCAGTATGACTTGTCTGGACCCTCTGCTTCACCCCAAAATCCATAACTTTGACAACTTAGTTGGTTTTTGTGTATGAGTTTGTGAAAATTTTCAAATTCCTGGGTCTTCAATGGTAAGTCTTACTTCTTTGGGAAAAAGGAATTCAGAATGAAAACAGATGTTATAAAATTCATGTGTTTGACAATAATTTTTCTTTAAAATAACAATGAAATCCATAGCCCAATATTAGGGAAACTCATATCAGTGGTTTTGATGAAAAACACCTGCATATTTCTCCGATAGCACATCATGGCAGAACTGTTGATAATACCCTATGATGAGTTGAGTTATAGTCCCTAGTTAAGTAACTGGTTATCTAGTTTTCTTTTTCCTCTAAGATTTGTTGAAAAGTCTCGATTAAGTGAACATGAAGGTTTCTAGGTATGCATGTAAGGTATGTGGCGATTGCCCACTGTTTAGAGAGTTCAGACTGGAGACCATATGCACAGCAAAACACGGCCTCCTGCAGTGTCCTTGGCTGGAAATGCTGGGTCAGGGCCTAGAATTGTTCCAGAGCCTTTCCTTTTGTGGTTGCTTGGTTTCTAATTTTGGTTTCTAACTGTACCAACCATATTACCGCAAGACCACAACTGTAAGGTGGCACTGGGAAGCAAGGAAATAAGCCTGTCATATTTCTCCCCTTCCTGTTAGATAGATTAAATGACTATATTATAGATTAATCATAGATTTTTTAACTTGGAAAAGAATTGATAGACCATGTATTTAATTTCCCCGATTCCTCTTTACATTGTCCACCAACTCAAACACCCAGATTTTGTACATGAGAAAAATAATTCAAAGAATCAAAATCACCTGCCCATGTTAAAGCAAGTAGCTTTTTCTTTTCTTTTTTAAAAATATTTTTCTAGAAGGGATCTCAAGCTTGGTTCATACCAAAAAGGATTAGGAACTAGAAAATACAACTCATGTAATTTCTCAGGGCCTTGCTTTCCTCATCTGTGGAAGGAAGGCTAGAAAATACGTGAGATCTCTTCTAGCTCTAAGATTCTGGGGTTCTTTGTGGGGCCTGAGAAAACAAAACTGATTTGGGAAGAAGGGCAAAAAAAAAAAATGCAAGCAAGAAGGGTAGCTATTTTGGAGGAAGAAATCTTAACAGATGGGAATGAAGAGAAAGCCAGAACAATACCTGAGTTGAGCTTTTTATAAAGATCTGAAACTGGCTGGAAGCAGTGGCTCAGGTGTCTAATCCCAGCACTTTGGGAGGCTGAGGTGCAGGAATTGCTTGAGGCCAGGAGTTCGAGACCAGCCTGAGCAACATACAAATAGTACCTTATGGCTGAGGTTCTGTATCCCAAAGCTGGCAAAGAGGAAACCAAGGAAATAATACATTGGGAAGTGTGAAATGTGACTAATCTTCAAAGGCATCGTGTTGTATATTAATGAGGGTAAGCTTTCGCTGAGATAGCTCCTCCAGTGGCTGATAAACTCAAGAAAGAGGAAGAAACACGCATATTCTCCATCTGGCTTCACAGCATGACTTAGAACCATAAGAAGTTATAGGTAGAAGCTATTCTCCCAGCCAACTCCCTCATTTTAGAGATAAAGCCTGGAAAGGTAAAGCAACTTTTGCAAAGCAATACAGTTAGTTAATGAAAGAGCTGAGAGTAGAAGCCAGAACTATTGAAACCTAAGTTCAGTGCTCATTCAGATTAACGTGGTGGTAGGAATCCAAGGAAGAAGAAAGTTGGGGAAGGAGGGAGATCAGCCTGTGATTTGAAGGCCGATCTAAAACAGATGCAACTGAAGGAACAAATTTATAACAAGTTTCAGTGTAGCTAAATTAGAAGGGGCTAAGTCATTAACCTTGCAAAGAGAAATTTATAAGCATTGACCTTAAGCCAATCATGTCTTTCCATTACCCAGCGTCCCAAGAACAGGCTCACAGATGCGTGCACACATGCACACACAGCACCACTTTAGACTTCTCTCTGTGAAAATACGAGTTAGAAATACACTGCAGGAAGTGTTGATGATAAAATTTCCTAATAATCTTGTGAGTTTTTTTAATAAAAAATAATTTGTTTTAATCACTCATTGCAGAAAAAATAATCTTAAATGATTCATAAATAAAAGGGTCTGCTTACAGATTAGAACTCCGTCACAGGTTAATTGTCTCCTGTAGCTTGGAAATATAAACACTCTATTTTCTCAGAAGGCAGCATGGAAGACATTAGTGCCGCTTCCTGATGCTCACAGAGCTCCTCTCTTCATGGGCACATGGTAGGACTGTACTTCTTTTCCCCTCTGAAGTTAGTCTGGGCCATATGACTTGCCTTGGACAATGAAGTGAAGGAGGGAAAGATGTATATGCCGCTTCAGGGCCACTTAAGAGCCAGTGTGTGAGTTTCTATGTTTGCCCCTCCCTGCTGCATGTACCAATGGCTCAGGATGCACCATCAAATTGAGATGACACAGAACAGAGCTTTAGTTGACCTGGGATGGACATATAGTGTAAGAGAGAAATAAGGCTTTATGTTTTAAGCAGCTCAGACTTAGGGGTTATTTCCGTAGCATAATTTAGGTGATCCTGACTAGTATTGTTGATAAACTCATGATTTGCAATAATAACATGTTTTTTGTAAATGTCTAATCACTAAGTTTGTACATATATGTTGAAAGATAGGGTGAGGTCAAGGGTTGGTTCTCTCACTGTGCCTGAGAAAAATTGCATAATCCTAATATCTTCTTTCATTTGGATGGTGCTATTATTTTTATAGCCCTTTCTCAGAAATAACTCTTCATCCTCATTATATGTCTGTGAAATAGATAGGCTGAGTGATATCACTATTTTTTTTCAGATGGGGAAACTAAGGTTTAGAAAGTTTAAATGACACAGTTATTTAATGTTTAAAGTTTAAATGGAGCGCAGTTCTCTTGCGACGATGGCAAGAGAACTGTGCTCCGTTCACTAGGATATTCTGCCTCTGGTCTTCAAATAGGTTGAGAAAATTTTTTCAGTTATTTCTCCTCATGTGGTGATGGAGGTTTGGGGGAACTAGCCAACAACAAATGTATTGTATCTTGGGGAAGGCAACTGACTTTTATATAACCCTGTTGTGAAGCAAGTTCACCCTGTGCTGGTTACTCTACCACTTACATGAGTCTGTTGAGACAGAACACTCATTTAACAACTTAAGCGAAGCAACTTGATAACTAACAGATAAGCAGCAAGGAACAATAGAAGCCTCGGATGCATGGCAAGCTGAGGAAAGCTGGCCAGGGCAGATGGAGTGTCATCTGTGTGTGCTCCACATTACACCGCAGCTGAGGGATCCCCAAAGCATTCCTCTCTGGGTTTTTATACCCTCGGGGGACACTTGGATCGCTGGGCCAAAGTGTTGCAGGACATCCTGTTCTAGGAGGGACAGGAACAGAGCTGTTCCAGACAGTTCCTCCTTATTTCAGGATGTTACATTTCTAGCACCTTCTACAGTCATTCTGAGAACTACACATGAGATGGGGGGAAAGCTGGGTCAGCCAAGGACATCCGGGGATCTGTCCTGCACTGGTCTCCTAGGTGCCCACCATAGTGATTAGCATGTGGTAGGACTCAATAAATATGGCTATGGTTTCACTTTTAATGTGAACCATGCCCTCTCTCTCCCCATTCCACCTTATTTCCTACCTTACTACCTAACTTCAGCCCCACATCAAATATGCCTGAAATTTCTCATAAGTGGACAGAGCAAAACAAGCAAAACACAAGCAAAACAAACACCTCCTGATTAACCTCAACATCTAAATTTATACTAGTGTGTAAGTGATAGCTGCGGCAGGCAGTCTCTGAGATGACCCAGTGGTCCTTGCCTCCTGGTATTCCCTTGTGCAATCCCCTTGCCCTGAGTGTAACCTGGGTTTGTTGACCCAATTCTAACAAATAGAATATGGCAGAAATGACGTGATGCCATTTTCAAGATTATTTATATAATGACTGTGGCATCCATCTCGGGCATCCTCTGACTCCTTCTCACTCAAACCGCCAGCTGCCATGCCATGAGGACCTTCAGGCAGTCGATGGAGAGGTCCACATGGCGAGAAACTGAGGTTTGGCAGCAGCCACGCGAGTGAGCTTGGAAGTAGATTCGTCAGCCACAGTTCAACCTTGACATGACTGCAGCCCTGGCTGACAGCTTGGTTGACAACCTCATGAGAGACTGAGCCAGAGGCACCCAGTTAAGTTGTGCCCAAATTCTTGGCCCACAGAAACTGTGAAATTATAAGTGTTTGTTATTTTTAGCCACTAAGTTTTGGAGGCAATTTGTAGTGCAGCAGTTGATAACTAATAGAAAACCAAACCTATTATGAGAGCAGGTTTTAATGGGCAAGGATCTCAGGTGGGCAGGGCTAGCTCCAGAAGGGAAGGAACCCTTGAAGAGATGGAGGTGCACAGAGGACAATGTTTCCCAATCATTCACTTTCACCAAACATTTTTGATCCTAATTTTTCAGGTTATACAATATTAACATTATGATATTTTGAAATGCACAGACAGTGAAAGCTGAATTAACCTAGTCTAGCTCTTTGCACTTTATAAAATAGAAAACCAAGACCTGGAGAGGATGTCTTAATGTGTTGCATATCACAAAAAAACCCAGTCATAGGGCTTGACACCCAAGTTTTAAAAAACCTAGTCCAATGTTCTTTCGGTTGTACCATGCTACTTCCCTTAACCATTGCAATTCCACAAAGATTCTCAAAAGCTCACCATGTTTCTTATTTTAATAAATGTCAAAAAGTGACTTTAAAAGACTTTTTTGATAGTGTATGTAGGACACAGTCATTCATTCACTCAACAACTATTTATTGAGCACCTACTATGTACCAGGCACTGTCTTAGACAATAGGGTTATTAGGATGGTAAAAACATTTGTTGGAGATACCAAAGGAAGCAGCATATGAACCTTCTCTATTTTTTCAGTGGTGTTTTCTTTTGTCATTATCAGTAAATATGTTTGTTCCCATAGAAAGAAATCAATTAATATATTTGTTCCCATATACAGAAATCAATTAAAGGCTCAATTATTCAATCTCAATATTGATCCAAAGATTTTAATGCTCCTTTAGAGAGTTGATTTCAGTTTCACACTTAGAGTGGACAAGGGAGGCCTTTGACAGTGATTCCAGACAAGGCAATATCCACATTTCCAGGTACTCCTTCCTGAAGTGGGAGAATGCCCTGGGCTACTAAGCCTCTCATAATTGAGAATAAAGAATACTCTCTGCATAACTGCTATGACTTTACTTGAATTATTATGAGCTAAGTAAATTTTTTAAAAGAAAAAAAAGTGAGATACTCTCTGACACATTTTGTGAGCCTCAATGTGCTAGAAGTGAAAGAGCATGGGTTTCTAGAGTCAAAAATCCTGAGAAAAACACTGGTCTGATGCACTCTAGGTAGGTGACGTTGGGCAAGACATTTAATGTTGAGCTTCCTATTATTCATTTTTTAAAAATAGGGGTAATAATTATACCACTTACCTGTGGGAAGTGCTTTGTAAACTAATAGACAGTCTTCAGCAGTTCCCTTATTCCCCAATTATAAGATCTCTGAAAGCAAAGACGAGGTGGTGATTCATTTTTTAATATTTTATTGTCTCTAGGACTATGCCTAACACTTAGCAGGTGCTCACTAATTGTTTGTTGAAAAGCTACTGCTTAATAATAGTGATACTCTCTGAGTACCTTCCATGTGCCAGGTGAGGTCTTAAACATTTTAGTTGTATTAGCTTTTGATTCTTCACAGTGACTCCATAAGTTGATACTGTTATTATCCCTATTATATGAATAAGGAAACCGAGGCACAGAGAAATTGAATAATTCCTGTAGTCACATATGCAGAGCTGAAATTTAAACCCACGTGGTCTGGTTAACTGCTAAGATTTACTTCCTCTCCATAAGAACTCTGTGTCAATTTTCTGTTTCTTGTTAGAAGAAATACAGGTGAAAAGAAAAGAATTAGTTCCCTTATGTTGATTAATAGGTACTTCTTTCAAATGAATTTTCATACCATATCCAAAAATAAAAAGCAAAAACAAACACAAAACAAAACATAAATAATCCAAAACAAGTCCATCCAGGCAAAATTATATTGAGCCATTTTCAGTTGAGTCTTCCAGTGGGATGAGCCCTGGATAATTGGGCATTTAGCATGTTGAGGTGAACCTGATGGCATTTTATCTAGGGAATTATCTGAGAGGCAAGAAGAACCAGGCTGTGAGTTGTTAGCTATGCTTGAAAATTATTCATGTAAACTGATGGGTCTTGGATGAGTCTTTGGACTATAGCCTACGTACTTCTGTCACAGCAAAGGAGTGACAGGAGAAGAATCAATTGGAAGATTAGGAAAGACCTATTGAATAAGCAAATGGCAGAATAATTGTCAAAAATGTAGGAGAGAAAAGGGAGATGAAGAAGAAACTAGCATTTCTTGAATGCAACTTATGCGGGATATATGCGGTCTTAGTTAATGTTCATCCCAGTGAGTTAGGCAATGCTAACCACATCTTGCAGATGAGAAAGCCAAGGCTCAAAGAGGCTAAGTAATGCTACCACAAAGCTCTCTTAGCTAGACTGCAAAAACAGCCTCCTCTACTTACTCCCAAGCCTGTGCCCCTCCATTCTGCTCCTAGTATATTCTACTGCTACTGCTGGTAGCCTTGACTGTCTGTTCTTACTAAACCCCAGACTTGTAAGAAGCTATACAGATAAGCCAGAAGACTGCTACAAAATGGCCAAGAAAGTCTTGCTGTTATTTGGGGGGGCGAAGAGAGAAGAACAAAAGAAGGAGAGACCAACAGAAATCACAAAAGACTGTCAGTCAGAGAAAAGCCTTTACACTTTTGACAGAGTGTAGAAAGAAGAAAACGGTACTCCTAAGGCATGAATTTTCCAGAGGATGGGCTTCTGATTCTAATAATCCTATTAAAAAGCAGAGGAGAGCTCCAGGAAAAGTCAGGTACCCTTTTTTCAAAGGTGGCTACTTTCTTTTTGCTTTTTGTCATTTCCTCCAAACTCCCTTTCTTTTGCTTAGGGTCACTGGTTTTGGACCTTCCTGTTTTGTCTGAACCATAAATTAGTCTTTGATGTTTTTTGCCCCATTCTTTAAGAAGATGTCTTGCCAAGATCAAATTGTCCAAGATGTTTAGGTCAGTGGTCACCAAATGCTGATCCACACACTGGACGTGGCCCATGATGAGGTTGGTGCTCTGTGGTTGAGTGAGAAAAACGGTAATAGCCGAGTGATCTTTCCATGATGCTAAATGCATTCAATACTGACTGTCTTTTATTCTCAGATTATGTGCTTCTTGGTGTCTCAGTGTTTCTCATTTTATGAAATGATGGTGACAGTAGATGATTCCCCTTAAATGCTTTTTTAAAAAATTAAGTGATCTGTGAAATCACCAATTTGAGACACATGCTTAGTCCATTGGAAAGAGTCTGGTGATGACTCAGAAAAATATCTCAGTGGGGGAGTTCTTGATATTTTTGATGAAAGAGTTCATAGGCTGTTTTAAACATTAAGTTAGGTTGTATGTATGAATTCCCTATTGCAGCACCTGGTATACTGTTGGTATTTAAGCAATGTATGATTCTTCTTCTCCCTTGACCCTTTCTTCTTTGATACGTGGGACAGGTGTGTGCATCACATGAATTTTGATCTTCTTGGCCCTGGCCTACTAAATGCCAGTAGTAAGCTCCAGCTTTAGTTTTGATGACTAAAACACCCCACACTTTTACCAACCTTCCCAATGTGGTGGTATCAACATCTGAATGAGAATTATTGAAGGCCCAGGTGGGATTCCCTAGAGCATCTCATAATGCCCGATCACTATGCCCCACTCCCACTATACAGGCACAAATACATGCAGAGGCAGATAATATTGCCCTGTTTGGTCATGAAATGTTTACTACAGTGCTGTACCTTAACCAAATAATACCCATGATGCCGTTAAAATAAGAATGAGCATGTGAATTGTGCAGTGTCATTTTTCTCATAAAATTTATACACACTAATCCAAGTTTTGTCACCTTTTAATGTTATAACTAGTTAATGGTCTTTCTTTTAGGGTTTGTTTCTGCTCTGAGTAATACCTTGATAGAATGAACCATTTTCTCTCTTGTGCCCTATAGTGCCATATATGTATTGGAACACGCCAAAGAAAGTAAAAGACCTGGTACAGTGTCTGGCACATGGTAGTTGCTCCAAATATGTTATTGGATGACTAGATGTACACACAGGCACACACAATCACAATGAGTTTAGTTCAAAGGGCTTAGACCATGTAGGAACACAAAAAATACACACGAAACGGCACAGAGTTTAGGCAGTGTCAAGAGTCCAGCTGCACAGTTGCTCAGCAATCTGGGGCAGTAGGAAAGGGATTGATGTTCATTGTGCTAGGCCTTGTGCTGTGTACTTTTAAGCACATCTCATTCTTTCTCTGGAGAATTCTGTAGTATTTTTATGGCAGAGGAGAGGAGAGGAAAGCTGAAGACCAGCCTTTGTTAAGCATGACACAATTAGCCCTTGTCAAGCATTTCTCTAGATGCTTTTATTTTTATTTGTATTTATTATTTATTTATTTATTTATTTGGAGACAGAGTCTTGCTCTGTCGCCCCAGGTAGACTGCAGTGGCATCATCATAGCTCACTGTAACCTCAAACTCCTGGGCTTAAGCCATCCTCCTGCCTCAGCCTCCAAAGTAGCTGGGACTACAGGCACACACCATGATGCCTGGCTAATTTTCCCATTTTTAGTAGAGACGGGGTCTCGCTTTTGCTCAGGCTGATCTCAAACTCCTGAGCTCAAGCGATCCGTCCGCCTCAGCCTCCCAAAGTGCTAGGATTACAGGCGTGAGCCACCGTGCCCAGCCTCGATGTTTTTATATAATTTCACAACTCTCTGAGGCAATTATATGATTCTCATTTGACAGATGTGGAAACTGAAGTTCAGAGGGGTTAAATCACTCAGTCCAGACCCCTCAGTGGGGAATGGAGAAGGCTGGATTTTGAACCTTAGTTACTGGCTTGTGCACTTTTACTGTGTATTACACATGTTTTTGTCTTGTTCATTTTTCAGAACATTGATCACTTTTTTATGTGCAGCTGTTTTCTTTTGATTATATGGTGTTCTTATATTTATCAGTGTACATTTCATATTCTTTTAGGTTCCATTTACTGGCCTGTTTGGCAAATAACAGTTTTTGTGCTTTGCAATGTACTATTTGTAACTGATTTACTGAAGTCTCAACTACTTGGTGTAAACCTAAAAGAGTGTTTTATTTTTCCCCCAGTTCTCCAACTGTGTTGAGTTGAAAATCATTCCCTATGGATAGTAGCTCCCTTAATACCACCTTGGACAGATCCTACCAATTTCAGCCTCTTTTGTCATTAGGGCAATTGCATTCCAACACTTGACGTTCAGTTCTATTCACTTTTAAACTTGTCTCAAATTTGTTTTGAAACTCTTCCTCTCCTCTTCCCCCAGGGTAGGTGAGGCCTATTTATGGCTGAGCAGATGAAGTTGTAGAAAAGTTGGTAGGGGATGGAGGGAGACCAGAGTTGCTCTTTATACACGCCCTCCCAAAGTGATCATATACTTTAGGTTACAGGGACAGTTCCAGTTTATGCCTGTTGTCCTGGTGTAGTTAATAATAGCAACTCCCTCCATTCTCAAATTTGTCCTGACTTGCATAACAAATTATAAGATATCATCTTACCTCTTCCTCTTTTCTGTTCTTCCCATCTGCTGTCTAAGTAGGATGTGGGAAGGGGAGGCAGACAGCTCTTGGCTGGGTAATCATGGCATCCATTGATGGCCCCTCTGTGTCACAGATATACAAATGTCCCTTCTCTTCTGGGCTGAGTATGTGGTTTTGCAGAAGACTGCTCCACAGTTCCCTGACTTGGGAATTCTGATTCCAGCTTATTCTCCTCCACGCCCTGTCAGCTCTCGATCCTCAGAAGTCCACTGCCTTATAGCTTCCTGCAGGGGTTTCCTTTCCCATTAGAAAGAAGCACTGTATAACCCTTTTGCAATGGAGAAGGGAGGAATACTGCACTCCCACAGAATTCCAGCTCCTTGCACTTCTCAGTCTTCTTTTCATAGGAGCTGGGGTGGGAGGAGAGAGAGGTGGTTGCTAGTGGGCTGGCTCTGCCCTGGTGCCTCTCAGTAAGTCTTAGGCACTCGGCTGGCTCACACTGCCTTGAAATTAGAATGTGAGAAAATGTATTGTCAGGTGCTCAGATTGAGTCTTAAGTAAAGCCTGGGGCAACAAGAAAAGTTCTACTTGACATTGTGTTACATATTGGTAACAAATACCAACTTCCACCCATGGGGCAGCATCATTCTTATTGACATCATCAGCCGTATTGTCACAGTGAAGTTCAATAGGAACTGACATTCTACCAGTGTTCATTTTCAGTTTTGACCCACCTTTATAAATTTGTTTTTCTGCATTTAAAAACTTTAGTTATGATTTGAAAATGCAGTGGACTCCTTCCTTCCTAATTATTTTGTCAACTAAAAGACACTTTCTTTTCTTGACAAGCCACGTCAACCAATCAACAGTATTTCTCAAGATATTTTAATAATTAAAAAAATAGTAGATCTAAGAACTTTTTCTAATTCCTAAACACCATCAGTCAGCATGGCCAGTTTTCTTTTTCTTACTGCTACTCTAAAACTAGATTAAAAATTCCTCAATGGGCTGGAGCTATGAGTTACCTGGGTGTGCATTTCTGATAGCTAACCCGATGTCTGGCACCTTGTAGGTATTTGTAAATAATTTGTTCAATGGCTACATTTCTCTTTGTACTATTCACAGTGCCTAGCACAATGTTGTGCACATATTAAGTGCTTAAATATTTCTATTATTGTTGAAATACCATATAGTTTCTTTGCTTCATTTTCTAGGTTGCTTTAAGAAAGGGTTCATTTAGAGAATGTGCCATTTAGTTTGAACTACATTTCTCAAAAGTTTGCTTTCTTTGCAATAACGCCAGAACAAGTTATCACGGGAAGAGTCTGAATAGGGCTCAGAAAATGATCTTCACACCTCAGTCCCTTTTAGAGACCCCTTGGATGCCAATGTTTCTGTCTAGGCAGCCATTAGAACATTTATTTTTATTAACTTTTCTGTCCATGATCCTTCCTTTGTTCAGTGCCATTTTCCTCCCCACCCCAGCTTTGCAACACTCCCAGGCGGGGGATGGCCCGGTCAGGAGTCAGGCTCAGGGCTTCAGCTTGACTCATAAATGTGGAAATAACAAAATGTGTTCCCTGAAGCTTTGCAGCATTGTCAGGAAATGGGCTGCTTGCATGCCGTACTTCCATGGATCTGGAAATTCTGCCGAGCTTGGGTTGACTCCAGAAATAAAGTTTAAAAGTGCTTAGGGAAGAGAGGAATGAAAGCAGGCCATTAGTTGGAGACACCAGCGCCCTGTGGAGTCTGTGTCTTGGCTGGCCACTTGGCAGTGGGCGACGCTGGAGCGTGTGCTGTGTACTGTGGCGGCAAAGTTTGCTTTTCTAAGGATCAGGGCTTTGCAGAAACTTTCTTTCCCACATTTTTCATATCTCAGAAATCCAAGTGGCACCCTTGGGAAGGAGTAGGGGGTAGTTATGGTTTCTGGCTGTAAGAAAACAAGGCACAGAGTAGTCTAATCTCAGAACTCCTCAAGGATGAGTATTGCGTCTTAACCATCTTAGTACCCAGGCTAGCCTAGACTGTTAATAAATATGTGCAGGATAAGAGAATGGGTAAGAGTGATTTTTACTTATGTGTCATTAAAGACAGCACCTGAGCTCAACATTAGGTCTTTCTGGATGCCCTGAGCTATGCAAATGTTCTTAGGGGCCATGAATGATGGAATTCAGTGCCAGCTTTCCTTGGTTGTGTTGCTGACACCCCATACCTTCCTCATCATTCCAAACTCAGGAAAGAATTTTCCAGTATGTGAAAAGGTCCAAATTGAGTTGAGAAGGTCTAAATTGAGATTTCGGGTTATACAATTGAGCTATCATACCAGGGAGATGGAAGATGGAGTTTTGGCTGGAGGAACATAAAGTTCACAGTTTTTTCCTCTTTGTGGTTTTCTCTCTTGCTCCTGGACCACCACAGCTGTGAAATCCAGAGGGTAGGGACCTGAGGGCAGTGGCTGGGAGGCCAGGCGGCCTCGAGTCCTCACCCTAATTTAGGCCTGAATGTGGCAAGGTAAAAATGCTAACTTGTTACTGAAAGAAACACAGGCGATTGTGGGTAGTTGGTAGTGTTTGTGTTATAGCTTCTCAGGAAACTCCCCAGAAGACTAGAAGGGAATTTGTTCACCAATCAAGTAAAAGAGAACAAGAACTTTATGCTTACTTTAAATGTATTTGATTGTTTTTTTCCATGATGAAATTTGGGAAGATTTTTTGTGGCCCTTTTCTCTACTTCCCCAAGAGGCTTCCACAGCGAGAGTCACTTGACCTACAATGCTTGTGTTCCTATCCTGGCTCTACCACTCACATGCTTTGTGACCTCAGGCAAGTTACTTAACCTCTCTGAGTCTCAGCTTCGTCAACTGGAAAATAGGGGTGGTAAGAGTACCTAAGTCACAGGTTTATCATGAGCCTTCAATGAATTAATCCGTATAAAACTCTTAAAAGAGTGTATATGTGCTAACTATGATTGTTGTCATTTTGCCTAAGCACCATGCATCAGACAGTTTGATACAGGAACCAAAAAAGATATATATATATATATTTTTTTTATTTCAGAATATCATGGGGGTACAACACTTTGGCCATACACATTGCCCCTGTTCTGCCCGTGTCAGAGCCACAATCGTGGTCGTCTCCCAAACTGTGCTCCCCACATCCATTCAGTGAGAGTTTTTCCCATCCCTTCCACCCCCCTCCCGCCCGCCCGCCCTCAGATGAATGTTATTGCCCTGTGTGATGTAAGTGTTCATCAGTTAGTACCAGTTTGATGGTGAGTACCAGTGGTGCTTGTTTTTCCAATCCTGTGACACTTCGCTTCGAAGAATGGGTTCTAGCTCCAACCAGGATAATACCAGATGTGTTAATTCACTATTGTTTTTTATTGTTGAGTAATACTCCATGGCAAAAAATATATTTTTTGAAATTGGCACCTTTTGATAGAGTCCTCTGGAGGGTGGAAAATGAGCAACTTGACTCTCAAGGTTTTCTTACCAATCACAGGCTCTTGTGAAAATTCTGATTTTAATCTGTGTTACTTTCACAACTGGTTGTTGAACCATTCTCTGCTCTAATTCCCCAAGTTTTCTTTTCTTTTCTTTTTTTTAAGGAGCATAGTGTATTAGTTCTCCATATGAATTTGAAGGGAATTTGAGTATGTTGGTTAATGTTTTTGAAATCTCAAAATGAAAGGCTATAAATGTCTTTTCAAGTGCACAACTCTATGCACATCTTCTGTTTTGAACACCAGTTATGAAACTGAAGCTGGCATTAAACTGTGAAATGTCAGCGAATGGTTTCTAGTCTTCTGGAGTAAATTCTTGCACTGTAAGCACTTCATTACTTGTTTCTAAAATATAAAAAAAAGGACGGGGTGCTGGCGCAGATCACCTAGGCAAAGCAATTTTCCACGAACACTGCTATCCCAATGCACAACAGGAAACTTATTGAAAACCTAGTGGGTTGGAGAAAAACAGCAGCTAGCTCAACAAAGAGCATCAAGAGAAGATAGGGAAAGAATGAAGTGGACACAAAATTACCCGAAGAGCACTGAACTTAGCTCTCTGTAAGGAAAACATTCTGGTAAAGTCGTGCCTGAGAATGTCTATATTTCTCTAGGGGAAGTTCATGCACACGTGCAATGAGCACACACATACACACACACATCTGGCACTGGAATTGCAGATAACCTAACCTGACACTAACGTTGGTGTGGCTACAGAAGTAATATTTTTACCAGGATGAACTGTGTTGAACAATTTCTTCAATGCCTTAGTCATGCTTTAACTTTAGACATGTGGAGTTTCTTTCCTTTTAACCCATTTTAATGCATACAACTTTCTGATTTGATCAAGGAAAGAAGAATGTTATCATTTCTGAATGCTAGAGTTACTCATGCACTCATTGAATATAAAATCGATTAAGTATCCTCTATATCAAGGGACTATATTTAGTAAATAGAGGACCTATCTTTTATGGGTTCCATTGAGTCACCAGAATTGGGAAATTACATAACTATCCATAGAAACAGAAAAAAGAAAATAATGGTGAAGTCAATACATTGCTTTGGACAGGTAATAACTTATTATTCTACCAAATCTATCATTTACTGAATAAATTAGAGACTAAAGTGCATCTGATATTGCTATTTTATCTTTACTTTTATTAGAATTCCTTTTGAAGACCTGTAAGTCATTTTATATTTTCCCATAGGATGGCAATAAATAATGAAATGCTGATAACTTTTTTGAGGGCCTAACTTGCCAGGCACTATACTTAGTGATTTAGCAATGATAGTAATTAGGGCAGTAGTTCTCAAAGTATATGCCCTGGATGTATAGACATCACTGGGGAACTTGTTAGAAATCCAAACTCTGAGGCCTCATTCCAGATCTACTGGAATCAGAAATTCTGGAGATGGGGCCTAGTAATCTGTGTTCTAATAAGCCCTCTAGGTGATTCTGATGCATGATCAAGTTTGAGAACTAGTGAGTTCATAGTAGTAGTAGGTAATAGCTACTCTAACTGCTATTTTAGGATAAAGCCAGTCTACTTTAAAAAGAGATTTGACAAACATATTATCTTTTTTAAGTCTTGCCACAACTAATGAGGAATGATTGTCATATCCATTTTATAGCTGAGAATACTGAGGCTTAGAAGATTACATTCACACAGCCTAGGTTTTTTTCCATTAGTCTATGGGACCAATAATCGTAACCCTTCTGAGTAGACATATTTACTTTAAGATGGTTTATGAAGGGTTTTAGATCTGGAGGTAACCAAGATCAAGATCTAGACACGTGAATAGCCTTTAAGCCAGAGACTCTGTCTCCTCCATTAATTTGCCATATGAACTTAACAAATGACTTAGAAGCTTAGTCTTCTCACTTGAAATAGGAGAATAATAGTGTATTTCATCATATGTCTGGTGAGGAAAAAAAAGAGATGGTTTCCAGGGAACTTGGAGTTCCTCAGATAGTGTTATGTCATTCAGTTGTACTTTACTAAGTACATAATAACCTGAAGAGTTATGTAAAAACAAAATTTTCTCAATGAGGCATCCTTTGAATATACCAGGGAAATCTTAATATAAAATATTATGATCCTTAGTTGGAGTAAAAATAACATTTTCGTGATATAAATCATATTCTCCAATACAGTATGTTTTGCCAAGGAACAACAGGAGAACTCTCTGGAAAGCATACATCATAGAACAATTCTTTCAGTGGGGAAAGGGATTGGCAATTATATATTTCAGATGCACCATGACAAAGTTATTATTATTTTTGGTCTAGGAATTTTAATAGTAAAGGTGTTTTGTAAGTGTATAGCTACAAAACCTTAACATCACTGACAATATCCAACATTTTATTATAACACATTGGGTTTTTCCTAAAAATAATAACCTTAATTTTCCAAACATAGCCAGCACTATTATTAATACAGGCTTTCCCTTACATATTTTTAATGAATGTTTTTACTTTTTGTTATACACAAAAAAGCACAACACTCTTCAACCTAGATACTAAGCTATATGCACAATGTGGTTTTTTTTTCTATCTCAACATTAGTTCCCCAAAAGAGACTCATTTTAAACAATTATGCTACTTTTAAAATCAAGTGGATTAAAATAAGTACATGAAGACTTGTGTTGTAAAGGGGAAAAAAAGCTGAAATATGTTTATTATTAGAATCTATGATGTTAAATTGCCACACATCTGTATTTTAAGGCTTACAGTTATATATAGGGATATCTTTTTGAGTTTCTAGAAGCATAGAAAGTAAAAATGGGGGCTCAGATTTCTTGAGATTCTCTGATAGAGGTAGTTTAGCTTTTAGTGCACCCAAAGAGAAGGTGCTTTCAGTAGGCACAGAGAAGGGGAAAAATGGAGGGCAGAAATTGCAAACCCAGACACCTGCTAGCAAGGTCAATGTGTTCTGTGGGCTGGGTGAAAGATAATGGAGTATGGTGGGGACTGTGGCAAAGCTGAGAGAGCTCATATCCCAACCAAGGAGACTTTGCATCTTAGCTCTAGCTGATAATCGCCCTGTGAAATTTCAGCATAGTGTTGCCAGATGTCTTTCTTTTCAAGAGAAACCAGAAATGTGAATTTCAATGTGAAATCTAATTTTCAAATGTTAATGCAAAGACTTTTATAAGGATGCAGTCTCTAACATGCAAACCAAATAAAGCTCATCTGTGGGCTAGGTTTGGCTTATCTGTTGCCAATTTGCACCCTCTGAGAAACGGAGGTGGAGTGAGTGTATGTGTATGCAGGCAAGTTAGGGCAGTAATAGTGATGGAGTTATATTTACCGAGTTAATTAAATATGTTTGTGTGTAGCTTTAGATAACTGGAAGCAAATATGACACAGCCTTGACTCCCACCCTTATTTTTGGAAGAGTGGACACATCTAAATTCCAACTCAATACTCACATGGTGGTATATTCTCATGGAGTCATGAAAAAGATGAATCAGGCCGTTCCTCATTACTTTGTCTCATTAATTAGAGTCATATCAGTTGTCAGTGTATAATCACACATGAACCCCCAAAAAGCTTCACTGAAGTTTAATACATTTAAATTAGTTTTAAGTTGGGTTGGTAGCATAAGCAACTGTAGGTGCAACCACAACTTCATCCTTATAATTGAATTGTTTGGTAGCATCCTTAGGGCATGACTTCACCATAAGAAGTGAAAGGAGGGACAAAATGCCCTTTTAATTTTTACTCCACTGGGGAGACCTACATAATTCAGTCGTGGCAGTGTTCTGCTACTTGTGGTTGGTGCGGTTCCTTTTGCTCATAAAAATAAAAACCATCTCACATCATCTCTCTCCAATTGTCTCATAAATGTAAATCAAAGAGGGGAAAAAGCTATAAAACAAACACAAATACCCAGAAGATAGGCTAAGAAATAATAGACTGGAATTATTCCTTGAGGTACTTAAGTGCAGTACTTTGCATAACAGACATACCTTTCTTTAGTCAATAGATGGATTCCTGAAAAGTTACTTGTAAATCAATTTTGCAAAGCTAAATCATATTTTAAATGCATTAGAAGAGTCTGTTTTTTAAAGGAATGCTAGTATGAATCTTTTTGAAAAGCAAAAAAAAAATTTTTCTTAAAAAATGAAATATCAAGTCTAATATATCTTTACTCCAAATTCACAGAGCTGTTGAGTAACTTTGTTTCAACTGTGATACTACTCATCTTGTTTACCTCCCTACCATATTACCCCTGAAGACCTTAAAAGTCTTTGTGAGTACTGTGTTTGGAGTATTGCTTTTAGATTTAATTTAGATTTACATATCCAAAATGAATTTGTGAGCAGAGGAGGGGCTACATCTGAGCCAAGGTTCTTGGGGTTGCACTTGGAATGCAGGGTTAAGTGGGACTTATGCTCCTTGAGGGGAGAAGAAATACCTTATGGCTGAGGCCCCTATGAGAAAAGACAGATTAATAAGAGAAAAGCATACAAATTTGTTTAAACTTTATGTGACATGGGAGCCTTCATAAGAAAATGAAGACTCAAATAAACAGGGAAACCTGCGTATTGTTATGCAAAGTTTGATGAAGTGGCTAGTAGCAGAGAAGTATGGTTTGATAAATGGGTATGATCTAATGCTAATAAACTGGTGGGAACTTAGCAAGGCCTGTTTGTTCAGATTCTTTTCTATGTCTCTGTGTCTTCAGAGAAAAGGACATTCCTTTCCTCCAGGTATAGGGTGAGCACCTCTTCCATGAGGGTCTTACGACTTCCTTCAGGGGAAAGTCAGAGAATTCTTTCTTTCTGACTGTTATGGCCTGCTTCAGGGGAGAAGGGCAGAAGGTCAGAGAGACATTCCTGCTTCTGTGGTTTTCTCAAACGCCAATGTGCCATATTTTGGGGTAGCACGTCCTGAACTGCATCAGTGCCTTGAGTTCTAATAAGAAGGTCTTTAATCCTTATTCCACACTATATAGAAATTAAAAGATCAGTCAAGATATGTTTACCTCTACATCTGGGCCCCTGCTCCTTCATATGCTATCCTAATTCTGTACCATAATAAACAGATATGAAATTCAGCTTATTGCTCAATTTCTACAAAAATTCACATGCAAAGCACACATTGGTGCTGAAGATAGGAGGGTGGGATATAGAAAAATGGAGTATTTCCACTTCAGCAACAAAGAATTTCAAATTGAACATTAGACATCACCATCCTTAAAATGGCTTAACAACTCCACCACCAGGGTATTTTTATTGTCCGTATTCTGTGAAGCTATTAAACCCTTAAGCCATTTATTAGCTATTTTTATCCTTTCCTCTGCTTGCTCATTCTCTTTATCCCCTCTCTTTGAGAGGGAAAAACAATCCTGTTTACGCAGAGGAGTTAAGGTTCTCTTTTGTTGCCTTAACACCTGCTATGTCCTCGGATCTCACCTTCTAATCCAAGCAGGTCCTCAAGATATTTTTCAAAACAAAGACAATGTCCTCTTGGAAAATTTTCAAATAATAAAACTTTGCCTCCCTGTTACAAGAAGCAACAATTTCCCACTCAATTAACCTAAGTAGAATAAAACCTTAGAAATTTTTATTAGATCAGAGGGGACTCTCCCAGAATTCATAAGAGTGGGAAGAGTGGTTGACCCTGAAGGACTGGAACAAGGAACTGCAATGCAGTCAAGAGCCGAGTCAGCGGTCCTCTTGGTCTTTTCCTGCTTTTCTGGGGCCACATGTCTCTTGTATCATATTCTGTATTCACACTTCATCATCTCTCTCAGTACACGGGCTATTCCTACATCTTTATGCACATGGCTGTCTCACAGCTCCCAAATTCACACAAGCCAGGCTCCGTCTCAGATTTCTGAGCATCCTCAGTTCTCTTCCGCATTCCCTGGAAAGAGTGTGATTGATTAGCCTAGGATCCAATGCCTCTCAGGCATGAGGGGCAGGGTGTCAGTAGGAAAAGCAAAGGTTGTTGTGAGCCTACTACTGAGGGTGGAGGAGGACTGTTTTTAGAGAAGAGGCTCACCTAGGTTCATTCGCAAAATAGGAGTCAGTTGCAGACTAAAATCCAAAATAATTGCAATGTATTTGATCCTCAGGTATTATCACAGTGTGGCATTGCTACAATGTACCCAGTAAAGTCCAGCCTATGACTGCCTGATGGGGGACTTCTTTGAAAGTAAAATAAGGCAAGACAAGAGGTGGGGGAATAAACTTGATTTCTACTGGTAGGCCATAAAATGATGGAGCATCATTAAAGGAAACAAATTAAAAATAAGTCCAAGATATAATATGATTTAGGGCATAAAAGAACTGCAGTGCAGACATGAATTAATTGAATTTTAACTGTGAGGAACTGAGGTGCTCTTCCACGCACAGAGTGTCCTACGAGATCATAGCTCAAGAGGAATTACTGTACAAAGTGTCAGAAGAATAAAAAGTCATGGGGGCGGGGGGCCAAGTGGAAGCAGAAAGCTTAAGGAAGCTTCCAGAAGATCTATCACTTCTGTGTACAGCCTGAACAGGAAACAAACATTGGTTGGAGGTAAAGAAACTTTTCTTGAAAGCATTTAACTATTTAACAGAATAGCCAGAGTTATGGTATTTCATCTTTTTTAAAATGGGAGAGATTCTTCTATTTCTGCATAAATGGAAGGCAGAAGAGGCTTAGCCTGCTTCATGAACTCTTGCAGATTCCAACCCTCTAGTCCATCTTCTAGTCCTTGGCATTAAATCCCTCTTTTCACAAATGGAGTCACAAATTTCAAATCTCACATTCTGGGGAAAAAAATGGGGGAACAAAAATTCACACATCTCTCCTAGAGCTTTACTTTTTTTGACTGTCTTTTTAGTAATATTTAAAAGTTCCTAACAAAACATATTTAATTTTTATGGCAAATAGACAAGTGAACACTAAGAAAATAAAATGGTCCTTATTTTATTCCATCAGGGTTTCCACCTGGCCTATTTGAGCTTGAATGTTCTTTGGGCTCAGGTCACATGAAGACATTATCATCACCTCATTGTTCAAAGCACCTGGCTACAGAACCTGGAGTGTGAACAATTGCTGAATGACAAATGCTGTAAGCACTGGCCTGCCTTGCCTAATTATATAGCTGTCATGGTGCACTGGGCAATTTTTCTTTCCGAAGTCTCCTCCCCTCTGCCCAGCTTCAAACCACATTGTAAAGAAAAGAATCCACAGACCTCTGCATTAGGGCTTTTAGAACAACCACAATGCAATCAAAGTATCAGGCTGCAGGAGAAGCAGAAACCATTTCTAGAGTGTGGTTGACCCATATGTTGCACTTTGGTTGTCATATGGGTCAGATGAGGTGCCGCTCATTGGGGCCACATGTGAAAATGGTGATGACTCAGGCTCCATTTCTGGCTTATTTGGATGTTTCAGTTCCTAATTTTATTCCCTAGCTCCTTAAGTTGGCACAGAGGAAATTGTGAATCTGTAAGGTCCATCATGCAGTTGCAGTGGTGGTGTTCACATATGAAGCTTGCTCAAGCCCAAGGTCATCTGGGATGTTTTTTTGGCCAGTGAAGAGCTAGATAGTATGATGAAAGTACAAGGAAGTGTGAATCAAGGTAAGGAGAATACATTTTTAAGGATAAAATTAACCTGTGCTGTGAAACTTTATCTTTGAGAACTACAATAAACATCTTATGATTCTGAATGCATAATCAAAGGTCACATCAATCATCCTACAACTGGGTACAGCATAAAAAGGTCATGACAGATATGTTATGCTATGAAGTTAATCATAAGCTATGACTCTGATCAAAAATGACCAGAGTTTAGTAAATAGACTTTACATTTTCTGGTACCTTCTGCATTTCCATTGAATTATATAACATATTCATTATAATCTATATATAACATGGATTAATGTCTGGCTGTTGGCACTTATCTCAGAGATTTGGTGATACAAGGTAAGGCTGGTGATGATATTTGCTTCTTGCTATTGAATTTGAAGTACTCCACAGATGACCTGGTTTGAACATACAGGATAGCATAATCTATGTATTCTAGTTTCTTATATTTTGTTACAACCCATTACTATATTCTGTATACAATAATAGCTTCATTAACACTTGATAACTAGTGCATGGCAATGTGTTTTATTAAAGTCATGATGTCAACAGACGTATATCCACTTATCCAACTGTCTATTTAATATAAATTCACCAGGCTTCTCCTTTGTGCCAGGATTTTTGCTCAGACCTGGGAGGTCTTAAGTTGTAAGAAATTATTCCAGTGTTGGGAATTGGATTTAACAGAAATTATGTAATATATATGTAAATAGATAGAATGGAGAGACACAGAGAATAGAAGGTTCCTCCTTCCTCTATTCTCCTGCCTGGAACACAGATTTGATGGGTAGAGTCCTAGCAGCCATTTCAGATGATGAGGACAAGCATCATTTCCTAAGGATGGCAGAGCAATAATATAAAAGGTGCCACTACATCATCTCTGCATGCTTAACTCCTTACTTCTTCATGTGAGGGAGGAGTAAACTTTTATCTCATTTGAGTAACCTTGTTTTGAGTTTCTGTAACATGCAACTGAACCTAATTCTAACTGATACTTACTGTCCGCTGACTTATGCTGACAATATTTAGAGGCCCCTCTGTGGAAAAGACCTAGAAAATTTAAAAATTCATGTAAAAAATTAGCACTGACAATTGGGAAATAGAGTTATTCAAAGGTCAGAAACCCTGAGGAATTTTTATTGGTGGAAAAATCTTGGGCCTTATGGACAACTTTAGAACTTGGAGAAACCCAGGCTAAAGACAGAGAAGGGTTTAGGATGACAGAGAAAGCAGCATTTGGAGCCTCTTTTCCATCTACTGTCCATAGAATTAAGGTCAGGGTTTTGGGTGGCTGGAGGCACGGTGGCAGTGGCTCTGGAAAAGTTATTTCCTGAGGCCGAAATGATCTTAATTGATGCAGCAGGAAACTGCCTAGAGAAATCTGACCTGCAAATCTGCAGATGTGGGAAGTATTACCAAAAAGCCAGCGTTGCAGTGGCAGTAGTTACAAAGGAGCAGCTTCCTGAGAGGTCACATGTCTTTACTGATATGGTGAGGAGCTGCTCATGAGAACTGAACCTAGAGGCTTCAGAGCACTGAAGCAAAGGGCCAACGGAGACTGTAAAGGGATCCTTCCTTGAACAGTCGGGGGATCATTCCTACTCCTGGAAGGAAGCCACCCTGGAAGAGCAGCTTTACCAGAAATGTAGAAGAAATCCCCACCCCTCTAGGATGTCCAGACCCCGTCTCTGTTCCTGTGTCCTTCAAGCTTCTGGGTCAGTGATCTTGCCCCAAGCCCATCCCCTTGAAAGCTGAAAGATGTCCTCTACCTGGGAGCCAAGAAAAATCTCTCACCCTGTTTCTGAGGGAAACACCAGTCCTGAACAGACTTTTTACTATTAATATTTCAGAATGAGAAACTAGGGGGAAAAAAGGATCCTGTGAATAATTCTGAATCATAAAGAAAGGAGCACATAGTTTAAATAATCTGAAAAACATATTTTGATTGTGTTCTTTTATTGTGAATTTAAATTTAAATTTTTATCCAAGTAATATATTTAGTCCTAGTTTTAAAAATTGACCAAAAACCTATAATTCCTGTCTCCTTTCCTTTATCCCCATCCTCATCCTGCTGAGACAATGGCTTATAACTCTTACAGCTACTTCTATATATAACTAACACATTATACTGCTAATGTTTTAAGTTTAGATGTTATTTCCTATTATAGGAAATAGGTTCCTACCGTCATGTCATGGACTGAATATCTGTGTGCTCCTGAAATTCACATGTTGAAGCCCTAGTCCCCAAGGTGATGGCGTTAGGAAGTGAGGCCTTTGGGAGATAATTAGGTCATGAACTTGGAGTCCTCACGAACGGGATTAGTGCCCTTATAAGAAGAGACATGAGAGCTCTTTCTGCTCTTAGCCATGTGAAGATACAGGAAGACAGCTGTTGGCAAGTTAGGAAGAAGAGCCTCAACAGACACCAGATCCACTGACACCTTGGTCTTGGACTTCCCAGACTCCAGAACTATGAGAAATAAGTACGTGTTGTTTAAACTACCCAGTCTACGGCGATTTGTTATAGCACCCCGAACTAAGACACCCCATGCCTCTCAGTATAATCAGATCAACACTTTATTTTGTCAATAATCAGTATTTCTATTATTATGATTATGTAAATAATGCTCACAGTTGAGCCACATTTGTATCATTTCCTTTGTATCATTTACATCATTTCTTTTCTCGTACAACTTTTTGTTTCGGCTGGAACTGATAATAGCCTTTTTTTCTGTTTGTTTGTTTAGTTTCTATGTACCTATGACTAATTTATTGCTAAACTCTCCAAATGAAATGTAAATCTTCTCATTCTATTCAAACAGCGCTGGCATCTAGCTCCCAAAGCCCTCCATTCTCCTGCCTCCCATCTGGACTGGTTTTCCCGTAGGCCTTCTGCACAGGCGTCATCCTGGGCTCTCCCTTCACCATTTTTCCAGAATTCTTTCAGTCTCTAAATATGGGGGACCTCCAGTTTCCTGATTTCCACGTCTTCCTCTTTTGTGATTTACTCCTTTGTTTCTGTGGAGCACATTTACACATGCCTTCTTGTAAAAAGGAGCACGGCAGAGGCTCCTCCTAAAAGATTGTTTGAGACCTTGACTGCCTGAAACTCTGCTTCTTCTACTTTGACATTGGATTTGGAATTTGGCTGGAATCCGGTTTCTGGCTGGAAAATCACTGCGGACAGAACTTAGGCCTTGCTCCTCCATCATTTAACCTCCAGTGTTGCTACCTCAAGTACCATTTCATTCTCCCTCCTTCCTAAGTGATCTGCCATTTCTCTTGGGAGACCTCGAGGCTCTTCTCTTTACCCACAGTATTCTGAAATTTCAGAATTTCCTCGTGTGTCTATTCATCACGCTGGGCACTCGGGTCTTCATAATCTGGAAACCATTTCCTTCAGATATGGCCAATTTTCTGATATTGCTCTTTTGGTAATTTCTTATTCTTCATTAATTTTAGATTCCCTTCTTTCTAGAATTCTTATTATTTAGATTTTAGGTCTCCTGGACCCCTTCTCTGATTTTATTAACTTTTTCCTTCCTATTTTCCATTCTTTCTTGTGTGTTTGCTTTACTTTCTGGAGATTTCCTCAGTCATCTTCCTTTCTTTTATAGTGTTTTAATTTAATTGTCATTAAAAATAACAACATGCTATTCTTTCATGATGCAAAAATCTTTTCTGATTACTTTGAGACTATTAATACCATATATTTTTTTAATTTTTAAAACTTTTTTTGATCACTACATTGTCTTTGTTTCCTCCAAGTGTATCTTATTTGTTTATTTTGGCCAGTCTTTCCTGTCAGAGGCTTTTCTCAAATGTGTGATTAGCCTTGGCTGTATGTTCATATTTAAAATGAAGATTGGAATGCCTGTGTGCAGGGGGAGGGCCTGTCAGCTGGGGGCCTCTTAGTGTCATGATCTGAAAGTCTTTTGGGGGAAGCCATTTTCCAGAGGGGAAACTTCCAGTCTCCAGCGTGGGTAATGGGGGTCTCATGGCTCAATGTTTTCTTAGCCTGGATCTCCAACTGCATTTCCAGGTAACCCCTGATACCTCACCTTCACCCTCAGCTGTGCCTGAGGCCCCTGACTCCTGATTCTCACTAGTTTTGTCTCTCCAGGGAGTAGATCTTTCTGAGGAGGGTCCACTAGGTTAGGGTGGGGTTCTTGGCTGGATAAATGGGGTGTCAGGGGAAATTCTTGCAAAGATTTTCAACCATTTCCTCTGTTTTTAACCTTATCTGGCAACTCTTCTGTTAGACGTACTTGGAATAATCAATTTTTTACTTTCTAGATTTGTGTTGCACAAATTATCTTGCTGGCTGAATTTCTTCTTTTCCTCTAGTCTTAGGGTTGAGCTTTTTTGATACACGTATAGGCACACACACAGACATATACAACTAGGATCATACTATTCACAGATAAAAGTATATTTTAAAAAAATTATTAAAGGAAACAGAAACATTGTTTATATGCCATTTTGTGATCTTATGATTATTGGAAAAACATGGGTTCTATAAAATAAAACCAGTAAGATGAGATGATAATACAATAAACAGATTTGAAATTGGAAGTGGCTGGAAAGACAGGCAGAAATTTAAAATGAATTACCAGGAGAAAAAAGTTTTTAAAGTAAACATTTAAGAGCAGAGTTTAAAAATGCAATGGGAGTAGAAATAACACCATAGTAAATCAAGGGTATAGAATGTATGCTTGATAAAAATCTCCCACAATTCAGAGGTAAATGACAAAGAAATAAGGACAATTAAAGCTGAGGTAAGTCATTTGGAGGATATATTACTGAGATCGTGAGAGTATTACTGAAGGGGATGTCAGAATAAATAAAAGGGAAACAATATTTGAAAAAATTAAATGGCACCTGGCTGGGTTAGTGAATAAAGTTCTGGCTTCACAACTGAGTGAGCTCAACAAATCCCAGAAAATATTAATTAAAATAACTCAACAAATAGATGTATGCTGATGAAAGTCTTAAAGTTCAAGGGCAAAATACAATCTGACATGCATCTAGATAGACAAGACTGGTCATCTATCAAAGAAACAAAACAAAATAAAACAAAACATCCGACTTCAGTTTTTGTCCCTGTAAGAAGAAACATCAGAAGACTACGATGTGATTTCCTTGGAGTTTTAAATGTGAAAAAAGATTGTCACCAAAGATTTTTATACTATAGTTAGGTTTTATTCACATACAAAGGTAACAGAAACACTTCATTGGATAAACAATGATTCTCAAAGCATAAATTACATATAACTGTCTTTTAAAAATATATGCCAAAGTTTTCTAACAACTAAGAAATAACTACACACACACACTCTCTCTCAAAAACAGGGAAGTTATGAAGTATAGAAAGATGAGGGCTATCATCATAAAAACAAAAATCTTAATAATCATAAATTCAAGAAAAAATAAAATGTTAATACTTAAAAATATGCATATTTTAAATGAAGAATGATTATTTGAAAACAAGCAACTAGATCTCAAATCCTGGACTCTACTGGTGGGAAGATGTAGAGGTTATAATTTCTTCTTCTAAGGAATATATTTCTATCTAAAGTTAATAATTAGAAGAAAATAAATTATAACACACAGTTGAAAAATGTAACCATAAGTAAGAGTCTAATTTCCTATAAATAACTAGAAGAGAGAAAGGCAGAATAAAATTAAAAAAAAAAAAATATCATGGAAAGACTGAAAAAGCAGAAGCATAAAAATGACAGAAGAATACTATAGGGAAACATGAGATTTAATGGAAAACTATGGTTGTCTCCATACCACACCCTCCTGTAGGTTTTCTAATTCTAGCTGCTAGTTGTACTTGAGTTAGTTCACAATTGTTAGTTGTAGGTAACTGATAGCAATGCTAAGTAAATCTTGTCTGTAAACACACAAATTCTGTCCTGACCTGGTCAATTGACCTCCCTCCAACTTCCCCTCAATAAACCAGTTTGTTCCTGTTTGCACATTCACATCAATATGCCTGATCTTTAAATGTGTCTTTTCTTCACATTCTCTTTTGAACTGGTTATGACATCTGTCTGGTTCCCTCAGGAGTTAAATAAAATATTTAGCATGTGTTAATTTCTGTATCTCTGTGAGAAACATGATATTATTTTTTTGCTGTCTTAAAGGAACTCATAAGGTAAAAAAAAATGAATGTTTGGGCAAAAGTATCATGGGCAAGTTCAGATACAAAAAACAAGATTAGCAATACTGGTATATGACTGAATAGAATTGTTATCAAGAAATAATAACTAGGAAGAATAAAAGCAATGCAATTATTTAAAATTTCAATCCACAATGTATTTATACTATAATTCTGAATATACCATTAAAATAGATCATGGAAAAAATGTCAGAAAAATAAGGAGAAATGGCCAGGTCCAATAGTGGTAAGAATCTCAATTAAGATTCTCCTCTCTACTTGACACATGGAGCAGCCTGAATAAACAAATATCCAAGTAATAAAATTGACACTATTGATTTATTGGCCATATATTGAACTTTATACTCTATAAACAGGTAGAGGACATAGTTATGGAGGTTTTCCTTGTGCAGAATAGGTTTGCAGTCTCAGAAAGTTTGATGTAGCCAGAACAGACCATTAAGTTTATTAAGAAGAGAGTAATCAGCCATAAAAAAGGATGAATTGATGCCTTTTGCAACAATTTGGATGGAACTGGACATCATTCTCCTAAGTGAAGTATCTCAGGAATGGAAAAACAAACACTACATGTACTCATATTAAATTAGAACTAACCGATGAACACACATGTGCACAGAGGGAAGTAAAACTCAATGAAAATCAAGCAGGGGGGAGGGGGAAGGGGGAGCAAGGGATGGGCAAAAACCTACCTAATGGGTACAACGAACACTATTTGCATGATGGGCACACCTAGAGCCGTGACTCAAGCATTACTAAAGTGATCCATGTAACCAAAAAACACTGTATCCCCTTAACATTTTGAAATAAAAAAAAAATTAAAAATTTTTAAAAATTAAAAAAATTAAAAAAGAAGAGAGTTATATACTCAATAGACAGCCTCATCATACCCTGAATGTTACTATGTCCTTGACTTTTATCTTTAACTCACTCTGCTTGCCATTGAAGCCTGCCTAAATGATTGATTGATAAACAAATCCAAGAAGTGGTTCTTTGGGGAAAAAAAAAGAAAATAGACAATCCCCTAGATAATAGAATAAAAATAGAAAATAAAGTGACCATACATGAATTTCTTTTTTAATTAAAAGTGAAGAAAAACAATATTCACAATGATTTCTGCAAAAGAAGCTATGTTTGAGCACCATTATAAAATTGAAATAATCTAAATGTTCAAAGATGAGCTATTGAAATATATTGTATTTTATATTTATTTAATCAAATTCTATGCTGCCATTAAGAAGCATATTGTAGAGTAACACTTAATGGAAAATGTTCACACTTTGTTAGAAATGGGAAAAAAAGACTGCAAACAAAATGCAGAATATCATTCTGCATTTTCAAAAAATGTAAATATATGTATAAAATGTATGATAAAATATATACCAACATATTAAAAATTGATTTTTCTCTGAGGAGTGAGATTAGAGATTTTTTTCTTTTTGCTCAGCTATATGTTCTAACTTTAAATTATAAAAAATACAACGAAAAAGTTTAAAATTTTGATATCTGCACTAGGAATGACTTCTGTTTTCTCCCTGACCCACTCTCCTCTCCTCAGGAGTTTGCTCAGGCAGCTCATGAACAAGTGAACGAGCCCCATGGCATCCCTGGACAGAACAGCAGCTGATGAGACCAGAGGTACACACCTGCCCCAAGCTGGGCTCATGAGATCCTCTCTCCTGAGAATTTCAAATTGGGATGCAGAATCACTAGTCAGTTAACTGGGTATGAGAATCATACAAACAAACCTGGGTAGCGGGGGCTGTCCTTTGAGTGTGGCCATTCAAAAGTCATTTGTGCTGCTGAGCAGGCAGGAGAGCTGGTCTGCAAAGAGAAAGATTATGGCAACAATAGACACCATTTATTGCATGCTCATTATGGGACAGGCGGTCTCTTAAACACTCTATATGAAGTAACTCATTGATAGACACATCTAACCTTTAACGTGATGCTATCAGAGAGATTCCATGAATTAGAGAACAGTGCAGAGGGCAGAGAGATGAAGGACTGTGTGGTCTCAGAGCAGCAGAGACCAGAGAGTAGCTCCCCTGTGCCCCGGGGCATTACAGGTCCTACTGTTAGTCCCTTGTGGGGCCTTTTTGTATTTCCTGCCATCTGTTTCCAAGAGATTACTCTGACTCCTTAAGCTACACTCCTTGTTCTTCACAAGCTTGAGTGGATAAGTTTCTTGCAGTCTAACAACCCATGGCTAAAAGGGAGTATATGCTAGGGGTGACTACATATAAAGTGTCTTTGATATCTCTGAATTCTTTTCATGTTATCTTTGAATCCAGTCCAACAAAGGAAATAAAATATGGCTGGAATTCATCACAAACAACCCTGCACAATAAGCGGCATCCATTCTCCCAACTCGCAAATAATTTTAGAAAGTATTAAAAATATGCCCATTAAGGAGAAGGTGCTCATTGAAAAATACCCCTTGAGAGACTGAGGAAATCTCTTGGTACTCTCCACCCTCTTCACAAAAGGCATATTTATGTCAATGTTTATATACAATTTCAGGGAGAGGTCACATATTTTAGTGTGGCTACCAACTTCTGGACAAAAGGCTATTGCTTAAAAAAATTGCATTTTTCCTTTGTTTATATTTGTACAGTTTTGTGTTAGCTTCATCTAACCAGAGTGTTGAATATTTTCGTAGCTTCTAGTCAAGCTGTGTTAATCTCTGGATGGAATACAGTGGAGGGGGCCAAACAAGCATTGCTGGGACAGAATACAGAGACTGGAGCTTCAAAAATGACTATTGGTGGCAACAAAAATACTTAATGTAAGGCATAAAAACTGGGTAATTAACTTCCTTCTCTGAGACCTGGCACTTGAACTCTTTTCTTCCCAGCTTTTAGGATATATAGTATTTTCCCCTTATTTGTGGGAGATACATTCTAAGACCCCCAGTGGATGCCTGAAATCATGGTCAGTACAAAACCCTATATATACTACGTTTTTTTCCCTATACATACCAATGATAAAGTTTGATATGTATATAAGGCACAGTAAGAGATTAACAACAATAACATAATAAAATAGAACAATTATAACAATATGCCAGCATCACTGCTCTTGTGCTTTGGGGCCATGATTAGGTAAAATGAGGGTGACTTGAACACAAGCACCATGACAGCCAATTTGATAACAGAGCCGACTACTAAGTGACTCACAAGTGGTGTAGACAGCGTGGATACACTGGACCAAGGGATGATTCATGTCCTGGGCGGGATGGAGTGGGATGGTGCGAGATTTCATCTCCCTACTCAGAACGACGAGTAATTTAAAACTTATAAATTGTTTACTTCTGGAATTTTCCATTTAATATTTTCAGACTTCAGTTGACCATGGGTAACTGAAATCACAGAAATCAAAACCATGGATAAGGGGGGACTTCTGTACTGGGATGCAGAAAGTTTTTTGTTAATGAAATATTTTTCCTTCTGTAGGTAATTTGTGTTTCAGTGTGGTGTTTGACAAAATTACTGAAAACTAGATAGAATTGCCTTGGAGCAATAGGATATGTTTTTTCCTCTGTGTTTCTTATTTTGGTGTAGTAATAGCTATGCAAAACAGCTGGATGGATATCCTTATATGGGGGACTCAGAGAAAATTCAGTGGCCAAATATCCCGATGAAAAGAGAAGCATTCAGTTAATCATCTGGATGTTTTGTCTACATGAGGGAAAATCTGTGGATGTTTCCAAATATTTGAGGAAATATTTGGGAACATCCAGATGTTTGGCCTTATGCAGGTCAAACACTCAGATGTTTGACCAAATTTCCTCCTTTTCCAACTGGATGTTTCAGCATCAAGTAGACCCAGCCTTGGTTATGGTAATTACAAATTGTTAACTAGTGTCACAGAAAATTATTTGGGGGAAAAACATGGCACATCGAAGTGTGAAGGTTATAGATGATCATAAACATTAACAGTGAGGAAAGAAGGAGGGCATTATTACACTGGTGACCAATCAGGTTGAGTCATCACTAATATAAAGTCAGCAGTAATGTTCTCTTGCAGAGGGTCTAATAATTAGGGATAATAAACATAAGCTGGTGGCCCTTACTGAGTCAAAGGAAGCCAGTAGCACTTGCTGTGTTTACAAAACTTGAAATATGTGGAAGGGGACATTCTCTGCTTTGAAATGAGTTGCAAATTCTAAACTTCATGGAAAGGGGTTGAATGAGAGTTCAATTTCCTCCTCTTATTTTATTGAGCTCAGTCTAATGTGACCCTGCAGTGTCTCCCATTACAATGTTCTTAAACTTGTGGGAATCAGCCTAATAAAAATACTGTAAAGAAATACAGCTCATCCCTCAGCTGTGGGCCGGCTGTGTGGATTACCATGGTGTGGGAGCGGGATCTGCCTCCAGAAAGCAGACTCCGTTTTCTACATAGCGGTAACATGAACTTCAATGGAGGCGTTAAATGAGAAGACAATGTTTTGATTCTAATTAAGATTCTGAAATCTGATTTTTAGCCAACTTGTTGTTGGTGAAAAACAGCAATGCCATAAATAAAATAGCCACAGATGGACCTGAATATCTGTTATGAACAACCATCAAGAAAATGCTTTTATTTTAATAGATTGATACTGAACAAAAGTAGTATTCAGCCAAAACCTTATTGCTAGTCCTATTATAATTATTTTTTTAACCAGTTCACCTCTGCATTCCAGGGGAATGTCAAGACATCCTACTGAGATGCCTGGTACAATATGTGCACCTGATATGTGTTTGACTTTGCATACCAAACCTGAAATTGTTCAAGAAATTAATCTCATTTTTAATTGCGAAAACCTAGCTTGTTGAAAAGTAACCTAGATGCGGTCTGGAATTCTTTTTTAAAGTTAACAATCTTCAGAGAAGCTTGGTTGGGGCTGTACTTAGGAATCATATGGTCTGTCATTATTTGTAGGATGGGAACGATTGTTGCAAAGCCAATGCTGATTTTTCAAGGAAATTACCCTGAGAATGCAGAAAGAAGAAACAGACCTTAAACTCTAAAGAAGCATTTAATATTTTAATTGCATTCTGAAGAATTAAACTCTGGCTTGATTTGAGAAAGCATCTCAAAAATTTTTCATATCAGAGAGTTACCCAAGTATGAACCAATTAAAAGACATATTTTTAATACTTAGGATACACTCAGCTTTGTTTTTGTTTTAAAAGAGACAGAAAACTTGACTTTGGTTCTCAAAATGTTTTCATGGGGGATGGAGGAGGAAATATAATTACTACACAAATTGTGTGGATCCAAAGGAGCAGCTAGCCATGGCTTCTTCCTCTGATGAGAATGATACTTTTCACCTTCACGTGCCAACAAACTGGAAAAAATTCCCTACAATGGCACATTCAGAAGTGCAATAGGAGAATTAGAAATGATCAGTGTCAATTAGGGAGACCTTGGCCATCACTGGGAATGCATATTATAGTGGGTAAAAACACGTTAGAGAAGATGGCTTGAGTGAGAATCCTGGCTCTGGCTCCTCTAGCTGTCTGACCTCACACAAGATACATGACCTTTCTGTGTCCCAATTTCCTCATCTGCAAAATGGGGATGATAATAGTAGTACATAGTGCATAGGGCTGCAGCCAGGGTTAAATAAGGGAGTACATATGAAGCTCTTTGATCAATTCCTGCTATGTAAGTGACCTTTGAACCCAAAGTACGCAAATGTAAGTGTACTAAATCAATCGCGTGAAGATTTGAGATGGGAATGGGAACTGAATAAGCCATATCGTTAAGAGGCTGTGATCAGAAATAAAATGAGGTATATTTTGACACTTAATGACATTTTAAAAGATTGGACAGCAGCAAGATGTACACACATGTCTACAGAAAATGTGGTGAGGAGGTGGGGGGTTGGGCAAGGGGGATCAAACTCACAGCTTTCAATTAGGATTCTGTGGGTGGGGAAGAAAACCAGAATTCACAGGGAAGGAACTGGCTGATATTATTATTATTTTTTTGATGCAGCATTCCAGAAAACATAATCAATGGCACGCGTCCAGTTCCCATTTAGTAACCAAAGAACTAGCTGCAGCTGTTTTTTATGCCTGGTGGTGCCAGTTTGATAGTGTATAATCATATTTGCATAAAGATAAAAAGGAAGGTGTTATAGAACACAGTTAAGCCTATGGTTTCACCATGAATTAAAGGTAATTTCAGACTAATTAGGTATAATTTGTTAAGGAATTCTTCCCAGCAATGATGACTCTGATTTTGTAATTACAGGACAATGCTTACTGTGGCTTTCAAGGCAGGAGAAAGCACACCCGAGGGGGTCGTGTCCCACACTAGGCAGATCTAATGGTGCCACAAAAGACAGGTGTTTTGTCAGATTTCAGCCACACACTTTCACACCTGCAACGCATTAACTACGGCAGCAATGTTAATGAAGACCAGGTGCCTGTTCTCCAGCCTAAATGAGGAACTGGCATGAGGTTTGCTGTTTGCTACCTGACGTCTAGCCCTGCATCTTTCAGTGCCATCCTTCTGGTTGAAGGGGAAACTCGGTTGGGTGAGTAGGCTTTTGAGTGGTTTTACCTTGGCCCTTTTGAGTTGGGGGATGGAGGTATCAAAACACTGGCCTTTGCATTATGGTAGTGACCTTTTTACCCACCCATTGACTTCCTGTCAGTTCCCGCCCTAAAATAGTAGAAAACATTCTTCCAGCACTAAATATCTGTAGGCTTTCTGTGTTACCATTCCTTTTGTGCAGAGTTCAGCCTCTGAGAGTCCCGAAAATAGCTGATCTGCACAATCTACAAAATGGATTTCTGGAAAGTGCTGTGTTATCAGCTGCTACCAGGGAAAGTTTGATTGTAGCTACTTGAGCCTTTTCAAACTTGAAGTTTTGCCATTCCATCCGGAAATGAGTAATGGAGGCCTTGAGCAAGCTTTTTTGCTTTAATAAAACACAAGGTTCTCATTGTGTGGGGCTACGTCGTTTTAATGCTCTCTGTTATGAAATACAAAATCTTTCTCTCCCTCCCTTAAGAAAAAAATCTCAGCAACAAACCCTTGCCCCATCTTTTTTCCTTTGTTTCACCACTTTGAGCTGGAGTTGTCTGCTCCCTGAAATTTCCAGCCATGAAGTGAAAAGTTAATATTGTCTCAAGAAGAAAAAAAAAGAAAGAAAGAAAGAAAAAAACCCCACACACTGGAATTGAAAGTGAGAAAAAGAATGAGCAGGTCCAGGTTCTCAGCAGCAGGAGTATAATTATCTAACTCATTAGCAGTGACTTCTGGCCCATGACAAAACAGTGTATTTCCCCTGGGAGATGGAAGGATGGACAAATATCAAAATGTTTGATGCTATTTAAATTCCATGTCCTGATTAAGTTAGAAAAGAATGGAATCACAGACTTTTAAAGTAACAGATCTGGGGAAAGGACCCTTCAAATCCAGAGTGTTTTAACTCTTAAATCCCTAAAGTGAATGCACTGGCACCCCCAACCAAACCTTCAGAAACTAAGACTTGCACTCTTGAGGTGATTGGCTAGTAAGACAGATCCCAATCATTCATCCCACGTCATTGTGCAGTGTTTTTCAAGGTACGTTTGCAATGAGCTTGAGATTTTTTCAAGAGGCACGACAGAGGTGCCAATATAGCCAGAGGTCTTTCCAGAAAGACTCTGGCTTTTCCTCTCTACATTCTCTCATTCACAAGTAAAGCAATTTTATTTTTCAATTTATTTCATTGATTTGGTGTCCGTCAAAGATTTAATATGAAGAATGGTTGTAGCTGACGAAGAATAGCCTATCTTATTGCAGAAAACACTTGTGCTTTTACTAAATACTCAAGTATTTGAGCAAATCCAAATGCTTCTTATTGTTGACCATGTGTACAAAGATGCCGAGGACTTTTGACAGAGCAGGAAATCAAGTCATGTTTTCAGTGTTTCTAGCAAGCTCAGTGTCTAAAGCAAATAAATTACTTTACACCAAAGAACTCTATTTCCTATCAACAACTCCCCAACCTTATCAAAAGTCCAGCTGAGATGATGGAAAGATTGTCTCGGGCCTTGCTACTCAATGTGTGGTCTTCAGACGAGTAGCAATAATGTAATCTGGGAGTTTGTTAGAAATGCCAAATCTCGGGCTCCAAGTCAGAATCAGATTCCATGTTTTTAAAAGTTACTCTGTTGAGTCAAAACATTGCCTCATATGCATATTAAATTTTGAGTAGCATTGTAATCATATATTCCTCTAGACCAGAAATTCTTAATTTGGGATCCTTCGAGTCCACAAATCTGCCTCAGGTTTATCAACTCACGGCAATTAAGTGAAAAATTGAATCTGTGTGAGGATGTGGCTGTGTATATTTGTTTTCACCTATAGATCTTTTTGTGTGTGTGTGTGTGTGTGTGTGTGTGAAGAGGGTTCATAATTTTTCAGCTTTTCAAAAATGTTGCAAACTATAAACGTAATGAACTGCTTCTTTACATTGGCCAAGTGCTGCTCTGAGTAGTATGCTGGGTCAGGACTCCAGACATAAAAATGCTATCATAAAATTATAATTGGATTTTTCTCAGCTTCTTTTGAGTGTAGGTAAAACTAAATTGTTTTTGCATCTTCTGCAAATAGCTGTTCAAGTTTGTCCACAATGTTGACTAATATCGCTTATTATAGTTTTAGTGCGCTAAGAAAAAGCTCCTGATGGACCATAATACTTTTTGCCTAACAATGAGCACTCTGTACTTCCCTGTCTCACACTTGCGTCTCCTTTTTTTTTTTTAATGTTCAGTTTCAAGAAAGCTCGAACTAAATGTGGCATTCAAGTACAAAACTCTCCAAAGACAACATTTGTGGGACAGATCTATGAAATAGTTAATGAATACTGCACAGAGGGTGTAACAATTGAATTGTGCTGGAAAAATAAGAAAGATCATTAATGATGGAAAAATAAAAGGAGGGCATTTAACCCAGAGAAGTAAGAACTAAACTACACATTCAGTGAGGGTTGGACTCTCTACATCTTTCTTGCTGCTCTCTCTCACACATCAAGTATAATGCTTGACCATGTTTACTTGGTAAATATCATTTGCCAAAAAGACAAATCGATTTAACAAATACTCACTAAATGCCAACTCTGTGGTAATGTGGAATTGTAATTAAGAAAAGAGAAGTCTTAAATTAGTTGGTCTGGGTTCCAATTCCAGCTCTGCCATTCAAAGCTACATGACCTTTGGCAAATTTCTCATCCTCCCTGTGCCTAGGTGTTTTTCAAATATAAAATGAAGATAACAATAACTTCCAACTCATAGCCAGTGATGAGGGTTATATTAGTTAATGCATGTAAGTTCTTAAAACAGTACCTGGCACATGGTAAACAATAGTGACTATTACTAGATACCTGGCTCTTTTCTAGACTCTGGGGAAATAAGGCTACAATAAAACACCATCCCAGGCTTAATAGGTCTTTTATCAGGGGAGAGTAGATATAAAATAATTAATTTTATGATTAGTTACTTTAAATTGTGACACATGCTATGGATAGAGAAGTACATGCTGCTTTTAGGAAGACTTGACCAGGGTCGGGAGGTCAAGAAGGCCTCCCTGGGGAAGTGAGTTTAGGTGAAGGGGAATAGGGAATTGGAGAGAGATACAGGTCTGGGGCGCTAGAGCCCAGCAAGTGGTAGGCAAGGGGGGTGAGATGAAGCTGCTGGAGTAGACAGGGCTTGGGGCATGCAGTGCCTTGTGGAGGGTTTTGGCCTTTAAGAGGTGTACAAAAGGGTTTTAATCAAGGGAATGACATGGGCAGGTTTGAGTTTTTAATGTATCATTCCAACAGGCATGTGGAAAATGGGTTGTAAGTGAAATAAGAGCAAATGTGGAGATACCAGTTAGGAAGCATTTACAGTACGATATGAAAGAATTGATCGTAGCTGTTTGTAGGATGTTAGCAGTGAAAGGTAAAGAGAACTGGATAAATTTGGAGAAATACTTAGTAGATACAGTAGGGAGGGCTTGGTGCTTGATGAATTCCTGATTGTATTATGCTTTTTTCTTTTTTTTCTTTCAAGACAATGAAATTCAAAAGTGACTTTATTTCTAGATTTTTTCCTTCAATCTATAGACACAGACCTACGTACTCCCACAGGCTTTTCTTAGCCTCGTATGTGATCCTCTAGGAGTCCCACAGATCCATATGTATTTTATATTGTATGTATCTTCCCCTTGTAAGACTGCTCCTGTTTATTTCAGAAGGAAATTCATTTATGCTTATAAGACAAAGCCTCTATTTTTCTCTGACAGTTTTAAAAAGTTTTTGAAGTTCTTTGAGGTGTCTGGGGTAGGACTGGATAAAATCTTACCTTTTCTTTCCTTAGTTGGAAGGAATACAACAAGCAATATATTCTCACGGCTGTGATATCCAAATTTCCTGGGTTGTTCTCTGCCCCTTCAACACTAAGCAGGAGGTGAGGGATAACAACTAACACCCTGTGTGTAAAATCTTTGCTCTTGTTTTCCTTTGGGGAAACAGGCAGTGAAGAGCCCAGGGATCCAGAATGCCCAGTTTTCTTTTTTCTACAAAGATTTGGGCATATTTAATCTTAACGTAGGCCACCTTCCTTATTTCATTCTGGAGGGGATGACGTGATAACAATTGTTATTTTTCCCAAAAGAAAAAGATTATGGTTATAGTTACAAGAGGGACTCAAAACAAACTTATCAAGCAGGTTATAATATTAAGAGTAATAAATGGTAATTATAGATGACTATTAGAGAGGCTACCACCTACCTGCAACCACCTTCTAAGTACTATTATTCTCAGTTTCCTAGGAAACCAAGGCAAGATATCAGGTTTATGTTGGCCCTGATCCTAAAGCAGCACCCACCCCCTGGCTTTACAGGATTCTCCTGGCTGTGTTCTACCCTATATTCCATAATCCTATGCCTCTTGTGTTTCTACCTAAAACTGTCTGTCCTTAAATACTGTTTCCCGCTGTCTTCTCCAGACCACTTTCTTCTCTTTATCCCACTCCCTTAGGCCCTTCTCCTTAAGGTGATGGCCCAAGAAATCAGACAAAGGAATACATTAAGGGATGTGAATTACTTTCTTTTCTTTTGCATCAACATTGGCTGAGAACACAGTCCAGCACCTTGGGAAGCAAAGGAGGGCAAAAATAATTTTCAGACCCCATTAGATGATGTTTTCTTGGTGACACCCATGGCTCAACAATCTGTTGGGGTTTTTTTTTTTTTCTTTCTTAAGTAAATAAGGTGAGGCCTTTGGACTCCTGGCCCTTGCCCAGACCAGGTTTGCACAGCCCTGAAGTCTGAGCTGAATTCTGCCATCTCTCCAGCAACACTTAATTGTTTTTAATTATCCCTCCAGTGAAGCTGAACCATCCCTTACCCAGGTCATACCACAGAACATGGCTCATAAGTTTTACGAGCCACCTTGTGTATCCCATCCATGTGTGCAGCCACCTTTTCTGACTGTGAACAATCCATCAGTCCACTATCCTTGTCCCTGACAGGTCCTGGATGCTCAGATTAGGGACAGGCTGTACTTGGCATAACTACGTTGACTACCATTGTACCTGGAAACCTGGAGCTGGGCTTGAGACTTGAATTCTAAATCCGAAGGTTGCATGTGAATTGTACTTTGAAATGGTCTTCCTTTTTTTCTCCTATGAAGGCCATCAAATTTGACAACACTAAAGGAGTTTAGGATTCCACAAGCCCAATCAATTCTCCTTCTGCTAAACTGTGAGTTCTCACTCTGAATCTCCAGTGAGATCTCAGCCACCAGGTCTGAGTCCTCATTTCAGCTCAGTAAATACTTGCAAAATAAATGAAAAGCCCAATATTTATGGACAGGTTTTATAGTGAAGGTCTTTACTTATAAGTGGATTAGGCAGAAACCTTCTGAGATCCAATGTGGCCCTTCTATCCCTACTCAGCATCTTAGATTTTTCATTCATTTTTTTGTTCATTCCTCAGTCTTTCAGAGTGAAGGTTAGGGAAGGGAGGTGAAGAGTTTCCAGTCAAAGGAGCTCAATGGCTTAATTCTGAGAATTTTGACTTTTTTCCTCCTCTGGATTGACCACAAAGGTATCCAGGAATGTGAATCTGTTATCTGGAAAGAATACTAGGTAAAGATACAACTGATGGATATATCTTACCACAAATAAATTGATTAGATTAGCTCGTTGTCTCAAGTAGACCTAGAAAAAAATCATTGCTTCCCGAAAGAGGGGATACATGTTTGTTAAGCAAGAGGCCTTTCAGGGGTTCCTGAATGAATTTTTTTATTGCTCTAATCTAGTATTTACTTCAAATATTCTGTTGTTTGCAAGTGATACTGGTTTACATTTAGCAGTAATGAAAAGTTTCCATTAAAAATGCACACATTTTATTTAAGAAAAGCAATTCATTAAAAGAAAAATTTTAAGTAAATAATGATACCAGTCAGTGATAACTAGAAATATCAAGTTATGAAGGATGAACCACAAATGATTGAATTTGGGGAATCATTAGGATGGAAGATGGGGAGATTTGAATAGGAGCTACAGGGAGCTGCAGGGGATGGGGCACCCAGGTGTAGGCATGGGGATGAAGAGGAACAGACCCGTGTCTACACCTGTTAGCATGATGGTGTCCCTGGACCAACGGGAGGCTGATGTCTGCAAGCGTGTTCCCCTCTTGTGGAGCAGCCATCGGTTTCAGAGTGGAGCATGGTGAGGCAGCCTGGTGTGTTGAGAGAGATCTCCACTTCTCTAAATATCCAGCTCCCCAGAGAGGGTCAGCACCTGCCCTAACTCCCGGCACAAAGCCCCAGGAGTTTTCCAGCTGGCTGTTTCTCCACCCTGTCCTCCACTCCACCATCATTTTCCTTTTTTTATTTCCACCAGAGGTAGATTCCTCAAGGCATTGAGCACTTCAGATGAAATGATTTTGACACCAAAATTGCTCTATGCTCAGGAGTGGATGTCCTATCCACTGGATATAAGGCCTATTTTAATTTGCCCCCTTTGTCCTTCCAAATGTCACTGGAGGAGGGAGGGAACTTGGCAGACAAATGAAGTCAGTTTTGGCAGCAGCATCCAAAGTCTCAGATACCCTGATATACAAGCCATAGAAACGTCCCCTGTCTTCGAGTCCATGTGCCTCTGTGGGAGTGTGTGTGAGGGTGTGGATGCATGTTTGTGTAAGGGGTGAAAGAGAATCTTTGCTGGAATAAAGAAAGGCATGCAACAGGGATCAGTTAGACAGCCAACCCCGAGGGAGGGAGTGAGAGGGAAGACTGCAGCCGACTCCAAATCAGTAAATGCAAATTGCAGCAGGAGGCTGACCTTTTACTGTAACCAGTGTCAGCTGCAAGTTGTAACCTCATGCCATTAATTATAACCCAGCGTACCTCTGGTGGGCTCTCCTATTGGCCTTGGTCTCCCTCTTCCTCCCTCCCCACCACTTCCCTTCTCTGTCCCCACCCCACTGAAAGGCTCATGTTGCAGGCTGCACTCAGATGAAATGCTTTTAAAAATAATGGGTCTTATAAGGCTGGAGTCAATTCTATGCATTTGACTTTTTTGCAAAAGAAATTTTCTTGTGTTGGACATTGAGATGATCTGAGAGTCCATTTTCCAAAAAAATTTAGCTAAAACTTAGATGAACAGAATCCATAACCAAAAAACTAAAACATTCATCAACAGATTGGAATGTACTAAAGCATCCCCTACTCTTCTTTTGGAAAAAGTTTGCAAGCATTGTGTTGCATGACCAGGAACTTGGAAAAAAATAAAAGGAGATCTGAAAAGGAAATATATTCCAGAGAATTCTGTGCACAGGACAAGAAAGAAACGTGGATAATAGGTCTGAGAAGAATTTTTAAATTCTGGGCCCTTTCTGTTCCGTTTCTTTCAGAGTTTATTAGGAAATCAGTATTCACTTTGTGGGAGAATCTTTGGTTTTTGCCTCAATGGAAAAAATGAAAAACTGCAGACAGACAGTTCTTACAGACAGCACTGGCTTCATCTGACATACATAGTGCTTAGAAGGGCTCTATTGTCACCATCCTGATGCCCTGCATAATTTTAAACAAAGGGCCCCACACTTTGATTTTTGCATATTATGGAGTTCTTCCTGTGGAAAGGCATTGGAAAGTAAAGAATCTTAGTGGTCAGTGGAGCCAATACAAGATTTTGAAGAGGTTGATGTCTCCTGTGCCGATGTCGATTCTGGAAGTAGTTAAAATTTGGAATAAAATGAATATATGCCGAGGCTTGTCTTCCCCTTAAAACTCAGCATTGCACATTTATCTCAGCCATGTTTTTAGTGCTCTGAATAATTAACTTACGCATAGTACACTAGATTTCCCATAGTTTGCTTCGTTTACCCTGTTATCCAAAGCCTTTTGATATCTTCCTATTTTTGTTCATCAGTTCATTCATTACACAAACATTTAATACGATCAAGATACTATTTTAAAATTGCACAGAAATAGCAAAGACTAAAACACAGCCATGCCCTCAAGAAGGTTTCTCTATGGGAAATGATACAACTTAAAAATGCAAAAACAAAAAACATAACACTAACATGAAAGAAAAAAAATGCATTAATTTGAGATACAACAAAGTGTTTTAGGAGAGCAGAGGAAGGAAAAAATAATTCTTATTGGGAGGATGAGGGAAGGCAATGAAGAAGATCATATATATAAAATTTTGTATGTATAGTCGACATAGAAGAGATCAAAGGATATTCTGGGAGAAAGGAATGACTCAAAGATATGAAGAAGGGAGAACCAATGGCCCATGCAGGCAACAGCAGCTAGAGAAGAGTGATGGGTGTCTGAGATACAGACAGGAGGGAGGTGATACTGAAAAGGAGGCTGAGGCCAGATTGTGGTGTGGGCAGTTTAGTCGCAAGTGCTCATGGAACCAGGGCTAATGGAATAGAAGAAATGTTCAACTAGGTCTACTGGCTTTATACAGGAAAAAAGAAAATTCATAGAAACTGTAACTCTAGTCTCACCAGGTAGTTGAGATCATGAGCCAAGAGAGACCACGCAGACAATGTGAATGTCCTGATACAAACAGAGCTATGGTGCATTCCCTAATAGGATCAGTGCACCATGTGGTCTTACAGGGAGGGAGAAAAGGAAGAACAACTTCTTCATTCCTATGCAGTCTTAACATTGAGGTTCAATTGAGGATTTTCCCACAGGTGAATAAATCTTGAGAAATATCCTTAAACATCTCCATCATTGGTTGGCTGTCCTCTCATGTCCTGGAAATATTGTTCCACCTTCCATAACACCTTCATTTGAATTGTTATGACATGAATATGTAAAAAAACACAAAATGCTTAGAGTTGGGAGAACAGAAATGCACAAACTATATATTACAATGTACTTATTTTGTACATAAAAATAAATGGATGGCTGAAGCCATGTATAGATTTATGCTGGTATGAAACATACCAAAATTTTAAGAGTGATGTTATCTTTGCATGCTGCGATGATGGGCGATTCTTTATTTTTGCCTTTATTTCGTTTAGTTTTTGAAGTTTTTAGAAAAAAGAATGCATTTCTACTCTGATGAGATTAAAATTTCCCCCCCTTTTTTTGCACGGGTGTATTTAGCATTAAATCCACCCGTAAAATGAATTACCACTTCTGAAAGTATTTTATGATGTTGCAGTGTTTCCATCCTGAATCTTTAGTGCCAGGTAATGCAGTATTCTGGGATCCAGTTTATTATGAAGACCAATATGAAGTACAACGTTGAGTGATCTGGTGTTGCTTGACTAGTGTAGGAATGTAGTCGGAATAGGTTTTAGGTTTTTTTTTCTTTTAAACATTGTTCTACCTTTAGTTTTATGAAAATATTTCACAGGCTTTATTTTGACAATGGGATTTCAAGTTATAAAAAGTGCCTTTAAAATTTTGGATGCAGAATTTACTATTGCCCTAAAATTTCTTGGAAAAAAATTAGAGTTCTGTTTTTCTTATGAAGCATATTCAGGGAGATAAATTACTTTTCCATGCTATGAACTCAAGTAAAAAGTGAGATGCAATATCAGTGATGACGTGACTGCTCATTTGGGGATGTCCCACTCGACTGGCTCAAGTAATTTCCTGTGTTGTGTCTTGGGCCAAAAAGCTATTGAAAGAATATGATTTCAAAAATGCAGTATCTGCTGTGAGAATGTGAACTATTGACAATGTATTTAGTATGTTTATATATTGATTTGAATTTCATCCAGGTTCACATACTCGATCTTGGTACTTTTAATTGTGATTACTTTAGTAAGTTGTTTCTAGTTCCTAAGTAGTTTTTAGTTGATTATATGTGTTGATAAACATGTAGATATTAGAATGAGTCATGTGATATTGTGGGTAGTTTAACTTTTAAAAACTTCTTTTTAACTTATAATGATAATCTTGAAATGTTTACATTTTGCCCCAATTGCTTTATTATTTCTCTATATATTTACATATATTTGTATATTTTCTACACTATATGAGATTAATTTGGGACATTGTACCCTCTTACCTCTAATACTATAGTTTGTATAGTATTGGAACAAAGATATTCTCTTATACGCATAGTACCACTACAAAATCAGAAAATTTAACATTGATACAATGTTATTATTTAATTCATAGGCCAAATCCATATGTTCTCAATTGTCTCAATAACATCCTTTACAACGATTTTTTTCCTGGCCCAGGATCCAACGTAGGGTCATGCTCTATATTTATGTCTCTGTATTCTCTGTTAATTTAGAATGGTTCCCTGGCCTTTCTTTGTCTCTCTTGACCTTATCATTTTTTAAGAGTTCAGGCTAGTGATTTTGTAGAATGACTCTCAATTTGGATTTGCATGATGTTTCCTTATGATTAGATTCAGGTTGTACTTTTTATAAAAAAAAAATTCACAGAACTGATGAGTGGTGTTTTGTCCTTCTCAGAACACCCTATCATGAGTACAATATGTTAGGTTGTCCCAGTTTTGGTGTATTAAATTTCATTACTAATTAAAGTGGTATCTACCAAATTTCTCCACTCTAAAGGTACCATTATAAAGTTATCCTTTATAATTAATAAGGAATTTATGGAGGAATATTTTGAAATTATGTGAATGTCCCAGTCCTCATCGAACTTTCACCTCTCCAATGGTGATTTTCTAACTCCATTATTCCATATGCCTTTATTGATTGGCATTGTACTAGGAGAAAGAGGTTTTTCCTTCTCTCTGTATTTATCTGTTCATTAATTTATTTATATAAATATGATATTCAATAAGTTTTGATCTTTAAAATGGCAATTTTTTGTGGTTCAGCCTCATACTTCATGCTATGCTTTTAGATTGGAGGCATACCATGTATGTGTCTTCATATCCAATTATATTTGCATTAATATTTAAAGAATATGTTCTATATTGATAAATTTAAGATTATGGCATGTTCTCCCTCACCTGGTGACTATTTCAGTCTCAATTTTGCTTATCAGTATAAAACCTCTATCCATATTCCTTATCCACAATAACACGTTTCACTCAACCTATATTGAAACAGCTGTAAGGTGAGTCCTTAGTTTAATCTTGTCTGTATTAAAGGCAGTGTGAGTTGTGGATGTATAAATAGCATTTTTAATGCTTATTCAAATATTTTTCATAAGGTCCCTGTTTTGTTTTTAAAACTTACCTCAATAACCAAAATTTTAGGGAGGATAGAAATAATTTGAATATATCTGGTAATAAATGCAGAATACAAACTTCTCCTTCAGCCAGTTTACCTGCACATTTAGGATAGATAGTTGTCATTTTTTATGGCAGTGAAAAAAATAAAGTATTATATATAATTGTTCAGAAGGATTGTCCCCAAATTAAATGAATGTATTTTAAATGCTATTTACCTTTTGTTCTCATCTCTACAATCTATTTTATTTGAAATTTTGGAAGTATAAAAAACATTCTTTGAAGATTCTACATGTGGTCTTTTGAGATTCTGCATATGGTCTTTAAAGTAATCTTATCAGAGTTACATCTCTTTGATAGTCAGGTTTATGTATTTAAATCAAGAAAACAAAGTCAAGGCAAAAAAATGCCCATTCAAAAATATGAAGATAATATAATCATGGACTGAATAATGGGATTTCAGTCAATGACTACTAGAGTGGTCCCATAAGATCGTAATATGGTATTTTTACTGTACCTTTTCTATGTTTAGATATGTTTGGATATACACAAACTTACCATTGTGTTTCAGTGGACTATATAGTATTCAGTACAGTAACATGCTGTATAAGTTTGTAGCCTCGGAGAAATAGGCTATACCATATAGCCTAGGTGTGTAGTAGGCTACACCAGCTAGGTTTGTGTAACCACGCTCTATGATGTTCACTCGATGATGAAATTGCCTGACACATTTCTCAGAGTATATCCCATTGTTAAGTGACGCAGGACTGTGGTACCTACCTCATAATTTTTATGAGGATTAAGTGAGGTATTCATAAAGCACATACCTCAGAGCTTGATATCCATCATATAAAATGTTAGCTATTTATTATCGCTCTCATTCTTAATGTAGTAATTGCTACAGTTCTCAATTTCTTTTTACAAACCCCCCAAAGGTAATTTCTGTAGTAATATAAAAAGGAACTGATGTTAATAACTGTTGCATAGAGTAGTTGAATGAACATGAAGTTTTGGTGTTACATTGTGTGTTCCATTGGTCCCAATACGTTTTAATTTTAATTCTAACATTTATTGGCTCACAGAGAGGCAGTTTCATGATTTCTTAGCTAACCTATCTTTGAAAGGTGGGGCGTGAATAATGGTCTCACTTTCCTGTGAAAGAATGTCTAACAGAAAATGTTAATAAACAAGAGGGCCTGTGGTGAATATCTGCAGTGGAGGTCAACGAATCAGCAGAGGACAGAGGAGGAGGAGGGGAAGGGAGGAGGGGAGGGCCTTGCGGATGGCAGAAGGTGGCCCTGACTAACTTTGCCTGTGGAGACCTTAACCCTAAACTGAAATGCTATGCAACTCTTGTATAATTTTCAGTGGTGGGCTAACTCCATTTGAGGAGATGGGCCTAAATAGGACAAACTGAGGACCTCTGGGCCTCAGTTTTCTCAACTGTAAAAGGGAGAACATATCTATTTATAGAGTTGTTTTCTGAGCTAGGCACTCAGAAACATTCCTCTCAACCACTTACTTTAAGTCAATAACTGACATTGTTTTCTGACTCACTGCATTTCCTGACATGGCTAATGTCTTAGCTCTCCAAGCAGACACTCACTTGGGTTTGTTTGTCCAGTTGTTGCTTGTCCAGGCTAAAGGAAGTTTGTATAGAAAGCAGTAGCTGTGTCCAGGGAAGAATTGTGACGGCATGACAGTGGCACTAAGCAGGAACCTGGATGAACAGCATCCCCACAAAAGAGGGAGATTTGATTGTTGGAAAGGTCCTTGAAGATTGAAAGATTCTTTGTAAGTATGTTTGCAACAATAGACTGGGAAGAAAAGGAGGTAGAAAGACAGGGAGTTATATGATAGAGAAAAATCTTAGAACTGGGGGAGGGAGTTATGGCAGGCAATAAAGAACAGAAAAGAACCAAGGGAGAGGACTAGAAATGGAAACCTCTCTGAGAAGAAAACTTTAATGCTGGAAATAAAGTACAGTATATTCCATTAACTGCAGCAGTTAGTCCTTGGATGAATTCTAGTTAAAAGCAGATATTTTAGGATGAAGAGACATTTTATGTAAACATCTACATTTATAACTTTTCTGTGTAAGGTCCAAGACTTCAGCCTTAGCCTGAGAAATGGAGCCAGATATCATCCATCAGATTAGACTTTTATGTTAACCTTTTCTATGACTTGGAAGTGTATTTTACAAAAAAAAACATTTTGTATGTGATATTCTCAGATTTTCTAGGAAATCACATTTTTCAAAAAATTTTCCTATAGTGAAAAATATTGCCCAACTTGTAAGACTTCATGATATATATTTTTTTCAAATAAGAGAGTGAGATGTATTGGGAAAAGGCTGAGTCTGTCTTGGGAGGCAGAGCATTTATATTTTTGTTCTTTAGCTGTTACTAATTAGCTGTGAAATTGTGAATGTTCTCTCCTTTCTAAAATAAGGGTGATGAATATGGTGCTGAAGAATTTTTCAGATCTGATAGTGGAAGATACCATGTCTCTGCTCCACCTCAGTGAAGATTCACAGACAAATGTGATAATAATACCCACACTGGGAGTGAGCCAGCTGGGGTGCTATGCTCTCTCTGATATCTCCTGGGCAACTCAAACATTTTATTTTTTTTAACAATATTTGGGCACAATAATTATTCTCCAGAAAGTCTTATTTTCCTTTTCAAGTGAGTTTACTACTGTAATAGGCATTATCAAATATCTGAAAATGCATTGTGCAGAGTTTAGAGGTAACATGCACACAATCACATGCTGCTTTGTTCACTCATACCATTTCTCCATGTTTAAATGCCTTATGAAAATTGGGAAATTTAATTAGAATAAGTGAAAAAACAGGTGTCTTGGTTTGTCTACTAATTTACAGCTGTTCTAAAGATATGGCTTTAAATAAAGATGATTTATTTTGATTGTATGTTTACAATAAATACCACTAAAATATAAAAATCAGAATCCTAGGCATTAAAGAGTTCATGTCTTCCTTTCCAATTTATTTATTTATTTATTTATTTTTGAGATAGAGTCTTGCTTTCTCACCCCAGCTAAAGTGCAGTGGCATCATCATAGCTCACTGCAACCTCAAACTCCTGGGCTCAAGCAATCCTCCTGCCTCAGCATCCTGAGTAGCTTGGACTACAGGCATGAGCCACTGTGCCTGGCTAATTTTTCTGTCTTTAGTAGAGATGGGGTCTCACTTTTGCTCAGACTGGTCTCAAACTCCTGACCTCAAGTGATCCTCCCACCTGGGCCTCCCAGAGTGCTAGGATTACGGGTCTGAGCCATCCTGCCTTTCTTTAAAGGATATAGGTTTTTGCCCCTCTTTTCCTCCTCTGTCCCCCCTACTTGATTTCCACTGAGTTTTACTCCCCTCTGTGCATATGTGTGTTCATCATTTAGTTCCAATTTAATAGTAAGTATATGTGGTATTTGTTTTTCCATTCTTGAGATACTTCACTTAGAATGATCTCCAATTCCATCCAGATTGTTGCAAAAGGTATTAAATCATCTTTTTTATGGCTGAGTAGTAGTCCCTTGAATACACATACCACATTTTATTAATCCACTCATGAATTGATGGGTACTTGGGTTGATTCCACATCTTTGCAATTATGAATTGTGCTACAATAAACATTCAAGTGCAGATGTCTTTTTGATGAAAAGTCTTCTTTGCTTTTGGGTAGATACTCAATAGTGGGATTGCTGGATTGAATGGTAAGTCTACTTTTAGTTCTTTGAGGAATTTCCACACTGTTTTCCGTAGGGGTTGTACTAATTTGCAGTCTCACCAATGGCATATAAGTGTGCCTTTCTCTCTGTATCCATGCCAGCATCTATTATTTTTGGACTTTTTAATAAAAGCCATTCTAACAGGGGTAAGGTGATATCTCCCTGTGGTTTTAATTTGCATTTCCATGATGATTATTGACATTGAGGATTTTTTCATATGTTTATTGGCCATTTGTCTTTCTTCTTTTGAGGAGCTTCTGTTCATGTCTTTTGTCCACTTTTTATTAATAATAGGGTTTTTTTTCTTGCTGATTTGCTTGAGTTCTTTGTAAATTCTGCATATTAGCCCTTTATCAGATGTATAGCTTGCAAATATTCTCTCCCATTCTGCAGGTTGTCTATTTGCTTTGTTGATTGTTTCCTTAACTGTGCAGAAGCTTTTTGGTTTAATCAAATTCCATTTATTAACTTTCGTTGTTGCCGTGATTGCCATTGGGGTCTTAGTTATAAATTCTTTGCCTAGGCCGATATCTAGAAGAGTTTTTCCTACATTTTCCTCTAGAATTCTTATTGTTTAATGCCTTACATTTAAGTCTTTTACCCATCTTGAATTAATTTTTGTGAGTGGTGAGAGGTGTGGATCCTGTTTCATTCTCCTGCATGTGGCTATCCAATTTTCCCAGCACCATTTATTGAATAGGGCTTCTTTTCCCCAGTGTGCATTGTTGTGTGCTTTGTTGAAGATCAGTTGGTTGTAGGTAGACATTTTTATATCTGGGTTCTTTGTTCTGTTCCATTGGTTTATGTCTCTATTTTTGCACCAATACCATGTTGCTTTGATTACTATAGCCTTGTAGTATATTTTGAATTCTGGTAATGTGATGCCTCCAGATATATTCTTTTTTCTTTTTTTTAAAATTTTAATTTCTTATTTAAAATATTTCTTTTTTTTAAATTTCAGAATATTATGGGGGTACAACACTTTGGCTATATATATTGCCCATGCACTGCCCGTGTCAGAGTTTCTTAAGATTGCTTTGGCTATTTGGGCTCTTTTCTGGTTCCAAACAAAGCACAGAATTATTTTTTCTAGATCTGTGAAGTATGATGTTGGTAATTTGATGGGGATTGCATTAAATTTGTAAATCACTTTGGGTAGTATGAACATTTTAACAATGTTGGTTCTACCTATCCACGAGCATGATATGTTTTCCCATTTGTATCCTCTGTGATTTCTTTTCTCAGAGTTTTGTAGTTCTCTTTGTAGAGATCTTTCACCTCCTTGGTTAAGTATATTCCTAGATATTTTATTTTATTTATAGCTATTGTGAATGGTATTGAGTCTTTGATTTGACTCTCGGCTTGACTGTTATTAGTATATAGAAATGCTACTGGTTTATGTACATTGATTTTGTATTCTGAGACTTTGTTGAATTTATTTATCAATTCCAGAAGACTTTTGGTAGAATATTTGAGGTTTTATAGATATAAGATCATATCATCAGCAAAAAGTGATAGTTTGACCTCTTTCCCAATTTGGATACCCTTTATTTCTTTCTCTTGCCTGATTGTTCTGGTTAGGACTTCCAGCGCTACAACCTACCTAATGGGTACAATGAACACTATTTGGGTTATGGGCATACCTATAGCCAGTACTCAAGCATTACAAAAGCAGTCCACATAACCTAAAACATTTGACCCCCTTAATATTTTGAAATAAAAAAAAATAAAGGATATAAACTATCAATGAACATAGAAAAACAAATTCTCAAAATGTCTGTTTAGAGATTATCAGTTTTGGAACATACTCAGCATTATGGCCTTTCTTTTTGGTAGCATTATAATACTTTTTAAAAATTAGCATTAAATGTATTTAACATAATGATTTCAGAATAAAAACTAAATAAATGAAGTAACCACATTCTCCTTTTGTTTCAGAACATGATTTTTATTCTCCCAATATTAATCTTTTTTCCTTCTGAGCAATTAATTAATATGTAATATGGAATGAACTAGCTAGAAGGTTCAAAGATGGGTTCTAGTTGAATACTGTTCTACATCTGTAAGCAAATCATTTAAACTCTCCAGATCTCAGCTCTCATCTCTAAAATTGTGTGAGGGGATAAAATGATCTGCATGGTTCCTTCTCTTCTGGCATCCTGTGATTTGATTAGTCTTTGAGTATAGACGGACTGAGCAGTTTCATACTCAGTAAGGTAATTTAATCAATGTAAAAGGCAATCTGGATAATTCATCTCAACATTGCCTTTATTTTTAATAGTATGGTGAAAATTTTTCTTTTCGGTTTAGCTGAATAATTGCTTGAGTTCTATCCAGAACCATTTTGCAGCAGAATTTCAAATTTTAATTTCCATGTTATCTCATTACCATTCCACTCCATTGACTGCTAACCCTGGTCTGAGGGCATTTTTCTTTTGGACCTAACAAGTATCCTGAATCCATAAACTCATATGGAATTGACGATAACTGTAAAAATGAATGTGCCCATTCCACCGTAAGGGTTTGCTTGGTTCTGGCGCCTGTTTGTATTGCATTCTAAATGTGTGTGCTATCTGTCACAGTTCATGGGATCGCGTGTGGAGGATTCTATGGCTGCTTTTAAAACAGCTGTTGCTTTTCCTTCATCTCTTTTAAAACCAGGGGGGAATTGCTTGGAACATCAAATTTATTTCCCGGCAATTCCTGGCATGGGGCAACATTGAAATAGATCATGTATTCAACTTTCCCAGATGAGAGGAATACAAATGAATAATAAGAAAACTTTGATACTTCTGTGGATTTTTTTTTTGTTGTGGTGATATACACAAAACATAAAATTTACCATTCTAGCCATTTTTAGGTGTATAGTTGGCATTAAGTACATACATCCACATTGTATAACCACTACCACTATCCACCTCCAGAACTTTTACATCTTCCAAACTGAAACTTTATACTCATTAAACAATATCTTTCCATTCCATGCTCCCTCCAATTCCTGGCAATCGCCATTCTACTTTCTGTCTCTATGAATTTGACTACTTTAGGTAACTCATATAAGTGGAATTATATAGTATTTGTCTTTTTTGTGACTGGTATATTTCACTTAGTACAATACCTTCAAGATTGATCCATGATGTAGCATGTGTCAGAATTTCATTTCTTTTTAAGACTGAATAAGATTCCATCATATGTATATACCACATTTTGTCCATTCATTTACTGATGGACATTTAGCTGGTTTCTGCCTTTTGCAAATAATGCTGCTACAAACATTGGTGTACAAATATCTGTTAGAATCCCTACTTTCAATTCTGTGGATATATGTCCAGAAATGGAATTGCTGAATCATATGATAATTCTATGCTTAAGTTTTCAAGGAACTACCATACTGTTTTCCACAAGAGTTGTACCATTTTATATTCCCACCTGCAATGTATAATGATGTGGTTATTTTAATTGTCCTTTTCTCCCCTTCCTTCCTCCTCTTCCTCCTCTTTCTTCCTCCCCCTCCTCCTCTTTTACTCTCAGCCAAAGATTACTAAGCTAGACCTGACTTCAGGAGATTAAGTTTATCTATAATTGAGTTCTGCTAAAAAGTATTTATGAAGATGGTCAGGAAGGTAAGGCAAACCCCAGATTTTGAGAAAACAGTGGCCTCAATCCACCTCCACTATTTATTCTTATGTGCCCAGGCACTTAGCTAGATATCAGATTGTCATCAGTTATGCAGATCCAGAAAGGGGGAGAAGAGTTTATAAAGAGTTTTATGAAGACTGTGAGATAGGTTGTTTTACAACTTGGATTTTAAATAAGGGTTATATCTCCAACTGCCTTTTGAAATCAGGTATCAAAAAATTCTGAAATATCAACTGTTCTATATATACTATATCTCTTTTTTCCCCCAACAAGTGATGGGATTTAACTATACAGGGAAAGAAAATTCTCTGAAACTGGGGGCTCAAGGGGAGGGGTCTGTGATCACCTCCTTCTAAAAAAAAAATCATTCCATCTCATCAAAAGTCATAAATGATCTCAGTATGTCAGACTTGGAATTTCAGAGACACCTGAAAAAATGTAGAAATTGGGGCCCAGAATGGATCTGTTAGTGAAAAGAGTTCGAATTTAAGGCTCTAGACACTAAATTCAGATCTTTTCTGCCAAAATATAGAAATTTAATTCTTAAGAATTCTGATGTAAATTATTCTTAATAGTATTTCATACATGATGCCTGAAATGTACAGTTCAAGGGACACTTCAGTGTCTTCCATTTTTAAAAGTGTAAATGAAGAAACCAAACCGGAAAAACTTAGCTTGTACAAACACATGCAAATGTATATGTAATTTCCTTGAAAAATATATCAGCATTAATCTATATCAGGTATATTTGCTGATGAAATTGTATTGAGGGGCAAATTTTCTCTTGGAACCCTCCAAGTACAAGTGTAGTGATAATGACTCTTTGGCGTTTTCTTTGCATGGAAATGGCAGTGGGTACCAGGCTACAGACAGAACCTGGGTCATCGGGTCAAATTTCTGGAAGTTTTGGGGAAAGTTCCCATGGTAGGAGAATAGTTTTAGAATGAATGATTGAGACAATTAAGTTGAGGGTTATCAGGTAACATTGCTGCATTAAATATGATCAATTCCAACAAGCTAGCCATAATGAGCTTTTCCCTACAGATTGCGGTTTTAATTTGGAGGAAAGCATGATACCCTATTCAATGACTATATTGAATTAGCAGTAGCTGGAGCAAGTGGAGAAAGGAAGTGCTTATCCAACTAAACATTTAAAGCAAGAGTGAAATACATTATTGAAAATATTGACAGCTTAATTTAAAAGTCTGTAAGTGATCATAATAAAGCTAGTAATTTTCCATTCAAATTCAGCCTCCTCAAGACATAGAAATTACTAATGTTTGCTCAGCAATACTAAAAAGAATCACAGAAATCAAGAAAGAATGCCTGGTATCTCTAATAATACTAGCTTCAAATACTATCTAGATTTGTTCTTAGATCAAAGAGTATTCTGAAGAAAAAAATGTACAGAGCATTTGCCTGCTGCTACCAATAAAAAGGTAAATGAAACATGTTTATACGATCATTTAATTAAAAAAACCTCTCAGGCCAAGACCAATTTTTTTGGATTTTCTTGGTTTTCTTTTTTTTTCTTTTCTTTTCTTTTCTTTCTTTCTTTTTTTTTTAAGACCTAGGTCCAGAGGAGATGCTCAGAGCAATCTCCATATGTAAGTTTTTTCTATTATGAAAGATGAATGAGAATATTCAAAAATTTTTTCATGAGAGCATATGGGTGAATAAATTTAGTTTCTTTTTGATGTTCTAATAAAATGTACTAAAAACCACAATAAAACAATTAGTCAAGGTTATAACCTATTTAGCTATTGAAAATATGCTAGCCTTCTAAATCACCTCTCTGCAGGAATTTTCTCAGTTTGTTCTTATTTTTATTCTTCATTTCTATTCCTATTTTCTGTATTATTGTTTTTGCCAGCTTTTACTACCACTAACCCAAGAGATCTAGCCCAGGTTAATTTTTGCTAGTAACAAAGAGGATCACACATAAAATGGGTCTAGTCTCCTTGCCCGTATGTTGTTGATGTTTATTTATGATAGCCATGTTAAATTTCTCTTGGTTCTCCCAAGATTCAAACCACACTAAATATCTCTGGATTATTTTTTGGATTATTCTGTTGAAACTATTGATAGAGTTGAACTTCAGTTATTGAATATAAAACCATGTTTCAGTTTTATAATTTACATAATTCATGTAGTGAGCTGTGATTAGTGTGGCTGTGTTAAAATTTGTGTTTAGTTTAGAGCCACCATTTGAAATGTGTTTGGTTAACATTGTTGATATGAACATAAAGCGATCAACCTCTACTAATTCATGTCCACATAGAAATAAATAATTACATGCTTGGGAAGGCAGGATCATGGACTATGGTTGATTCTATTAAATATTAAGGGGGGAATTAGAGCAATCAAAAACTATCCTTACAATATTATTTTCAAAATATTTAAAAGGTCAATAAGCATAGAAATGTAAAAATGTCACTTAACATGTTTGGCTCATTTTATCTGTCATATACACAGTTGATATCATTATAGTTTAATAAATACTTCAGCTTTAGAGCTAAAATGATATTCTTTCTATATTTGTAGTCAAACTCACCGGATATTTTAAAAATTTATTTCAAAATTTCTACTACAAACTTTTCTAATGTAGTACCTCCTGATATTGCTGACAATGACTATGGCTTTCTAAAATGATATAATTAAGAAAAAATAAATAAATTTCCTCCAACATGCTTTTCAAAGTTCTATAAAAATTTTCATATGGGGAGGCAAAGTAAAATATTTTTTCTCTTTGCTTTTACTGGATATTACTTTTCCTTGGAAGTCTCTTATCTTTACTTGGCTAGCATTCCTGAACTTTCTTAACTGTAAATTTTGAATCTCCAAACAGCTTATTCATTTTACTCGATTCTTTGTTATTAATGTTGGTTTTTTATTTCACCCTGAACCTATTTTACCTGCTCTGAACTGAAAACAACACACTCTTCTTATTGTATGATTTTCTTTGGGTTCATAACCTTAGTGTCCTTTATGCCTTATTCTATAGTGTTCTTGTCACATTTTTATGTTTCCTTTGGTGTCAGTGTTCACTGTATTCAGAAAGTGCTGACTCTCTAAAATGAGTTGTGTGGAAAGTAGGAGAGAATCTGCTGTTTCTCTTATAAAGCTCCTCGAGACCCTATTGAGACTTGTATTACTAAGAGCTGATTTTTAGATTCTTTTGGGACCTTGTTTACCCTCATATCATTTCTTATACTCTTCCCCAAGTGGGAAGCCTTATAGGAGCAGCACACATAGGAGCAGCTCAAATGCTGAAATGTTTAATGTGGCAAGATGGGATGATATTCTTTATTCATAGATGGTATATTTTGGCAAGTAGGTTTTTTTTTTTTCTTTTTGCATTTTTCCTTACTCTCAATATGCTTGGTACCAAATGTTGGCTCTTAGGATAGCACGTAATAAGTATACATCATGTCTCTTACATGGAGTCAGAGCTCCCCATATCTTTAAGGAAAAGGAAAGTAATAATGTATAATATCTAGTGGTAGGGTAGGACATCATTTCAGCACTGCTATAGAGTTGAACATTCATTCATCCATCCATTCAATAGACATATATTAGGTTTATAGTGTTAGGCTCTATCACAGGCATGGTGATATAAAGATATTTAAGGCATTTTTCCTGTTCTTGAGACTCTCTTTGACAAGTGGAAAATATAGGCATATATAGGCAAATATAAATGCAATGCAATGCACACCAAAAATGAGGTATGCAAATTTTCGTGGCATCACGTATTTCTGCCTACATGTTTTGGTGAAAGGTTCCAGAGTGTTCTCAACTCATAAGTTTATCTAGGAATTGCCCTGTGCAACCTCCAGTCTGAGAAAGATGATTTATGATCTTTTAAATCCATTATTTAAGGGCTCAGAGAAAACCAGGCAGACTTGGGGGTTTGGGCATTGGGTCTGTGGTATTGGGTGCTTGTTAGACAGTGAATGTCCTTATTCCTGCTCATGCCTGTGGCAATCACAGTTACTAGCCTTATGTTGACACTGGCAGGAGTTCTGGGTCTGTGGCCCTCAGGCAAACCCCAACTTGGTTAGCCTTACTTTCAGGGTTTGAGATGATCACAAAGGTGATGATTTGTCATTGAAGAGGCTGTTTTGGTAGCTGGAAATGCCTGCTCTCCTCTATCACTAAATCTGTAACTCTAACTTTCTTGCCACCATGTAGTTGGAATGATCACTTTCCCCCTTCACCTGCTATCCTTGTTCTCCCTACACTGGTTTTCACTCTGAGCAAAAACTTCTCATTAACAGTCCTCTAGAAGTGGGCTGAGATTTTATAGATGCACCAACCCATGGGTTGGGCTAACCTTTTTGTTTTGGAGAAAAGCAGCACCAACAAAAACTGAGATCTCTTGGAGCCATCATGGTGGCCCTTTTCAAATATTGAGCCACTGCACTGCAGGATGACAGAACTGTCATTGCTGGCTCCTTCATCTAAGAGGTTGGATATTGACAAAAGGTTTTCAGTTCACTTTGCTGAGTGATAAGAATGATCAAATTTGATTTTTACATTGTGTGAAGACCACTTAAGAAAACTCTACCCCCATATCAAGGCCAACTGGTCATCTCTCTTCCCTTTTTAATAAAATCCAGTGCCAAATAGGAATGAGGAATAGTCTGATCCTATGGGAACGCTTAAGTTCCAGAGAAAACTGAAGAGATAAGATATTTGACCATTTATTTTGGTCAGTTAGAGAAATGCTTTAACTCATCTGACTTTATTTCTTCTCACCATTAGGGATTATAAGCATAGAATGTTTGGGAGAGTCAGGGTTCTTATATTTAAACTGAGCTACTTCTGTTTACATCATTACACATTCCACATTGACTCAAAATATATGGATTTTGATGTTTATGAAGGCTATGATGATAGTTTGGTGGGAAATAAAGAAAATTTCAATATATAAGAAGACACTCAAAATTACACCAAGCATGAGTTTTCCTGTGGTCCAAGGGAATCCTCTGATCATGAGGGAAGATCTTTTATGCGTACACCCCAATTGCTAGTCTAGATCTTATATGCACAGACCTGTGTTCCTCTGTAACAGAACCACTTTTTTCCGAATTACTAAGATCTATCATTTGGGAAAACATCCCCACTATTCAGTGGGATGGATCCCACCCCAGGACTTATCTCCATTATCTTAGCAATATATGCAACTGAACCACATAAAATGGCTGCTATTCAACAAGTTTTGACCTATGGAAATGGCAATTTCACGTTTAAAGTTAATACTTCCTAAACTCTGCTGTGGTCTGTCCAGAGTAGAGCTCCAGATGTTATATAGAATGGTTCAATGTAACTATTGGCACTCGTGGTCTTCCCAAAGGGTTGAGGTGAGTGTGGCTTCTCTAAGCATGCATCTTTTCAAGGTATCCCCACCACCGTGAGTTGCAGACATGCTCGCTTGCTTACCTCTCTGTTTATTTATGTCCAGCCAACAGCTGTAGGCACACACACACACACACACATTTTGAGGGCAAATGTCAATTCAGTTAGCAACAGGGAGCAAGAGAAACTTTTTTCTAACTGCCTATAATTTGAAAGGCAGATTCTTTCATAAATAAGCTAGTACCTAACATTTTTATGTATTGTGCTGCTTTTATTCATCTCCCTGCTTTCATAACCATTCACTTAGCTGTACAATGGCCCCCCCCAAAGATTTGAAATTAATGCATCTAAAGAGGACCCTTTATTAGGGCCCATCTACCACTTCAGTCTTGTATTGGGGAGGATGACAAGAGAGAATGGCAGTGCCTTCGTTAATTCAGTATGAGTAACTGCCGTTAACAGTTGCAGCTCAACAAATAATGTGTCCAGGGTGTCTCACGGAAGGAATGGGAGCACTGTGCACTTGCCCTCCCTGTTTATCGTATCTGTTCTTTTCTGTATCGTGAACAAGGAGGTTGAAGTCTTAGCTTTTTGTCACTAATGGCATTTGGCTGCATGAGGAAGGCCGTTCAGCTATTGGCTGAAGGTAAATCTCCAAGTCCCAGTCTCGACTGTAAAGCAATAAAAGGAAGTTTCAGGTTATTTGGAAAGCACCATTTGATAGGTTACTGAGCTCTTCCTTATGCATCACGCTTTTTCATGTAACAGAAACAGTGTGGTAAGGTAGAAGACAACTAGACTTGGAGCCATAAATTCCGCCTTTGCATTCTAATCCCTCCGATTACTAGTTGGGGAAACCTTAGGCAAACCACTTAGCTGTCTTCCGTCTCAGTTTCCTGACTGTGAGGATGAGATGAGAGAATAGGCACAGCTAATATCTGTGGAGCACCTTCTGCTTACGTGTTTGAATTCTCTGAATCCTCAGTCACCCTGCAGGCACTCTCATTATCCCCATTGCATGGATGAGGACACTAGGGCACAGAGAGTGAGGTAACTTGCCCCAAATCACACAGCTAGAAGTGAAGGAACCATAATGTGAATCCTGCATGTCCGGCTTTACAGTCAAGAACTTCGTCACTAAATTTTGAGCGGATGTACAATGTATACTACAAGGCATAAAACAAATATCAATGCTAGGTATGAACTCTAGCTTGACTGCCAACACTAGGAAGGTGAATGAAGCAAGCTCACCTTCAGGCTTCCCTTTGTCTTCTTTTTCCTTGATTACATACCTGACTTTCTTTGATAGTTTTCTCCTCTATCAATTTGAAAAAATTGGGATGCTTTCAGAAGTAGGTCCAGGTCAAAGTATGAACGGCTGTCTGTTAACTCTTAGAGCTGTTGCAAATTAGGTGAAGTGTGCTTTTAACACTACCCTGCCCTGATTTGGGGAACATAATTCTCAAATGTTCCCAGTGTCTGTAACCAGCGGCCCTGGACAGTCAAGCTCCCTTGTGGCCCTTTTGCTCTCTCCTCCCTTTTGAGCCACACTTTCTTGGAAACTTGTCTTCTGACTCATTCTCTCCAGCTCTAAAGACTTACCTACTTACTTATATCATCTTAGTTGGTTCCTAAGTTGGATATTTGGTTCCTAAGTTGGATAATCTAAACTCGTGGTGGTGGAACTTTTGTGCTGCTTCTCCTAGGCAACTTGTATGAATTTTTGAAAAGTCTTTTGGAAATAGTAGTGGAAAGAACACAAGCTTCAGAGGCAGAGTTAGGTTCAGCTGTTGTCTCTCCTACTTCCTAGCTCTGTTCCCCGAGACAAATTATTTAACTTCTCTGACTAAATTCGCTTCTCTATAAAATAGGGATAATCATGATAGTGGCTCTCACACACTGAGTATTTATCAGGAGGCAGGCACTGGGCTAGGCACATAGATTCTCTCATTTGTTCATCACAACATCCTATGCTGTAGATGTAGTAAACAGCATAGGTCAGGAACCTGAGCCTTTGAGAGGATAAACAAATTAGCTAAGGTCTCACAGCCAGTAAATGTTGGAACTGGAATTCAAATTTAGGTCTGTCTGACTTTAGGGCTTATATTCTCATCTTTTACTGAATATTAATTGCTTTCTTTATGTTATATGCACGAGTAATGTCTTAAGATACTTGTAAAATTTAAATGAAATAATGTATAGAATGTATCTAACACAGAGCCAAGCAAGCATGTTTTCTTAAGAAATATTAATATTAGTTGCCTTTCCTCTGCCCCTTTCCCAAAGGCCCTCCAATGATGGGAAATTATCGTTGGCAGGCAAGATAGGGGAGCTATTTTTGGCTGGGTGAGTGGGGCTGGAGAAAAGGGGAACCGGCAGCTTTTCTGCATCTCAAATCAAACCAGGCTGGCAGCTTTCAACTCTGTCTATACATAGGCCAGGCTGGCCTTGTTGGTTATGTCTTTATTTAGACTCTCATGTCCCTTTTTGAACTTTGTAACCCGAGAAAGAGTGAACAACTGAAGGAAGAATGAAAAAGATTAATGGATTAAAATATATTTGCAAAAAATTCCTATAGGAATTGGGCCTACTTAGCCTGGTGAAGGGAAGACTGGCGGATAGAATTCTTTGACTATGTCAAGAATTGTATTATTGATAATGGCAACATTTTTCTCTAGAGGTGAGAGGTTGGACGTGTTGACATTCAAGTCCTTTCAAAATCTAAAGTTTCACATGTGTATGAAAATGAAGAATGGAAGAGTTAGGATTAGAACAGAAATTTCAGAACCATAAGGACTTAAGGACAGTGAAAACATTAAGTTTTTTGTTCTTTGGATACTTTAGACATAGTATAGGTTTTCCCTTCTTCCTGTGATTGCACCCAGTCTATTTAGGCGGGAGGCAGTCATCAATACTGTATGTCTCAAAATATAGCTCTTTGAACCCTTCACTGATGTGAAAAATTTTGTGGTTTTTTTTTTCATATTAAGGCATAAATTTTCTTTTTAAAAATATGAATATATATTTTGTATTCTGTGAATAATAGTCACCCAATAAACCATTCACAGCTATTTACACCTTAGCATAAAGTAACTGCTCTATTCAGCTGAATAAGCATAGGTTTTAGAGAAAATGAAATAAAAATAATGTTCCAAGAATATTATTTAGGTAAGACTGGGGGTGTTAATACAATTCAACAAACTTGGGCAGCTAAGTGGTATCATGAGGGCAGTGGTAACATTTGGGAGAGAAGATAAAAGGAGCTTCATGAAAGAATACAAAACAGCCATGATACTTCCTTTTAGTTTGTCGGTCTTTAATCACCAGCAATTATGTGCCAAGCACTGAGACATATGCTAGAAGCACAAATATTAATAAGATATCACCCCACCTTTAACTGTATTAATTAGGGTAGCATTGGATGCTATAACAAAGAGATCATGTGCGTATCTATATATATATCTATATCTGTCTACATATATCTATATCCATCTATATATCTATATATACATTCAAATAGATATATAGAGAAGCATATTTATAGCTCTTGTAATAGTCTAAGGTGAATGCTCCTAGTTAGTGAGCAGCTCTTCTAAATGCAGTCCTTGAGGGACCAAGGTTCCTTCAGTCTTACAGCTCCACCATCACTGGGGCCCCACCTTCAAAGACACTCAGCTGGTGGAAGGGAGAAGAGAGCATGGAGGAGGGCTACCCTCTCAAAAGTGATGCGTTGCACTTAAGCTCACATTCCATAGTGACAACTAGTTACTTGGCCGCAGCTTACTTCAAGGGAGGCTGGAAAAAGTATACTACTTGCATGACCAAGAAAAAAATGGAAACAGTTTTGATGAACAGAATTCTCTGTTACACAAATTTAGGACTGATTTTATGAAAACAGTTACCAGTGCTCACATGAAGTTTGCCTGTTATGCTAGTTATACGCTTATGAAAATCCCATAAACGCTGGGCAATGGCATTATGCAATTTAACTTCCTAGCAGATTTAAATATTATACCTTCCTATCCATCACTCTTTCTTTCTCCCCTCTTCCCACCTTGCCTGCATCCCTGTGGTTTGGGGCCACTCTCTATCCTACATATCCTCTAGGCTAGGAGCCAGCTAGCTATGGGCCCATCGGTCAAATTTAGTCTGATGCCTGTTTTTGTATGGCCCATGAGTTAGGAATGGTTTCTGCATTTTTAAGTGGTTGAAAAAAATCAAAAGAGAAATTTTTTATGACATGTTAAAAATTATGTGAAATTCACATTTTTGCATCCATAAATAAAGTTTTATTGGAACATAGCAGTGCTCCTTTGCTTATGCATTGTCTATTGCTGCTTCTGCCTGTCACTAAAGAGTTAAGCAATTGCAACGGCCCATAGAGACTAAAATATTAACTGTCTGCCCTTCGCAGGGAAATTTGCAGACCAGTGGTCTAGGTCACAAGACAGCAGAGAGCTGCTATTGTGGGACAAAAGTATGATAATTAAGCTGTACATGTGCTGTAAAAGGTGAAGAGAGACCAGGTTCTTATTCCCTAATATCAATAATTATGAGAGAGAGAAAAGAAGGTGATCAAAGTTAGAAAAGAGTTGTGTTATGGTCAAACCAGGAAAGGAAAAGAGATAAAGAACAGGTGAAAATAAAGGTGCCCGCCAGAAGGAATTGTTAGAGATGGGACCCAGAATTTGAAGCCCACTTGGGCTTCTTTCACCCTTTTTGAATTTATATTCGTGTGCATGCCTAATCTCCCCAGGCTGCATTGTTTCATCTTTTTTTTTTTTTTTTAATCTCTTAAAACAGCTAGAGCAGTACCTTTCCCTGAATAGGTACTCGGCCAAGATTAACTGAGAGAGAGAATGAAAGGAATCTGGGCTCCTGGTCATTGGTATGCAGATTGGGAGGAATTGACTTATTTTAGCATATGCAGCCCCGTGGGCACATGTTTTGACAAGAAGAATGTGATCTGAATTTCACTCTCTTGCGCTCTACTCTGGTACCCTGGTGCACGGAAGCACTGGCACTGAAGGATGCAGTAACCCTGAATGAAATAACATGAGCATTTTTGTTGAATAAGACCTTGAGCACACATGCAGCTTAGCAAGTGTGATGGTTAATTTTGTGTGTCAACTTCACTGGGCTAAAAGATGCTCTGATAGCTGGTAAAACATTATTTCTGAGTATGTCTGTGAGGGATGTTTCTAAAACAGAATCTGAACCTGTAGACTGGGCAAAGAAGATCGCTCTCACCAATGTAGGTGGGCAGCATCCAATCTATTAAGAGCCTGAATAAACTAAAAAGGCAGAGAAAGGGTAAATTTGTCCTCTCTGCTTGAGCTGGGACATCCATCTTCTCCTGCCCTTGGACATCAGCATGCCTTATTCTTAGGCCTTCGGGTTTGGACTGGAACTACACCACCAGCTTTCCTGAGTCTCTAACTTGCAGACAGCAAATCATGGGATGTCTTAGCTTCCATGATTGTGTGAGGCAATCCTTCATAATAAATCTCTCCCTATATGGCTATATGTCTCCTATTGGTTCTGTAGTTCTCTCTGGAGAACTCTAATACAGCAAAATTCTTGCTTACACTCACTTGTATACATGACAACTCTCCAGTCTCCTAAATTTGTCCAAAGCAGAATGATGCAAAGTAATTGTCAGGCCATTTGCCTTGAGCATATACATTGCTTGGTACAACTAAACCTCCTCAAATATTCAGACACTGATCAATTTTCAGCTTAAAGGTTGACCAAACGCTAGTTCAGAGGGAGAGATTATATACCATAAAAATACTTCATGCCAGATATTGGAGTAGTGTAGAAATTGGAGCCTATACTTTGGTGCTATTCAATTTGGATATATGCCACAAAAAATAACCTGGAGTAGTTCTGAAAAAGTGTCAATAAATCATCTATTTAGCTTGACACTGCAAGGTACCAATTTATTTCTTTTATAAGCTTAAGTGCTCTTCAAAGCCAGACAACTTTAAAGCTCTTGTTCGAAACTTACCCTCACATAGGCCTAAAGGATGACCAAAAACTAGTTTAGAGGGAAGATTAGGGGAGGGAACTCAACTTCTGCTAGACTGAAATAACTGACATTTCAATGGCTCCAATGTAGTATCACTGGCCCCAACAGGATTTTGAATTAAGAAACTCCTACAATTGCTTCCAATATACTTATTCTTCCCATGTATGTTCTAGCTGTTTGATTCATTCCACTGTCTTTTATTTCCTCTCTTCTTTCTTTCTCCCCTCCTCTGTAAATTTGTCTTTGCCTTTGTATGCACCCCTGTTATTCTAACTGGCAGGTTAGCATCTGGGTGCGTTACTAAGCCATGTGTGAGTGACACCAGAATGAAGAGGTTGATGATTGGTTTATTGGAGCATGGTGGAGGTGGGTGGGCATTCTGTGATGTGGAATAAATTTGAAATATATAAGCTTAAACAAAAATTTTCTTTACCAAAGGACTTCAATGTACTCATGATGGCTGTGATTCTCTAAGATAAGGATATATATGTAGTGTACAGTGTCAAACAAATTTTGGACACTTTTTTAACTTCAGAACCTCTTTTGGTAGAAAGGATAATGTCCTGGAGTGCTCATGTCATGATAATGTGCTCAGTGTGATAGCTTCGTTTCCATAGCTGGGACAAAATGGGTCTGCCATACAAGGTGTCAAAGGCAAAACTAAGTTCAAGACAAAATTGACAAAGGCTAGTTATTCATAAACTTGAATGGAGAACTCATCTGTGGTCACTTGTTTTAGCACATGTACAAAGGTGTTAGAAGGGAGAGTACGTTTTATAGAGTAGAAAGAGGAAATGCTCAAACAGCCTCTGATTGACAAGAGGTGGGATTTGGGAAGTGGAGGAGACATTCCAATTGGCCTTCCGGTGTGTCTGACCCTCATTGGTTGGTTAAAAGGGGGCAAGTGAGCAGTGTGGGGACATTTCAAAAGAGGAAGAACAGGTGGAGGTCGATTGGATGCCTTGTCATTGAACTTTTATAATATTCTTTATGGAAGGCAGCTGCGTGACAGGCAGCTTCTCAAATGTGAAAATGGATCAGAATATTTTATACTAGGTCAAAGTGAAAGGGTTACACTTCTATGTGCCAGGCACTGTGCTAAGTTTCTTACATTAACTTTCCATATGCTATTTTTCTTTACTTAAGTATACCAAACATTGAGGGAGGCATTATCATTTCCATTTTACAGATGAAGAGATATTAAGTATCCAAGTTTATGGCAGGAAGTCATGGAATTCAGTCTCTATTCTGTCTGGCCCAAAACTTCTTCCCAATAGAGCAATCTTTTTCTATTACTGAACACTGGTAAATTCAGAACCTACAAGGATTTGACATTATTTAGACCTCCCATGAGTCACAAAAACAGTAAACTCCAAGGGAAGAGCAAATTTTGGTTATGTTGAAATGTTGTTGAATTAAGAATTACTTTTAACAAATCGCATATTTATCTGGTTTTTGCCACATTAAAATCTCTTTGGGAAAAGATATATGTGTATGTTTTTGTTCTAATGATATTTGCCATTATGGTATTTGATCAAAATTGTTCCTTAGGCCTTTGAAGGTTCTCAACAAATACTTCAATGATGGATCACGATGAAGCTTAGAATAAGGATAAAGAAGTCTTATTGTTCTTTGCTTGGCTTTCAAGATTCTTAATAATTGAATTTAACCCAACATTTTCAAACTTACTTTGCGTCTTTCCCTCTGTTCCACAATTCATGTCCTTTTCTTTTAAAAGTCATCTACCTTTACCTCATAGAAAAGCTATTCTCATTTCTATTTTGTTGCTAAGCCTTTCTGTCTGCCTCATCTAAACTTCCCCATCATTCAAACCTCAGCTTAAGGCTTTATGTAGGTAACAGAGTAGTGGACAGAATAGAGAAATCTGGTCCTTTTATAAAGTAGATGTTTTATCCAATTTTTTTTCAATTATGGAAAACTTTACACATAAAAATAGAATGAACGGCAATGAATGGCAATCAACAATGGTCACTCAGCTTTAGCATTTATAAACATGTCGCAGATCTTGATTCATCTATTTGCCCCTACCACCACACTCTCCGCTTTCCCCTGCCACTGAAGTATTTATAAGCAAACCAAGAAATCACATTATTTTACCTCTGTATCCATCAGATAGGATTTTGCATTGAAATTCTAATTGACTTTGTCATTCATTAGCTGTGTGATTGTGGAGAAGTTTTTAGAAATCTTTCTGAATCTCTATTTCCCCTTCTGTAAAGTGGTGATGATGGATGATAACAGTAGTAATATAGATTCCTTGTAGTGTTCCTATAAGGCATAGGTTCTTTATATACATAAAGAATTCTAGTACATAGTAGGAGCTCAAACAAGTTTTAGTTTCCTAACCCACTCATGATATTTGCTCAAGATGTATTATTTAGTTCTTTCCACTTAAATTCAGTCATTCCAACTTTCATAGTCCTATCCCTTTAACTTCTAACAAGTAAAAAATATATTTTCCTCATTTAAAATGTACCTCCCCTCATAAAGCATAAGGGGAGATGGAGAAATAACCTAATAAGTATGAGCCAAGGAGAAAATATGAATTTTTAAAAAGTGGCAAGGTTAATGCAAAGAAATGTACAACATGCTATGTGATTCAGTATAATAGTTAGAGGCAGACTGAAATTTGGATATTTAAATGCACAAATATGTAAGTACATATATTTGTAAACTGTGTTAGTTTTGCATCTGTACTTAGGTTGTAAATTGCAGCACAAGAGTCCTTGCCTTCACTGTCATCTTTCTCCTGCATAATGCCTAGCATAGAAAGAGGTAGCAGGTTCTCAATGGAGACAATTGGTCAGAGAGATTGTTGAAAAATGATTATGTTTTAAGATGTCATTTCCCCGATCTCAACAACTGAACTAATTATAATTTATTGAAGTATAAAATATGTTGGAATGTTAACTATTTAAGACCCAACTTCTTAATTTACTATTATAGAAACTAAGGCCCACGCTGGAATAGAAAGTTTCTTTCTTTCCAAACTTTGTCTTTTAATTCTTTTCCTTGCCTTATTTCCTAGCCAGAACATCCAGAACAATGTAGAATAGAAGCAGTTGGAGGGAACTTTCTTGCTTTTTTCTCAATTTTAGAGAGAAATTATTCAATATTTTATCATTAGTTATATTAGCTGTCGGTTTTTATAAATACCCTTTTCAGATTGAGAAAGTTATTTTCTATTCCTAGTTTTCTAAGAATGCTTAGCAAAATAGGCATAAATGGGACATACCTTTTTTTTTTAAAAAAAAATCTTGAATGTCTGTTGAATTCTGTAAAATGTTTTTTGTATATCTATTGAGTGATCATATAGTTTTTTCACCTTTAGTTAATTTGTGTATTATATAGATTGATTTTTGATCTTAAGCTAACTTCACTTGGGCATAATGCATTTTTTTAATATATTTCTGGGTTTGGTGTTCTAATATTTTGTGAAGGAATTTTGTATATATTCCATTGGTCTTTAATATTGTCATAATGTTTTTGGTAGGTTTTGGTATCAGGGTAATGTGGATAATAATATGAGTTAGGAAGTATTCCAAACAACTTTATTTTCTAAAAGAGTTTGTGTAAGATTGGTATTATTTCTTCCTCAAATATTTGATATGAGTCACTGGCAAAATCATCATGACTTGGAGTTTTCTTTGTGGGATCTAAAAACAAAATTATTACTAATTCAATTTCCTTGCTAGATATGTCTTTTCATATATATGAATATATAAATATATAATTTTTCCCTATTTCTTCTTCTGTCAGTTTTGTGATACTGTGATTCTGAAAATTTAAAAAATTTTATCTATATTGTCAAATTTATTGGCATAAAGTTGTTTTCTTGTGTTCACAAAGCTAGTAAGTGGCAAAGAGTAAAGCAACCCAAGTCTTCTGATCTCATGCCCAGTACTTTATCTACTATCCTACCATATGATACAAATCATGACTTAACTAACTGGACAAATATTTGTTGTGTTCCTACCATGTACCAAAATTTTTGCTATGCTGTGGTGATGCAGGTGATTAAGATGATATCTTTGGTTTTAAGGATCCTGTAGTCTAGTAAAGGAGATAAGCTTATAGATAGAGTCTGGAGGTTTTTTTTTTTTTCCCTATACAAACTGATGAGGGCTAACATAAAGTGAATATCACAGAAAACGAAGTGATTAATTACCTCTGGAAGTGGAGGGATTACAGAAGGGTTTATAGAGAGGGCAATGTTTATACTGGGCCTTCAAGAAACTATAGGAATATCCCAGGCAGAAAATAATTCAAGGTAGTAAAGAGTGTATGTATAAGGGAACCAAGATATGCGAAAGGAGATTCTACTCAAGGAAGAATGCCAAATCTGTGCCAGTGGAGGAATGTTCAGAAGAAGAGTTTAAGATGTAAGTGGGGGTCAGATTTTGAAAAATTTAGCCTTGCAGAAGGAGTCTAGGAATACTCCCAGTAGCATTGATGGTTTAGATCCATAGGCACTATAGTTGTGTATCTTTTCCATTTTTTGACTCCTATCAACTCAACAATGATAAAAGAAGTCACTAAATATAAACTATAAGATTCTCACATATTTCCAAGTTGGCAGTTTACTCACCATAAGCCACTTGCTTAGAGGGTTAATCCTTAAACTGATTAGTTATCATGCAGCATGACTACCTCTCACTAAAAGGAACCTCGACTTGCTTTAAAAACAAATGTCTGTGTCATCTAGAGAATGGGTAGGCATGAGTTGGAACATTATGTTGTTATAATGATTCAGTGCCAGAAATTCTCCTCTTTTCTAGGACAGTGAGCCAAATTTACTGCTCTATTCTAGAGCAGAAAGAATTCATAATCAAAATAAAATAACAACAAAAAAACCCTCTAGAGTTCAAAATAAATAATTTGAAAAGCTTGGAAAAGAGACTGTTTTCATGATCTTAAAATCTTCTTGGTTTGTTTTGTTTGTTTGCCATTTATTTTTAAAACAAGTTTAATAGTTGGCTTAATTTTTGCCTCCTGACCAAAATAAAGCAGGTTAGACCCTTATTGTTTTGGTTCACTTGTTGCTGAGAGGTTCTCTAACAGCACCAATTGGTTAAAAAGAGCATAACAATGACTGCACTGCTGGGTTGCAAAAAATACGCAACCCCTTCGGCAAACTGATAAGCCGTGTGTCTGTTTAACCTGTTTGAACTGGTGAAGAAACAAAACACACAGTTTTCCTAAATAAATTAAGTAGATGGGCTTATTTCTTGGAAATCAACTCCTAGGGTGAATGGTAAAAACATCCCATACCATTAAAGTTTTTGTGACAGATGAAAAGAAATATTAAGTAAAAATCTGTTACTATAGTCTACAAAATACCCTAAACAGTACCGTCAGTTAAATCTATTATCAACATATGACCTAGTGCAGATACCTAAAAGGTAGTAATGGGATCACCGTCACTTTATGTTTTCAGATTAATCAAAATGTACCAATTATTTAAGTCTCTAAATACAGGGACAATCAGGAAACTAAATGTTAGCACATCACAGAATCATGGTTTTAGACCTGTGGCCTTATGATTTCAAAATTGTTCTTTTTTAAGCACCAAAGGAGGCAAGAAAAGCTTCCTCTTTCTCTGCTGAACCCCTTTTAATAAAAGGACTTGTCCTGTAAAATTTGGATTCAGTCAAAAGGCCACACTTAACGACCTAGAAAGCCACAAGTGGCCTTAGGGCTGCAGGTTCCCCAGCCCTTTTGTAGATAAATGAGATCACTTCAGATATTCATGCAGAAGAGGATTAAGATACAACTCTACTATTTTTTAGAGATGTGATCTTGGAATTTTATTGAGTTTTAGTTTCTAATCTGTAAAATGAAGCCATCACAGTCTTTTAAGGACAAAGATATTGTAAATTATATAAGATAGCCTGTACAACATTCAACAAAATTATTTGTATGTTTATTAATGTTTGTTAGATTCTGAATGGCCAGATTGGTGACCTAGAAGTTGAATATAAAGGTTTTTGTTCTTGCTCCAGTCTGAAGGCAGATGTAGCTCTTTCTTATGAAGTCATATTTCCCCAGATGCATAGCTTTTGTAGATTTTTTTGGTTCTTTTTTCTGTATAATATTTTGAAAGCCGAGTTAGAACAATAATGATTGCCAACAATCGTGAGAGCTTTACAGTCTACACAGCACTTTCATAGACCTTGTCTTTTTGGATCCTTGCATAATAGGTAATTCTATTTCCCAGTTTATAACACGGATACTGAGGTTCAAATCATATAAGATCATATGACTAGTACTAATTCCAAGATGCTCATATTTTCTACGGCAATATAAGCTCTGTTTCTTCTATGCACATATATTGATATAAGTTCTAGGTAGCCATGAAAGTTATCATCCAAATTGGGACTTGTTTGGGAATAAAAGGAGGTTGTATTCGTAATTACGCCAGAACCGTAGAGGTAAACTGCAACTGTCTTGAGCAATAAGAAATAGCTTGGTAAAATCCCTCTTGCTAAAATCCAAGTTGCATGAGACTGGATGGTCTATATGAGGTCTCCCAATCAGTCTTATTTTTAGACTACCCTCAACAGATAAAAATAGTATTTTTAAATGGAACCTTAGAGAAAAGGTTTCTGGGAAGGGAGCATAAATAGAAAAAAAGAATATCAACTTTTTGACAAAGGGCAAGACAGCACAGAATAATTTTTGATTTTCTAATTGCATTCTCTCTCCTTGTATAGGAGATCTCTTGTCCTTTACTCCTCCTCAGTCAGATTCCCTGCAACACAATTTGGGACAATACTGAAAATGCTCACAAAAGGAAAGAGCCATTATATGCTAACAAGATGGCTAAGAAACATATTGAAAGACTTCATAAAAATTTACCAAACAGTATTTTCAAGGTAGCCTGGGGTTATTGAACTAATACACAAGGTTCCAGAGAACCTAAAGTGATTTTTAAAGATTAAAGGCTAACTGTATTTGTTGTCTTTTGTTTTCTATCTATGTTCATTGATAACAAGCCAAACAAATATGTAAAATCTATAATATCACAGCAGAATTCATTAGGATAATGAAGAATTTCTTAAGAATTTCAGTGAGAACAGTAGTGATGAGCTGAAATGGGATTTCAACTGCCTATGAATGCTCCTAAAGGGGTTTTCTTTTCCCCCTCCCTCCTTCCCTCCTTTCCTTACTTCCTTCCCACACTTTTCTTTCTCTCTCCCTCCCTTCTTTCTTCCTTTTGGCCTGTTTTGATAATTTTTTACCTTTTATTTTCTAAAGCCTAGCACTGCACTTTGTACTTAGTAGGATTCTGATAATACAGTAGTCTCCCCTTATCCATGGGAGATATGTTCCAAGACCCCCAGTGGATGCCTGAAACCATGGATAGTGCTGAACCCTATATATACTATGTTTTTCTTGTACTACTATCTATGATAAAGTTAATTATAATTAGGCATGTAAAGATTACAACATACTACAATAGAATAATTGTAACAATATACTGTAATAAAAGTTATATGAATGTGGTCTCTCTCTCAAAATATCTTATTGTATTGTGCTCACCTATTTTTAGACTGTGGATGGCTGCAGGTAACTGAAACTGTAGATTGGGGGGGATTACTATACTTGCTCATTGATTGATTCTTTGTTTTGAAAAAAGTAATTGACTAGTTGGCCAACCTTTCCAAAACTGCCCTTTAAGGCCTCAAATTTGTATCATCCTCCCTAGCAAGATGGGTGGAAAGACATTGTTCACCACTTCTGTCCTCACATTAATGTTATGAACAGCCATTAACTATTACCTGACAATTACTTTGCACCTTATCAAGGGAGATCCTAGGGAAATATATCATTATTTCTTGGTTATTGGACCATTTCTTGGTCCATTATTTCTTGGTTATTGGACCATTTCTAGTCTTCATAAGACTATCATTATTTCTTGGTTATTGGACCATTTCTAGTCTTCATAAAAACAAAATGTAAGTAACTTCAATAAATGTTATCCAAGACATTCTAGGCCATTGAAGAGGGAGGGAAAGGGGAGAATCTGTTTCTAAATTTAAAAAAAAGAAAGAAACAAAAATGGGAGATAAATAACTGAGAAAGCTTCTTATTACATTCATATATTTCCTTCCTCCTTCAGTGAGTCAGTTTAACAGTGAATGAAAGAGATCAAACAGATAATTCATCTAACACAACATCTCCTTTACTTTTGTTTTTGAATCCTAGCTCTACCACTTCTTGTGTAACTTTGGCTGATTGCTCAAACCATTTATCAGATGAGAATAACAAGCGTCCTCCTCTCAAGGTGTTGTTACTGGAACTAAACAAGATAATACTCAAAAGTTATGTTATTATTCAATTTATTACGAGAAAATTTTTCCTTTGATGGTGTTCATGCTGTTCCTGATAATCTTGTCTTGTACCCAGGCAGACTGTGTTGCTGCCTGGGTAATGTTCTTTCAGAGGTTCTGCCAAGGAATCCCAAGCCCCAAATACTGCATGTGCTCAGCAATGCCCAGAAGAACTTTAGCAAGGAGCAAAACCTCTTGCTCCTCAAATGCCTAAGAGGCAGCCATTCAGACTCTTGTCTGAGTCCATAGAACACTTAAAAAAATTTTTTTTACGCTGAAAAGGCCAGAGGGTCTAAGTGTTTCCAAGGAGTGACTGCAAAGGCAGAAAAAAAGGAAGGAGGTAAAAAAAAAACCCCAAAAAACCAAAAAACAAAACACCACATCCCACTGTACCCAAACAAATCTGAACCTCCTCAAAATTTCACTAACATCCCGGCCCCTCAGTTATTTCATATATTTAAAGCTTTGAATAAAGGACAAGAAAGTAACAGAGCCCACAGGGTATTTTTCAGTACAAAGAAGATTCCCAGGGCTGCAAACTTCCTAACTAACACCTGGGGATAAGTTGGTGCACATGAATGAATATCCCATTGTTGTTCTGAGGATTTCTTTGTAAGTATCTTCCTTTAAGAATGAAGGGTGACCTCAATCTGGAAATAAACTCCAGTGAATCCTAGGACTTATTGCTCCAATTAAGCAAGAAGACGCGTTAGAGCATGAAAGATTGGGTAATAATTCATACCTGTTGTGTTTCAATGTTAACTGTGAGCCTAAACATAGGCTACCCTCTCCTAAGCATGAATTCTTTTCATATAATAGCTCAAGGCCTTGAATATTTAATTGCATTTTTTTCTTTAAGAAAATTACTTATAAGGAAATGTTGTAAAATAATCTCCCTGGAAAAAAAAGAGTACACAGCTTATGAAAAATAAATTTGGGTAAATTGAGTTATGAAAGATCTATTCCAGTAGGAGCAGAGACTTTGAAGTCCTTTTCCTGTTCAAAAACAAAAACTCAGCTTCCCAGATGATAAATTGCCAGCACAATGGGCTTTCAGATGTCACAGAAGCTTACAGTCTACTTGGGCTTCCAGGTCATCCTGGGTTTAAGCCTGACTTACTGTCACTCTCCCTTCAAGCATCCTCTGACTTCTGGTGAGAGGCAGCATTTCAAGACTTTACAGAACTTGTTTCTTTTTGTGAGGAATTATCTCGCTTTTTGAGACCCATAGCAGCTGGCTGGCTTGCATATAAGCTGTGCCTGGGTTCTTTCTAAGAAATGATTCTGAGAATAAGGACCTGGAAGGCCTTCCTCTACTGACCAGGAGGTAGGATTATACAATGGCTATGAGTGTGGAATTTAGAATCAAATGGTCTGAGTTCAAACTCAATTTTGCCAATTCTCCAGCAGGGTGAGCTTGAACAAGTTACTTCATTCCTTAAGCCTCAGACTCCTCAATTGTAAAGGAGACAGAGAGTTCCAGTGAGGGTTAAAAAGGAAAAGTGCAAGTAAAGTGCCTAGCATATTGCAGGGCATAAGATGGGCCCTCAAGGAGATTTAATTCTTATGGTTAACTCTAAACATCTTTGGATGTAAGATATTGGTGGGAGTTCTTTTGACCAATAGTTTAATTCTGAACTACAATCAGAATTGATTTACTCAGATATAAACAAACAAAAATTCTAAGGGCCTTCTATGGGCAAGAAGTAAGAGACTCTGAAGCATTTGCAGGGGATATTGTCCTTAAGAAACTGGACTCTAGTTGAGGTGATTAAACATGCACCTAAATAACAATAATAGCAACATGCACCTAAATAACAATAGCAAGTAGAAAGTGGCAAGGCTATAAGAGAACATAGATAATGTGCTACTGGAGTTCAGAATAGGGACAGCTTATAAATCTAGTCCAGGAAAGTCAGAAGACTTTGCAGATGAGGGCCGTGGTATAATCTTAATATTTTTGACAGGATAACTCATATAATAATATTAACTTGAAAATTTCAGGTTGAAAGATCCACATTCCATAGTGTAAAGATTTGGACATGTCTGAGAGAGTTGAAGTTCAATGTACATTCTCCGATTATAGTAACCTCGGGCCATAAAATCAGTATCTGTTTAAAATGAGAATCAGGTTTGGCTTTCCCCAGAGAACAGTTGGCCATTTGCCCAGTGGTCTGTGCAGCACTTAACTTCCCTAGTTTGAAAAGAAGGGGAGGGCAGGAGGAGAAGAAAAAAGACGGACACAGTGCTGATCTTTTTTCCGTAAAATCTCTGCATTATGACCAGGTGTGAAGAAGACTTACTTGTGTTCTCAGGGAAAATTGTCTTGGTGTAGGTTGGAATAATGGAATTATGTCCTTTTCTTTTTCTCCTCTTTCATTCTAACTCTCCTTCCATCTTCTTTCATGTTGTTTGCCATGCAATTCACTCTTGTCCATTTATTCATTTTACATTCATTAAGTTTCTAGTCTTGGAACTTAAGTGCGTTGGAGGTAAGATGAATAAAGAAAGCTTCCTTGTTCCAACTGCCCTCTTAAGAAAAGCCAGCAATGCCCAAGAATAGTTATAACCCAACATACAAGGACTAGAGTTGTACTGAAATGCCAGAGAGGCTGACTTTTCTCTATTTCTTCTATTTCTATGTGTGTTTCTAAATGATATTAGGACCAAGCTAAGTTTGCCTACTCTTTGATTTTTGTATGCTGCTACTTCACCCTTCTAACTCTCCTTCCTAGGTAAGGAGCTTAGCTTATATCTAAAAGCATTTTCAAATTTTAGCATAAAGAAGTTGATTCTTCTCTTATTAAGTTGAGCTACAGGCATGAAAAGGAAACAATGGCAGAGCTGGGAAAAATTGTTTGGAAATATTCTGAAATAATAACACTGCAAAATTTGGTTGGGTTGTAGAAGAGAATAAATTCTCTTCTTTTTTTTGGTTATCTACTTCTAGAGGCATCTAATCATGGCTAATTTTATGGGTGGGCCACTATTTACATGGTATGTTTTGAGTGAATTTGAAGAGTGAGAGAAAAGTCCTAGTCCAAAAATATTAATATTTCCCTCTTTGATTCTTAAAATCTTTAGGTAGGCAATTTGATTCTTTGTCTTAATTACTGTCTTCTTTGCTCCTATTTTTTTTTTTTTCCAAATGCTTCTCCCCTGGGCAGGATTATATGAGAAAACCCCAACTCTTAAGAAAACTCTCTCTTAAAATCACTTTCCTCTGTAATTGAGAAAGATGGGCAAATCGGAGTTTTCTGTTCTTTGTAAATATAATCTAACTCTATTCATTTGACTCTGTTTAACTAGGAAAGTACAGACTGTTGCATTCATCTTACTTCTTTTTGTGGAACTCTGGGCCATATCCATGATGAAAAGTAAATAGAAAAAGAAACATTTAGTGAATACAGAGCCTAAACATGTTAACCGAAAATATCTAGTCTATTGAAGTACCAGTTTATATTCTGGCCTCTGATTATCAGGATAACGGCCTCATTTGTTCCCTTTACTCTACACGTGAGGAGATAGCATTGAATTATAACAAACATTGTTATGGTCTTCAAACCACTAATAGAGAGCTTATCCAGTTTTGCAAGTTGGATTAGTTGACACGAGGCAGAAAACTAGAATACATTTGCATTCATTGGTTCAGTGAAGTTTCTTACTGAAGTATGTTGTGCCACATTATCTCGTCACTGCTTTGTAACTGACATATGCCCAATTGCCTTACATACTTTAGAAGCAACTGTCATTTTATCTTGAAGAACAATTAAGTCTTCTGAAGGCTAAATGTTTCTAAGGAAGGGGGAAAAAAAAGCTAGACTACAGTTTAATTTATTGAAAGTTATTTATAATTTAGTACTTACTGTCCTGAAAATGCCTGTCCCCTTGGAAATATGATTCAGATGCCCTGAACTGAAGAAACATTTTCCTTTTTCCTGTGTAAAATATGAAACAAAAGACAACTGAAAAACACTTCATTAAAACAGTTCCTTTGTCCTTTTGACAATGAAAATGGAAAGGAGGCATGCCAGTTTGGCTATGTGGGTGGTCCTCTTTCTATGCTAACCTTAACATGACCTCGCAAAAATCACTGGAAGTTATTTGATGGTTCTAGAGACTTTAAAAATATGTATTGAGAGGCAATAGCCCTGTTCACGAAGGGACTTCAGAAATGCCATGTGTTGAAAATGAGGTTCCAAGAGCTGAAAGATCTGCCCAAAAACTTCTGCTCCACCCAGACCTCCGTGTACCCAGGACCTAACCTGTTTTCACACCTGGACACACTTTTCTCTACTCAGGTCATTTGTACCCATTCTTTCAAGGTCTTCTACAAACCAATTTTGCCATCAACTGCGTGTAATTTATCTAATGTATGTATGATGTGTATCAAATGAATTTAAAGTATGTTCCCCATGGGAATATCTGTGACATTTCTTTTTTGGTTCAGTAATACTAGAACATTCCTCATCCCTTAATGTCCTGAACTTCTTCAGAGTGCAGCAAAAAGGGGAGTCTGATTATCTGATAAAAAATTAAAATTAGGTACTGTGTTCCTGGGTTTTTTTCTTTTTAAAAAAATCCTTTTCTCTTTCATAGTTTTTAATTTCCTAGGATTGCCTGACAAACATCAGTGCAGTTACCAGAAAAACTGCTTTTTGATTAATCTATTTTGCCAGTCTGACAATTCAGTCTAATAGTTTTGAGAAATGAAAAATGAACCATGTGCTTTTGCCTTTGGTTAACATTTCTCTGTTAAATGAAATTTGATATTTTACCTCTAACTCTATTAAAATGATGCTGTCCAAAACTATCATATGGTAAAAGTCATTCACTTTTTGTGCTATTATAAAGTAGCTTTGTCTAGTTTGGTTGTAGAAAAACCAAAAATAATAAACAAAAGGGCTCTTGTTTTAGTGATACCTCCCTCCCTGCTAAGTAGCATATAGGGAATCTTCAGGGATATTGTCATAAAGTTTAAGGAAATGTATCTTCTTTCTCTGAACTATCACAAGATTTTTTAAAAAAAATAGCTACTCTATAACTTTCCCGTAAAATGGAGTCACTGCAAGTTGCATTTTTTAGCACATTGTACACCTTTTGTTATTCATCTTGACATGAATCATGCTTACAGAATGTTTGGCAGGATTTTGAATTTAAGTTCCCAAAAGAGTATTCAACATAGATTAATTAAGACTGTTATTTCATAGAGTATAAATACAACTGCTTATTAAAGCATATTTATTGAAGATAAACAATTATGTAATAGGAATCAGCTACAGAATATAATATGACTAATGAAAAGGCAATTGATTACAAATGACATAATTACTGAGAGTTAAGAGCTATGCAATTGATATTACTATATTATTTGTTATTCCCTAGGTAGGCTTTAATAAGCATTTTGATCATTACTTAACATGCAATAACTGACTTATTATATCCAAACAAAGAGTAACTTTCCAACTTGATACACGTGGCTTTAACAGTGCTTAGGGGAGTTGAGAAGCTTATAGCTCTTAGGATTGAGGAAAGACATTGACAAGGAATGTTAATTAAGTGTTACCAATTGTATTTTATTTTGGGAAATGCAAAGAAAAAACCAAGGTCTTTGATTGGAAGCTTCTGCCAACTCTCTGACAAATGAGGAATGTGACACACTGACAGAGGCCACTCAGTTTCCACAGAGAGAACTTAAGACTACCATTTGAATTTTTGTGACTTGCTCTTTCCTAAAGAATTCCCTGAGAAATAATTTCATTACCATTGTCACCCCTGAGGAGGTTTACTAGGAATTAGTAGCTTTGTTTAGACTCTGGCATTAAAATGAATATTTTTCTCCCAACTTCTCTATACTTCCTTAGTTTCCACAGTAATGTGATATGCTCAGTGGTACCGAGAAGGGGGTGAGACTTAAATAGGCATAATCAGTAATTTATGACATCAGTTGTAGGCTAGGAAAAGGAATATGTTATGAAGTTAGAATAGCATGTATGGAATTAAAGCCTTTCCCCAGGGGCTTAGGGGGGCCTAGAGATTGGAGTTGGAGTAAGGAAGGATAGAATATGCTAAAGACAGTTTTCAGCATATTTGGTGAGTTAGAACCTACTATCAGTAAGTATATTAAAGGCATAGAACAATTTGTGTCCTTTAGCAAAATGTCTCAAATCTAGTTGTGAACATTATTCTCCAAAATTCTGGGGTTCCTGGCTCATATCCTAACAAAGGACTCTGTTACCTGTTCTTAAATATTATATACCAATTTTATTTTTCTAAATAATATATAGGAAGGATTGGCTTGTGTCCAATGGTTAAGTGAAACTGTACATGGGCTTATGTGTATTCACATTCTGGAGGGCATTTGGAAAATAATTTCATTGAATTTCATAAATAAATTCATTTAATAATTTCATAAGTTGTGTCTTTAAGATGTAGATAGTCATGATATCTCTGCTGTAGTTTGATATGGATAGAATGGCTTTGATCTGATAGTTGACCAAGAACTTCAGGGGAGCCTCAAAAATGACCTTTCTCATGGATGTTAGGCTGGCCACAGCTTTTATTTTTTGGAAGGGGTAACATTAGGCACAGTTGTGGAAATTTTGAAGTGTGAGTGTGTGGGTGGCATCCCTGTGTTCCTTTTCTCACTTCGTGCTGGCTCTGCTCACCTTCAGATGTTACTAGAGATCTGTGGCATTCATGTTCGGATCACCACGATCTTCCCTTTCTCCTGCGTACACACTTGCGAGTGCATACATACAAACAAATGCATGCACTGTGCAGGCAACTCTCATATGTCTAGATTTTCCTCCTCCATGCTTAATTCCTAATTTAAAAAAATTATCTGTTTGATGTCTATTCTCTCTGTGCTAAGTTAGGGTAGAAAAATATTATAGTGGCAAAGTTGAGAGCACTGACTTTGGATCAGACTGCTTTGCGTTTGAACCCCTATTCTAACACTTTACTGCCTTGGCAAACCTCTTTAAATTCTGTAAGCCACAGTTTCTCTTTCTGTAAATGCAGAAAGATTTTTAAAAATTCACGTCTACGACTCAGTGTTGTTGTAAACAATGAATGAGATGATTCATATAAAGCATTTTCTCAGCACAGTGCCATCCATACCTAAGTGTCCCATAAATTATAGAACAGTCGTTTCTGTTTTTGAAGAAGAATAAGCTACCCCCATATAATCAGATCTATATCTAAGTGTGACAAGTCAGATTAATTGTCTCTTGCTCATTAAGGCTTATAGAAGCTGTTTTCTTTCCTGAGTTCCATACACACTTCTCACTCCCCAAGTCCAGCTCAATCAATTTTTTGGCTCTCTTCGTGGAAACTTGCTAGGCACAGTGGGCTGTAGGACAATGAATGAAAACTCTTCCTTGCCTTTATCCACATGTGAGATTCCTTATTTACCTTCAAGATTGCCTTTGTTTCATTTGACATAAATCTGACAAATTTCTTTATTTGAAAGTTGTAAGAGAAGGGAGTAAGGTGGGCAAAAAGGTGGAGAAGGGGAGGGGCTGGCAGCAGAGTTAATTCCGGGGCTGTATTACTCGTTTTTGAATCCTCTATGTATCGCCTAAGACCTGGCGCATAAGGTGCTTAGCAAGCACCAGTTGATCTGTGGAAGTCAATGAATGAATGAATATTCTTCCGGATGTACCAGGTAATCTCTCAAGAAGCAGAGACCACTGCCCTCTGAATTGGTCTGTGAGGCTTCCGGCATAGAAGCGTATTTATCCAGGTTCTCAATAGGATGGTTATGATAACCAATAGTAGAGTCATTCTCATAAACTTCTCATTTATAAGTCACTCCTTAAAAAATTGTAAGTCCCTGCATTTATGTCAGCATAAGAAGAGAATAAGAACAAATTATTTTGTCCTAGTTTGCCTTTTAAAGCAAGACATCTTAACCTGGGATTAGAAACTTTAGTGGTTCTATGATATTATGAAAGTATTGCCAAAAATTTGGGTGCATGTGCATTTTTTCTGGGGAAAGGAATTATAGTTCTCATCAGATTCTTAAGGGATCCAACAACCTTTAAAATGTCACCTCTGAATTTGTAAATCATTTATTTGAGGGCATGGAAAAATAGAGGTCTCTAATTCCATTGACATTCAAAGAACTGCTGTCAATGAGAGTCCAGCTCAACTTCTCAGATTTAAATTTCAGGTCTGAGAAGCTACTGAATTATTCTATCAATTTATATATATTTGAAATATGGCACATAGCTAAATGTTAAATCCTAGATTGCATTGGGAGGATTTGTTGTGAATTAAATGTATTATAATATGGGGTGGAGTTTCAGCTAAAGTCTCTAGGGGGAAAAATTAAATTTTGGCGAGAAGGATATGTTGGAACAAGAAGAAACCAAATGTGTCTTATGGATTGATGACATAAACAATCAGTGTCAACTTAGGGACATTTTTGGGTCAGTGACTCTGCACAGTCCCTTCTGGAGACATAGCCAATAATTTTTCCTTTAAAAATATAATATACTATTAAGAAACTTTGGGATATTAAAAGCTATTAGAGGTGGGATGGGGAGAATTAATAGCAATAGCACATCAACAAATGATGATAGGAATAACTTTTATATTTTTTCAGCCTTCATATTTGGGCCTCTCGTTATCACTCTGGCATTGACAGATGATGGAACCTGTATTTCATTTAGACAATTTTCACAGATATAGCACAGGTCTATGTCAGATTTGTTTTACAGAAAATATTACTATGTGTTTTGAAAATGAGTCTATGAGCACCTGTAAAACATATTTCTCCATGAGTGAAAAGAAATATGGCAACTGTGGTTCAATGGAAGGTGGATAATCTTTGAAATGAGAAAGAGTTGGGTTTGAATAACAACTTTGTTGGTTAGCAGCTGGGTAGTGCTGGAAAAGAGGAATTCTCACCAAGCCTCAATTGCTCCACCTATAAATTAGGGATATTAATGCTTAATTCTGGTGTTGCTGTAAGGCTTCGAGATTAATGTCTAACTTCATGAATGGTAGACACTAATAAACGGTAACTACTATTGTTAATATGAAAATGAATGAAATTCATTTATATGACATTAGGCAATAAAGAGGTTCATATAAGTGAATCTCAAGGAACAGATTTCCTTCTGAAATGCTAAATTTTTAATTTTTAACTACCTAATGGGGGTGAGGTAATATCTTATCATAGTTTGGATTTGCAGTTCCCTAATGACTAGTGATGTTGAGCATCATTTTAGATGCTTCTAACTATTTGTATATTTTCTTTGAAGAAATATCTATTCAAGTCCTTTGCCTATTTTGAATCAGGTTGTTTCTTTGCTGAGTTTTAGGAGTTCTCTATATAGTCTGGATATAAATCCATTATCAGATATATGATTTCCAAATATTTTCTCTCATTCTGTGGGTTGTCATTTTACTCTGCTGATATTGTCTTTTGATGTACAAATTTAAAAAATTTTCATAAAGTTCATTTTGTCTAATTTTTCTTTGGTGTCCTGTGCTGTTGATATCATTTCCAATAAATGATTGCCAAATCCAATATTATGAAGATTTTGCCCTATGTTTTCCTCTAAAAGGCATATAATTTTGGGGCTTACATTTTAGGTTTTTGATCCATTTTGAGTTAATTTTTATATATGATGTTAGGTAAGGGTATAATGTTATTCTTTTGCAGGTGGATATCTAGTTTTTCCAGCATCATTTCTCAAAAAGACTCTGCTTTCCCCATTAAATGGTCTTGACACTCTCATCAAAAATAATTTGACCATATATTCTATTCCATCAGTCTATATGTCTTTATGCCACTCCCACATTGTTTTGATTACTATACATTTGTAGTAAGTTTTAAAATCAGGAAGTGTGAGTTTTCCAGCTTTATTCTGCTTTTTCAAGAGTATTTTGGCTATTTGGGATCCTTTGAAATTCCATATGAATTTTAGAATGAGTTTTTAAAATTTTTTGCACAAAACATCATTGGGATTTTAATAGGACTTGCATTGAATCTGTAGATTGTTTGGGGTAGTATTGACATCTTAACAATATTAATTCTTCCAATTTATGAGCATAGGCTGTGTTTCCATTTATTTATGCCTTTAATTTCTTTCAAAAATGTTTTGTAATTTTCATTGTAAAAGTCTTTCATCTATGTGGTTAAGTATATTCCTAAGTATTTTTGGTGGAGTTTTTTTTTTTTTAATGCTATTGCAAGTGGAATTTTGTTTTCATAATTCCCTTTTCAGATTGTTCATTGTTAGTGTATAAGAATGCAACTGATTTTTGAGTATTGACTTTGTATTCTGCTACTTTGCTGAATTAATTTATTAGATCTGGTAAGTGTTTTTGGTAAAATCTTTAGGGTTTTCTATGTATAATATCATATGCAAATAGATAATTTTATTTCTTCCTTTCCGATTTGGATGCCTTTTGTTTCTTTTTCTTATCTAATTGCTGTGACTAAAATTTATAGTGCTATATGAAATAGAAAAGGCAAAAGTGAGCATCTTTTCCTTGTTCCTGATCTTAGACAAGAAGCTTAGGTATTCACCATTGAGATGATGTTCCTTGTGAGTTTTCCATATATGGTTTTTATTAAGTTGAGGTAGTTTCTTTCTATTCCTAATTTGTTGAGTATTTTTTTTTAAATCATGAAAGGGTGTTGGATTTTGTCAAATGCTTTTTCTGCATCTAATCATATGATCATATGTTTTTTTCCCCTTCATTCTGTTAATGTAGTGAGTTACATTGATTGATTTTCATATGTTGAACCATCCTTGTATTCCAGGCATATGTCCCTCTTGGTTGTGGTGTTTTTGGTTTGCTAGCATTTTGTTAAAGATGTTTCTATCAATATTCATAAGAGATATTGGTCTGGACTTTTCTTTCTTGTACTGTCTTTGTTTGGCTTTGGTATCAGGGTAATGCTGGCCTTATAGAATGAGTCAAAAGGTGTTCACTCTCTTCAATTTTTTGGAAAATTTTGAGAACAATTTGTATTAGTTCTTCTTTAGATATTTGGTAGAATTCACCAGGAAAGCTATCAGGTCCAGGGGTTTTCTTTGTTAGGAAATTTTTGGTTACTAATGCAATCTCCTTCCTATTTATATAGCTATAGGTTTATTCAGATTTTCCATTTCTTTTGAATTAGTCTTGGAAGGCTTCGTGTTTCCAGGTAATTGTCCATTTTACCTAGATTATCCAATTTATAGGCATACAATTGTACACAATACTCTCTTAGAGTCCTTTTTAATTGTATAGAATCAGTAGTAATGTCTTCACTTTTACCTCTGATGTTAGTAATTTGAGTCTTCTCTCTTTTTTTCTTGGTCCATCTAGCTAAGGGATTATCAATTTTATTGATTTTTTTTTTTCAAGGAACCAACTTTTGGTTTCATTGATTTTTCTTGATTCTGTTTTCATTCTCTATTTCATTGATCTCTGCTATAGTTTTAATCTTTATTTTCTATTCCTTTTGCTAGCTTTGGTTTTAGTTTTTTTATAGTTCCTTAGTTGTAAAATTAGGTTGTTGATTTTAGATTTTTTTTTTGTCTTTTAATGTAAGAATTTGTAACTATAAATTTCCTCCTTAGCATTGCTTTTGCTGCATCTCATAAGTTTTGGTATGTTTTGTTTTCAATTTCATTTGTCTCTAAGAATTTTTTAACTTCACTTGTATTTTTTTTTCTTTGATCCATTGGTTGATTAATAGTATATTATTTAATTTCCATAAATTTGTGAACTTTCCAGTTTTCTTTCTGTTATTGATTTCTAACTTCACACTGCTGTGGTCAGAGAAGATACTTTGTGTGATATTTATCTTTTTGAATCCATTAAGACTTAATTTGTCACCTAACATATGCTCTATCCCAGAAAATGTACCATATGCACTTGAGAAAAATGTGTATGCTATTGTTGTTGAGTGTTCTGTATATAATGTTAGATCTAGTTGGCTTATTGTATTTAAATCCTCTCTTTCTTATCTTCTTATTGTTCTATCCATTATTGAGAGTAGGGTATCAAAATCTCCAACAATTATGACAGAGCTATCTCTCTCTCCCTGTGGTCCTATCAGTTTTTGCTTCTTGTATTTTGATGGTCTGTTATTACAGGTGATTAAATGTTTATAATTATTATATCTTCTTGCTGTATTGAAATTTTTATTAACATATAATGTCCTTCTTTGTCTCTTGTAAACTTTTTTGATTTAAAGTCTATTTTGTCTGATATGAGCATAGGCACTATTGCTCTCTTGGTTAATTTTTCCAAGGGATATATTTTTCCATCTTTCACTTTCAATCTATTTATGTTTTTGGATCTAAAGTGAGTCTCTTTTAGATGGCATATAATTGAATCTTGATTTTTATTCATTCTGCCTATCTGTCTCTTGATTGGAGGGTTTAACCATTTACATTTAAATTAATTTCTGATAAAGGACTTTTGACCTTTTGCTATGTGTTTTCTATATGCCATATAGCCTCTTGTCCTTTAATTTCTGAATTACTATCTTCATATTTAGTTGATATTTTATAGTGAAATGTTTAAGTTTCTTTTTCATTCTTTTTGTGTATATTCTATTGGTATTGTCTTTGTGGTTACCGTGGAGATTACATTTAATTTCCTAAAGCTATAGCATTCCAGTTTGAATTTATGCCCAGCTTAACCTCAATTACATAAAAAACTGATACTTTAATAGCTTCATGTCATCCATTTCAGTTGTTGATGTTATAAAATTGCATCTTCATACATTATGTGCCCCAAAATATATACTAATAATTCTTTTAAATGTATTAGTCTCTTAAATTGTATATAAAACAAAATGTGGAGTTACAAACCAAAGTTACAATAATACTAGCTCTTAGACTAATAATTTTTTAAATGTGTCCATCTCTTATGTCATACAGAAAACAAAGTGGAGTTACAAACCATTGTTATGATAATACTAGCTTCTATAATTGCCCATGAATTTACCTTTATTGAGATCTTATTTCTTCATATGGCTTTGAGTTACTGTCTTGGGTCCTTTCATTTCACCCCTTAATGTTCACATCCTTGAATATTTTTTTGCAGTATAGGTCTAATGATAATGGACTCCCTCAACTTTGTTTACCTAGGAATGTCTGAATTTCTCCCTCACTTTTGAAGGACAGTATTTCTGGATATAGGATTTTTGGTTAACATTTTTTTCTTTGAGGACTTATTAAATATATTGGCTCACTGCATTCTGGCCTTAAATTTCTGATGAAAAATTTGATGATAATCTTATTGAGGATCCCTTATATGTGGCAAGTCATTTCTCTCTTGTTGCTTTCAGTATCCTCTTTGTCTTTGTCTTTTAAAAGTTTGATTATGACATGTCTCAGTGTGAGTCTTTTTGCATTCATCTTACCTGGAGATTGTTGATATACTTGGATGTTTATGTTCATATCTTTCATCAGATATGGCACATTTTCAGTCATTATTTCTCCAAGTTTTCTCTCTTCTTTTTCTCTGTCATCTCCTTCTAAGACTCCCACAATGCATGTGTTAGTCCACTAGATGGTGTCTCACAGGTCCCTTAGGCTCTGTTCACTTTCCTTCAACCTTTTTCTCTCTGTTCCTCAGACTTGATAATTTCCATAGTCTTGTCTTCAATTTGATGAATCTATCTTCTGCCTGCTCAAATCTACCTCTGAACCCCTCTTATAAATTTTTCATTTCAGTTATTGTACTTTCAGCTCCAGAATTTTTTTTTAGGTTCTCTTTATTGACATTTACATTTTGTGGATACATCATATTTTCTTAACTTTCTCTACATGTTCCTTTAGTTATTTGATCATCTTTAATCTAGTAGATCTGCCATCAGGTCTTTCTAAGGGACAATTTTTATTGATATTTTTTCTTTAATGGGCCATATTTTCCTATTTGTGTGCTTGTGATTTTTTGTTGAAAACTGGACATTTGAATCTAATAATGTGGTAAATCTGTAAATCAGATTCTCCCTCTTACCCTGGGTTTGATTTTTTGTTGTTGTTTGTTGGTTTTATTTTGATTGTCCTAGGTTCTCTCTGTGCCAAGTATCAGTCTAAGGAGTAAACTTAAGGTTTTCTCAGGTCTTTTCTTACCATGTGCTTTTCCTTAGTTGTACATGGCCACTTTCTAATTTTCCCCATATATTCAATTACTTTTGAGTGTCCTAGTCTTCAGTGTATGACTTTCAAAAGGGAAAAAGAAAAATGAAGCAGGGGAAAAAAGAAGGTTACTTGACCTTTAAATTCCTTGGAGTCACTTCAGCCAAAGGGGTAGGGGTTTGCAACAACAGGGGAAGGTGAAATAGCAGTGGCCTCCATCCTCTTTGTCTGCACCTCTGTGATCAAAATCAGCAGTCAGCAACCAGAGCACAAATCCCCAATATTTGGAGGAAGAGGTCTTTTTTACCCACCATGGCTCCCTCAAGCTGTGTGCAGGTTGCACCAGCCTCACGTGCACAGCTGCCTGCCACAGAAGTGGGGGTGGGGGATGGATTGATCAGTAATTATGCAATTTACTATCCAAGTCTTCCCCTGAAAGTCGTGAGACTCCAGAGTTCCCAAATAGTTATATTAGACAGATTCTGCCAGGGTAATTGTTGTCTAGGTGGGGAGATTGATTCCTGGTGTTACCTACCCTATCATCTTCCCAGGATTCTCTGCAGACTGGCTAGTTTGAGGCAATTTTAACTTCATTTTGAAATAATCATTCTCATAGGAAAGAACCATGTAGAACTTTAGCTCTAAAAAGTGAATGTATATACTAGAGAAATGGACAGATTGGGTAACCTAAATATGTTACTTCCGTTGATGGGATCGTTTAAGGGTGGTCTATTCTGGGTGACTAGACTGGCTTCTTACTAAACTCCAGAGTTTACTGCTGTACCCTTTATAATCTATTGCACACTGTGGTCCCCTGCGAGGAGCTACAGCAACCCTAGCAGATTACATCTGAGTGTATTCTGATATGGTGGTGCTCAAACTGTTTCTCAGCATTTGAGAGTTCCATAGGCATGATCCAGGGGCATGTGGTTAGTAAGTGGCCAAGAAGGCAGAACAACCAGAGCCCTGTCCTTACTTTAATAAGGGTAACTCCACTAGTATCTGTTTAAATATCAGGATTTTATATGAGATTTGATTTGAAAAGAAGGGGTTCTTGGCTTAACAACATCTGAGAAGTTAAATGGAAAATGCTTTATCCAGTAAATGTTTGGTCTGGAGAAGCTGGGAAAATTACCACAATAAAATCTGAAACCAGAAACTACATTCACCATCTGTCCTCCTCCCTCATTTCTGCTTAACTACATGAGCTCAAATACTAACTCCCGAAGAAACCACCTCTGATTCATCATTCCTACACACAAAGAATTTTCTTCTCTTTCTGATCATTTCCCTCCATCATTGTATTGGTCTGGATAGGCTGATGGCTGTAACAAGCAACCTCAGTCTCAGTGGCTTATCACATTGTAAAGATTATTTCTCCTTTAGGCAAGTTCTAGCACCAATATTCCTGGCCAGGTGGCTCTGTTAGGTACACTGCTCATTGAGAAGCTAGTATCCTTCCACTATGTACCCCCTAGGCCAAACTCAGAGGCCTCTGATGGACTCTGTGCAGTCAGTAGAGCAAGAAGTGATACTGTGAGAACTTCACTGGGCATTTGTGGAGCCAGACTTGGAATTGACATACATCACTTCCTTCCACATCCTATTGGCCATAAATAGTCCCATGGTCTCATGGAGATGCAAAGAAGACTAAGAAATGTAGAATTACTTGGTGGCCAAAAGGAAAATGAAATGATTTGTTGAATATATAGAATTAATTGTCTTTTCCTTATCGCTAGCTCACCCTTGTCCACATACTGCCTTGGGGTACAATTTCCTGTGTGTTCATCTTAAATCCTTAATTAGATTGCAAGCTCCTAAATATAGGAGTTATGCTTTATATAGTATTGCTTGTAATCCTTGAATTTCCCAGATATGTTAGTAGGTAGTAGGTAGGCTAAGCTACTATAAAAACGGACTCAGTGATAATTTAATACCTAAGGAATATAGACTTTTTAATTTTTTGCCTCAATGTAGTCTTGGGAAGGTGTTACAGTTCAGCAGCAGCCCTAATCACTAGGCCCTTTTTCTGGGACATAGGCTAATTGTAACATTTTCATCTTCAGGGTTGCTTTGGGCATTGCCTTTCCAACCAGCAGAAAGAATGAAACGGCGTGGTGGAGTACGTGTGCAAGTTCTATGGATCAAGCTGGGAAGAAGCACACATCATTTCCGTTCACATTCCGTTGGCGAAAACTCAATGACATGGCCACACCTCACTGCAAGGCGGCGGGGCGGGGGGCATTGGAAATGTAGCTTTTAGCTGGATAGTTACATTCCAACTACAACTCAGTTACTGTGGAAGAAAAGGATAATGGATATTGGTGACAACTTTCAACTTCCCTCACACAGGGAAAGGGAAATGTTGTTCCATTCCGACAATTCTTCAGTTCTTTAAATTGTCATTCCCTATTTCTGAGGTTGGAACTGATATTCAGAGGTGAACTAATATGCCCAATGAGACACAACTACTAGGTATTAGCACTAGGCTTGGCACCTAGTTCTTAGCTCCAAAACCCACTTGTTGTCTTCTGTACTATGCTGTGTCTTAGACATAGTAGGATCTCAATAAATACATCATGGTAATACCTTATCAATGTTTTATCTCATTTTTTTCTGAATTCTTCTTTAACCTCCCTCATTCTGCCTCCCCTGCCATTTTCAGATGTAGTGATATATAAAGGATTATTCCTGTTGGACATTCAATACAATACTCCAATGTGCTTTGAATATATCATGTTCTGTGAAGGGAGAAATGAAAATCAGAAATTCAAACCAGACTCTTACTTGACTTTTGACACATTCTATTTTTATTTTGTCATAGCCAATTTTTTTCTCATTATGGTTGGCTAGAATGGTGAACTAATATCTACTAAACATCTATTTCTCTGGAGTAAGCGGTGGGAAGACAGAAAACTCAGTTCTTGCTCCCTTTGAGGAATGTGAAATTCACAGCAGGTGCTTTGCGAATGCTAAGGAGGGAACACCAAGGCAGCACATTATTATCTTCTTGATTTGCTGTCTCCCTCTGGTGATGGTTCCCTTTACTCTCTTAGAAGGAGGTTTTTCTTCTTCTTGATTCCATTCTGCCATGAAGGTGTTGGGGAAAATGCTATCACAAATCATGACATGATACTGCATAGGGGCTGAAGATTAATTAAGCAATGTTGGGAGTAGTTTACAAGCCCAGGGTTCTAATTCCTCAAAGACTTAATGTTTTATAGATGGTGCTAGTAAGAAAGCAAAGAGGGGCAAAGGAAAGTCTCTCAATACCTCCCTCTCTCTCTGTCATGTGCATATGTGGCCCCACATATACTCACGCACACTTTCTAGGTCACTATGTTCAGAGACTAAAAAGGCATAAAGATAGACTTGATTCAGATATAGCTCTGTCATTTACTAGCTGTAGGTCTTTGACTGATTCATTCTTTGACTGATTCATTCAACCTGTCTAAGCCTCAGTGTCCTCATGTGTAAAGGGGGATACCACCTACACTTACTTCATAGTGTTGTTTTGATAATGTTTTGGTAATGTATGTAAATTAGTATATTTTAACTGTTATTTTTGTCCAGAAAGTCTAAAATTTCTAAAATCTTCTCCAACTTACACCATTTCAGACTAGGAAAAAACTGCATTGTTTTTGGTTTTATTTCGTTTTTAACATCCACAGATATGAGAGGAAAGGAGGAGGTACATAACTACTAGTTTTGCTTTTTTTTGCTTGTTTATGTTTACATTATGACTTTAGGGTCACCATATTCCTTGATTAAACCCACATTTAACATGAATTCATCAGAATATAGCTATAACAATTGTCTATCTATTGTTCCTGCAGTTAGCCAATTAGATACTATTGCATACATAACTGTCTGGTAATGCAGTGGTTTTGCTAAATTCCACAATGCTGGAATAATATTGCCAGTATTTTGATTCTGGCTTAAATAAGAAGAGGGGCCCATAGGCATCCCATGGAGGAGGTCTTTGTTGGAACCCAGATACCACCATTAATTAGGCAGAATATGGGAGAAAAATGCCAAAACCCAGAATAATTTTAGAAATTACCCATATGTAAGTCCCTATGTCTGTTGGAAGTAATAGAGGTTTATTCTATTTGAAATCAGATTTCCCTTAATGTAATGTTGTTACACTGTTGGAGAATGTTGGTAGGTTTACAATTCATAACAGTGTTGTTCTTTTTGGAAGACTGAAGGGTGTTGACAATGGAAAGTTTTTTAGGGTGACTAATGCTCTCTACGAATAAACCTAGATCCTTAAGTCTTCCTCTGAAGGCTGGAAATATTAACAAAACCCTCTTGTAGGAAAACTGATAGGAGTTTTTCTTAAGTAAGGTCCACTTGGAAACCTAGATTTTAAGGTCAGATCTGAGATCCAGATTCAACTAAAATATATTGGGTCTTTTGTATTTGCTGAGTCCTTTCCTAGGGGCTTTCAGATCACTTACTGCATCATCACTAATTATATCCTCTAATCAGATGGCTATATGGATGTGTCATTTACTTTGCAAATTGAAGCGTACCACCCCTTTTCCTTTGGTTGGCACTCTTTATGTACCCATTTGAAAAATCACAAATTATTTTGCTGACCCAGAACTTATCAGAGAAAGATTGACTCAACAAAGACCATTTTAACCCACAAAGTTCCCTGGTTGGCTGTGAACTTCAGGCTACTTCAGGGCTTGTTGCATTGAGGTTCTAAGGTCTGACTTTCAAGGGAGGTAATACTCCAAGACTAGAAGCATTTGTGAAACAAGGAATTAACAATGAAGAAAATTATAAACTTGGCTTAATTTTTCTTCTTACATATTTTGAAATATTCCTTTAGCTATGTAAAAGGGAAAAACAGGAAAGCCAGCCAAGGATCCAACCTCTGTTGTTATTTCAGTGGAGAGGAAAGCATGGCGACTTTACTGCTCTACCGGTTTAGCAGAAATACTGGAAGTCTGTCGATCAACTAACTGGAGGATCCTTTCTTGTCTTGGCTTGTTTTGGAGCTGGTACAAGAGCTGATCCTCTTAGCCGTGTTTGATTTACACAGCTTCATAAAGAAAGGTTGTCAGGGCCCACACGATGAAGAAAGAGGAAGAAAAGCAAATGAGACTGGGAACAGGTCTAAACCTCCTCCTGTCCCACTGTCACCCTACTCATCAGGTAAGAAGAAAAACAGATTAAAGCAAGGTCTTTGTTTCCAAATTCCAGGCTTGCAAAGGATGTATTATGATACTCATTTCAAAATATGGTTACATCTTGAAAGCATTTTTGTTAGAAAGGCATATTATCTTTAACAATGAAGCAAGGAAAAAGGCTTGGTGCATTACTGTAGACTCTTAAAATACCTTAGCAGATTTGACTTTATATATATCTTTTTACATTAGCATTCAAAAATCCTTGGCAGGAACAATAGGAACGGTTCAAAGTTCAATTCAAATCCAAGCAATTTCCCTATTCCCCCTCACCCTGTTTTACTTTCAATGATTGTATTTTGTAGGAGTGATGAAGAGAAAGGGTCAAAATTAAGGCATTTTTTCCCCTCTCCTCCCCAGGATGAGCTCTAATTTCATAATAGGATAGTTTTATTCAGAGTTAACTACTTTGGTTTTGGTTCTGAATGATAATCATAGAAAATATAAAATAACGTTTTAAAAACTCAGATTGTGAAAGAAAGGAATAGTGCTGCTTAGTAAAAGCATATGTTGCTTGTGGGACCTCACAACCGCATTCAAATCGCGCTCTTGCCAAATCACGTTATGTTTCTAAAACTCCTTATTTAAATTTCCCAAGCGAGGTTCATATGGCATGTTCTGTTTTTGCTATGTAGTATTGAAGGGAGGTCCTTAGAAATCTTTACCCTTAAGAACCAACTTTTTCTTTTCTAAATAAAAGTCCAAATTAAGCCTAGTTTACATTTATGTGATACAGGACTGCATGCCACTGACAACAACAGAAAAAAAAACATCTGCTCTTGTTTTGGATTGTAATAATGGCCCGTGGAGCTGTGGAGCAGTGGTGCGTACAGTCAGTGCGCCTGCCAGCATTTGCTGTGGCTGTGCATGTAGGAGTTAGGCTCAATTGTGGTTGGCATTTGCAGGACTCTGAAAGGCCATCTAACCAACTCCCAGTCGCAAAGAAAGAATGCATTAAAATCACTCCAGGCAGGTGTAGGTGTATACTTTTCTTTAAAAGATTAAAAATACAAAGCCCATGTGTTTCAGTGCTTTACAAAACCTGGAGTCAGGAATTCATCCTGAAGTTGAATGTCACAAGTTTGTGTTTGCTCTCACATTTGAAAATTATTTCTCTGCTGCCTTCTGTTCTGTTTAGAAAGCCTAACTCTTTTTGCTTCTTTGAAGGCTCTGTTTAACCATTACTTATGATTTCAGTAGTTCTTTCCTGGCACCTTTGAATTTTTTACAACTTAATTATCATATCTATCACTACAATGAATAACATGATTACTCCCCCCTAGTCTTTGATACTGTTTACACATCTGAATTTAAAAACAAACCACAATGAATTGTCGGCTTGCATTAAGCTTAGAGCTATTATGATATAGAGATCTTTCTAAGTCACTTTCTAAAATACAAAGCACAACCAGAGACAGAGGGATTCATATTATGGATGACAAAAAATGTGGTTTACTTAAACATAATCCTAAATAGTGCATTGTAAATATGATTCTGTGAGGTCCTGATATTTATTTTTATTCTCTCTCATACCTGCCTTATGCCTTATCACCAATGAACTAGGAATTTTTTTTTAAACTCTTCTACAAAGTGAGAAGATAGCTTTGTTTTTCTTCATCCAGATCTTTCTTCTTTGTATAGGATCTGCTGATCCTGTTTTGTGTTTTCTCCTTATGTCCACTGGGTTTTCATATTTTGTTCAAATTTTACCTAAAATAGATATTTTTTCTGACAAGCGGTATAGTATGGTTATGAGCACAGACTATATAGAACCAAATCCTGGCTCTGTGATTGGGCAATTTACTTAACTTTTCCATATATCAGTTTCTTAATCTATAAAATGGGGACAGAAAGGGTTATTTCTAGGGTCATTAAAAGGATTAAATGGGTTATTATATTTCAAGCACTTAGAATTATACATGGCCATAGAAAACTCTTGATTTTAATATTGCTATTATTATTCAACTGTATCACTCTGCAAAATGTCTGACTTCTTTTTCTATCTGCACAACCTGAAGTTATTTGTCTTTCTCAAGCACAAATGCTCTGTCTTCTGCCTTTATATTCTGGCCAAAGGAGAGTCCTGCCCCATGTTACAGCAATGAACGGAGACATGTACTTGGTTCCTTTTGGAGAGTAAGGTCCAGATTTGAATTGAAGGTGAACTTCTCCTTCCTATTAAGGAAAGACACTGGGGCTGTGTTTCCTCCTATAAATTACTATTATAATACACATTTTTCCAGTAATTGTAGCCATACCCCTTTCCTCTGAGGTGGGCTATGCTTGAATAAAACAATTTGTGTATGTCCAAATATCTTTTATTTCAAATATTGAGTTTCTTGATCCTTTGCCTTATAATTGCTTATTTTTCTATCTTTGTTATTTTAAGTCTCAAATATGATTTTTGTATCGCTTTTAGTGATTTTTAGTCACAGAAAGTATGAGGAGACTGTTCTATTAAGTTGCTATTTAAAAAAAGTTGAGGTCAAGATGAGTGACAAGAGCTACCCAGCACTTGCCTCCTCCACAGAGAAGGAGCAAAACAACAAATAGATAATCAAAAGTCTAGAGGGCCTAAGGGAGAACACTGGTTCAGCAAGGAAGTAACAAAGACCACCTGAGGCACAGAAATGTGAGATGGCAGCATAGAAAGTGAGGTGAAGTGGCTGGCCAGGATTGGCTTGGAGCCAGCCAGTGAGACTCCCGTTGCAGGGAAATGGTATGTGGGAGATCCCCAGAAGTCCACATTCGTACCACAGATGCCTGCAATCCTAGGTACAGGAAAGCCCCACAGTCCCCACAGGCTTTGAGCCTAGCATAGGGAGCTGCCTGTAGTTCATATGACTGCACTGTTCCAGAGAGGAAATTTATATGAAGGCCTCTCCAACCTGCCTAGGACCTGGGCTACTGCAGCACAACACCATTTGAGAGCAGAGCCACCACCAGACTACATCATGTCCTTGGGCCCAGTAGCCCCTGCATCTTCATATACCTGGGGCCCTGCCAGCATTTTCCCACATTTATTCAGAGGGCAGCAGTGTCATGACAGCAGCTGTACCCAGCAGTGCAACTGTATCCCTAGCACTTGAACCCACAGAGTACACCGTACCTTGGGATACAGATGGTCTGACACATCAGGAAATCTGCCCTTAGGATATGTGGAGCTGAAATATGTTACCCAGAGCCTGAGAACTGTCCTCTTGGGGCCACCATTGCTGAGAGGGACTGCACCTCCTCCTCCAGTGGTAGGACCAGAGCATGTCCAAGACTAGCCCACCCAGGACCTACTGCTGCCACTGCTGACACCTGTGCATGTCACCCAGGGGCTGAAGGACTGGTCTGCCTGGGACCTACCAATGTTGGCACCCATATACACCCAGCCCAGGGGCCTGAAGACCAGTCTTCCCAGGGACTGCTGGCAACCTGCCCCAATCCAGCAGCAGAGCTACCATGTGCTCCCCAGGTGCTCAAAAATCAGCCTACACAGCCTCATCACCAGCTAAGTCATTCCACAGCCTCCACAAACAACCACAGCCTAGGCCACAGAGAAACTTGCAGATACTGCTGATGTTGATTTACAACCAAAGAAATCACTTTCAGGCATGAGAGGTCGCCTGCTGCCATTACTGCCACTACTGATGACATGCATGCTGCCTAGGGTTTCAAAGACCAGCCTGCTCACCCCACTGCTGCCACTGACAACACCCAAGCAAACTGCTGACTGGCCCATTCAGACCTGCTACCACCAGCACCTGTGTACACTACCCAAGGGCCCAAAGACTGGCCCACCTGGCATCCTAATTCAGAGTAGAGCCTTGCCACCATCTTCACTAACAACTATAGCCTAAGCCACAGAGGACCTCACACCACTGACACTGGTTACAGTCAAAAAAATCATATAGAGGCTACACTACTATGTCCACCTAGAATCAAAGCCAAAGCACCCTACCTGATCAGTACTATGATACATCTATAGGAAAAAGTCTTTCCCTCAAAAGCCAATCCATAAAATTGGATGAAGTGAATGTTATGTTGATATCTGCATATCTGGTATAAGGACACAAGGAACATGAAGAAGCAAAGAAATGTGACACCTCCAAACTAAACAGACCCTCCAAAAGAGAATGAAATGACTGAAAAATAAATTTAAAATAATGATCTTAAGGAAACTCAGTAAGACATAGTGAACACAGATAGCCAATTCAAAGATATCAGGAAAACAATTCATGATCTTAACAAGAAATTCAACAAAGAGATATTAAAAAAAAAAACCAAACGGCAATATTGGAACCAAAGACTGCAATGAATGAAATAAAAAAAATACATGTGGAAGCTTCAACAATAGACTAGATCAAGCAGAAGACAGATTTTCTGAACTTGAAGACAGGTCTTTTAAATGGAGACAAGACAGAAAAAAAGAATAAAAAAGTGCGAAGAAAGCCTATACAATACGTGGAACACCAATAAGTGAACAAATGTTTACATTTTGAGAGTTCCAGAAGAGGAGATAAAAAAGGCATAAAAAACCAATTTAATAACTGAAAATGTCCCAAATCTTGGGAGAAATATAGACATCCAGATACAGAAAGCTCAAATGTCCCCAGATAGAGTCAACCCAAAAAAGTCCTCTCAAAGTCACATTATAGTCAAACTGTCAAAAGTCAAAGAGAGAATTCTGAAAACAGCAAGAGAAAAGCATCAAGTCACATATGAGGGAATGCCCATCAGATTAATAGCAGATTTCACAGTGGAAACCTTTCAGGCCAGAAGAGAATGGGATGATATATTTAAAGTACTAAAAGAAAGAAACTGCCAACTAAGAATACTATACCCAGCAAAGCTATCCTTTAGAAATGAAGGAGAAATACTTTTTTCTAGATATGCAATAAGCAAGGGAATTCATCATAACTAGACTGGTCCTACAAGAAATGCTTAAGAGAGTTCTACATCTGGAAGCAAAGGGATGATAGCTACCAACATGATGTAACACATGAAAGTACAACATAAAAAATGTACCTCCTTTTATTGCATTTCATTTTATTGTGCTTCACAGACAATGCATTTATTGCAAATTAAAAGTCTGTGGCAACCCTGAATTGAGCAAGTCTATTAGTTCCATTTTTCCAACAGTATGTGCTCACTTTGTCTTGTGTCACATTTTCATATTTCAAATTTTTCTTATAACATCTGTTATGGTGACATGTGATCAGTGATCTTTGACGTTACTACTATTATTGCAGATGTGGTGGAAATAGCAAGAGAATTAGAATTAGAAGTGGAGCCTAAAGATTTGACTGAATTGCTGCAATTTCATGATAAAACTTGAATGGATGAGGAGTTGCTTATGCCTCAGCAAAGACAGTGGTTTCTTGAGATGGAATCTACTGGTGAAAGTTCTACGAACACTGATGAAATGATAAGAGAAACTTTAAAATAGTATGTAAACTTAGTTGAAAAAGCAGTGGCAGGATTTGAGAGAATTGACTCCAATTTTGAACAGAATTCAGTGGGTAAAATGCTATCAAACAGCATAATATGCTACAGAGAAATCTTTTGTGAAAGGAAATGTCAATCAATGCAGCAAACTTCATTGTTGTCTTTTTTTCAGAAATTGCAACAGCCACGCCAACCTTCAACAACCAAAACTTTGATCCATCAGTAATCATCAACATCAAATCAAGACCATCCACCAGCAAAAAGATTACTACTTGCTGAAAGCTGAGATGATTATTAGCATTTTCTTTTGTAATAAAGTGTTTCAAAATAAAAGTAAGTACATTTTTTAGACATAATGCTATTGCAAACTTAATAGATTACAGTATAGTGTAAACATAACTTTATATACACTAGAAAACCAAAAAAATCATGTGACTCATTTTATTGTGATATTTACTATATTACAGTGGCCTGGAACAAAACCTGCATTATCTTTGAGGTATGTCTATATAAAACTCAGAGCAGATACACAAATGAGAAGAGAGAAAAGAATCAAATGTTATTACTACAGAAAACCAACAAACCACAAAGATAAACAATAAGACAGGAAGAAAGGAATAAAGCATATATACAATAATCAGAAAACAATTAACAAAATGACAGAAGTAAATCCTTACCTATCGATAAAAACCTTGAATGTAAGAAGTTTCAATTTCCCAGTTAAAAGATATAGTCTAATTGAATGGATTAAAAAAAGACTGAACTACATGCTGTCTACAAAAAAACTCACTTCACCTGCAAAGACACACATAGACTGAAAGTGAAGCTATGGAAAAGATATTACACACAAGTGGAGACCAAAGAATGCAGGAGTAGCTGTATTTATATCAGACAAAATAGACTTTAAGTTAACTTAAAAAGGAACAAAGAAGGTCATTATATAATAACAAAAAAATCAATTCAGCAAGAGATACAAAAATTGTAAATATATATGCACACAACACCAGAGCATCCAGTGATATAAAGCAAGTATAATTAGATCTGAAGAGAAAGATAGACCCTAACACAATAATAGCTGGGAAATTAAACACCCCATTTTCAGCATTGGATAGATCATGTAGACAGAAAATCAAAGAAACACCAGACTTAAATTGCAGTACAGACCAAATGGACCTAACAGACATTTAAAAGCCATTTCATCCAACAGCTTTGGAATATACATTCTTCTCATTAACACAAAAACCATTCTCCAGGATAAACCATATGTTAGGCCACAAGACAAGTCTCAATAAATTTATAAAAATCGAAATCATATCAAGTATTTTCTTAGGCCAGAATTTAAACTAGAAATCAATAACAAGAGGAACTTTGGAAAATGTACAAATACAAGGAAATTAAACAACATGCTCCTGAATGACTAACACATCAATGAAGAAATTAAGATGGAAATAAAAAAAATTCTTGAAACAAATTAAAATAGAAACACAACATACTAAAATCTATGGGATTCAGCAAAAGTACTAAGTGTGAAGTTTAAAGCAGTAAACATATCATAAAAGTAAAGAGATTTCAAGTAAACAACATAATGATGCACCTTAAGGAACTAGAAAAGCAAGAATAAAGCAAATGCAGAATTATTAGAAGGAAATAAATAATAAAGGTCAGAGCAAAAATAAATGAAATACAGGCATACTTTGGAGATATTGAAAGTTTGGTTCCAGACTACTACAATAAAGCAACTATTATAATAAAGCAAGTCACACAAATTTTCTGGTTTTCCAGTGCATATAAAAGTTATGTTTATATTATTCTATAAAGTGTGCAATAGCATTATGTCTAAAAAAATATGTACCCTAATTAAAAAATACTTTATTGCTAGAAAATGCTGACACAGAGATACAAATTGAGAAAATGTTGTTGGAAAAATGGCACTAGTAGACTTGCTGTATGCCGGGTTGGCACAAATGTAATGTTCAATTTGTAAAAAGACACAATATTTGTGAAGTGTATTAAAATATGTTGTAGAAACAAAAATTACAAAAGATTAAGAAATAAAAATTTAGTTTTTTGAAATGATACACAAAATTGACAAACTATTAGCTAGACTAAAAAATAGAAGACCTGAACAATAAAATCAGAAATGAAAAGACATGATATCTGATACCACAGAAATACAAAGGATAATGAAAGACTATTACAAACAACGGTATGATGAAAAATTGAAAAACCCAGAGGAAATGGATAAATTTCTGGACACACATAACCTACCAAGACTGAACCAGAGAGAAATAGAAAAGCTGAACAGACCAATAATGAGTAACAAGATGGAATCAGCAATAAAAAGTCTCTCAAAGAAAAGCCTAGGATCAGATGACTTTGCTACTGAATTATACCAGACTTTTAAGGAACAACTAATACCAGTTCTTCTCATACTATTCCAAAAAAATTAAACAGGTGGGAATTCTTTCTAGCTCTTTTTATGAGGCCACCGTTACCCTGATACCAAGACAGACAAGGACACAACAAAAATACAGGTCAGTATTCCTCAAAACATATGATATGGTTTGGAATTTTTAAAACTCATGTTGAAACTTTATTCTCAATGTGGCAATATTGAGAAGTGGGGCCTTTAAGAGGTGATTGGGTCATGAGGGCTCTGCACTTATGAATAAATAAATTTATTCATGGATTAATGCTGATAGATTAATAGGTTATCACAGGAATGGGCTTTATAAGAAAAGAAAGAGAGATCTGAACTAGCACACTCAGTTGCCTTACCATGTAATGCCCTGTACCTCTTCAGGACTCTGCAGAGTTCCCACCAGCAAGAAGGCTCTCCTCAGATGTAGGCCCTTGATCTTGGATTCTCAGTGTCCTTTTCTGTAAGAAATAAATTTATTTTCTTTATAAATTACCCAGTTTCAGGTATTTTGTTACAAGCAATAGAAAACAGAATATGAAAACATAGATTCAAAAATTCCAACAAATGTTGTTTTCTCTCTGCATCCATGACAGTATCTATTGTTTTGGAACTTTTTTATAAAAGCCATTCTCACTGGAATTAGGTGATATCTCATTGTGGTTTTGATTTGCTTTTCTCTGGTGATTAGTGACATTGAACATTTTTTCATATGTTTATTGGCCATTAGTCTGTCTTCTTTTGAAAAGCTTCTGTTCATGTCTTTTGCCCACTTCTTAATGAGGTTGTTTGATTTTATCTTGTTGATTTGCTTGAGTTCTTTGTAGATGCTTGTTATTATCCCTTTATCAGATGTATAGCATATGAATATTTTTTCCCATTCTGTAGGTTGTCTATTTGCTCTGTTGTTTCCTTGGCTGTGCAGAACCTTTTCAATTTAATCAAGTCCCATTTATTTATTTTTGTAGCTGTGATTGCCCTTGGGGTCTTCTTCATAAATTCTTTGCCTAGACCAATATCTAGAAGAGTTTTTCCAACATTTTCTTCTAGAATTCTTATGGTTTCATGTCTTAGATTTAATTCTTTTATTCATCTTGAATTAATTTTTGTGAGTGGTGAGAGATACAGATCCTGTTTCAATCTTCTACATATGGCTATCCAGTTTTTCCAGAACTATTTATTGACTAGGGATTCTTTTCACCAGTGTATATTGTTGTCTGCTTTGTCAAAGATCAGATGGCAATATGAGGATGGTTTTATATCTGAGTTCTCTGTTGTATTCCATTGGTCTATGTCTCTATTTTTTGTGCCAGTACCATGCTGTTTTGGTTAGTATAGCCTTGTAATATAGCTTAAAGTCTGGTAAAGTGATGCCTCCAGATTTGTTCCTTTTTCTTAAGGTTGCTTTGGCTATTCAGGCTCTTTTCTGGTTCCAAATGAAAAGTAGAATTATTTTTGCTAGATCTGTGAAAAATGACATTGGTATTTTGATGGGAATTGCACTGAATCTGTAAATCACTTTGGCTAGTATGGACATTTTAACAATGTTTGTTCTGCCAATCCATGAGCATGGTATGTTTTTCCATTTGTTTACATCATCTGAATTAACTTCCTTAGTGATTCATAGTTCTCTTTGTAGAGATGTTTCAGCTCTTTGGTTAAATATATTCCTAGGTGTTTTATTTTCTTTGTAGCTATTGTGAAAGTTATTGAGTTTTTGATTTGATTCTAAGCTTGACTGTTGTTGGTGTATAGGAATGCTACTGATTTGTGAATGTTGATTTTGTAGCCTGAGACTTTGCTGAATTTATTTATCAATTCCAGTTCTCTCTTGGCAGAATCTCTGGGGTTTTCTAAATATAAGATCATATCATCAGCAAAGAGCAACAATTTGACCTCCTCTTTCACCATTTGGATACCCTTAATTTCCATCTCTTGCCTTATTGCTCTGCCTAGGACTTCCAGCACTCTGTTGAATAGAAGGGGTGACAGTGGGCATCCTTGTCTTGTTCCAGTTCGAGTGGGATTGCTTTCAACTTTTCCCCATTTGGTATGATGTTGGCTGTGGGTTTGTCATATATGGCTTTTATAATTTGGAGATACGTTCCATCTGTGCCTATTTTGTTGAGTTTTTATCACGAAAGGGTGCTGAATTTTGTCAGATGCTTTTTCTGCATCTCTTGAGATGATCATATGATCTTTGTTTTTGTTCTGTTTATGTGGTGAATCACATTTATGGATTTACGTATGTTGAGCCACCCTTGCAGTCCTGGGATGAAGCCCACTTGGTTATAGTGGGTTATTTTTGTGATGTGATGATGAATTTGTTTTGCTAGAATTTTATTGAGGATTCTTGCACCTATATTCATCAGAGATATTGGTCTATAGTTTTTTTTGTTGTTGTTGTGTCCTTTCCTGGCCTTGGTATCAAGGTGATACTGGCTTCATGGAATGAGTTGGGACAGACTCCTTCCTTCTCAATATTATGAAATAATTTCTGCAGTGTGGGTACCAATTCTAATTGTAGGTCTGATAAAATTCAGCTGTGAAACCATCTGGTCTGGGACTTTTTTTGTTGGAAGATTTTTGCTTGCTTCAATTTTGCTTGTGGTGGGACTGCAAACTAGTGCAACCTCTGTGGAAAATAGTATGGAGTTTCCTTAAAGAACTAAAAGAAGACCTACCATTTCATCCAGCAATCCCGTTACTGGGTATTTACCGAAAGCGAAAAAAAGTCATTTTATCAAAAAGACACTTGCACTAGAATGTTTATTGCAGCACAATTCACAGTCACAAAGAAGTGGAATCAACCCAAGTGCCCATCAATTCATGAGTGGATTAATAAAAGGTGGTATATGTATACCATGGAGTACTACTGGCAATAAAAAAATGAATCAATACCTTTTGCAACAATCTGGATGAAACTGGAGACCATTCCCCTAAGTGAAGTATTGCAAGAATGGAAAAACAAATACCACAGGTACTCACTATTGAATTGGAACTAACTGATCAACACTCATGTGCACAGATGAAGGAAAACTCAACAGAAATCATGCAGGTGGAAGGCGGGAGGATGGGATGGGTGAAATCATACCTAATGTGTACAACGTACACTATCTGGGTGATGGGCACACTTATAACTTTGACCCTAGCAGTACAAAAGCAATCCACGTAACCAAAACATTTGTACTCCGGTAATATTCTGAAATTAAAAAGTTTTCAACAAAATACTAGCAAATTGAATTCAACAACACATCAAAAAGATAATATACCATGATCAAGTGGGATTTATCCCAGGGATTCAAGGATGGTTCAGCATATACAAATCATAAATGTGATACATCACATCAACAGAATGAAGGACAAAACCATATGATCATCTCAATAGATGCAGAAAAAGCACTTGATAAAATTTAGCATCCCTTCATGAAAAGAACTCTCAACAAATTATGTACAGAGGGGTACATACCTTAACACAATAAAGGCAACATATGACAAACCCACAGTTAACATAGTAATGAATGGGGTAAAGCTGAAAGCTTTTCCTCTAACAATTGGGACAAAACAATGAAGCCCACTTTCAGTACTCATATTCGATGTAGTATTGGAAGTTCTAGCCAGCACAATTAGGCAAAAGAAAGAAAGAAAGGTCATTCATATTGGAAAGGAGAAAGTCAAGTTTTTCCTCTTTACATATTATGTGATTTTATATATAGAAAATCTTAAAGACTCGCCCAAAAAATTCTTAGAATTAATAAATTCATTAAAATTCCAGGATAGAAAAAACATACACAAATCAGTCATTTTTCTATACATCAATAATGAACTAGTTGTAAAAGAAATCAATAAAGCAATCCATTTACAATATGTACAAAAAGAAATACCTAGGAATAAATTTAACCAAGGGGGTGAAAGATCTTTACAATGAAAATGCAAAACACTGATGAAAAAAATTGAAGAGGACACAAAAAATGGAAAGGTAATCCATGCTCATGGATTGGAAGATTTAATATTATTAAAATTATTATACTACCCAAAGCAGTATACAGATTCAATTCAGTCTTTATCAAAATACCTATGACATTCTTCATAGAAATTGAAAAAACCTAAAAATTTTAATATGGAACTACAAAAGACCCTGAATAGCCAAAGCCATCCTGAGCAAAAAGAACAAAGCTGAAAGCATCATGCTATCTGCCTTCAAAGAATATCACAAAGCTGTAGTAACCCAAACAGCATAGTATTGATATAAAAACAGATACATAGACCAATGGAACAGAATAGAGAAACCCCAAATTCACATATTTACAGCCAACTGATTTTCGACAAAGGTGCTAAGAATGTACATTGGAGGGGAGAACACCCTCTTCAATAAATGATGCTGGGAGAACTCTATATCCATATGAAGGAGAATGAAACTAGACCCCTGTCTTTCACCATATACAAAAATGAACTCAAAATGGATTAATGACTTAAATGTAAGACCCGAAGCAATAATAATCATTAAAGAAAACATAGGGAAACACTTTAGGGTATTGTTCTAGGCAAAGATTTTATGGGCAAGACTTCAAAAGCATAGGCAACAAAACAAAAAATTGACAAATGAGACTATATGAAACTAAAAAGCTTCTGCACAGCAAAGGACATAATCAATAGAGTAAAGAGACAATCTTTAGAATGGGAGAAAATATTTCCAAATCATTCATCCACCAAGGCATTTATTGTATATTTGAAATATATAAGAAACTCAACATCAAAAAATAAAATAAAATGATTAAAAAATGGTTGAAATATCTGAATAGATATTTCTCAAAAAAAGACATACAAATGACCAAGAAGTATATGAAGAAATGCTCAACATCACTAATCATTACAGAAATGCAAAGCAAAACTGCAATGAGATATCATCTTGTTAAAATGGCTATTATCAAAAAATAACAAATGCTGGCAAGGATTCAGAGAAAAGGGAACCTTTATACACTTTTAGTGCAAATGTAAATTAGTACAGCTATTATGGAAAACAGTTTGGAAGTTTCTCAATAAACTAAAAATAGAACTACCATATGATCCAGAAATCTCACTACTGCATATTTATCCAAAGGAAAGGAAATCGGTATATTGAAGAGATATCTGCATCCCTACGATTATTGCAGCACTATTCACAATAGATATGGAATAAACCTAAGTGTCCATCAATGGATGAATGAGTAAAGAACATGTGGTCCATATACACGGCGGAATGCTACTCAGCCATAAGAATGAAATCCTGTAATTTACGGCGACATGGATGAGCATGGAAGACATGATGTTAGGTGAAATAAGTCAGGAACAGAAAGATAAATACCATATGTAGCAGCTAAAAATGGTTGATTTCATAGTAGTGGAGAGTAGAATTGTGGTTATTAGAGGTTGGGAAGGGTACGGGGAGGGTATGATAGGGAGAGGTTGGTTAACAGATACAAAATTGTAGCTAGAAGGGAGAAATAAGTTCTAGTGTTCTATGGCAATGAAGGGTGAAAATAATTAACAATTTGTTGTATATTTTCAAACAGCTAAAAGAGATTATTTTCAATGTTTCCAACACAGAGAAATGATAAATATTTGAGACTATAGATGTGCTAATTGCCCTGATTTGATCATTACACATTCTATACATATATTGGAATTTTGCTCTGTGTTCCATAAATGTATATGATATGTGTCAACTAAAAATAAAAGGAAAACGAAATTGAAAAGTGTCAGGCCGAGGACCAGCCCCTGTAGAGCTTTATGTGAACTAATTCCCCTTTAATAATGGCCTTTTATGAATAACGTACATTCTAAGTAGTATAATATGTAGGTGTAATTAGTATATAATCTAAGTAAAATGTTAACATATTGATAAAGTGTCAAACGTCTCAAAATTGATATAATCACAGACAACATGCCCAATAATCTCTGATTTTGTTTGCCTGCAAGACTGGCCTAGACCATAATAGAAGAGAAATAGATTCATCAGAAGGAAATAAGTTAATCAGAAAATATAGATTCGTTTTCTTCTACACTATTTGTATTTTATGTAGTATCCAGTGATCTTTTAGCTGCTTACAAATTAGTTTCTCTGTTATATTTTAATAGAGAGACATTAAATGCTAAAGGCTGAGACAACAGGCATAGGAATCAGACTATCTGGCTATGAATCCTGCCTCTTCTTTTTATCAGCATTGGTTGCTTGTGCAGATTACTTCTTTAAGCCTCAGTTTTCTTGTCTATAAAATAGGGATTATGATAGTATCTACCTCACCAGGTTGCTGTGAAAATTAGACGAAATAACATATGTAGTTGTGCTTGCTGAATAGATGCATTGAAGAAGTAACAGCTATTAGTAAACATGAACAACATTGTCTTTTGTCTTTCTACACTTAATTTTCCCCTTAGTCTTGAAAATAGTGGCTAGTGTTTTGTGCTCTTTCAATAATGTTTGCTACTGAAGATTTGAACGTCACAAAAAAATTGCTACCTGACTTCTCTACCTTACACCTCTTTTTTCTGTTACCAGATATCAGAATATAAAAAAAAAATTGATATATGGCATTTTTGGCATCACCAATTGAAAAATTTCTTTTAAATATACCTTTTAAATATCTCTTTTTTTTTCAAGATTCCTTAAAGAATTCTGAATTCTTCTTGAATGCAGTGTGTCCACTCAGTACAACTGTAGTCGAAATTCAGAAGCAGGCAACATTTGGCTCCCTGTTATGCAAACTTTAAGACGCTATAAGACAAGATAGTTTTGCAAGACCATAATTCGAGTGCAGAACATGGCATATTAGAAAGGTGAATATATAATTGCCATCCAAACTGGAATACTTTAAAGGGTGAATGAAACTAGCACTAATCATAATTATGTTGGGATAACAGGTATATATTGGGGCCATTCTGGGCCAATCTGGATAATAGTCACCCTACGAATCTGTGTTTCTGGTATCTAATTCTATGTAACAAATCACACCCAAATCAACTTCCAAGAAGCAATAACCATTTTAATATACTTATAATTTTGTGGGTCAGTAATTCAGGAATGGCATAGTTGATCACTTGTCTCTGCTCCATAATAACTGGATCTTGGCTGGAAAGGCTGGAGATGCTGGGATAACTTGACTGGGGCCGTGTGTCTGGGGCCTCTGTTCTGATTGTCAGCTGGGTTCCTCAGTTATTCTCCATGTGCCATTTGCTGTGGCTGGAATGGTATAGCTGTAGAGATCCAAACACAAAATGAGCTAAAGAAAATTGAGAAGGCGCAGGGGTCCTGGCAGAAGAAAGACCAGGCCTACACACAGCAGGAAGTACCTAACACTGTGTCTCCTCAAGTGTAAACACATGTCGTTGGTGATTTTTAAGTGGACTTGACATTGAGCAATACTATTATCCAATCACATTTGAAAAAATTTTTACCTTCAATCGTTTTTATGATTCATGAGAAAGGGGAAAATTTCACCTGCTACTAGAATGTCCTCTGTATCAATATGATCCTTGATGACTTCTCTCCTTAGCAAAAGAATGGATCTCAAGCCCAGAGGCTTTAGTGGGCAGCAGTATTTAGCAACAACTTAAGGAATAACATGGTTTTTGTTTTCATTGTTTTCATTTTTCTACTACTACCTTCTAATTATGACAAATAATGTGGTTTTTAAAAAATTTATGGTTTGATGTAAAGCTTTCTTTTAAAACACACGTATATATATTGGTGATCATTTTACAATAAAGTGAATAGACAAAAACTACTGACGTGTTTAAAAAAAAGATGTTGTGTGGTGTTCTATTAGAGAGTGGAGCCTCAGGGATTTGGAAAAGATTGAATTAGAGATGCTTGATGTCTTGCACACAGAGATTCACAACAGCCAGAGAACAGAGACAGCCAATGCCAAGAGGATGTCTACAGAATGGGGCTTCAGAAATGAAGTGGAGAATGAATCACACAGCAGATTATGTATCCCCATCCCAAGGTCAAGGATGAAAGAGAAGAGTAAAAGAGCCAGTTTTGCCCTCTCCTCCTTCAAGTCCCTGAAGCCACTAGCCTGGGCTACAGTGGGCAAATCAGTATGTTTTAAAAACATAAAAAGAAATTTTAAGCTGGTTCATAACTAATAACTGAAAATGGAAAATTACAACTTTAATAACCAAAAGTGCCTGAGAGATTTTGAAATCTGCCCAAGATGTGATTCAATAATCTGTCCCCAGGATAGGGAGATTTGACATAGTGCAAGGGGCAGTGATTTGAGAAAAATAAAACGGTAACATGTTTTTACCCTACCAAGCTGAGATAATTCAACAAACTGCTCAGCTATTATTGAAAAAACAAAACAGAATATATATCAGTAAAAATAGGGGTCAATATAAAAATATTAAATAACACTAAACGTGTAGTAGAGTGTGGCAAAATCACACTGATGGTGCAAGGATAATTAAAATTTGGGAAACACTTACAATGCCAATGACGGCAAAATTTCCATCATGGTCCCTAAAATGGGTGTCAGTTGAGTTATTTTTCCTGACTAAAGCATTCAAGGTTCTATTAAAAGCTAAACAAACCATCTGGGAGTGAGAAAAAGGAGTTAAACTTTAAGTCCTTACCAGTTATTATCACTAATAGAGTTAATTATCAGATTATTGGAAAATTGGTTGTTGTAGGGTCACATTGTGAACATAGGAAATCTCTGAAGCTTGAGTTCCCAGCTGGCAAGTAGATGGTTAATGTTTGCCAGGGAGGGCATCAAACATTGAAAGGTGAGATAGATTCCTGACAAAAATTGCCCTTAGCAACAATGACAACAAGAAAAACACCATGGCTTTGGTCCCTTACGCTTCTTGTTTACATTGCGTTGTTTCTGTCCTACTTTCCCCTTCTTTGTTGCCTCTCATACCCCCAAAATCCTTCTCTTTAATCTTAAAGCCCCTGACTTATAGCTGGCTACTCACAAGGAATGGCCTTTCTGACAGGCCATTACATCTGACAGGTGTAAAAATGTCTTTTGACAATAATACTTTTGTACACACTCAGAGACTGGTCTTAGAAGTTGAAAATCAATGTTTATAACAAGGCATTAAAAGGAGAACGTTCCTTTTAAGAACAAACTCTGCACGCATATGGGTGCCGTGCAACTGTTTTTCTAAGAAATAGGTTTTAGGAGAAAGAGCCTGGGATCCTAGACAGATCTGGGTTCAAGTCTTATCTCTACCATATGGTAGGAATTTGACCTTTGTCATATATGTAAGCTCTCTGACCTTCAGTATTCTGTTACATAGGGATAATTATTCTTTCTTCATTGGTTATTATAAATTTATAACGAGACAGCATACGTAGAACACACAGCTCAGTGCCTGTAGCATGCTTTATGCTCAAGGAGTATTAGTAACTGTTCTGTTCCCTTTTACCCTTATAAAAACGATTATAATCAGAAAAAAAAACTATGAGTGATTATATATATGTGTATATATCTCTCTATATATGTAAATCTATAGTCCCAAATGTAAAGAATCAGATATGCAATGTAAATTGTAATTTTACATTTCTCATTACTTACAGTAATGAGAAAACAATCTGCCTAAATTCTTATCAAATTAGAAATAAAAATTTAGTCAGCTCCAGAAATTCAGAAGTAAAACCAAACAAGAGCATAAGAACACAACAATATACATGCAGAATTTTTTTCAGATGAGTCTAAATCATTATCTCCTTACTATGTACTTTTTAAGACTCTGTTCCCTTTAAAAGTGTTAAGTGTATTAGCAAGTTTAGAGGATTGCACCTCACTGAAATTTTGTCAAAAGATCTTAGTCTTTTTCCTTTTCAAGTCTGCCCTACAAATCTCCTCTTTTTCTTCCTCTTACTTCCTCCCAAATCCTCAGTGACTCCGACAGCTGTGATGCCTCCCTCCCACTCCACCATTCAGTGTGGAACTGTGTTGCCGTTGGAGACCTCCACAGCTCCCAGAAGCCAGCTCTTTCCAAGAACTTAGGTGGTGGACTTAAAGTAGCAGAAAGTAGTCAATAATTAGAAAAACAGATTTTCAGCCAAACTGAGTAACTAGAACTTGGAATTTCATATCTGAGATACTGGTTTTTCTCATTAATTAGCACAAAAATAATGGTCTGTAGGGGAACATAGCTTTCTAAACTTTTGGCCGAGACTGTTATAAATGAACAATATGCACAGGAGAATGTTAATAGTTGAAGAGAAAGGCATTTTAACAAAGTTTTACAGTATGTGGCTTGGGGTCCTCAGGGCAAACATATGCATTACACATCTAACCCCACACTGAGAAAATAATCCCTAATGTTGGTTCCTCTGCTAGTCCTATTAAAAATTCTCCAAAACGTAAAGCCTGCCAATTTCAGACTAAGAATAAATGGCTCATGGTTCCTTTTGAAACGACATCCAAGATTCATGCTCTCAGTGTTGCACATGAAATCACTGGGGGAGGAATATCTCTGGCTTCTAGGGTGCCAGAAAAGGCCAATGTGTTGATCCAACCCCATTTATTTTAGGCAGGGCACCCAAAGGCCAGTTTCTGTTGGAGATGTTTAGAGTGGGGTGTTCACATTAAAGGAGGTCAGTCCCCATGTTTGCTTTTTGCATAACATAGTCAGGGTGTGAGGCTTGGAACCCATGATGGGGAAACTTTGAAATGCTCTTCACGCTGTAGGATGTCACCTCTCAAAGAATTTAACACTGACATATGGTAAAAGGGGAAGACTCATAACATTGGCCATTTTTGAGGATGAATTTAATGCAGTGTTAGTGGTGCTGGTATTTGGGTGAGTGGATGGTCTCTTTTAGCCTTAAATACTTAAATAATTAAATTATTATGTGAAAAGATGTGGGGTAGAGATATAAATGAGGAAAGGCACAGACAAATTTAGAATTGCTTCAAATCAAATTATTCCTCCTTAATTGAAAAAAACACTTTGATTTTAAGGTAAACTTAGTTTGGAATCTCAGCTTTCAAGCTGTGTGATCTCAGGTCATTCCTTTAAACATTTCCTGAGCCTCAACTTTCCTGTCTGTAAAATGAAACTAACCATCCTTGCTAGGATCAAGTGGGAGAGTGTTATAAAATGCTATAAACACTAAATTTTATATACATCATAGCTTTTTGTGTCATAATATGCAAATATAAGCAAACTAATTATTAATTTGAGAGTTTAGAGATGCAAATGCTTATTATTGATTGAATCCCATAAGCCCTGCTGAGGTCATCAATACCAGCTCTCACTCACATTCCCATGTGATTTCTAGTTCTTGGTATGAATTCTGCAAGTTGTCAGAAATTCATGCCTGCCTGGTGCTGAACTAGGTTTTAGTTATTCCATATGGAAGGGGGCCATACCTGCCCCTTCCATATGTAATAAGATGGTGAAACCAAATAGACAAACCAAGTCTGGTGCTCACTTCCTAATAATTCTTTACTCCTTTACTCAAATTTATGACCCAAAAGTTGGCTCATCTCTTACCACTTCAATGTCTTCCACATTCATTAATCTCACATTCATGGGACCTTGATGTGTTTCAAAAAATTGATCCCCTGTTCATGGGGATCTTGATCTTCAAGGCTGTCTTAGGCAGTCTCTGTTACTCCTCCTAGTTCTTGAGGTATTTCTGTATGTGACCTCTAGGTTATATGACCATATTCTCCTAAGGCAGCTCTTCTCATGGGCAAGAACATTTAGACATGTTCCCAAAGCTTCTTAGCTTTGGAATTTGACCTACAAAGAGAACTGCATGTTTTGTATTTGGCTACCTCCAGGCCTGTGTTATTACTGTGTGCAATGGTATTTGAGTATGTGTACAGAGAAGACTGGCCCACATTTCTGAGAATAAACAATTATGCACACATAGATACTGTAGGCAATTTCTTTAGAATGCCGTTCGAGAGGCCATGGCTTTACAAATACTATCTGATATTTTTGCTGCCTCTGAATTGGTCATTGAAAGTGTCATTTCATGATGACCCTATTCTAATTCAAGCTCCCAACAATATGACAATGTCTCTTTTTATTTCTAAGCCCAGCCTATTTTCCACCTTTGCCCCCTTATTTGTGGGGCAAAGGAAAGTGTAATTCAGTTGTGTATCATATGATGACAACTTTGACTTCATGTCCTTGGAATTTTGCCTGGCATGTGGATGAGGGCTGACATTGGGTGACATGCACACTCAATTCTCTGTTTGCAATGAGAAGAGAGTCAGGACAGATCTGTTTGCCATAAAAGCTCTTAGATTTTCCAGCAGACTTCCTGGTACAGCATTGTTCTAAGTAACTGAGGATCTGATTCTCAACAATTAAATCTGCTGTCACATTTTATTTATAATGGAATTTCAAGACCAGACTAATAACTATAATGTCTTAATTTCCCTGGTGGTTGTAAGGCTGAGAGAATAAAACGGGTATTTTGCAGGTGTATTAGTGTTATTAGTCATTAAGAAACATGAATTTGGAGTGTGTTTGTCTACAGGGCTGTAAGTCCAAGTGACTGTGATAAGAATAAAGGAGGCAGACATTTTTGGTGAGTGTCATATCGGAACTGAATGAAAATAGCTGGAGATCTGTGTGTGTGGGTTGAGGGGACAAAACAAACAGAAAATGAGGTCTATGTCACATTGGAACTCCTTCCCCTAATCTAGCGCATATATTCTGAATTTTTTGGAAAGATACAACACAGGGGATAGTACAATAATGCCATTTATTGTTGTGATATGTAGAAAGACAAGGAGATATGATAATGTGTGTCATGGTGGCATAAAGGCAGGAAGACCACTGTGGCTGGAGTACAGAATATATGTTCTTCATTTGTGTTTGGAGAAAGCTTATGGGTAAAAAGAAAAACAATGACACCAGATGAGGCTGGACAAACAAAAATAAAATGTAGTCATGCAGATAAAGACCTTTATTCTTGACCTATAACAAATAGAATGTAAGGCAAAGGAGACTGGTGCAGTTTTATGGGTACATCCACTAACAAAATGATGCAATAGGCATTTGACATAGCTGCAATCCTCCCCTTCTGTTCCAAATTGCAAACAAGCTAGTCTGGGGGGAATACTGTTGTGAGAAACAGATAAAAAGGTTTAGTCACTATTACTTGAGAAGAGTTAAGAGCACAACAATATATCCATGCAGTAGTTTTCCAACTTGGCCTTGTAGTCAAATGGGAAACTTTAAAAAACAACAACAGCAACAACAACAACAAAAACAGGTTTCTGGATCTCACCCAATGAGATTTCTGATTTGATGGATCTGAGATGAGGCCAAATCATTTCCTTGAGCTTTTTAGGTGATTATATTAATGAATAATCTTTGGGAACCATTTGTAATTAACATTCCTTAAACTAGGATTTAAGACATCTGGTTTCAAAATTTTGAAGTAAAGATCTAACTCCTCTTAAAAATCTCCCAGCACACACAAAACATTAAAAAAAAAAGAAATAGTCTATCTTTGAGAAAACTAGGAGATATCTGAAATCTGGAACAGAGTGTTTTAAAAAAGGATAATCTGAGGATGAGATGAAACTCTTGGGAATTAAAAATATAATAGGTTAAATTCTTAAGTCACTAAACTGGATAATAACGCTATCCAGAAATACAACAAAACAAATGGATGGACGAGAAGAGAGTGAGAATAAGAAAATTAGAGGATAAATCTGGTAGAAATTATAAAAAATGAGCAGGAAAATGCGAAAGGAAAAAAATCGTCAAAGAAACAAAACAAGAGAACCAAAGGGCAAATACTTTCAAATGGAGAGGGCCTACTGATTACCCATACCAAGATATACTCACAATAAAAACAAGTTTTAAAATTTTCCAAAGAAAATAAAAAAGATTCACACATAAAATGGATGAGGTATCAGGATGCTGTGAGAATGGTAGTCGACTTCCCAATAGCTTTGTTGGAAGATAGAGGACAATGGTGCCTTCAAAATTTTGAAGTAACTTATCTTTAATCTACAGTTTTCTGCTCATAAAAATTACAAATCTAATGTGATGGGAGACTACATGTGTTTTCAGATATGCAAAGTCTCAAAAATTTTCACTCCAATGTACCCTTTCTCAGTAAGGTACTGGAGGATGTATTCTACTAAAACAAGAGTAAACCAAGGAAGACAAAGGTATCAGAACCAGGATCCAATACAGATCAGAAGGAAGGGAAATTTGCAAAGGGAAGTTCTAAGATAACAGAGGTGAAAGTCTAAAAGAACAATGTATGTGGATTGGAGCAGGTAGATGGAAAATCCAAGTAGGATAATATATATTAAAAGGGAGTGGTAAATTATCTAATGAACTTAATCTTGTGCAAAATTGATTAAGAGGCATATTTCAAAGGTTTTAGTAAGGAAAAAGGATATTTAACTAGAAATTTGAATAAACAAATAGAATTTTTAAAAAAATGTTGGAATTGTTAACTCCAGGAAAAACAAAGAGCTATACAATAAAGGATGTGAAATCATAGTATATCACTTGACTGAGCACTGGCCAAACAGTCACATTACCTAATAATGAAAATACTGTCATATAACCATCAGGGGGAGGAGAAGAGGGAGTTTAAGAGAGCTGAAATTCTTATTTATTAAAATAGTAATAGAAAAGGAAATAAATGTATGAATCATGATATGGGAGTAAATAGATATGGTTTTTGAAAAACAGGGATTAAATTTTAAAGAAATAATTTTAAAAAGTTAAAAATGATTACCTTTAGGTAAGAGGATACATAAAAAAGTAGAGGGGACTGAGTGTTTTTTTTCCAAAGCCTATTAGCACAATTTGATATTTTAAATTATAAATATATTCCTTTCATAAAATTATAATTAATTTAAAAATCAAATATCAATTAGAGTTGAAAAAGAATGAAGAATAAATCAAGGCAATTCACCCATTTCCAGCCTGCTGACCAGAGTGGGGATGGGTTAGACGTTGGTATGGAAGTTCTTTCTGCTCTTTACTCTTTTTAAATACCCTTCCAAGGACTCAAGGCCCCAGCCTTACCCCAGGCCTGCATTTCCCAGAGGAAATCTGTTTGCTAAGCTGATTTGCTCCACAGCATAGGTCACAAACTTTATTTGCTTTGGAACCATCACTTTCTTAAAATGTAAGGCCTCTGAGATTCAATTCAGAGATTCTGATTCAGGAGGTGTGGGAGGTGCTGATGAATTTATTTCTAACAAGTATGTGAGATAAATTTGATATAGGGAAATAAGGGATCTATTTAATAAAAACTTGCACAAAGGTACTGGGATTGAAAATGTTAATAATTCCCAGAAATACATATTCACTTATTCGTTTATCCAATATTTATTTGAGTTCATTTTAGTTTCAGACAACATACTAGGACTTGTTGAGGAGATGATGCATATTCTCAAGAAATTCATAATTTAGTCATTTGTTATAGAAATAACAAGGCAAAGCCTGTATCATATGACTAAATCATAGCACAAAATCCTAGTGTGGAAGAAATACAGGAGCAGAGAGAACCTTCCACCTAATAAACTTCCTAAGCTGAAAGTCAGCTTTGAAATTAGTCACAGCATCCTTCATCATAAATGTGAACCCTAAATATCCCACTTATTAGTATGTTACAAACCTTATGAGCATTGGACACCTGGATACAGTTAGTACCTGATCCTGCAAGCTTAAATTGTTTGAAGCATATAAAGTGTAGAGTACAGTGTCAGGTATGTAGTAATTCCTTAATAAAGGTCGATTCCCTTGTACTTTTATGCTATATTTTCCACTTGCAAGTGATTCTGCTTGCAGCTTGACTGGCAGTACACTATGGTAGTCAAAAGCACAGGCTTATATTGAAATCCCCAGTCCCAACTCTTATTTGGGGTACTTGTGTTCATTACATTGGCAGGTTCATGTTTAATATGGAGATAATTACGCCATTTTGTGAATTTATTGAGATAATATATTTAAAGTACCTAACATACATGCACTTAAGAAATGTCAGGACTAATTAGTCCATGTATTTTTTCACTCAGAATACATGTATTGTGAGAGAAGTTTAGGCGGGGGTGTGTGTATGAATGTACAGAAAAGCACAGACTTAAAAAAGAAGTATTAACAGTACATCAGTACATCTCAGAAATTCAGAGTCCTGAAAAAGGAGATCCAGATCATGGTGAAAAGCAGAATTTGGTGTTCAGAATTCAGGTTCAAGATAGGGTGTAACAGGGTCATTCTCTCTTTGTGCAGTGGTGGCCTCCCCCTTTTTCTTTCATAGAAGCAGTCATCTGTTTCAGATGTCCAGGGCTAGACTCCAATGCTTTCAGCTTTATTATTAGGCTACATCCTGTTAAGAAGATGACTGAAAGAATTTTACAGCCCAATCATTTCATATTTAAGTTGGAAATTTGAACACAGATAATATTTGCTAACTGCATTCCGGGCTAATATAAAAGATGTTGACATAGGAAATGATGGGGAAATTTGTAGTGAGCAGCCACAAAAAGAAAGCCAGTTGACATTACTGTACCTGAGAGGGGAAGCAGGTGTGGTGGGTTGGCCCACACCATCTTCCCTGGACCCAGCCTCCTCAATGAGGGAGTGGTGGCCACAAGTATGTCCTGTGAAGAGGGAGGAAGGAACAGCTGGGAGAGCAAGCATGGGCTGCTGCAGTGGTCCTGAGCTCATAAGCTGAGAGGATGTGAGACCATACCCCATGCTGGGGGCAGAAGAATTGTCATGTAGCCATTCTCCCTTCTCATACACATACAGACTGCTGTGGTCAGAATGTTTATGTCCCCCTTAGAATTCATATGCTGAAATCCTAATCTCCATGGTGATGGTATTAGGAGGTGGAGCCTTTTGGAAAGTGATTAGGTCATGAGATCAGAGCCCTCATAGATGGCATTAGTGCCCGCATAAGTGAGACTCAATGGAATTAGTTCATCCCTTCAGCCATGTGAGAACACAGCTAGGTGGTTCACATCTATGAACCAGAAAGCAAGCCTTCACCAGACACCAAATCTGATGGTGCCTTGATCTTGGACTTCCTGGCCTCCAGAAGTGTGAGAAACAAATTTCTGTTGTTTATAAGCCACCCAGTTTATGATCTTTTGTTATAGCAGCCTGAATGGAGTAAGAAAGAGATGCGTGCTCCTAACATATACTCAGGTTTTGGCTGTGGCTTCCTGGTACTTGGGAAGTATGTTTGGAACTAGAAATCTCCAAGAAGGTCAGGGTGGGATCAGATGAAAGAAGAAGGGATATGGATGCTTCAGGCTCACGCCAGCCTTCACAGGAAGGCAGGCAAAGGAAATCTTCCAGTTGCCTTTGTGGTCAGTTGAGTCCAACATTATATACATAGTGTCACAGGAGTTTGTTTAACCCATCTTACCAAGCAAAGAAAAGAAGGAGAAATTCAAAGCCAAACCCAGTTCCCTAAGCTATCACATAGGGACAATTACAGTACCAGTCTTATAGGAATAAATGAATTAGTGAATACAAACAAATGACTTAATCTCTTTGAAGTGTGTAAAACAAATGTCTGGCATGTAGTGAGTGCTAAATAAATGTTAGCTGTTGTTATTTTAAACTTTCGAATATGGCATTTAGTGTAGTATTCACCCATAATATCACAGTTATACATTTTCTCCAGATATTATTCTTAAAAATGTTAAGGTTGTAAAGCAATAGGTCAAAGTAATAAATTTCCTGGTAAAAAACTGTATATAAATTAATGAGCAAACTTGTGTATAATTTAGGGAGCAGACCCAAGGCTGCCACATTTCTAGGTTTGACATACGTGAAAGAAACCAGCTTGAAAATGATCCCCAGTTCCTGGTTATCAGAGAAAATCCAATTCCAAAATTTAATCATCGTATTTTTCCCCACCACAGAGTGTAATAATAGACAGAAAGTCATTTTCCGCATTTTTTTTGTTCAATTTGATTGCAGTTTTCTAGAGTGGTATCCGACTCTCCCCTTGGGTGGATCCCAAGGTCTAGGCTTGGGTCACAGGTCCAAGCCAAGTTCTCTAATCCAGTGTTTGCCATAATGAGACTGATGGTTTGATGCTTGGAAGGAAAAGGAACACGTTTGCATTTCACTCAGTGGAGACAGAGAATTTGACCGCTCAGGTGGAAAGAAACAATGTGCTCAGAGGCTGAGAAATTGAAAATTGTGAGGTATATTTGGGAACTGGAGTAAAGTCTGGTGTGACTGGAACAAATGAAAGATAAGGCCAAGTTCATCTCTAAAAGGATTTCTGACTCCTTATGTGATGTGAGGAACACAAAGGAGAAAAGGACAAGTGCTCTTCAAGATAATTATTCCAGGACATGCTTGGAATACAGTCATCCAGGATAGGGAAGTGGGGTGGCTGGGTCGTCTGGCCACATAACCATGAACTGCATGGATCCGGAGAGGAAACAAGTGGCGTGGGAGGAATTCAATCAATGGAAGCCCCAAGCAACTGGGTCGAAGGGGTTCAAAGTTTCCTGGAAACGAGTCCTTGCCACTCTCTTTGAGAAGAGGGCTGGGGTCAATTTCCTGATCAGTGTTGGGACAGAGGCTTTGGAGAGAAAATATATATTTTGCTCTATGTACAAATACTTGGCCCATAGCTGTTCACCTTCTGAGCAACTGATGCACTTTAAGAGATTCAGCTCCCAGACCTGGCTGGCCTCACACCAGGGCTGTCAGGAAGATTCCTGCTGTTCTTGAAAATACTCTCTGGTCTGACCACTGATACTTGAAAGTACACAACTACAGATGCATTTATTAATTTCTTTGGCTCAAAGAGTTTTAATATAAAACTTAGAGATAAATACCTGCTCCCTGCACTCCCTCCCCCTGCCCACTCAAGTAGCTGTTGCTTTAATGGAACTAGATCTGGCTTTCAAATCAAATTGACCTGGCTTTGAAACCCAGTCACATCACTGACTGGTCCTTTGTCCAGTTTTTAACCTCTTTGGGACTCAGTTTCCTTATCCACAAAATGAGAATAGTAATACCTACTCGAGGCTTTTTGGTGAGGATTAGGCACTTCTATGTAACACAAGAAGCACCTAGCAGATTGCCTGGCACATAGTAACCACTCGATAAATATCATAACTAATGAAAACCTTGAGATCAGGTGAGGAATTTTGTGGTATGTACATTTCATAATCCCCTCACTGATTTTTTCAAGAATATTAAACTCTAGGGATCCATAATTTTTCTGTGGAACCATTAGGTAAAACAATCTCATGAACTGCTTTCCAGATTGGCGTGGGGCCTTGGCCTGTAACCACTGCTTTTCTTTAATAACCTTCTGATCTCTGGGCTCAGCCTGTGGAAAGTCAGATGGAGAACAGAGCAGAGATCCTGGGGATAATGGGCAGTCTTCCGCTGACATCTTAAGTTGTACTCTGGGAGAAAGAAAATATCACTGTGCCTCCCTGGCTTTTCCCCCCACCCCCACTGCCGGCCACCCACCCCACTCCAACCCTCCCCTAACACCTTTATTTAGAAACCCTTGTCTTCTTGTTTCCCATCATTTCTGGTTTTCACCACTTTGCTGTTGACAAGAACATCTGAATGATTATTTGTATGTTAATGATCCCCAGAACCCTGGTAGATAGTAATTAAATATTGTTAACTGCAGGGCTGTGTGGCACTCTCAGAGCCTGGTGAAAAGATCTGGAAACAGTACTGCCCCAACATTCTCACACCTGTCTCTGGCCCTAGATTTTGCTGGCTTTATCTGTCCTGGGTTAGAAATTTTAGGTCATCTGACTCCTGGAGTAAATTTCTGGAGTTCTTATAGTAAGGATTGGTTTGCTTGAGGGAAAAGCTGGCCACGATCTGGAATACTTTTGTTAAAGGGATTCACTAAGGAGTTCAAGCCCTCCCTTATCTGCAGGGAGGTTAGGGTGGTTGTATATCTGTCAGAAATCATTTAATCCCCTAGGCCAGCTCCAAATTTCTCTTCTCTGTTTCCTGCAAAACTCTCCAAAGATATATTCATGAAAGCCCACCTTCGTGGTATATTTTATAGCTATGGTTTACAAAATGCATTCACATAGTTGTGGAAATAGCATAGGGTTTGGACTCAGTTTGAATCCTGTTTGCCCTGAGTAGTTACATGAATGTGGACACATTATCAAATATTTCTGAGCCTTTTTTGTTTTGCTTTTCAAATTGGTATCCTAATGCTTAAACTGTTAAATCAGCTAATAAAGATAAGGCACCAAAAAACATGATAAATATTAGCCCCTTGTTGTCTTCTGTTCCTTAATCATTTCCTTCATTAATTCTTCCTTGCTTAAAACACACACACAACTAGCATGAGGCAATTAAATGAAATAGCTCAGAGAACCAAGAACTCTTCCTGAAAGTTATTTTCTTCCTGGCAAAGGGCAAACAGGTCCTTAAAGTATCTTCTATTGGAAGAAGAGGCATTTGATTCCCATCATTTCTGGTTTTCACCACTTTGAAAATCCAGTATTGGCACAAATGAATGCAATGACAAACAAGGACAGAAAAGATCACAGCAGTAATTACATTATGTACTTTGAAAGCTGGATTTTGATCCTTGGGGAGGTGGCCTAGAGGTCAGTGAGGCCTCTTGCAAAAGCTGCCTTCAGTAGGCTTGGGGATACTCATAGGTTTTTCCCTGTAGAACACAACTGCAGGATCCAGGATGATCACTAACTGATGACTGTGACTCTGAGCCACGTGAGGGGTACAATCCTCTTCTACATTCAAGTCTAGGAGGAAATGGTGTGGAGCCCTGTCATTTCAGTCTCCAAAAGTCTCACCCACCAGAATTCACAGGCACATGCAAAGGTTTTTACTGAACGGTTAGGACGATTTCAGAGTGATATTACATTACAGGAGAAACAAAGATTACAAGTCCAGTCGGCTCAATTTTCTCTTCTGTCTCAAAGGAAAGACTCCCTAAACCTTAGGTCTTTACAAGGAGGTAGACCTTTGTGGGGATTCTCTACATTTCCAACCAGGCTCTCCAGCCTTAATGTTTATATTCACACTCCACGTGTGCCCCTTTAAAGTCTCTGACTCTGACAATAATAAAGACTGTCTAGGAACATTGCTACTTCTTCCATGGTACAAAGTCTTGGCTCTTTCTGAATCTGACAGTACTGAGTAGCACCCTGCACTTTAGCCAGGAGAATATTACTTCTTGCTGTCCCCCCAAGTGGCGGCAGGACAGAGAAAAAGAATGGCCTTTTGTCCCATGAGCGATGGTAAGCGTAGATGCAAATTTGAGTTTCTTTTTAAACTTTCCAGCAGTTTTTCAAACTTTCCAATGCTGGTTCCTTTACTAGTTGAGCTACCAAATAAACATTTTCTCAAAGGTAAGTATTTTTTTTTCCTTGAGGATGAGACCATTTAACCATGTTGATGAAAGAATATTTTTCTCTTACCAAGGTACAGGTCTTGTTCTTCAAAATAATGATCTTCATTTTTTGCCTGGAGGGGTGTTTGCTTTGTTCCTGCTGACCTGTAGTGGCCTGGCATTATAAGAAAGAGTTTAATGGCTACTTTCCATGTTAATCAAGGTTTAGAGTCAGCTTCTACTAAATCTTTTTGATGAAGAAATGTCCTGTGGTATTGATTCCCACTCCACCCTCAGTTTCCAATACAACGTTAACTTTTGAATTTGATATATTACCTCTTAGACAAAAATAGGGTCCGTTCCAAGGGGCCAATATAGATCAGAAAGGGATGTGGATTTGTTGGTCAAAGATGATCATCACACAACCCAGAACCCAGGCTATCTAAATATATTACCAGACTGTTATATTATATTTGTACTATTCAAGAAAAATCAGCAAGTTGATTTTGGCCATTGATCTAAGGGAAACTTATTCTCTGGAATCTAAGATATGGTAGCACTTTTGTTAGGACAGATCTTTGTGGTTGAATCTCATTGCAGCTCCAAGCATATTGGAATGATGTTAAAGTGAGAATCTTTAATTCCAGCTAAGTTCAGAGTTGCAGAACTAAAGTATGACACTAGCTGATTTCAATTAAGGGTTTTACCAATACCTTAGATAGAAATGCTAGTTAATAACAGACCCTCATTTTATGGATGCCTTTGTGATATTTTTTCTATGTGTCCACATACATTTAAGCACTAGCTAACTATTTGAAGAGGCAGTGTAGCATAGCAGATAAGTATCTGAATTTGGGGTTGGCCAGACCTCTGTTCAAATCCTGATCTTGCCATTTACTAGTTACACTGGGCAGTTTATTCTTCAAGCCTTGGTTTTTTCCCCCATATCAACACTGAAGATAATAACACCAAGATATTTAGAAGGATTTAATAAAATAATGTATACAAAGTGCTCAGCACAGTGAGTGTCATGTTATGCCCACAATAAGTGGCAAATACACTTATATTTTTAGTAAGTCACATATTGTTCATTCTATAAGGTAGGTTAAGAATATATTTAATATCTTGAATTAAAAGAAAAAGCTCTTCAGCTGTCCTTAAGGAGAGATTTCTGATTCTGCTGACAATTACATTTCAACTCATGATGCCCTAAGTGAAGAGGCCAAGAAATAGATCTCTCATTGATAACTAAGCCTAAATAGCTATTGCCTACTTTTGGTCACATTTTATCTAAAAGCAATCTCTAAAGTTTTATAGAAAATTGAGCATAGGGCAGTAATGTAGGGAGACAATTCTCTATTGCATCCCTTGTATTTCTGCACTGAGGCACTGATTGCCTTTCTTTTTAACTATCTTTTCAAAGATGTTTGTTTAGTGAACAGCCTTGGAAGATAGAGATAGTATCTCCTTCCTGAGTGAAGGGCATATTTCCTTATAGTCCAGTATAATAAACATGATGTTCCCTCCAGAGCAAAGGGCAGGCATGCCTACTACCCATTATGAAAGATGTGGCTTCCCTAAGCTCAGGGTTTCTCTTCTATAACACAACACCCTGGGCCATCTGTGTCACTTCTGTGATACTTGGGAGAAAGTGAATATATTGTTTTTACTGCTTACTATGCTGCAAATGATAAATTCCTTTGTTTCTGACCTTAGTGTCTTGTGTCTTCTGCCAACATCCATGAAACTGTGGCAGGCTAATTTGTTAGCTTGCAAGTAGAGTAAAATCTCAGACCTTTCACATTATTTGACAAATAATAATGAAGCAACTACACCTTTTTCCAAGGTGAACATTTAAATACTTTATCATTTATACAAAGTACTTTAGACAGACTATTCCATAATGTTTTTTCCAATATTAAAATGTAATTTTACATTAGTCCCTAAGAGTGGGGCTAATGCATGAGATGCATGAAAGTAATGGAAGACTTAATGGGAAGGATTCTTCCATTGCCTAAATCAGGCCTGTATAGCTGTTATTCTTCAGGGAAAACTAATCAAGACTGAACTCACCTTTGTAAGCCACTGGGCTTTAAATTTGCAAATTATAGCATTAGGATTTCACATGTGACTTGAATGACCTGAAAGAATTTATGGAACTTCCAAATGTATATTTCTTATTAACAAGGCATAGATAATACGCTTGGAGAATGTGGCAACACATGGCTTATCCTGAGCCCAAGCAAGTCTTCTGCTAATGAAGGAGGAGAAGAATCTGTGCCTTGATCTCAAGATCAACACAGGGGCCTGAAATATGGGAACTGGTAATAATGTTGCAATGGAGAAAACATTCCTAAGTAAATATGAATAGGAGCAGGAAACAGCAATAGAATTATGAGATTTAATTTAAAAATGATCCCAGGTAATGTAGATTGCCAAAAAAATTGGCTTAGACCCTGTACTGTGTACAACTTCTGGCAGTAGTTTTGTGCTATGCTTGCAGAACAATTAGGCCTGTATTTCTCTGAGCACACAAATATCTTTCCATCATTAACAGTCGCAATATATTCTATGTATAGAGGCCAGCACTTGTAAATATTTGACAATAATATTTCCATTTGATTGTACATAATTTTTGTTTGTTTCAGATAGCATAGACAGCTTGAAGCATCTGTGACTTCCTAAAGTAATTGTCAAAGTAGAAATATAAAAGGCCATATAACTTGATAAAGAAAAATGAAGATGAACAAGGAGGTCAAACATGAGTAAGGAGTTTCATGTTGAGGACAGTTTTCCCTTAAAATAAAAAATAATGCTTGGGGTCTAGCTCAGTTACACTTGGTAGTGCAATATGGCTATATTTTACAATGTTATCAATTAGAATCACTGTGAAGGGTTGTTCAAAATAATCTGAAGATTTTCTCTCTGTCCTTCAAAAATCCTCACCTCCTCAGTAAAAGTTGCCTTGGTTGAGCCAAATAAAGGATTCTAATTAGGGCTCTTGGGAGACTGCAAAGTAATTGTCTGAGACTATTACTCAACTTCATGAGCTCATTAATAGGCATCTCTCTGTCTGCATTATCAGAGAAAGAGCAGCAAGTTCATTTTGACCAAGCAAGCATGGGCCTGAGAGAATTCATATTTGATAACAGAACATTACCTATTATTTTAGTTATGAATGTTTGGGCTTAAGTAACAAACAGACTCCGGGTAACTTCAGGAGTAAACAAAAAAGAATTTATTGAATGCTATGGAACTGTGAGATTGAAGAAAAAGCCCAAGACTAAGACCAGTCCTTGGAAAGGAGAAGTAGCAAGGAAGCCCTTAAAATCTAGTGGTGTAACTGGCGCTATGAACAAATTTCGATAACCCCTATATGTTTTTTTATAACCTTCTCCCTTAACTAACTACTTGAACTTTTTGAGTTGTTTTCCAGAAATGGCAGAATTTTTGCAAGGCTAAGGAGTCGAGACTCTGAAGTCCCCTGAGTAAGCTTCCTGACGCCAAGACTCACCATCCCCCACCATCTGTCCCCAATGCACATGTTAGTTATACCACGACCTGCCCCAGTACATGTGGCCCCTCCTTTAAAAGCTCATGATCTCCATTAAGCAAAGAGATGAATTTGAGGCTGATTATGATTCCTCGTTTTCCTGACAGACGTCATTCGCATTAAAAATTCCTTTCTTCCTTGGCAATCCTCATTGTCTCAGTAATGGCTATCTGTAAGGCAAGTAACCAGACCTAGGCTGGGACCCCCTTGTGGTTTTGATAACAGTGGCAGAACTTATAGGCAATCTCTTCAAGGTTAGGATGTTAAACTATCAGAGTGAAAGAACTCTATCCATTTTGAATCCTTGTGACACTTTGCCCGAGATTCAAAGTTTAAAGAGAGAAAAATTGATTGGTTTATTTGGGGTTAAATGCATACTTTTTGGCAGACAATTTAATTAAGAGTCCCACTAAGCTATGTCCAGTGGAAGATTAGTTCCCCCAAGGATTATCAGGGAGATGGTACCAATGGCATGGGGAAAGGATGCTGGGAAGGCAATAAAAGCAGATATGCATTATATCTAGAAAGATATTAAACCACTGTGCCATACATTTTGGATCATCTGATAGGTCTAGCACTGTTATTTTCAGGACATCTGGGGAAAGCATCAGGGTCCTTGTGATTTAAGGTACAAACAAAGCCCTTGCAAGAACCACAAACTGTGATTACAGATCTGGCCCAAATCTTTGAATCTTCTATTTGTTCTGTTTCTCAGAATTCTACATCCTTAAGTAATAAAAAAAGCAGAATGGACTTGAGTCCTTTTGGCAGCTTGTCTTCTTGAAAGGAGGTCAGGTAATCATGGGTTGGACTGCTTCAGACTAACAGCCGGGACATTCAAAAAGCTCTTTGTAAAATTCCAATGGGGGGTGTTTTTAAAAAGATGAGTTATGGACTTTTCCAACATGGATATATATTTTTTATTTATGAGGTACAATGTGATGTTTTGATATATGTATATTTTGTGGAATGATTATAGCAAGCTAATTAATATATCTATCACCTCGGACACTTAATCATTTTTTGTTGTTAGCACATGTGCAATCTATTCTTTCAGCAATTTAAAAATATATAGTATATATTATTATTAACTATGGTCATCATGCTGTTTGATAGATCTTGAAAATGTATTCCTCCTGTCTAACTGGAACTTTGTACCCTTTGGCAACATCTCTCCCTGTTTCCCATTTCCCCACCCCTTGCCTCTGGTAACCATCATGCTATAAACTCTACTTAAGTACTTCTATAAGTTTGACTTATTTTTGCTTCCATATATAAGGGAGATTATACAGTATTTATCTTTCTGTGTCTGGCTTTTTTCACTTAGCAAAATGCCCTCCAGGCTCATTCATGTTGTCACAAAGGACAAGATTTCCCTCTTTTCAAAGGCTGAATAGTTTTCTATTGTGTATGTATACCACATTTTCTTTATCCATTCTTTTATTGGTGGACATTTAGGTTAATTCCATATCTTATCTATCATGAATAATGCTGCAATGGACATGGGAATGCAGATATCTCTTTGACATACCACTTTCAATTCCTCAGAAGTGGAATTGCTGTATCATATGGTAGTCCTATTTTTCATTTTTGAGCCATAGTGTTTTCCATAATGGCTATACTAATTTATATTTATACCAACAGGCACATCCTTGCCAAGACTGTTTATCTTTTGCTTTTTTTGATAATAGTCACTCTAACAGGTATGAGATGGTAACTCATTGTGGTTTTAATTTGCATATCCCTGATGATTACTGATGTTGAGCACTTTTTCATACGTCTGTTAGCCATTTGCATACCTTCTTCTGAGATATGTTTATTCAGGTTTTTTGCCCATTTAAAAAATCAGGTTGTTTGTTTTCTTGCTATTAAGTTGTTTGAGTTCCCTATATATTTTGAATATTAGCCTCTTATCAGATACATGGTTTGCAAATATTTTCTACCAATCTGTGGATTGTCTCTTCACTCTGTTAATTGTTCACTTTGCTGCTTTGCTGTATAGAAGCTTTTTAGTTTGATGTAATCCCATTTGTCTATTTTTGCTTTTGTTGCCTGTACTTTTGGGGTCATATCCACAAAACCATTGCCTAGCCCAATGTTGTAGAGCTTTTTCTCTATGTTTTCTTCTAGTAGTTTGACAGTGTCAGATCTTATTTTCAAGTCTTTAATCCATTTTGAGTTGATTTTTGCATATGGTGTGAGACACATGTCCAATTTCATCTGCATTTGGATATCTGGTTTTCCCAAGACCATTTATTGAGGATTCTGTGCTTTTTCCATTGTATGTTCTTAGAATCTTTGTCAAAAATCAATAGGTTGTAAATGTGTGGGTTTATTTTTGGGCTTTCTATCCTATTTTATTGGTGGTGTGTCTGTTTTTATGCCAGTACCATGCTGTTTTGATTACTATAGCTTTGTAATATATATTGAAGTCAGATAGTTCAGCTATACATTGCTTTGGGTAGTATGGACATTTTAACAATATTAAACCTTCCAACCCATTAATGTGGGGTATTTTTCCATTTGTTTGTTTCTTTCAATTTCTTTCATCAATGTTTTATGGTTTTCAGTGTACAGACCTTTCACCATCTTGGCTAAATTTACTCCTAAGTTGTTTTTTCTTTCTTTTTTTGATGGTATTGTGAATGGGATTGTTTTCTTAATTTCTTTTTCTGATAGTTCATTGCTAGTGTTTAGAAAGGCTACTGATTTTTGTATAATGATTTTATATCCTATAACATTAACAAATTTATTTATCAGTTCTAACAGTTTTTTGGTGGAATCTTTAGGGGTTTTTAAAATATAAGATCATGTCATCAGCAAACAGAGGCAATTTCCCTTCTTTCCTATATGCATTTATCTATCTATCTTGCCTAATTGCTCTGGCTACAGGCACATGAATATTTTTCGTTAGCTCAAGAATTCATGAATTTTCAAAGCAGTTGGGTGTCATTGGTGAAGCTGATTCATTCCCTTGCATGCTCATATTTTGCATGCAATGGATACGTTGGTGCTATAATTTCTCATCTGAGATAGGAAAAGCCAGGAGGGTATAATACGAGCAACATGGAAAGTTGAAATGCATTAAAAAACTAGAGCAGTTTGATGGCTGCAGTTCCAGAAGACAATTTTGGGCAATATATGGGGTGGCAAATAGAAATTATGCCACCTTAGTGCTTGGTTCCCAGCCTAGGGCAAGCCTGTCTAGATTTTATTCATACCACTCTCAAAGTTGAAATCTCAGTGCTAAGCAAACTTCAGATTTGGATAAGATATTACTGGGCAGAAAAAAATATTTCATTCATTGTGTACCTACTAAGTACCAGGCATTGTTTCAGGGCTTCAAGTTCCCATGAAGCAGCCACTAGCCACATGTGGCTAATAGGCACTTAAACGGAGGCTAGTATGACTGAGGAACAGATTTTTAAATTTTATTTAATCTTGATTATTTTAAATTTAAAACACTGATACTTGATTTGGTGTTTGGAAAGTTTTTAAGTAACTTTTGGGACTACTTGGATATATGAATCTAGTTTTTCAACTATAAATTTTAAGAAATCTAAATATAGGTCAAGCATTTCCTATGAATATTTAGTGTCTGAATTGAGGTGTGTTGTAAATATAAAATACACACTGGCTTTGAAGACTTGGTAGGAAAAAATGAATGTAAAATATTTAAGCTTTTCTACTGATTATGTCTTAAAATTATAATATTTTGAATATATTGAATTAAAGAAAACATGTTATAATTAATTTTATCAATTTCTTTTCACCTTTCTAAAGTGTGGCTACATCTGTGGCTTGCATTATATTGGACAGTGGGTGGATCTAGGTGCTTTTACATATGCCATTTTACTGAATCATTAAAATAACCCAATGTGGTAGGCACTACTGTTCCCATTTTTATAAGAAAGGGAATTGAATCAAGCTTAGAAAAGTTAAGTATCTCAGGTGTTATACAGCTTGTAAGGCAAAACCAGGATTCAAATCCAGGTGTGTAGGGCTCCATCTCTTCCTTGTTTCTGCTCTGTTGTTTTCTTTTAGGGAAGCCACGGAGAGCTTGCAGGCCTTCTCTCTTGATTCTTTATAATAAATAAAGCTTTGATAGTCGTATTTATGAACAAGAGGCAGGTTGGAACAAAAATTACCTTCTCTTCAAATGGCAGCTGGAAGAATATTTGAGTTCTTGTCAAATGAATGAACAAAGCCCATTTATATGAACATAGTTTTAAAAATTAAGGCTAAAACATATTTGAAATATTAGGGGGTAATTTCCTTAGCCAAAGGGCTCTGAATATTTAGTTTAATGTTTTGGATTGTTTCTTTCTTTCTTTCTTTGGTTTTTTTTTTTGTTCGTTTGTTTGGTTTTTGAGGATTTGAAATTCTGGGGCCATCATGGTATCTAACATCTTCTCTGATATTTCTTCTTTTTTTAAAATAATGCAAGTAAGAGTTATTTAACAAACACAGGGTTGATTCAACATTAGGAGTTCTAAAAATTGCATTCATTACATTAATAGCACCCAATATATAAGCATCACAAAGAATGCCAAAAGGCATTCCCAGGCACTGATTTTTGATGGGATTAATTAAAAATCAGCTCCTCTCCTTACTATTTGATCACTTTCTCCATATAGTGGGAGTTAAGGGAGGAGAGTTGATGATAAAACACAGCACAGAGTTGATTTGAAAGGCCTACAAGACCCTAAACTGAAGGAGGGGAGCAAATTGTTCTCTGGAGGTTCATAATCTCACTCTCGCAGTGAGGCAAAAATGTATTCACAGAGAGCGAGGCAACCATTTAGCACGTCACTTCTTCCACAGTACTAGGAGCCAGCTACATACCTTGAAAATCAGACTTGTCTGCTCTGCACCTGCATGAGCACTTGCCTCTCATGGATTAATTGACTTGCCTTGATCATGGCAGGTTTGGGCAGGCACAGAACTTCAATGACACTTCACTTTGAGGAAATGTCATAGGGCCTATGACAGCAACCAAAAAAACAAAAACAGGTGACCTTAGGGTAGCAGGTCTTCCTCTCCCCAGAAGGTTTTCTTGTCAGGCCCTTGATGTCACTTATATTCCCTGTGCCATCACCCAGGGGACAGGGGAGTAGACATTCTCGCCAAGACCACATGTTTGGCATTCTCTGCCTGGCCCTTTTATCCTTCCCAGGGCTGGCCTTCCCTGACCCTGCCCTTCACACTCAGCAGAGCACAGGCCTGCTGCAGAGCCTGGCTATTTTTACTTCTCTGTGAGGGGATCTCAGGTTACAAATTATATACCGATGAGGTAAGTTACAGGTACGTAGACTCATGTTTCTAATTTAGCTTGGCACTGGTTTTGAACATTAAACAGTCTCTCGCCCTGGCTCTCCCTATTTCTACTCTCCTCCCATCTTTGGCATCTCATTTCGTCCTGATTCTGAGGGTCGCTTTCCTTACAGGGAGGAATCAGAGGGAGTTAAGTTTCACATAGGATGAAGTTCTACACTTACTCCTCATGAACTCGGCTGTGGCAATGCTATTTAAACACACATTCCCATAATGGGGTGAATATTTGTAAGATATTTTAGAAGTTTTCAATTGCTTTCACACATATTGTCATAGTTAAGCCTTGCAACAGCCTGGAAAGACTGGGATTATTGCAATTATCTATAATTTGAAGATGAGAAAATTAGGACTCAGAGGGGTTAATGATTTGACTAGGTGTCCACAGCCAAGATGAAGTACAGAAGTGATGGATGCAAAAGGAACAACCTCTGGTAGGAGGTGCCTCCCTCAAACCTCAGGGTCTGGAGAAGTGGAAGCCTCCTGCCTCCCTCCCTCTCTCCCTGTCTCCCTCCCTCTCTTCCTCTCTCCCTTCCTTCCTTTTTTTTTCTCTTTTCCTGGGCTTCAGACCAATCTCTTGGGTTTTAGGGTGAAATGACTCTTCTTGAAGCCACCTGCGTGACAAGCACACTGTATGTTTTCTGCACTGTCTTACGAAGTCGAGACTTTGGTATGAATTTAATTAGAATGATGTGTTAGAGAACAGGGAACATCAACATTAGATTAAAACAAAGGTTATTAAGAATCAGAACCCAAATGACTGCTTATTTTGGTTTCTTAAAAACTTAACCTGTTCATGAACTCAGTTAGCATTTAAACAATATTTTTGTGTTAGCTTTAATAAGAAACATTGTGGGGACTTCAAAGTGCTTATATGGCACCATACCTATCTTTAAGGAGTTTATAGTAGAAGAAATATTACAGAAAAATTTTAAAATAAAGCAAAATTATTCCCAACCAGATTTTTTTCTATAAACTTGGCAACTCAGAAAGATTCCTAGAAGGGAGGAACAGCTCTAATTTAATATCTAATTTTGAAATGTGGCCATTGTATTTTCATTACCTGCCTCTTGTTACACATACAGACACACACACATGCACCCAGTGTGGCATTTACTTATTCCCTAAGCCTGTCAAGGTGCCTGTTTTATGCTCTCAGACTATAAGATTGTGAACTGCTTAAAGGCAGGAACAATACCTCTTGTTTAGTTTTATTTACTTGCTTATTTCTTTATTTATCTTTGGTATTCCCATAATGTGCAGCATGGACAACACAGCTATAGCAGAAAGAGTATGGGATTTATGCAGGACTTGGACAAGTTGCTTACTTTCTTTGTGCCTCCATTTCCTCATCTGTAAAATGGGGATAATAATATAAACCTCTGTTATAGGGTTGTTGGAAGTATTAAATGAGAATTCTGGCAGATGGGGTTCAATGAAGACTGGCATATATGTTTAATATGTTATGTAAGTATACTTTTATATCCCCCACACTGATTTACATTTGCTTGCATACACAGTTGAGCCCTAAACAGCCTGATTGCTCCTCATATTGCTCCTGACACTCAAACACTAAGTAAATTGTTTTCAGATGAATGAAGCAATGACTTAATAACAATGGAGTTATAATGACATTTGTCATTGATGGCTTTTCTTTCCATTACAGGTCTAGACAGTACTTGGGGGAAGGGAGTATGCACTGTATTTGGGACAGGCTGAGGATTTGATGAAGAACTTCAGAGAGTACTAAAATAAAGAGAACCCAAATGGAGAAACCAGAACTAAAAAGCTATTGAATTTCACATGATTATGTGAACTTTCTCTTTCTCTCTAAACCATTTGAAGCTTTAGAAGGAAATTTTAGATATAAATAACTTTAATTTGTACTCTACTTAGGTTCAGTTGTACCATGGCATCACTTTTGATGAATACTGCATCCAGACTGATTCATTATTTCTAGTGGAAAGAAGGAATGGGTGGGGCTCAGACTCATTCACTCATTCATTATTTTTCCCTTACAGTACAAAAATAAAATAGTTTCATAATTAGAGAATTTTAGTGTTGATATTATATGAGTCATTACATTTTCTCATATGTATGTTCTCAACTTTTTTGAGGTATAATTTATGTACAATAAATTGCCCCACTTTAACTGTGCAGTTTGATACTGGCAATTGTATACAGCTATGTAACCAAGATCGTAATCAAGTAAATTCCATTACTTCAAAAGGTTCTCTCTTGTCCATTTGTAGTTGATTACCTCCATAGGTGATTACTGTCCACAGGCAGCCACTGATCTGACCTCTATCACCTTTGTGTCTGGCTTTTTTCAGGTAGTATGATGTTTTTGTGATTCACCCATGTTGGTGCATGTACCTGTAGTTTGTTCCTTTTTATTGCTGAATATGTTCTATAGTATGGACATGTCACAATTTCTTTATCTATGCACCAGCCAAATGATGTTTGTGGTTTCCAGTTTAGGGTTTTTAATAATGATGCTACAAAAAAAAAGAATATTAGCAATTTAAATAACTTAAAAAATAATGATGCTATGAGCATTCCTATACATGAGTTTTGTTATATGTGTTCATTTATCTTGGAAAAATACCTATGATGTGGGGGATTCTGGGTCATAAGGTAAGTATATATTAAACTTTATAAGACACTGCCAAACTGTTTTCCAAAATGACTTTATCACTGTGCAAATGGAACCAGCAAGGCATGAGAGTACTAGTTGTTCTAATTCTCACCAACACTTTGTATTGTCTGTCTTTTTGATATTTGTTTCCAGTGAGTGTATAGTGATATCTCATTGCAGTTTGAACTTGTGTTTCTCTAATGTCTAGTGGTAACTTTCCATATGTTCACTGGATATTTGCTTATCTTCTTTTGCAAAATGTCTGTTCACATCTTTTGCGCATTAAAAAAAATTTCAAGGTTGTCTTATTGAATTGTAAGTATTCTCTATCTGTTCTAGTTTCAAACATTTTGTCTGATATATGTTTTGAAAATACTTTCTCTCAGTCTGTCTTATCCCTTTGCTTTCTTAACCTTGTTTTTCAAAGAGCACATGTTTTTAATTTAGATAGAGTTCATTTAGTCAATTTTTTTCTTTTATAATTTGTGCTCTTTGTGATCTGTTTAAGAAATATTTACCTCATCCAATATCACAAAGATTTTCTCCTTTTTTTCTTTTAGAAACTTTATGATTTTAGTTCTTACATTTAGGTCTGTGATCCATGTGAAGATACTTTTTGTATATGCTGGCCAAAAAAAGAACCCACAAAGGCTTGGGTTTTATTTTTTTTTTTCCTCATGGGAAAAATGTAGTTGTTTCAGCACCATCTTTTGGGATTACCTTGGGGTAATCCAATTTTGTTTATTTTTTATACAAAAAGTCTTTATAATGTTGATCATTATATACATTCCCTTTTATGCTTTGATGAATAAATGCATACATTAGCTTTATAATTATGTATCCCTTTCATATTTTTAAAGTTTCCACCTCTAAAATGAGCCAATAAAAGCCCTTAAATTTTAAGAGAAACCAAATTAATATGCTGAAATTCAAGCCTCATTTTTTCTTTTTTTTAATTTATAAAGTACTTTTTAAAAATTTCAGAATATTATGGGGGTACAACACTTTGGTTACATATAGTGCCTATGCATTGCCCAAGTCAGAGCTACAGTCGTGGACATCCCCCAAATTATGTGCCACGCACCCATTAGGTGAGAGTTTTCCCATCCCCTCCACCCTGTCCCACCAGCCCAACCCCTGATGAATATTATTTCCTTGTGTGCACATAACTATTGATCAGTTAGTACCAATTTGATGGTGAGTACCAGAGGTCCTTGTTTTCCCATTCTTGTGATACTTTGCTTCGAAGAATGGGCTCTAGCTCCATCCAGGATAATACCAGATGTGTTAATTCACCATTGTTTTTTATTGCTGAGTAATACTCCATGGTATACATATACCACATTTTATGAATCCACTCGTGTATTGATGGGCACCTGGCTTGCTTCCACATCTTTGCAATTGTGAATTGTGCTGCTATAAACATTTGCATGCAGATATCTTTATTATATTCAACCAAGAGACTACTGGAATTGCTAAATGAATTCAGCAAAGTCTCAGGGTACAAAATCAGTGCACAAAAATCAGTAGCCTTCATATATGCCAATAACAGTCAAGCTGAGAAACAAATCAAAGATACATTACCTTTCACAATAGCACCAAAGAAAATTAAATATTTAGGAACATATCTAACTAAGTAAGTGAGTGACCTATATAGAGAGAACTACAAAACACTGAGAAAAGAAATTGCAGAGGATGTAAACAGATGGAAAACCCTACCATGCTCTTGGATAGGTAGAATTAACAATGTTAAAATGTCTATGCTACCTAAAGTGATTTACAGAATCAATGCAGTCCCTATCAAAATACCAACATCATTTTTTGCAGATCTAGAAAAAGTAATTCTATGCTTTGTGTGGAACCAGAGAAGACCCCATCTCTCCAAAGCAATCTTAAGCAAAAGGAACAAATTGGGAGGCATCAATCTACCAGACTTCAAACTATAGTAGAAGGCTATGTAACCAAAACAGCATGGTATTGGCACAAGAACAGAAACATAGACCAATGGAACAGGACTGAGAACCCAGATATAAAACCATCCCCATATTGTCATCTGATCTTTGACAAAGTAGACAAAAACACACACTGGGGAAAAGAATCCCTAATCAATAAATAGTGCTGGGAATATTGGATAGCCACGTGTAGAAGACTGAAACTAGATCCACACTTCTCACCTCTCACAAAAATCAATCTATGATGGATAACAGACTTAAACCTAAGATGTAAAACCATAAGAATTCTAGAAGAAAATGTTGGAAAAACTCTTATAGATATTGGCCTAGGCAAAGAATTTATGAAGAAGACCCCCAAAGCAATCACAGCAGCAACAAAAATAAATACATGGGACCTGATCAAATTAAAAAGCTTCTGCACAGCCAAGGAAACTATCACTAGAGTAAACAGACAACCTACAGAATGGGAGAAAATATTTGCATGCTACACATCTGATAAAGGGCTGATAACCAGACTCTATACAGAACTTAGGAAAGTCAACAAGAAAAAATCAAACAACCCCATTAAAAAGTGGGCAAAGGACATGAACAGAAACTTTTCAAAAGAAGACAGAATAATAGCCAGCAAACATAAAAAATTGCTCAACTTCTCTAATCATCAGGGAAATGCAAACCAAAACCACAATGAGATAACACTTAACTCCAGTGAGATTGGCTTATATCAGAAAGTCCCAAACACAAATGTTGGCAGGGATGCAGAGAGATAGGAACACTCATATACTGCTGGTGGGACTGCAAATTAGTACAACCTCTATGGAAAGTAATATGGAGATACCTCAAAGAACTAAAAGTAGAACTACCATTTGATCCAACAATCTCACTACTGGGTATTTACTCAATTTTCTTTATTAACAGTGGTACTTTGTTAAAAATCAGTTCATGACCTAAGTCTGAGTCTACCTCTGAATTCTGTCCCATTGATCTGTAGGCCTTAGGCCAATATCATACTGCCTTCATTAGTGAAGGTTTATAGTAAGTCCTAAAATTAGATAGTGTAAGTACTCCAACTTTATTCTTTTAAAAATTATTTTGCCTATTCTAGGTCTTTCACCTTTCCATATATGATTTAGAACCAGCTTATCAATATTTTCCAAGAAATTTGTTAGGATAATTGTGGAGGCCATTAATATGTAAGGTAATTATTGATATGGTTGGGTTTAGGTCTACCTCTTATTCATTTTCTATTAGTCCACTTAATATTTTGTTTCTTTATTCCTTCTTTCTAGCTTTTTGAGGATTATTTGAATATTTTTATGTGTTTTTTTTCTATTGGCTTTTAACTGTATGGATGCCAATATCCTGGTTGTAATATTGTAGTATAGATATTCAAGATGTTATCATTAGAGAATAAAGGAAAAAGTTAAATTTTAAAAAGACATTATTAAAACCTGAATAGGTAGGTCATATACTGAAAGAAAATATTTACAAAAACATGTGTCTGGCAAATGACTGGTATCCAAGATTTATAAAAAACTACAACTCTATAATAAAAAGGCAATTAATATGATAAAATGTTGGCAAATTATTTGGACAGACACTACACAGAAAAAGATATATGTAGAGTCAACAAACACAAGAAAAAGTGTAAAACATCATTAGTAAAGTGGAAAGGGCAAATCGACACCACAGTGAAATACCACGACACACCCACCAGAAAGGCCGAATTTAAGATTAACAATGTCAAATGTTGGGAATGGTGTGGGGTAACCAGAACTCTCAAACACTTTTGGTGGGAATGTAAAATGGTACAACTATTTCAGAAAAAGGAACAGCCATTAAAGATACACCTCACCTATGATTTAAAAATTTTACAACTAGGTCTTTTCCAAGGGGAAATGAAATAGATGTCTATAAAAAACCTTGCATAAAAATGTTCATAGCAGCTTAGCCAAAAATGGATACAGCTTCTGTGTCCATCAATATAAAAATGGATGAACAAACTGTGGCATATCTAAACAGGATACCACTCATCACTACAAAGGAACAAACTTCTGATATGCATAACAACATAAATGAATCTCAAAAACATGCTGAGTTAAAGAAGCCTGACACTAGAGTACAAACTGTAAGTTTCCATTTATATGAAGTGCTAGAACAGGCAATACTAATCTATCGTGCAAAAGAAAATCAAAACAGTGGTTGCCTGAGGGGGTGAGTGGTGGGTGTGAATAGATTCAGATGGGGCCTGAGGGAATTTTCTGTGGAGATGATAGTGTTCTCTATCTTAGTTTTGGATTACACAGTTGTATACTATTTGTCAAGGTTCATAGAATGATATACTTAGAATTTATGCATTTCATTGTATACAGATTTTACCTCTACAAATATAAAGAGTTGTAAACAAAAAATCATTTGGTTAACATGTGTATTTGATATTAAGAAATCACTTTTAATTTTTACCTATTGTCTCAGTTTTTTCTGTATAACAACCAACATTATGTCAGTGGCATGTGGCAATAGGCATTTATTTCTTGCTTGTGTGTTTGTGAGTTGCTTGGAGTGGATCTGCTTCAGGCTATAGATTTGTGAGTTTGTTGGGGTGGCTTCAAGCTTCAGGTTGGGTCCAGGATTTCTGCACATGTTTCTTATCTTTCTTGAACCAATGGTTATTGGTGGTGTGCTGTTATGTAAAAGTAGGAACATGTACAGGTAAGCCAAATCATATAAGCACTTTTCAAGCTTTGCTTGGGTCATGTCCACTAACATCCCTTTGATGAAAACAATTCATATGACCAAACCCAAATTCAAGGAGTGGGGAAATACTTGATGCCAAAGCAGGGTGTGTGTAAATAACCCTAATAAGGGTATATGTGTGAAGACTTATGACCATTCAATCTACCAAGGTGTGATTATAGTATTTTGTTAAAATTTTTCAGAGTCTTCATTTTGGAGATAAGTACTGAAATATTTATGAGTAAATCATAGATGGCTGGGATTTGCATTAAAATAATCTGAAGAGGGAGAAATGGGTATAGGTATAGAGGAAAAACTATTGGCTAGGAGTCTATAGTGATTGAAGGTAGGTGTGGGTCCTAGGGGGTTCACTATACCATTATTTCTACTTTTATATATATTTTAACTTTTCCATAATGTTAAATAATAAGCCAAAAGAAATCACGTGTTAAATTTGTTACTTTTAGATATGAGGGAACTGAAGTTCTGAGAGGGTGTATTGTTCCATGATGAGACAGTTAGTTATTAGCAGAATGGAGCTAGGATCCAAGCCAATACTTTCCAGTTAATGTGGCTTTCAGTCAGTTCTTTGGTAATTTTCTCAAATATTTATTTAATACTAGGTTCTGTGCAAAGTGTTATGGATAAGAAAACAAAGGTTTCTATTCCCTCAAATTCCCCAGTCTAGTGGATCAATGTATATCTAAACAATTATTGGTAGAATGCAAGGATAGAGTATGCTAAAATGCTCTCATGGGGGTATGCACAAAACAAACAAGTATATAGGAGAAGGTATCCCCAAGTCTGATTGAAAAAATTGGAAAAGGCTTTATAGATGAGGTAAAGTTTGGACCGAGAATTGCAGAACTAGGAGGATAAGCCAAAGACTGCATCGTAGGTAGCAGAAGCAGCATGCGCAAAGGTGTTGAAGTGTAAGGGAACATGGCATTATGGCACTTTGGAGGAATTATATGTGACTCAGTGCAGTTAAAGGTTAACTGCGGGGTGTGTGTATTGAGGGGTTCTAGGGAGAGAAGGTGGGAATGATGAGGCTACACTTATATGCTGTGCAAAAAGTTGAAATTTCATTCTTTGGATCAGTGTTGCCTTGCCTAATTATAAGAATCACCTGGGGCTCTCATTAAAATACAGGGGCTTAAGTCCTAGCTCTAATCTAATGAATCAGAACCTCTAGGGGAGAGAGAAGTTTGGGAAACATGACTATGGGAGCTACTGAAGAATTTTAAGCAGAGTGATGTGATCAGATATGCATGTTAGAAAGACCACCCTGACAGCAGCATAGAGGCTAGATTGGTAAAAGTTAGGTGCACAAAACTAGAGTCAGGAAGATGAATCAGATGGCTGTGGTGAGAGTACATAGGAGGCATAATGAGTTCCTAAACCATGACAGCAGCAACAGTGATGGAGAGGAAGAGGTGTTAAGGAGCTGGGATCGGTAGGCGCCTGTGAGTAATTGCCTCTAGCGTAAAAGAGGAGGCTTCTCCTTTAAGTCTCCAGCTTGATTGGTGGTAGGATAATGTTATTGTTCACTTTCAGGGAGGGAGTACAAGGATTCAGAATGAGGAGGTGTAGAAGGGGAGATAATGAGCTCACATTGGGTTTTGTTGGACATAGAGAGAAAAGTGTCCAGAGGGCAGGTCTTGAGCTCGAGAGCAAACTTTTAGCTAGACATAGAAATTTAGAAAGTGTCAATACCGAAGTGTTAGTTAAAACTCTAGGTTTGCAAAAGATTTCTCAGGTAGATGGTGTAGTTTGAGAATAAAAGAAGTCAGAGTACAGGAAAGCAGCATCATTTAAGGGAGAGACAGAAAAGGGACTTGCAGAGAAGGAGGAGAGAGGAGTATTATGGAAATTAGTGAGAAGAAGGTGGGCAAATAGTCACAAATGAGGACAGAAATATGCTCACTGGATTTGGCAAAAGCAGAGGTTATTATTGACCTTAACTAGGGTAGTATCAGTGGAATACTGAAGGCAGAATCTGTAGTTTTGGATTGAGAACTATGTGGGAAATGAAGAGGTAGAGAACAAATGTAGGTAACTCTTTCTAGAAGCTTTGGGAATAAAGCTCTCTGTACTCTTATTTAAGTAGGACACAGGGCATTTGAGGGGGAAGGGGAGGCACATAATTAAGTATCTTGCTGGTTTTCTCTGACAGGGCCTGTGCTTTTTGACAAGTGTGAAGGTTTACTGGTTCACATGTTTGAAATAGCTGATATGAATACTTTTTAGGCCTTTTGTTGAAAATTCATTAACTCGTTATTCATTGTAAATTTATGGCATGGATTTAATAATTTGGAGTAAATTTGTATGAAAGAGTCCAGATGTGACTACAGTATGTATGAAAGAACACATATTATTTTATTCATTAAGCAATTAAGTACCTATAGTGAGCATTCTTATGCTGGTGGCATTCATATATGTTTGTATATATCAGGATGGATTTTTTATACATGCTTGTATAAATTTTAAAACTAATGATATACTGGAAATTCATCAGATCATTCCCAAGTTTTCAAAATCAAAATTCTGATAGGATATTGATAGGCTACTGAATGTGAATTTTGCAACAAGCTTTCAGGAAAACTACATGTTAATGTTAGTATTTTTTCTACATGATTAGATTTTTTTTCCCTTAATAGCTCATGGGGGTCTGTAATAAAGTTTTAGAATGCATATCTGTTTATTTAAAAGTCCCATTTTATATGTTGTCTGTTTACATCATAACTCAAGCCCTTCTTTTTGGATTATGGTCATGTACCACATAATGACGTTTCAGTCAATGATGGACTGCATATATGACAGTGGTCCCATAAAAATATAAGGGAGCTGAAAAATTCCTGTTATCTAGTGATGTTGTAACATTGTAGTGCAAACATGTGGTGATGCTGACGTAAACAAACTTACTGTGCTGCCTGTCATATAACAGTATAGCACATACAATTATGCACAGTACATAATACTTGATAATGATAAAAGGACTATGTTACTGATTTATATGTTTACTATATTTTTTATCATTATTTTAGAGTATACTCCTTCTACTTAAAAAAAATAGTTAACTGTAAAGCAGTATCAGTCAGGTCCTTCAGGAGGTATTCTAGAAGAAGGCATTGTTATCATAGGAGATGACAGCTCCATGCATGTTATTGCTCCTGAAAACCTTGTGGGACAAGACAGTGATATTGATGATCCTGACCCTGTATAGGCCTAGGCTAGTGTGTGTGTGTCTTAGTTTTTAACAAAAGTATAAAAAGTAAAAAAACAAAAAATTTAAAAATAGATAAAAACATATAGAATAAGGATATAAAGAAAGAAGGCATTTTTGTATAGCTATGTAATGTGTGTTTTAAGCTAAATGTTACTTCAAGAGTCAAAAGTTAAAAATTAAAAGTTTACAAAGTAAGTTACAGTAAGCTAAAGTTATTATTGAAGAAGGAACAATATTTTAAAAATAAGTTTAGTATAGCCTCAGTGCACAGTGTTTATAAAGTCTATAGTAGTGCACAGCAATGCCCTAGGCCTCCACTTTCACTCATTGACTCACCCAGAGCAACTTCCAGTCCCGCAAACTCCATTCATGCTAAGTGCCCTATACAGGTGTACCATTTTTTAATCTCTTATACCATATTTTCACTGTACCTTTTCTATATTTAGATTTTTTTAGATACACAAATACTCACCATTGTGTTAACAATTGCCTAGATATGCACTACAGTAACATGCTGTACATGTTTGTAGCTTAGGAGCAACAGGCTATACCATATGGTAAGCTATACCATCTAGGCGTGTATAAGTACACTCTATGATGTTTGCACAATGATGAAATTGCCTAATGGTGCATTTCTCAGAACATTTTCCCCCTCGTTAAGTGGCCCACAAATGTACTTGTTTGATTACAATTGAGACCACTTATTACATTTCTTCAACCCCATGTAACTTAGCAGGATCAAAAAAAAAGAACTTCTTAAATTCAGTTCTTAAGCTTGTTGACACCTCTGCCCTCTCCTCGCCTTCTCTCCCATAGTCTTCTGTGAATTTGGCAACATCTTTAGGCTGGCAAGAATCATGGGAAATAAACGAAAAGCAGATGAGTTGTAGTTGTGCTATCACCAAGACTTTTGTTGTCTGAGTAAAGAAAATGTTTTAGTTAAGGGCCTAGAGAAGTGGACCCTGAAAGGAATTTGATGGTCATTGATGGGAGGGTAAGACATGGTTCCTGCTGTGGTGGCTACTACTGTACCTGGGATGGGTTGGGGTGAGGCAAGAAAAGGAAAAAGACAACCAAAGAATGGGGTCTGGAATGGAGAGTTAAGACAATCATTAAAAGTTTCTATGTTCTGCAATATGGCAAATGAGATTATCTGAAAATACCTAGAAATAAGTGATAAAATACGAGAAATATTTTCTCAAATGCATAGCTAAACTCACAAGAAATTAAAAAAATATTTTTGAGAACCAAAAGTCACAAAAAGTATGAAACTGTACTAGTAACTAAGCACTAAACTTATGGGTGCCCAAAGGTCATTAGCCATAATAGTGACCAGTTATGAAATTTTAAAAGTCAGCACTGAAAATCTGGATTAAAATATAAGACAAAAAGGAGTGATAAGAGTAAAAGTGTTCTGAGAGCTTTTGATCATGTGGAAAGAGGAAGAGATGTTTATTAACTTTAGATTGTGTTATATGAGAATGCATGTTAAAATTTAAAGGAAACTCCTAAAATAATAGAAGTATTTGATAATACTTTTAATGTGCTAGAGGGAAATATGTAATAAACATGTCAAGACAAAATGAGGCACAAAATGAAAAAAACAAAAAAGCATGTACAAAGAGGCTAAGTAGAAACTGCAAAATAACATGGAAAAATTAAATTCAAATGTCCTAATCACAATAAATGACACACAGATTTTCACATTGTGTAAAAAAATGCATGAATAATGTAGCCTCAAAATATCTGAAACAAAAATTGGAGAATTATAAAGAGATGGACAAATCCACAATTAAATTGGGAGAATTTGAGGCCTATATCTTACTAATTGGTAGGTAAAACAGAAAAAAAAGGATATAAAAATATGAAAAAATTGAACTAAAGAGCTTGATGAAATGGACATATACAACTGGTCCTTGAACAACACAGGTTTGAGCTGTGTGGGTTAAAAAAAACTCTTGCTACTTACTTGTTAAACTTCTTTACCAATGAATTGAGACAGAGTGGCCTGTGGGAAGAAGAAAAATATATTTTTTGAATAATGAACTGTGAATGAACAATCTTAACTCAGTGCTATATGGATTTACCCTTTTTAATTGTCAATAATGCTTTGAAGTAGGTAATGTCTTAATTTTTCAGATTAGGAAAAGGAGGCTTAGAGCCCCAAACTAGCAGTAGTGGAGGCTGGGTTACTTTAGCCCTAGGCTATTTTGCAGAAAGACCATGCTTCTTTTTTTAAAATTATTTCAAAATATTAAGGGGGTACAAATGTTTTTGTTACGTGGATACACTGAATAATGCTGAACTCAAGGCTTTCAGTGTTCCTGCCACCAGGACAGTGTTCATTGTACCCAATAGGTAAGGTTTTTTTGTTTTGTTTTGTTTTGTTTGAGACAGGGTCTCACTCTGTAGCCCAGGCTAGAGTGCAGTGGCATCATCATAGCTCACTGCAACCTCAAACTCCTGGGCTCAAGCAATCCTCCTGCCTCAGCCTCCCAAGTAGCTGGGACTACAGCCATGCACCACCACGACCAGCTAATTTTTCTATTTTTTGTAGAGACAGAATCTCCCTATATTGCCCAAACTGGTCTTGAACTCCTGGACCCAAATGATCCTCCCAGCTCAGCCTCCCAAACTGCTAGGATCACAGGCGTGAGCCACTGAACACAGCCTCTGATAGGTAAATTTTTATCCCTCATCCACCACCATCCTTCTTTCTTGACAACAAAATGATTCTTAAGAAAAGATAGAATTTTTCTTGAGTTGGATTAAGCTGAGTAATATGAGCTCATTTAACTAAAAGTAGTTTAGTTTTTCTGTACCTAAATCAGACTCTCAGATTATCTCTCTTAAAAAGAAAACAAAATGTGAAATGCACTATTCATTCGAAAGGTGTATAAAATGAATACTGCTTAAAGAATATTAATAAAATGAACATTTGTGAAACCATCACCCAGGAAATAAATCATTCTTTGTACCATAGAAAATGCCTGAATGTCCCTCCTTCCCAGCTCCCTCAGCGCCTCCCAGAAGCAGCCCGTATGTAGACTTTTGTGCTACATAGTCTCTTTAATTTCTTTATAGCTTTACTACCTGTAAAGATATCCTAAGCAAGATACTATTTATTTTTAGAATAATATGCAATGCATAATTCTGTACTGGATCCTTATACAGAAAAAAAAGCTTATAAAAGAACATTTTTTGTGACAACAAGCAAAATTTGAATTTGGAATATATATTAGATAATAGTATTGCATCAACAATGTTAAATTTTCTCATTTTGTTAAATGCACTGTGATCAAGTAATAGTAACTCCTAAGTTTTAGGAAACACAACTACTTATGGATAACAAAATTAAATAGAGTTCAAAGCACAAACCTGATTGCTTCCAGAAGATGAAGACTCCCAAGAAAAGATGAATTGAACAGAATTGTTCACTGGCCTCTTGTCTCCGAGATTTTACAAGATTCTATTCTGGAGAAATTGATGAAATTATGAATGTGTCCCTGCCAGGGTAAGGAAGGCACAGTTTTATAGGGGGATAGACTGGGGAGGGGATGCAAGGATGAAAGATTCTTGCACAAGGTTGTGCAGCTGTACAGTTTTTGTGCTGCACAAACCTACCGGGTAAAATGGCAGCAAGAGGGAGGTTGGAGGGAGTGCTGGAAGTCAGCCTCCATACTTTTCCCCAAGAAGTAGGTTCTGGAAGGGATGCCTGTGTGTAATTCCTTCACCCAGTGAGTGTATTTGTTTTTCTAGTTCGCTCATCTAGAAGGGGCTTATTTTTCTTTGCAATTTGTCTGTCTGAAGGAGGTGCCTTTTAAAGAATTTCTGTGAACACTAAATTCTTGTTGAGCTAGTTCTGCTAGCATCTTATTAGCTCTCAAGCAGCTTCCAGAGAGTTCTTATTTTAGCCCCTTCCACTGTTCACGTCTGGATGCAGAGACCCCTGGTGCTACTAGTTCCTGTGCCTTCTGAACACAGCTGGACATAAATCACAGTGGTCCTCAACTTTCTCCACTGCCAGTTTGTGATTTAGCTCTCTTGTTTGGCTAAGTCAGGGACCACTGGACCGCCTGATTTCTGTTTCCAAAACCTCATTGCTATGTTTGCTCTCTTGTTCTCCCTGTCTTTGAGATTTGCCTTTTTAAGAATTCCTTTAGTGAAATTTTAGTAGGGTTTCAGATGAAGCAACTGAGAGGCATATTTCAGCCTTCCATCTTAACACCGAAGCGTCTCAGATATCTAGTACTGAAACGTAATCACTGGTTTTTATTCTTCCTTTAAAATCTGTGTGTCCCATGGGAGATAATATGAAAGAAGGTAAAGACTGGGTTTTTAAAGCTCCAGGGATAAAGTCTTTAGATAGAGAAAAAATTCTCAATGTCTGTCCCTGCTTTCCTGGATAATGAGCGCTCAGTTGGATACGCTGCAGCCCCCAGGTCCCCGGTTCAGGGTTCAGACCTGATTAGGCCTGGAAGTGGCCTATGTGCTCTAGTCTCATTAGGTGGCAGTATCTAGAATGAGTTGAGTTATTCCAAACCTGCTAAATGTGGGCTGTGTAACCTTAGTGCTATGGTCTGAATGTTTTTGTCTCCCCAAAATTTGTATGTTGAAATCCTAACTCCTACAGTGATGATAGTAGGAGGTGGGTCCTCTGAGAGGTGATTTCCTAGTTGAGAGCTCTATTTTTGCCAAACTGAGAAGGGTAAAGAGATGCATTTCCTGTACTAGAACACAAAATCCAAAAAGACCCCTAAAATCTGTTAAAGTAAACCTTATTCCAAGAACCTATAAAAACTTTGTATTAATTTCTTTAAAAAACACCTTATTAATATTTCATAAACTTTACAGGCCAGTCCACAGTCATGAAATTTAGTGCTAGTCTAAAAGCAATTGAGTTCAGTGTCAGAGGTGAATGATCTCAGTTTACTGCTGAGAATTATTTATACTTCAGTAAAAAGTTTCTTGGTTTAGATTACCTAGCTGATTAGAAAATTATGTTAATGAAGGAAAAATTAGGGGTATGATAACTGTATGGGTCAGTTAATTTTTCTTGCATCCATGATCTTAACTAAAACTTTTGGAACTTGCCAGCCTGGCTGTGTTTTTTACAATTATACTCCAGCTGTGGCAAGGGGAAAGGTGGAGAATGGGTCTGAGCCAGTTCAGGAAATTCATGCCTTGCTGATGTAAATCAAAGGTTTTATTCATTCCTTTCTTTATTCATTCATTGATTTATTTAATAAGCATATATTGAGCAAATTTTTTTTTTGTTATTTAGTAGAGTTTTATATCATGATGTTATATAATTCTCACAACGATTTCATTATCTACTTACTCAGGGTCAGAATAATTAAGAAAATCCCAAATCTGTGTTATCTGGTAAAAAGTTAAGTCAGAATTCAAAGCCAGGTTTTCTGACTCTAACTTCAGGCTTCTTTCTCCTATCTTATGGTAATTAGCTTAGAGATCACCACTAAAATAGCTTAATTATTTTATAGAAGAGTCCCAATTCAGAAAAAAACAAGTAAAAAGTCATGGGTTATTGTACTACTATATTTTTATTATATATACCAAAATAAAGATGTTTAGAAATGCTCTAGTAACCTTCAAAAGAAATTGAAACTCTACATAATTGCTAACAGAATAATATTCTAGTTTAGTCTCTAAACTTCCACCAAAATATATTCTTTAACTTAGTGGGAGAGATTATAACTATATTATTTTGACATGGTGAAACATTATTTTCCCCATCTTTTTTACTCCAAAGATAATTTCACTATTTTATTAAGAATTATGCTAATAATGATAAACTTTAGTTATTAAAATGTTTGTCTAGAAGAACCCCCATTTAGCTAATTGAAATATCTTGGTCAATTTCCCTTAATGTGACCTTAAGTCATTTTAAAAATTTATCTTTTATATTTATTTTAACAAAATGATTTTTATTGAGATAATATTCCAGGAAATTTTACAAGGATGAGGCACATGTCAAATTTTACCAGGCATAGCTTCTGTCATTATGTATTTTGTTTTCATTTTTAGCAGTTATCATCTTTAATACTACAGGTCTAAATGTCATCAAGAATTTTTTCCTCATAGAAATACTAAAAACTTGATAGAGTTTTTTCTTAACTGGGCAACCTAATTCTAAAGTTCCTGGAAAAAATACACAATAATACCCAGGGAAATGCTGAAAATGACAATAACGAGGGAGTACTACCCCTATCAGATGTTAAAACCTATTATAAATCTACAATAATTAAAACAGCATAGTCCAGGAAAGTGAAAATAGATCAATCAATAAGGAAACACAAAATCTATAAACCCAGATACATAAAATAATTTAGTATGTAATAAATGTGGCATTTAAAATTCCGGGGTAACTGATAGATGGTCCTGAGTCAAGTAGGTAGCCAGTTCACATAAAGGAAATTTATATGGTTCTTAAATATGTGAAAAGATGACCAACCCTATGTATACTAAGAGAATTTAACCTATAAACTTCACAAAGATGAAAACATTGACAGGGGTATTGGGAATCAACACTCTCATATACTGCTGGTGGAAATGTAAATTAGTTCAACTTCTATGGGCAGTTTATCCAAGTTGATTAAAATTTAGGATGAACACACTCTTTGACACAGCAATTCTATTTCTGGGCTCATATTACAATTGTGTCCTTGGAAGGTATATGAGAACCTGCTTATACAGTAGTTGCTACTTCCAGTGAGGAAAAATGGGTGGCTAGGGGAAGGGAGTGAGTGAATTTAATTTTTTATTCTATATACTTTCATGTCTGCTCAATTTTACACATATGCATATGCATGCATTACCAGTTCAAAAATAAAAATACTAGAACCATAAAAAGTTTCTTCTGTTTAATTTTTACTCAAATATAAATTTACCATGTATAATTTCAGTTTTACATTTTATTCCTTTTTTTCCTACAAAGTCTAGTTTTTCTTTTCAGGTCAGGTTTTCCAATTTCTAACCAATTTTACCAAGTACAATTGTAGTCATCATTTTCATTTTATGTTGGTTATTATTCATTGTGAATTAAGCTAAAAGGCTGACATTTTTATTTATTTCTTGCCTGTTCCATGAGAAAATTATAAGCAAGGACCCTCTGGTATGTTCTAACTGTCATCATCATTAGCAAAGCAAGAGCAAAAATCAAAGAATATCTTCATCTTCAAAATGGTGAGGTCAAAATGTTCTATTGAAGTGACAAAATTCCCCTTTAAGATAACCTTGAATGTTCTTATGAAAGTCATCTAAGTAATTTTTTTGTTTCTTTCTAGGGGCTCTTGCATAACTGTTTTCCTTTATGTTCTGTGTATAAATGGAGCTTTGGCATAGATGAAGACAAATCAGGGTGTAATATATTGGATGAACTTCTCCTTCCCTGATTAAGGTATATTGGTGCTTACAGTTCTCAGAAATCTGGCAGCATCCAATATCTCTTAGCAAACCAGATCCCGAATGGTTGTCCAACTAGGTGACTAACATTAAGCCCCCACTTCAACCTCCAAAATGAGAGAGATTCTTGTTTCCATTTGAAGAAAACATCAATGATTGGAAAGGTTGATATAAATAATCCTGTGGATATTTACAAAATTTGATTACCCTGGACATTTCAGTTTTTATAGATCTAGTAATCCCAAATAGGGCTGAGATGATTCATTATGTCCCTGGAATATTAGGGAAGTGGACTGGGTTCAATAATTAATTATGTCATTCAAAAGTATTTATTTAGTTCCTACTTTACACCAGGCTTTGGGCTACACAGGCATTGAATTTACAAAGATAAGTAAAACATGCTTCTGTGTATCAAGGGACCCTGGCATTTATTTAATCCCTGCATTTTCCTGTTGCATTGCCAGGTATGTGGATGGAAATGAATGTGGTTATTTGTTAGATCTTTCACATAGAGCCCTGAGACAATTAAAGACTTCAGTTTTAGAGAGCAGCTTAAGAAAACTTTTTTTTTTAACCAGCTAAGGGTGAAGTTCACTCTTGCAGTTCCCTCTGTATCCTGTGCCATTAAGATGCCAATTGATTGCTAATTACTCTGCATTATCCATAAGCCAGCTACAAACATTTTTAATGGCATGCCCTTTGTTGTAATTTAGGGGCAGTTATTGCCATCTATCTCTTTGTACTTTGGAACACTTCTTTCTGAGCCTACAAAGTGTTTGGCTGACATGCAGGGGCCTGAGGAAGCTTTAAGCAGAATCTTGGTCCCATGAAACATAATCCTACCACACCCTGAAACGGATAGATGACTATGTCATGCCAGTGTGCACACACAGGCTGGTAAGGGGAAGATTTGTTAGCCAGAATTGTGAAAGGTGCTACTGCACAGCCAGTCAGTTCTGCCAAAGGAGAAAGCTACCTGCCAAGGGCAAACACGTGAATGGCCATGAAAATCATGTTCTCCTTCTGTCTAAGTTGGTTCTAAGCACTGAGAGTAGAGACTGAAGCACAGTAGACACAGAAGTAATTAAACCCTGTCCTGCCTAATGAAGTGCATGTGTTTTGAGTATAAAATTTTTCTATATCTGAGATGAACAACTGATTCTCAAGGAACTCCAAAGCAAAAGTGTAAAAAGATGGCTAAAAAATAATTATGGCTTGGATTGGCCTGATAACTTGAACTTTGTGGTGGATAGAGAGACACAAAACTGTCAGGAATTAAACCAAAATGAAACCTGGCTTCAGTAATTTCCATTGCTCCACTAGAGTCTCATGGAAAGCTGAGGATAACTGGGCTAGCATTATTGAAAATAAAGAATAATGTAGGTCATTTTAAAATCTGGAATAGTGTTATTAAGCGTGGCATAGATCACATCTTAAATCATCTCCCCGAATGTCCACCCTTGTCTTGTTTGATTAAAAAGAGAATAGATTTTTTGGAGAATCGTTTTATCTACAATTCTGTAATTGTTCTCTAAACAGAGAACTATTTAGAAGGACTAGTTTCCTAGCAATGTGTGACCTTTCTAACTTTATCTCTTGTCATCTCATGCAGGCCCTATCTTCTGCTAAAACCATGCCTTCACTGTGTTTCTCACTAAAGATTGTTCTCAATTCTTTTCCAGATTTACTGGATGGAGCATATTCTCTATAAAAACAGATTTGTGCTTATCTTTTGTAGATCTTCTTGTTGCCCCATCCAGACTCTCTTTACCAGGCCAGGGCACGAACCCTGCAGCTTCTGAGAACATTCACTGTTAGCTTACAGCTGCCCTTTCTCTGTAGAATCACCCTTGGCTAAATGGGAGCCTCTGAATCCTGGAGGACACATCACCCACCTACAGCCAATGACTAAGAGAGTACAAAATTCAGCCCTTGTCTTAAGGTAACACCAATTCTGAAGTAAAATTCATGCTTCAGAGCTCTTTGTTGCACCAGGCTGCAGTTAGGCTCTAGCTGGGCCCCAAGTATATTTAGCTTTCTTCTGCTTTATCCTGCTGCCTTCACTCCTCTTCCCCTGGGAACATTAACACAAGAATCCCTGTCTCAGGCTCTGCTTCAAGGTAACCTGACAATCACCATTGTTATAAACATTTATGGCAGGTGGGTAGGAATCTGGGGGTGGTAGTGGTATTGGAGTTGGTTTAGCACATGATTTACCCTAATAAGTGTTTGCTAAATGAGTGGATTTTCCAGGCTTGATCCTTGGGTTAATAGTAGCACAGCTATCATCAAAAGATCTATTTCTCAGGCAGGGCCAGGCTCCCTGATTCACTCCTGGATTGGAAATAAAATGACTAGGAAAATTTCATAAGGCTTATTGCTGAATGGAAGGAAATTGATGACTGTTAATGATGTTAATTAGTCAACATGGATTATTAAATGCCAACTTTTCTCAGCATGTTACTAAGTACCTAGGTCTGTGGTACGTTCAATGAAAAAAAATCATTTTGTAAGTGAAATTAATCTTAATGTGGAGATAAAACTTACTCCAATGAAACAATTGAGGGAATTATAAGACGGTATGTAATCACGTGCTAAAATGTACTTTACAGATAACAAGTTGCAAAGGAGTTCAGAGAAGTAAGAAATCAATGTGGGCGTTGGGCGTTTACAAGTTAGGCAAGTCTTCTTGGAGTAATAGGTGTGTGTGGGAGGGGCAGGAGAGGGAAGCCATTCCAAGTGGGAGAAGCGCTAAGAACAAAGGTGTGGAGACAGTAACGAGGATGCCAGTGTTTGCCAGGATACAGAAGATTAGAAACTGTTTCCCCTGAGTTTGCTTCCTCTTCATATCACCATCCCACTTTCCTATTTCCATTTATTATTCACTCATTTATTCATTCAGTCACCAAATACTTTTTGAGCACCTATTCTGTCCCAGGAACTTCACTATGTCTCAGGGAGGGAAAGAACAAAATACGTATCCTTGCTCTCAAGGCACTGACAGTGTCCGGCTAGATAAACTCAACAAACAGACAATTACAATACAGGTTGTCTCAGTGCTTTCAGAGTAAGCATAGGGGGCTGGGAGAGAACAGAAGAGAGGTGTGGTATTTAGACTTGTGGGAAGGTCAAAAAAGGCTTCCTGAGGAGGTGATATCTGAAGACCTAAAGGTAGATAGAATTTAGCCAGGTGAGGGAGGATGCAAGAAAAAAGTTCAAGGGATGTGTGGTGCTTTGAGCAAAGTGAGTGTTGCAGTGTGACTGGTGTGTGTGGGGGACAGAGAGACTGCGGATGAACAGTAACCTGTGGCCAGATCAGGAACTGCCATGTAACTCAGCAAAGCAGTGTGGACTACATCTCCAGGGCATGATAGCCACTGGTTGATTGAAATATTAAAATGACATGATCAGATTATTACTTCTGAAACATTGCTTTAGCTGGAGTAGTTTGAATAAGTTGGTAGAGACCAAACTGGAAGCTAAAGGACACATTAAGAAACTTTGTTACACTCATGGCAAATGATGGTGGGAATAGAAAGACGTAGAGTTAAGAGCAACATAAATTGGTATTTTGTTGGTTTTGGGAGAAGAGAATAAGAATGACTGAGAATAATCCTGGAGAATTTAGCTTAAGCAACCAGCGTGGGGGGCGATGGTATTTTCGTCAAGTTAGGGAACACGAGAGGGAGAGCAAGATTGGGGAACAGATGACTGTTCAGTTTTGGACATGATGGGTTTGAGAATCCTGGGGATATTCAAGTGGAGGTGTTGAACAGATGGGTCTGGAAGTTGGAAGAAAGTTTTGGTGTGGAGATATAGCTTTGGAGTTTCTACTAACAAATCACTCACTTCATTGTTATGTTACTATGTTTAATGGTATCACAGCCCTCCACATTGCTCAGGCTAGAAACACTTACTTCCCTAAGGGGTCTGTGGATGGGCTTCATGGTATTCACTAACCTCCCTGAAATGATATGCAAAATTTGGGGTATTAGTGAATAATGCATACTCCAGGTACTGTAAGCCATAGATTTTTATGGGATTTTCAAAAACTTTCTTGACCCTCCCCTCAACCCTACCCCCAAAAGTAAAGAGATTCAAAAGTGTGTGAGTTAGGGTCTCTCTTTTCCTCTCTTTATGAGATTTTCAAAACTTTATGGGATTTTCAAAAACTTTCTTGACCCTCCCCTCAACCCTACCCCCAAAAGTAAAGAGATTCAAAAGTGTGTGAGTTAGGGTCTCTCTTTTCCTCTCTTCTTTATATTGACTCGCAAGTCAAGTTCTTCAGTCTTATCTGTGTAGTGACATTTATATCCCTCACCTTTTCTCATTGCTAGTCTCCTAGTTCAGATCCTTACCGCTTGTAATTTTAACTGTTTTTATTAGGGTGCCTTAACTTTCTAACACATTTTTTTCTGTTTTTTTTTTTCCTCCAAAGTGCTACTGACCATACTAAGTTGAAGACCCACCCTTATGGGGAGCAGGAAGCCTTGCTTTTGACAGCCTCTTCTACTCATCATCACCTTGGTTTACTGATTTTTGCATTCCAGTTATTAAAATCACAGACTTGGTTCAAAACACCTTATGTTGAACTAAATTAGACATTACGAGGCTGCTAGAAGCTGAATGCAGAGGAGTGGGCTGTGATTGGTTCTTTATCTCCTTCCTTCCCATCTCAGGCAGCTGTTCTGCTGCCGGGGGTATCAGGAAGTTCAGGGCAAATGAAAGGAACTCACTCCTGTGATTGCCTGCATATTGAAGTTGGCAAGCTGGCAATCCTTGCCTCACAGTCAGCTGACACCTTACCTGGTTTAATCTCTGGGTGTCGGTAACCAGCCTCCAGTTACACAGTATGATGTTTTCAGTGGTCTTTGATGCCAGCCAGCAGTCTCATAGAGCTAGTGCAGCTTCCTCTCCTCACTTTTGATGGGTGGCTCTCAGTATCCTTCTCACATCAACCCATCATTCACCAATATGACCAGCCAGTTGCTGCCCACCCCTTATTTGGTGATCTGGGCTACGTCTATGGGAAACTTGAAATCCTTGCTAAATCTGCCTCAATTTGTATAAAACTGGGAGGGGAGAGAAACCTTAATATCATATGACTCATTCATTTACTCTATCTTAGCATCCAACATCCAAGATGTTCTGTGCACTTTCCTGGGACTGTGAGCTTCCAGGTGCAGCAAATGTTCGTAACAGTCTTCCCTTCCTAATGATGCTTTCAAATTTCACGAGTGAATCTCCAGGGGACACCTGGCTTAGTTGCTCAGAAAGAAATAACTAAACTACTTCCCCACCCACCCCACATGGAGAGAAGTTGAAGACAGTAAATAATGATTCAAAAACTCAACCCTCCCCAAAAGATGACTCTCCTTCCCCCGTATTTACTCCATGTGGGTTGCTCTACTGGTTCTTCCAAAAAGTCCCCTTGTTAGCAAGTCCTAACTCAGGGATATATAGCATTGTTTTTCACCTTTGAGATGTCTCTTCTTGGTAAGTTCAGTAAGTAGGGGTCTCAGTATGTATTGCAACTTCGTGTTATTATATTTTAGCTGGTACCCATGATACAATTTCTTGTCTCTTCCATATATTCTTCCTAAGTGTTTTAACTTCTGATCCTCCTCCCCCCAGGGTCAAGACAAATATCTTCAAACTGGCCTCCAAGGTCCTTTAAAAATATGACCTCCATGTACTTTTGTCATCTCAGTTCTAGCCATGAGCTCACTAAATAATATGGGCATTAATCAAATAGGTCTTGCCCTATCACATCTCCATGGTGTTGCTGATGTCATTTCTTCCACCTGTAATATCCCCTCTGTAATTTTGATAGGAAAATCTTCTACTCATTCTTTAGGTCAACCCACATGTCGTCTTCTCTATAATTTCCTACCATTCTTTTAATAGAAATTAATCCCATCTATGCCATTTGCAGCATGCTTTTACTTATCTGGTTCTGAGAGATTATAGGAAAAATAAAGTGGATCTATACCATATTCATCACTTTATCACCATAAGCTTGGCAAGGTGCCTTGAACATAGCAAATGTTCAACAGTTTAGCTGGACTGAAATGATAGGTAAAATGGGGTCAGATCATGGGAGGAGTATTGACCTAAAATACTAGTCCAGGTGGTGTCTAAAACCATGTGCTTTGGATATAAAACATGATCAACAAATTGTGACATGGAGTCTAAAGGAAGATCAAGTGAAGGTGTCCCTCAGAAAGCAGCCTGGGTCCCCCAGAAACTACCACCATGCCTTATGCCGGGACTCTTATTGGGTGAGGGTCAGGGTGGGGGTGGGTGTCACCAATTTCAGCTGTTTGGTGGTAAAGAAGGAGAAAATGAAATCTGGACCAAATCCTGGTAGGAGGGAATGAAGTCCATATGGATGTCCATTGGCAACTTGAGCAACCAGTATTGTACAGCTGTGTTGCCAGTGCCATCAGTCATCTGAATATCTGGGCTCTAACAAAGCAGAGCTTCTGGATAAACTCCATCTTCAATGGTGGCTTTGGGCAGAGGGCTTCAAAGAGGGTTCAGGAACTTCTGAGAAACACTGGGAGTCTGGCTATGCAAAAAAGCCCCTACTTATGTGAATAATAAGTCACTTGACATGCCTGAACCTTAGACTCACTTAAATGTATGGTGCTCTAAAAATATTTGGAGACTCACCACGGCGCACCTAAATTTAATTTGGGTTGCTAATTTTCAAGAACCAGGTCTGTTAATAATAATGTACATGTATTACCAATTCCATAAATACCAACCACATGTACTTTCCAGCTACCCCTGACCTATATCTTTCCCTATCAGATACGCATGCACCTGTCCTCACATGACCACATGCCCCACCAACCCATCTGTACATACAAACAGAAGCAGGTACATATGCAAATGCACATACCTTCACCAAACCTTGGGGTCCTACAAACTTTCCTTCTTCTTCTAGCCTATCCTGAATTATGCAGCTGTTTTAGGTCATTCTCTAACTAACCAGCTATACTCTAGGTGGAACAGCTGTGGTCAGAAACTTGGCCAGGACTTGTTGCCAAGAGAGGGTTAGAGGTGGCCGAGTGAGCACTGTTGAGTGTAGTTGCGGAATGTGGGTGGAGCCAGAAAAGGGGCACAGCTGATGTCCGTTCTTCAAGAAGATGCTCCCTCCCTCCCCAGTGAGATGACTGAAGGCAGCTGTGTGTTGCTGATGCGAGGAAAATGAGATGGTAGAGCTTAGCTTCAGAAGCAGCAGCTGCTGTGGTCTGGAGGGTGCCGCCAGGTCATCCCCGGAGGGTGGTTACTACTCCAACACCGCTGCGTAAAGGTAGGAGGTGGCTAGCTCTCCTATCTCTTTGCTAAGGACTCTGTCAGAGGGCACTGGCAAAGTTTGTTGAGTTTCTCTGTATTTTAGGGCCAGTGTGTGATCATACCTCTGAGAAGACATATTTCCTCATGCACACACGTCTGCTCATATACATACAGACAACTGCCCTAGGGGATGGCTTTTAAGATTTCTGATCAGTAGTAAAGCTGGGAGTTAGCAGGGGTCAGCCAAATGTGTCTGATGCCCTTGCATGCAGCTTCTCCTGGACTACAAAGCTAATGTTCGCACTCTCACCGAGAAGCAAGATCCCTCGGTTAGTTGGAGAGCCTTGTACAAGCCATCTCATTCCATACTCAATTTTGTCCTCTTGCTCCAGATTACTCATTCCATGCCAAAAGTGATAAATGGATCTATGTAGCCTCATGCTTTTGGGACACATTTGATGTTTGAGAGTTCCTAAAACAGCAAGACCCAATCTTAGTAATTAAACACCAACTGCAGTCCTGGATTCCAAGGTCACTTATATTTAAGGAGAGAGTTCCTGCTTAGTGAGATTGTGAAAACAGACTCAATTCGTTCTTGGTTTCTACCACTTTGAAGCCCCCATCATAGCTTTTTGGTGTCTTACTCTCTTCTACATGACCAGTGTCTTTTAATAGTTTCTCTGACTGTCCACTAAGCTGCTCTTTTCAGCACAATCTTCCACTTGCAGTGTCCCAGACAGCTGATTAACACCAGTAGTCCTGTTGGGACTGCAGAAAGACCCAGCCTTAGTAATTAAAAACCAACTACTGAACTCATTTGTTTTTGCCACCCTTCTCCCAACTTTTAAGCTCTTAGTACCCTTTCCTTCATCCCATCTTGCACCCCAGTTGATGTGCTCCCTCTCTTTGATTTGGGATTGGACACATCTTTGATTTCAGTCCTTCTTGGCCATCTCCTCAGCAACAGCTGCCTTCTCAGCTTGACTTCACTCTTCATATTTGCTATAGATAAATCCATAAGCTGAATGCATCTGTCCCTGGCAGCTGGAAATTATAATGTCCCACTATGCGATTCCCTTCTTGGGCAGGGGGTGAGTAACAGAGCTTAAAATTTAACATTTGGTTTGTAGAGTTATTCTTCTCCTTCCCTAGCTTCCATCAAAATTCTTCTCTCAGTGTGGTGTTTGGAGGATACCATTTGAATGTAACAATTCATACTAAAGTATGAATGACTGCTAGGTGGTTAATCACATTTATGGCTCACTCAAAGAAAGGCTGCTTCTTTCTGATCTGAGAAGTAAGAAAACCTTTTCCAGATTCTCCATCTCTAAAGGATCTTCCCTGAGACATATCTGGTCACCTGATATCAGTATTTTTATCCCTTTTCTACTTCCATGTAACACCCACTCTTCCAAGGACTGAGATTATAACACTCTGGATAACCATACTCTTTGGCCTTCTTCAGGATGAGACCTGAATCTTTCTGTGGGGCCCAAGCTTGGGAATTCAGTCTCCCTTACTCGCCATCCCAATTTATCAATGCATTAGCTTGTTGCAAAGTGTGATAAGGTGGGCTCTCCTCCTCTCCAGCAAACAAACTCTGCCTAATTCATATCATCAGTTTTTTTTCATAGAACCACTCTGCTTGTTTATACTTATCAAACTTCATAGGAAACATTTTTCATAGGCCATTTTTCTTTTCTCCATAAACCCATAAATAAAAAATATGAAGAATAAGAGTTTATGCTCTTTTATTAGAGATCCATGATAATTATGATAATTATAAAATCTTAGCTTATACATATCTCATTTAATTGTCATCTTAACCCTCTAAGATGGCAATTACTTGCCCTATATTATGGTTAAAGAAACTGAGGTTTAGACATATTAATTTGCCTGAAGTCATGTAGCCGGCAAATGGTGGTTTTAAGGTTAAGATCAATGTCTAATTACAAATTCTGTGTGCTTTCCATTAAACCTGTCTGGCTAGGGATTATCTGTTGTGATGAATAAATACTGATGTTTTTCTCCCTTCAAACTTGAAGGCCATCTTAGTGATTAATGGAAACTTTGCTCCTTATTCCCGACATTCCTCAAGTTTATAAAGCAAGGACCCTCAAGACCAGCATGTTCTCATTATGGCTAACCAGCTAGCTCACCTTGGCCCTCAGCTTTGACCTGCTGGTCACCAAGTGAGACAAACCCTTCTTAGCAACCACAATTGTTATTGCATCTACATTTCTGTATTATGTATATATGTGTGTGTGTTTCTTTATATTATGATGTTTTGACATCTTAAAAATGCTTTCTAGCTGGGGACAGCCTGCCCCTGTGGTGGGGGTAGGGGACTAGCCAATTTTTAAAGGCAACAGAGATTCAGTGGTATATACTTTTAGTATGCAGACTCACTAATCCAGAGTCCTCCCTCCTCCATCTGGCTTGTACAGTCCAGGAGGCAATAGTCCTTTGCCTTGATCATCTCAGGGCAATGTACCAGACAACTAGGGATGACCACTATGGCTTAGAGCCTGCCAAAATCATTCAAACTAGCAATCCTAAACTTCTTATGCTGCCCTGCCTGGTCTTTCCTTTGGAAACCCCAATAAAGGCTCTGGCCTAAACCTTTCTCTCACTCCTGTCTTTTGCCTCCTGAGCACACTGGTGCCTTTCCCTTTTGCATGGTGTGTTGTGTCTCCCGTGTCTAGCATCTGTGAGTATAATAAACTTTTTCTCCTGAGCCTCTCCTCTGTCTCCTTTTGTGGCCACACCTGACTATCACATAAAAGTAGACAATACAATTTCCTACAGAATTGAGGATGTAACTTGTACTTCTCTTTGTTGCAGGGGAGCTAATAGTTTACTTGATAAGCAGAGAGTGAATTGAGCCTGAGAAGTTAAAAGTAAATGTACGGTTTTCTCCTGACCTGTGGACAGAATATAAGCTTGGGACATGCAGCTGGCAAAAATCCTAAACTACAGATTCCCAATTCATGAGTTTGTGAGGCTAATAAATACTGTGACGGTTATTACTTAGTGGCAGCTGATATCATCTGCCAGTTTTGCATATATTCCTCTTCATTTTCTAAGGCAAACCACAGATGTTTTCTCCCTTGCCATCACACCTGCAGAACTAAAACCAGTTTAAAAAAAAAAACAACGGGATAGCAGATGTTTTGAAATTGGAACAGTTATAATATTGCACAGGGAAAAAAAAAAACCCACCAAAACTATTCCATTCTTCCATCTGTAAAAATGCCAGAAAGTAACTCCTTTTTACTGCGATACAAAAGACTAGCAGCCCTGACTTTTTGTTTCCCCTAATCCAGAGGGCAGTTTTGACATTTTATTTACTGAAGAGATGATGGTTTTTATTCCAGCCCTGAGATTCAACTCACCTTTAATAAATTGTCCCACAGTGTTCCTGACACACCAGCATAAAATAAAGGAACGCTTTTAAGTCATATGAGGGCACCACATTTGCTGATGCAAAAATGTGTTACTCTGATAGGAAAGTTAATTAAGCAATAAGACATGACATGACGTGAATTATTGTGTAATAACTCACGCCTTTGGTGTAGCTAGGCACAAACCTGAAGGCCAAGTATCCCTACAGCATCTGGGCATGAATTATGCTACAATAACTCAAGCCCCAGAGTTTTCCAATGAAGCAGGGGATTGGGGGTGGGGCAAGAAAACCAAGGACAAAAATTGATCTCTGGCAAGTAAGAGAGGATGAAATGGAGTTTACAACTACATATGCTTCCCTTAAAGCAATACATTTATGACAAGAATTTGAGGATGAAGGACACTGGAATTCTTTTTATCATTTCTCACAGCTTTGAGAGAACACTGCAAACTTTCAACTTAGGGACTGTTACAATATGCTGAGAAAATGTTTTGCCAGAAGTATGGGCACTTGCAGTTCACCAACTGCAGTGGATTCCTTTTGACACAAAAGAGGAAATGACTCATCATCTCCTTATAACTTTAGAGATTTCATCTTCTGCCCTCTGATTCTGGGGAAATAAATGTTCTAAGAACCCAAAGCCAAGGGTCGTGAGAGGGGGATCCAGTTACCCAATGCTCTGACCCATGAAAATACTAATTGTCTTGCTTCCCTGTACCCAGCATTAAATGGGGGTCAGGTTTTGGCTTCAGAACAAAGGCAATGAAGGCCTGATTCCCTAGGCTTCAGTTTGATCTGAAGAACTAAAGACAGACCTTGTAGGAGCCACAGCACAAAGACTGAAATAGAATCAGACTATTTGGTATAGTATACAAAAAGTGGGAGCAATATTAGGTCCACAAAGAGATTTTCCTGCTTCTTTTCTTCCTTTTCATGGGTATGTTGATTTAATGAATGATGATGTACCTAACAAGTCCCCATCAATGGATAGGGCCCTGTTAATCTCACAGCTGGATGACAGCTTGACAGCCAATCAGATCACTCTTTGTTAAAGTCCAATGTAATAGTAATAAAAAAACTACAAAAGGAAGCAGCAGCATTTTCCTCCATTTAAATGTTGACACGTAGAACCGATTGACAATAATGTGTCCTGTCCAGCCTCACTCAATTCAAGCTGCACACAGAACAGCTTTACCACTTCCCTCTTGCTCTCCTCCTTTAACCTTCAGCCACAGACTGTATGGAGATGAGCAGTTCAGCAAATCTGTGACTTCAGATCTTACAAGTTTGCTGGTAAAATTCCAAAATTCATAGACCATGCCTCCCTCCATACGACTAACATATGGTATTAACAAATTTTATCAACACTGTATAAAGGGAACAGCTCCAGAATGTGTTTCTGTTATTCTTACAGTTACTCTGTTGCCTTTCAGCATGGCACTGATATTGCCTCTCTTTGGTCCTGTTTGAAATGCTTATTTTAACATTTATTTCTTCTCTTAAATGGCTTTATTGTGGAATTCTTACTTTATTTGGTAAGTTGAACTTCAGTCTCTGTTGAACAGGTGGAGATCTCATAATTTCCTATTCATCTTATAAAAATTTACAGCATTTGTGATTAACAAATTCTCCATGGGGGAAAAAGTGTTTTGATGAACAAAGATACTCTACAGGAGGGGTTATCAAACTTTCTGTAAAGGGCCAAATAATAAATATTTTCAGCTTTGTAGTCCTGTTGCAACTACTTGACTCTGCCATCTTGGTGTAAAAGCAGCCATAGACAATATGTAAAAGAATGAGCGAGCCTGTGTTCCAATAGAACTTTGTTTATAAAAATAGGCAGCAAGCTAAATTTGGTTTAAAGCTATAGTTTGCCAACCCATGGTGTAGGGTGCTCAAGGAAAAAGGGTCAATTCTATCCCCTCCCTTTGGATCATGAATTCTCAAGAGTTGAGAGGAGGATCTGAAGGCAGGGATGTTAGAATGTATAATAGAATATTCAGTAGTGTAGAGAAAAGATAAAGAATCTCAAGTCAGACAGGCGAGAGATTGAATTTTGGTCCAGCCACTTCCTCCTATGTGACTTCGGGAAAGTTATTTAACTTCTCTGAGCTGCACTTTCCTCATGCTTATAAGGAAAATCATTATCTAGGGAAGAAGCTGTAAACTATCCATAAACCTCTGTTCTCCCCTTTTTCCTGGGCTCACGTCTAGACTACATTTCCCAGCCTCCCTTTGAGAGATGTGCTTCCATGTGGTTAAGCTCTTATTAGTAGACTACACAGAGAGGATGTGTACAAGTTCTGGTCTAGTGCCTTTAAAACAATGGGCCTACCTTGTCCACGCTTTCCATTCTGCTGGCTGGAACCTGGGCATGAAGGTGCAGCCTTTGGCCCACATACAAGAACAATACAATGCAGGATTTGGAGATATAAGACGGAAGGAGTCTTGTCCCTGAAAGGCTGTGTGAACATCACTGCCTGATGAGCTGCAACACTCATTGGACTGTTTTGTGAGAGAAAAATAAATGTTGTTCTTGAAGTTGCTCATTTGAGTGTTTTTTTTTCTTCAGCCACTTAGCCTAAAGTAAACAATATAATATCTAACTTGTATGATTATTATGAAGATATAAAATAATTCATGTCAAGTGCTTGGCATTTAGTGGGCCTTCCATAAAGAAGAGCTTTTATCTATTGTGTGGTTATTCAGGAGGGCGATGGTAAAATTGGCCTTCTTATATCCATTTTCTCTGTTGTTGTAAGAATAATCTTTGCAAAATATTAATACAAAGCTAATTATGTTATCCTTCAGCATGAAATCCTTAACAGGCCACTTTTTGCTTTTAAAATAAAAATCGGAATACTTACCTTAGCCTTCAAGACCCTTCCTGATCTGGCCCTTGCCAACATTTCCAGCCACATCTCATGCTACTGTTTCCCTGGACCTTTCACCTAGTCCACTTGTTTTTCTTGCAGTTACCTAGACATGCTATACTGCCCCACAGAGTCATGCTCTCTGTCTGGAAGGCTCCCTGCCCCATGTAACCAAACCTCTTTAAGTATAGCTCATCCTTTGTGATTTCCATTCAAATGCTTTGGGAAGCCTTCCTTGACAGCCAGCATAAGTTTTTATTTATTAAAGGTACTATATACATTTCATTTCTAGCATGGGTCACAATTCTGATGGGGATGTATGATTATTGGAAGTCTCCCCCAGTAGACTTTAAGCAGCTTGACAAAGGAATCCATATATATTTGGTCACTATTAAATCTCTTTTAACAACTCCCAATATTTTTAACAACTCCCAATATTTTTAACAAATGTTGGGCGAGGGAAGTTGAATATCTACATAATTACCTATATAAAAATAGATTCTAAGTAAATTAAAGAGTTATTTATAAGAATGAAACTATAAAAATAACAGAAGAAGTTATGGGCAATTTGTAAGGTATGATCTTTGAATGGGGAATCCTCTTTGAGCAAATGTATTTTATTATCTGAGACTAAGACTTCTTATACAATAACACCCACCATAATAAAGGCACGAAAATATATTTATGATACACATTAGCATAAAAGGCTAATTTCCTTGATAAAGAAAATTATAAATTGATAGCAACAGTTCAAGAGAAGATTAGGAACATGAATAAGTAATTCACAGAAAAAATAATAAATATGTGATAAGACATTCAACCTAAAGTTTTTGTGATATTTGGCAATATTTATGAAAATTTTAAATGTACACATAATATAATCAAGTAATGTCACATGTAAGAATTTACTCTGAAATTATGCTACATGATTGTTCTTAAAAAATATGTATATGTATAAGCATGTTGGTTGCAGCATAAATGGCAGTAGCAACACTCAGTAAAATACCTAAATATTGGTCAAAGTAGAATTAAATAAATGAATGGTAATATGAACATACAGTTAAAAACTACACTATCACTAAAAGGAATACACTAAATTTATCAGTATGAAAAAATGTCCACTATTAGTAATTAAAAAGAGCAAGTGACAGAATTATATATATATACTATGCTACCATTTATATAAAGAAGTATATAAGTATGGATATATAAATATTACATAGGCACATAATGTGTGGAGTGAGTAGAAAACATCCGATTTTGAGCATTCGCCAGTGACTACCCCTGGGGAATGGGTATGTCTGACAGTAACAAGTAGGTAGGGTAGGGAGAACAAGTGTGTGGTGGGGAATTTTTCCCTTTTGCTTTCCAGAATTCTGTATGGTTTACCTTTCCTTCAAACAGATACTACTTTCACTATAAAAACTTAAAATAATTTATGCTAATTCAGTAAGCAAAGAGTGGTAACTTCTGTTATAATTCATATTTCATGTCACATTCAGCTTATTCTTCCAAAATTTTTATGCTAAGTTTTCAGTATATTTACAATCTATTGAAGTAGGTCTTAGACCCTTTCCCCCTGCTCTTATTAATCTTGTCTCTTAAATTTTTTCTCCTCTATTCGTTTAGGAAACTTTAAAATCACGCTGTCGAGTTTCCCCAAAATTCTGTTGATATATTGATTGAAAGGCCAATAAACTTTGGAAAGAATTATCTTGAAAATATTAATTTCTTCTCCATTTACATAAATCTTCTCTCATGACTGTTGGTAAACTTTTTAATGTAAGTACACTTCTTGAAGTTTATTTTTGAGTAATATAAAATATAAATTGCTTTTTGGTTTTGTAAATATTATTTTTTCCATTGCATTTTTTGAACTGGCTTTTCACGATTGACAGGAACTCTATTGCTTTTGTCATTATTTATTTTGAATGTGACTGCTTTGGTATGCTTTCTTATCAGTTCCTATAGTTTTCAGTTGACTCTCTTGGATTTCCTGTTCAGAAAATATAGGCATCTATATATAATGATTTTTTTACTTTTCGTACCAATAGCCATATCCCTCATTTCCCTTTGTTATTTTTCAAGTAGTCTAAAACAGTGATTCTCAAAATTCTTCGTTGCAAATTCCATACAGCCAATTGATTCTTACAGAATGCTTTTGTTGATTTTTGCAAAACTCTTATATCCTTAGTCAACCTGTGATTGCAACTGATAAATGAACATCCTGACATGACTGTTAGTTGACAGTTTTGTTTGTATGCATTGAAGAGAAAGATGAAAGTGAAACAATCAAGATGTGTGTTGAAACTTCACTTGGTTGTCAACAATTGCTGAATCAGGTAACTTTCTAATTCAGGAAGAATATCCCTCCATTTTTTGTGCCTTTTCAAAAGGTGCTACTTTCACAGCACCTTTTTAAGTTTAATTTGTATTATTAACATTTTCTCCATCACTTTTAAAAGTCTAGGCCAGTAGTCAGCAAACTATACCCAACAGGCAAAATTTGGCCCAATGCCTATTTATGTAAATAAAGTTTTATTGGAATACAGTCACACCCATTTGTTTATATATTGTCTGTAGTGGCTTTCACACTACAATAGCAGATCAGGTACAGAGATCACATGGCCCACAAACCCTGAAATATTTATTATTTGGCCCTTTACAGAAAAATTTGCCAACCCCTGATTTGGACAATTGACATAACAAGTGCTATGGTTCCAATATGGTTTGTTTGGTCCCACCAAGTCTTACGTTGAAATTTGATCCCCAGTCTTGAGGATGGGGTCTGGCCAGAGGTGTTTGGATTGTGGGGGCAGATCCCTCATGAGCAGTGTGATGCCACTCTCACTCTTAGTTTCCGTGAGAACTGGTTGTTGGAAAAAGCCTGGCATCTCCTCCTTTTTCTCTCTTGCTTCTGCTCTCGCCACGTGACGTCTGCTCCCCTTTGCCTTCCACCATGAGTGGAAGTAGTCTGAGGCCCTCACCAGATGCAGATGCCAGTGCTACGCTTGTTGTACAGCCTGCAGAACTGTGAACCAAATAAACTGCTTTTCTTTATAAATTACCCAGCCTCAGGTACTCCTTTATAGAAATGCAAATGGCTAAGACAATAAATTAAACCCAAAATTTTACAATTTGCCAACTTCAGTGCTATAAATACTTGCATCATGAGCAATTTCAAGCTACCAGTGTGAAGTCACCAAAGGCAGAGTTGGGAAAATATGCACAGCGCACAATTTCTACCATACTGATAAAGTAGCTGCAAATAGCCTCAAATGCATAGATAGTAATAACATGTAGTGAATAATTAGGAAGCAATACATTTTGAGTATTTATTATTTTTGGTTTTAATATGCTTTAATTGGAAGTTTACGTATTTAATTTTTAATAATAACTGTATTTAAAGACTGAATCACAAAATTCCTGAAATTTTAACAATTTGCTTCTCTTGGTAGCCAGTATGTGCCAGTTATAGCACCTCAGTTAAAAACAAATTGAAAAGCACCGTGCCCAGAGTTTCTGATTTTGGAAGACTGGAGTGGAGTCTCAGAATTAACATTTCTAACAGATTCCCAGGTGATGTTGATGCTGCTGGTCTGGGAACCAAACTTTGAGACCCACAACAGTATTATCTTAGGCAATGGCACGATCTGCCTTTGTTTGACATGGATAGAACAAGGGATGTTAAAGAAGTACTGACAGATTTCTAATTTGATGGAAATTTTTTATTGTTGTTACTGCTATTAATCCAAAATTGATATTAAATTTTATCAATTGTCTATTACTCATCTTTTGAAATGATGGTTTATTTTTCCTCTTTTGATCTATTATGTGATGTTCCTATTAATACATTTCCCATTAAGAAACTATCTTTTCATTCCTGGCATTGTCTATGGTCATAATGTTACTTTGTTATTGCACCCAATTTGCTTGTTTATTTAGGATTTTATTCCTCCTTTATTCATACTCAAAAAGAACATTCATAATCTTCTTGCTAATTTTTGTGTTCTTTCTTATAAGCTTCTATTTTCAAGATTATACTTGCCTTTCAAAATTAATTTTAAAACTTCCCATCTGTTTCTATGAGCTAAAATAGAGTTTATTCAGTATGGAAATTTCCTGTTTCTGGAAAAGGTGGACAGTCCCATTGGAAGGCACATCTAGTTTGGAAACATTTTAGAGGAAATGCTTTGTAATATTTTAATTTTTTTCTAGGTGGTTTTTCAGTCCACACTATATCTATTTGGACTTAGTTTGAATAAATCTTACTTTTCCATGGAATGATCATTTCATCATGATTTTCAATATTATTAAACACCCTTGAATCTGCTCTTATTATATCTTTCTTCCCCCAATTTTATAAATTTATCTTCTTTCTCTTTTTCCCTTGATTAGATTTGCTACTTTGTAGATATTGCATTTTGCTACTTTAAAAAAATATTAGATTTATTGATCTATTCTACTATTTTTCTATTTTTTCATTTGTTTCTACTTTTTATAGTTCCTTTTTTAGTTTTTTTTCCTTTAACCTCTTGAATTGAGAGCTTAATTTAATTTTAGTAGGTTTGCTCTTTAAAAATTGTAAAAACTTACAATTTAAAAAATTATACTAAAAACAAGGTAGTAAATACTCAAAAGTCTTCATTTCCTAGTTATTTCACTACATTTTACTATTATCTATCCCCTTGATAGTAGATTTACATCTATTATATCTATAAGGTAGAAATACTATGCTATACATAATCACTATTACATTACAGAAAAATTGAGGAAAATTTCCCTTAGTATTCAAAAGCTATTATTCATTTCAGCAAAAGAGTTTGTCATTGACAATCATGGAAAGTTTTGACTTGCGTCTTCATTGTTTCACTTTTGTCTTTACGCAAAAACAAATGAAAATATTAACCAACATTCACATTGGTCCTGCACTCATTTGTCAATTACAACCATAATTTGGCTATAGATACAAGAGTTATGCAAATTTTAATTACTGCAATCTTTGAGAATCAACTGACTCTATGGAAGTTATAATAAAAAAACATTGTATATTTTATTATATGTAAATTGTGTGTGACCCACTCTATCAGTAAAGTTTGTAATAAACTTATGTATGCATATATTTATTTCTGGAAAGCCAGTTATTAAACATTTACCAGTGCACTACTGATACCTAGGTCAAGTGCAAAAGATGAAGAGGTAGCATCTTCTATGACTTTGTTATATGTATTTATTTCCATGTGTTTTGAAGAACTCTTAGATTTTATTTTGCTGTAAAGGTAAATTGTGCTGTAACATTTATTTTTAAGTGGTTTGAGTTAAACATAATCATGAACCCTAAAAGTTTGAAAAATTAAAGAAGATGGTAGAAAGAAAATATTACACAGAACAAACTTTATTACATCTTATATGGAAACTACTTCTAAATTTTTATTATATAAACTTGCTTTCATTCTTCAAGAATATTTTCTTCTATCTGTGAAATTGTTTGTATGTCTTGGGATGAAATTGATCTTATTTTTGTAATTGTGGCATTCACAACAACCAAGATGTGGAAACAACCTAAATGTCCATCAGTGATAAATAGATAAAGAAAATGTGGTGTGTATATTGTATATACACAAATAATATTGTTCAGCCTTTAAAAAGAAGAAAATTCTGCCATATTTGACAACAGAGATACATTTTGAGGATGTTATGCTAAGTGAAATAAGCCAGTCACAGAAGGACAAATACTATATGATTCCACTTACATCTTTTTCCATTGGAATTGGTAAATTTTTTTGTTTTTAATTAGTATGATAGTTTTTCATTCAGAGATAGGGTTTTCATGAGAAGATTAATAGCAATAGTGAGGGATAGGTATATATTAAAGCAACAGATGCATGTCTTGCTCTACTGTGTGAGTGAGTATTAATATTAATACATAGGGCTGAGCTTTGGCCCCCTCATTTCTCTGGTTGGGGCATGTTAGCTGCCACGGGGCTAGTGCAGTGCCTGTGGGCTACCTTGTGAGAGGTGGTCTTGATGACCTAACGGGGTAGGATCTTCAAACTTGATGTTTCACTGGCCTTGTAGATAGGGTGGACATTCTACCTTTGTATTAGAACTTCCCTTCCCAACTCCTGGGGATCCCAGGAGATTCATCCCTTACCTCTAGACAAATATTTAATAAGGGTCCCCTATGGGCAGGGCACTGTGCCAGGTGCTACTGGGCCATACCATGGAGATATATATATGCCCTTTCTCTACATATAAAATATATATATTTTAAACTCTCTAGGAGGTTAGCTAGCTCCATTTAGTTCTCAGATAATCACATCTGACTCAATAGTGGAGTAAGGCAGGCTATACAAAAAATTATGGTAATGTCATAAACCCTTAATAAAAAGAGTTTTGCTATTTGTGTTGATTCTTATTAAGGTTGGCTGGGTTTTTTTGGAGGGCGGTTCAGTAGAATTTATTAAACATGGTGCTGGGTATTGGAGGGTGAAAGGGACATAAGGCACAGCCCCTGAAGTCAAAGAAATTGACTGGAAGTAGAGGAGACAGAAAGGTGAACATTAATACCAATACCTTATTCTTGATTTTGTTTTCAATTAAAATAAAATTCACGTAACGTAAAATTCACATAACATAAAATTCACCATTTTAACCATTTAAAGTGAACAATCCAGCGGCATTTAGCACATTCACAATTTTAGGCAACTATCACCACTATCGTGCTCTGGAATATTTTTATCACCCTTGGAAACTGCTAATCTGCTGTCTGTTTCTACGGATTTAAGGCTGGTTGGGTTTTTCATTCCACACGAAGAATTGTACTAGGAGCAAAAGACAAGAGGGCAAATCCCCTAAACTAGCTGGGTAAAATTGGGCAAGACAGTTTGCCTTTTTGAAGTTCAGGTGGTTTCTCTACCAAACATAAATAAAAATACCTGATTTCTCTGAAGGCAGGGGACAAGATCAGTTGATCCTTAAAGGTTACTTTGAGTTCTAAGCTTTATGATTATGTAATTTCATGGTATTTGTGAAAACCATGAATTGATGCTTTATAATAAACTAAAGCTTTATTTGTTTGTAACCTTAGTAATTAAACTCTAGCAGGCCATCACAGGCCTGTATTTAAACAAATATCCTATAGTATTTACATGCACTCCAAAGTATAGTGAAAAAAGCAAAGCTCCAAAGTGAGCAGAAATGTTTCTTGAAGCACTATTTCTTTGTGTTAAGATCTGTATTAGTCATACAAAGATATGAAGAGAGAAGGAGGTTTATTATTTTTTCCATATATTTTTCACTCCATTGGAATAATAACCTATAGGCATTCTGAACTGCTGACCTGTGCTTTGATCTATTCCTCAGTTACTAAAGGGAAATTGATGTTAATAAAATTATCCCTTGGTTTATGCAGAAGATTGGTTCTAGAACCACCTGCATATTCCAAAATCCACACATACTCAAGTCCCACAGTGGGCCCTGCAGAACCTGCATATACAAAACTTGGGATCTCTGTATGTGTGAGTTTTGCATCCTTCAAATACTGTATTTTTCTTCTGTGTTTGGTTGAAAAAAAAAAAGCCACCTATAAGTGGACCGACACAGTTCAAACCCGTGTTGCTCCAGGGGTAACTGTAAAGAGAAATATCTGGAAACACCCAACGATGTGCCAAAGTAAGAGTCACAGAATTTCAAATACATATGGGGACATCGAATTAATGAGGGGAATATAAACACAGAGGGAAACATCCACTTGTTTCATTTCTATCATTTTGGTTTGAGGCAGGATGCTGTCTTCCCGGCCAGTTTAAGTGCAGTTGTAACACACGCTGCACCAGCTGTTCCTCCATAAGTGCTCGGTTCTCCATTTATTATCATTTTTCTTATTTTCACAATAATATGGCTCCAAAAAAATGGCAGAGGGGACGGTTCATTGATTGACAATCTCTCACAAGATGCGTTTAGCAACAGGAGCCCTTTAGATTCGTTTTTATGCTGGAGAGTGACCTACAGCTGACACTCTCAAATTATAAAAGTTTTAAAGACTTCTTAAATGTTCTAAACATGAGCCACATGGGAGGATCTGATCTTGAAGGCCTTCTGGTAACTGTTTTAGAGGAAAATAGTTGTACTTAAATAGAAGAGGAAGTGTCTGAGTCTCCTGGACCTCATCTCTCTTATGGTGCCTCACTTTCCCTTCCCTGTCTTTTTCCCACTCCCTGCCTCCCTTCCCCCTTGATTTCTCCTCCCCTCTTCTACTCTCTCTACAAACTGTCTTAGAGGGTCAGTTATACCGCAATAGACAGCCTGGTCCTGAAAGAGAGGCTGCCCATCACCTATCAACATTCGTCATGATGAAGTTGTAGGACCCTGGACTTTTGGCTTATATCTTCTGAGATGCGTGGAACCTTATGTGGTCGAATTATGGGGAGCTTTTTATGAAAATAAACTAGCATGAAGCCCTTGGGTCATTAGTTCTGCCTGCATTGAGTATTGCAAAAGCATAACTTTGCTTTGAAAGGAAAATTCATAAAGAAAGTTGTTGTAAAGTTCTGGCTGTTCATTAAGAGACATGTAAAAAGTCAAATAGACCCTCAATTGAAAGTAAGCTCAGTAATTTAAGAAAATGTGCCCATAGTATAAAGCACCATGTATGGTGTGTCCTTACTCGCTAACAGCTGTGTAGGATTTGCCGTTTCTTCCATGTTTTATGTGATGATAGTGGATGCCGGCTCTCAGCTTCCAACACTGATTGCTATTCAGGGACTGGGATTCTGGATCTGCTCCAATCATGTGGAATCTATTTTGGACACGTCATGTCACACTTGAACTCTAAAATATGCCTATCGGTGAAAGGTTCTGTTTATCTTTCTCTTTACTCAGACTCACACAGAAAATGGAGTTCAGTCCTCACACCATCAGACTTTAGCTTTACTCTAAAACTCTCTTTGAGTCCTCAGCAGCAGTTAAGAGAAACAACAATTTTCCGAACTTCCTGCTTTGGTGGCTGGTTTTCCCTCAGCACTCTGGTCTCGGCCTTCTGCTCACAACTTGCCCTGCTCTTCCACTGTACTCACTTCTTTCTTTGCAAATATCCCAAAGGGGCAATCGGGACTGCGATTTACCCTGGTTTCCTTCTGCTTCGCACGCAGCGAGCAGCTCAGTCCTTTCACAGGACACACAGCTGCGGCTGCCTCTCCAGGGCAGGGAATCCACCACTAAGCGCGGCAGCCTGCAAGAGATGCCAGAGGGAACGTCAGGGGTGAAGCTTCGTAGTCAGAGAAGCGTGCATGGAGTGTGGAGAGAGGAGAAGAAGCTGAGAGAGAGGGGCAGGCTTTGACTCACTGAGAGTAAAGACGTAACCAAATCTGGTAGGAGCAAACACAGAGTCACAAAAGGCCCATGGTGGGAAGGGCGTGGGGGCGGGGGGGAATGAGGAGAGGCTGGTTAATAGAGCAAACAGTTAGATAGAGGACATAAGTTCTAATGTGCAATAGCAGAGTAGGCGGCTATAGTTAGCAACGATAGATTGTACATTTCAAAGTAGCTAGAAGAGAGGACTTGAAATGTTTCCAACACATAGAAATGATAAATACTCGAGGTGATGGATACCCCAAATACCCTACTTGATCATTACACTGTCTATGCATGTAACAAATGCTCACATGTACCCCATAAATATATAAAATATTATATATCAATTTAAAAAAACCCAGACAGGCCTATGAAGCCAAACCCTTTTGGGCAGAGGACAAAGCTCTGCATCTCACCTAAAAAGATGGAAATACAAGGGCTGTTCTTTGTATCTTTGTCAAGTTGCAGAGGGTGATGTGGTTTTCTGTCTAACTCTTTATTGCAGCCAAAGTGAGAATAGGGTCCTGGAATTACCGTTTCTGGTAAATTTATTTTGAATTCAGAAGACCCTTTGATAAAGCTTTTTATATTCTCCTTCCCTTCTGAGTTCGTTTTTCCCCCCTTGAGCAGTGAGACAAGAATATAGTTCAGACTTTCTGGCTGCTCCATTCTGCGAGTTGAGTCTGAGAAAGTTTTCTGGCTTAGACTGGCTAAGATCTTTTTCCTTGGTAAAGAGAGGGAGGAAGAGGAAGAGAGAAGGAGGACATTTCTTTACAGTTCTTTAAAAAGGAGACACTAATTTTAGGAGGAAGGCATTGCTTTGCTCTAGAAGGCCTCTGAATCCTCAAACTCTGCTGTTTTTGAAAGAAGACCCCATATGTGATGTGATATGATTGACAAGAAATTTGTTCGAAATGACTGTGGGGCCTGCATTAGGCTGGGACTCCTCACCATCTGGGTTTGAGTTTTGATAATGGGGTCAGGCTCTCTTTTGGTCTGTGCATTGGATAGCTGAGGGTAATTTGTTAGTGATTGTGGCTAAAACACAAACATTTTTTAGTCACATTCATGGGAATTTGAAACTAACCACAGTCTTGGGGCACAACAGTGAGAAAACGCTTTCCAGCTGCACTACTGTGCTTGGCGACCCAGTTGAGAAGCTCTGTCACAAAGCAGCCAGTTTCACTCTGGGCTGGACAGGCGCCATTGGAAACAGAAGTGCAACTTTATCACTTGACTTCAAGAAGAGGTTTCCCAGTGACATATGGAGACAAAATACAAGACAGATCCCATGGAAGAAGCTCCTCTTTCATGGTGGGGAGGTGGGGAGAGTGTGCTCCCCACCAGGCTTGAGTGACAGATAGGTAAAGAAGGGCAATAAAAGGCAAAACAGGGGCCAGGCTAATATTTTCTTCTTGTACAAAAATTTTGGTTACTTTCTGGCTGAATTGTAGTACAAGAGATGTAAACTTGAGGCTAAACACTTACCCATAAGAAAGAGATTAAGTCCAAGTAATCGCCCCACACACCAGCACCAACGAAACGTTTACTCCCAATGACAGTAATCACTCTCAGAACATCCCCCTAAGGGCTCACTGTAACTTGTACAGAGAACAGCACCAAACTACTTTTTTGTTGTTAAGAATCCCAGCAGCCTTTTCACAATCGGAGGTATATTTTGAACTTCTGACTTCAATTTTTGTTCTTTAGTTGAGGAAGGGGTAGCAGCTTTGGGTGGACATTTTGGAAGTGTAGCACTCCGTTCAGCTCACTAGAAAATCGGGGAGCTCCAATCCTCGGGTAGTCTCAACAGAAACAACGCTCTGGAAGTCAGTCAATTAAAATCTTTTTTATTAATAATAAGGTTTTTTTTTTTTTAAATGAAGGCTACAAGGGCTAGTAGACTCTGTGTGAAAACTAAATCATAGTCCTGGACAGGTTTATACCTTTGTAAACCTCACCAAAGTCAACAGAGAATTTATTTATTCTGAAAAATGTGAATATGTGGCTACCACCTCTCACAGACTATAACTGTAACTCACTGATACTCATAGCATATGGACTCATTCCTGATTTTATACTTGTAAGTATGTAAGAAGCTGTATAATTAAAAAAAAAACAATTTACAAGCATTGAAATCACCAACACTTATTTTTCTTCAAGTAAAAGGAAGTTTGAGAAACACTGGTCAAGAGTATGATTAGACATATGGTTGTAGAAGAAAGAGAAACTAACTTGGTTGAGTCGAACTTCATTTGCATCAAAATATGATTCTCTTAATACTTTAAAAATTAATCTAGTTTATTTTAAGGAAATTATTGAGAATGTTTTAAAGATTTAGCTACAAGGATGTTCACTGTAATACTGTGTATAACAGTGAAAATCATGAAATGTTTTAAAAGGCCAAAATTAATGGATCATTGTTTACATTTTGCTATATATATGCAATAGAATACAATATACACCTCAAAAAACAATCAACAGATATACCATATACACATTAAAAGAGCATGGAAAATGCATTTTGTATATTGACGTGTTGTAAAAGTAGGCTACAAAACCGTAAATATTTGGGTTTGGGATTATGAATATTTTCTATTTTTTTTCTTTTTGATAATCTTTGACAATCTATTTTCTCTTTTGATGCTTTTTAGATAATCTGCACATCTAATGTCTCCACAATGATTATGTGTTGCTTTTGCAATAGATAAATACAATACATACTGCTTTTGAGTTAAAAATTATTAAAACCTTATTTTTTAAAGTATTTTATTTGTTATCTTATTCCAAAAGGATTTGAGCAGGCTAAAAATGTACACAATCCTGTAATTTTTTTTTAAAGACAAAGATTAAGTTATTAGGATAAAGGAATAATGAAAGGGAATAATAATATAAAAATATAAAATAAATAATATGAAAATATGATAAAATATATACAATGAAATTCTGAAATTATTAAAGATGGGCATAGATCTTTCTCTGAACTTCCCAAAAAAACTATACAAAAATGTCAAACAAATGTTTTATTGTGGATTGGGGGTATAAAAATTAATCTGGAAAATGTTGGTCCAAGCATTGAAGCCAGAGGGAGTATTCTTTTGTGAATTCCTTTATCATAGGTACAAAGAGAAGGAGTAAGAGGTAAGCTCATAACATCTTTTTAGTAAATTTTAGGCTGATTTTCACAGACCCATTCTATATACCAGCAGTCCCCAACCTTTTTGGTGCCAGGTACTGGTTTCATGGAAGACAATTTTTCCACGGACTGGGGGGGTTGGGGTGGGGATGGTTTCAGGATGATTCAAGTGCATTACATTTATTGTGCACTTTATTTCTATTATTATTACATTGTAATATGTAATGAAATAATTATACAACTCACCATAACGCAGAATCAGTGGGAGACCTGAGCTTGTTTTCCTGCAACTAGATGGGATCGTCTGGGGGTGGTGGGAGACAGTGACACCCGAAGCGTGTTGCTTATTTCCAGTCTACTCCATAATCTCATTTTGGTTGCTGTCACTGCAGAAAACCCTGCTTAACAAAGATAAGATGTTGGAAATGGAAGCAGGCTTTTCCATGCTTTTGTGGCACTCTCAGGATATTCCACCTTGACTTTAATCCAGAGCGTGTGGAGATCTGAAGTTGTCTCACACATACTTTTAAGACCACAGTCTTTTGTGATCTCAAGCAGTTGATCCTCTTCTAGCACAGACAAAGTCAACTCCCCTGGCTTATTCACAAATGGGTGGCAGATCCATTCCTTCCCAGTTCGGGGGTCTTTTGTGGTTGGGAAGTAGTGCTCAAACTCTTTTGAAAGCTGAGATAGGTGATTATGCACTAGCTGGGAGAAAGAAGTCCCTGGCTCAGTCTCTTTCAAAATCTCTGCTAATGTTTGAAACATGTCAAAAATCCCAATGTTCACTCGTCGCCCCCATAATTCCAGTTTGGCTTTGAATGCAGTCACTTTATCTGCCAAGTTGAACACAGTTGTTGTTCTCCCCTGAAGTGACAGATTGAGTTCATTGAGCAGGTTGTATATGTCACACAAGTAAGCAAGCTTGCGACGAATTCTGTGTCACTGAAATGTGCAGCCAGTGGTGACTGTTTTTCTAAAAGAAATCTCTGGAGCTGCTCTCATAACTCAAAAACTCTGGCCAGTGATCTACCTTTAGAAAGCCATCTCACTTTCATGTATAAGAGAAGACATGGTGCTCTGTAGCCATCTCCTCACAGAGCTATGCAAACAGACATGAGTTAAGGGCATGTACCTTAATGTGGTTGATAATTTTAATCACATCCTGAAAAACGTTGTTTAGTTCAGATGATATTTTTCAGCTAGCCAGCATTTCTGTATGGATGAGCAGTGCATAGACTCACATTCAGAAGCGACCTCCTTGATCTGAGCAGTGAAACCAGAAAGCTGTCTAGTCATGGCAGCCACTCCATCCGTGCATATACCGACACAAAATGACCAATTCAGTTTTCCTGATATATAATCATTCAAAGACTTGAATAGTTCTGCACCTGTGGTGTTGGCTGGCAACAGAAGTGCACATAACATATCCTCATGTACATCCTCTTGACAAATATATCACACAAAACAAGCTTCGTTGCCTTGTTGTCAACATTGGTAAACTCATCAACCTGGATTGTGTACCACAGTGACTCATTAATCCTCTCTAACAATTGTGCCTCAATATCCTCTGCTATTTCATCAATTTGTCTAGTTATGGTGCTAGCTGAAAGAGGAACACATGCCACCTTTTGAACTGCAGCCTCTCCTAAAAGTTCACAGCAAATGTTCTTAGCAGCTGGATCAACTCTTCACCAATAGTAAAGGGCTTCTTAGCTTTAGCAATGCAGTTAGCCACTAAGAATGATGCTCTCAGTGCAGACACATTTGATGAAGTGGTGGCCTTCAATAATTGCTTCTGTTCTTTGTGTTCATGTTTTTTTCTTTTGAAAAACTCCAAAGGCTTGTCTTTTAATGCAGGGGTGCTTGGTCTCCATGTGGTGAAGCACTTTTGAAGGTTTCATGGCTTCCTTAGATGGCCAGTTGCCACATATTATACAAAGCGGGCTTGGAGAATGTGAATCACCTGTTGCAATGAACCTGTAATTTAAGTAGGACTCTTGGCATTTTCTTTTAAATGCAGCTTTCATTTTGTTGGCAGTCTTAGAGTCTTCTGCTGTCTCATCATTGAGTCTTTCTCCCTGTTCAAAGAAGCTCTCCAGTGACGTTTGTTTTTTACTCATTTTTGCCAGGGTTAGCTTGTGGGCTTACCAAAATTGTGGTGGAGACCTAAGTGCACAGTACGGGAAAGAGGTGCAGATGAAAGTGGTAAATAAAATAATGAGTGGGCCACACATGGACTAAAATAAGGGTTGGATTCTGACTTAAAGCCTGCCACCAGATGCAGCAGTACAATTGAATTATGTCAACTCACTTGCCACTATGAAGCCTGCTATCACATGCAGCTTAATTGTCATTTGCCAGTCACTGATAGGGTTCTGATATGAGTCTGCAAGCAACTGATTTATTATGGACTCTGTGCAGTCAAACCTCTCTGCTAATGATAATCTGTATTTGCAGCCACTCCCCGGTGCTAGCATCACGGCCTCAGCCCCACCTCAGATCATCAAGCATTAGATTCTCATAAGGAGCGTGCCACCTAGATCCCTTGCATGCGCAGTTTACAGTAGGGTTTGTGCTCCTATGAGAATCTAATACTGCCACTGATCTTATAGGAGGTAGAGCTCAGGCAGTGATGTGAGCACTGGGGAATGGCTGTAAATACAGATGAAGCTTCACTAGCTCGCCTGATGCTCACCTCCTGCTGTGCAGCCCAGTTCGTAACAGGCCATGGACTGGTACTGGCAAGGGGGTTGGGGACTGCAGTTATAGACACAACTACTTGTTGAACAGCTCCAAAAGGACACTATTCACATCATGTTTATGTGAAGGTGCACACTGGAGTTCTACCCTGTTGCCATACTTGGTGGCCATGTTGACAGGGTTTGCTAATCAAACTGAGGTAATAAAATCAATTTAGGAAAAATAATTCTAGAGGGGCCCAACAATATTCAAATCTCCACTGTGCTGGGTTAGTCCAGGGTTAAAATGATGAATCATGTATCTTTCAGGAAATTCTCCTGAATATTATTTTTCATGACTAAACTTTTGCCATATATTGGGGAGTTGGAAAGCTAGAAAGACCTGTTTATACATCACCAATCAGCACAATCACAGCTGGGCTTAAAGACCAATTCCTAGGCTCAATGTGTCCCACTGCATATTGAATATTAAAAGATTTAATGCAGGCATACTTTGGAGATGTTGTAAGTTTGGTTCCAGATCACCACAATGAAGGAAATATTGCAATAAAGTGAATCACACTAATTTCTTGGTTTCCCAGTGCATATAAAAGTTATGTTTATACCATACTATAGTCTAATAAATGTATGATAGCATTATGTCTAAAAAATGTACATACCTTACTTTGAAAATATTGCTAAAAAATGCTAATGATCATCTGAGCTTCACCAAGTTGTAACATTTTTGCTGGTGTAGGGTCTTGTCTCAATGTCTCAACATTGATGGCTGCTGACTGATCAGGGGGATTGTTGCTGAAGGTTGGGGTGGCTGTCGCAATTTCTGAAAGTAAGACAACAATGAAGTTTGCCTCATCAACTGACTTTTTCCTTCACAAAGGATTTCTCTGTAGCATGCAATGCTGTTTGATGACATTTTACCCACAGTAGAATTTCTTTTGAAATTGGAGTTGATCCTCTAAAACCCTGATGCTGCCTTATCAACTAAGTGCATGTCATATTCTAAGTCCTTTGCTATCATTTATTCAGTGTTCACAGCACTTTCACCAGGAATAGATTCCATCTCAAGAAACCACTTTCTTTGCTCATCCATAAGCAACAACTCCTCATCTGTTCAAGTTCTACCACGAGTACAGTAATTCAGTCAAATCTTTAGGTTCTACTTCTAATTCTAGTTCTCTCCCTATTTCTACCACATCCACAATTACTTCCTCCACTGAAGTCTTGAACTCCTCAAAGTCATCTATGAGCATTGGAATCAACTTCTTCCAAATTTCTGTTAATGTTATATTTTGACCTCCTCCCATGAGTCAAGAATGTTCTTAATGGTGTCTAGAATAGTGAATTCTTTCCAAAAGATTTTCAATTTACTTTGCCCAGATCCATCAGAGGAATCACTATATATGGCAGCTATGGCTTCACAGAATGTATTTCTTAAATAATAAGACTTAATAGTGGAAAGTACTCCTTGAGTCATGGGCTGCAGAATGAATGTTGTGTTAGCAGACATGAAAATAACATTAATCTCCTTGCACATCTCCATTAGAGCTCTTGGGTAGCCAGGTACATTGTCAATGAGCAGTAATTCTTTAAAAGGAATTTTTTTTGGAGCAATAGGTCTCAACAGTGGGCTTAAAATATTCAGTAAACCAGGCTGTAAGCAGATATGCTGCTATCAGGCTTTGTTGTTCTGTTGATAGAGCACAGACAGAGTAAACTTAGCATAATTTAGCATAATTCTTAAGGGCCCCAGAATTTTCAGAATGCTAAATGAGCATTTGCTTCAACTTTAAGTCAACAGCTGTATTAGCCCCTAACAAGAGATTCAGCCTTTCCTTTGAAGATTTGAAGCCAGGCGTTGACTTCTCTGTAGCTATGAATGTCCTAGGGGGCATCTTCTTCCAATAGAAGGCTTTCTTGTCTACACTGAAAATCTGTTAATGTAGGCACCTTAATCAATGATCTTAGCTAGATCTTCTGGATAACTTGCTGAAGCTTGTTTATCAGCACTTGCTACTTCACCTTGCACTTTTATGTTATGGAGATGGCTTCTTTCCTTAAACCTCATGAACCAACCTCTGCTAGTTTCAAACTTTTCTTGTGCAGCTTCCTTCCTCACCTCTCTTAGCCTTTAGAGAATTAAAGAAACTTAGGGCCTTGTCCTGGATTAAGCTTTGGCTTAAGAGAGTGTTATAGCTGGTTTGATTTTCTATCCAGACCACTGAAACTTTCCCAATATCAGGAATAAAGCTGTTTTGCTTTCTTGTCATTTGTGTGTTCACTGAAGTAGCACTTTTAATTTCCTTCAAGAACTTTTCCTTTGCATTCAAAACTTGGCTAACTGGTGCAAGAGGCTTATCACAGCTTTCAAAATGGCATGCCTTCTGCACTAAATTTAATCATATTTAGCTTTTGATTTAAAGTGAGAAACGTGCAATTCTTTCTTTCACTTGAACACTTAGAGGCCATTGTAGGATTATTAACTGGCCTAATTTCAATATTGTTGTGTCTTAGGATGGCCCAAGAAGAGGGAGAGAGATGAGGGAATGGCTGATCGGTGGACCGGTCACAAGACAACACAACATTTATCAGTTAAGTTTGCCATCTTATATGGATGTGGTTTGTGGTGCCCCAAAACAATTACAATAGTAATATCAAAGACCACTGATCACAGATCACCAAAACAGACATAATAATGAAAAAGTTTGAAATATTGCAAGAATCACCAAAATGTGACACAGAGACATGAAGTGAGCAGATGCTGTTGGAAAAATGGTGTCAATAGACTTGCCCAACACAGGGTTGCCGCAAATCTTCAATTTGTAAAAAATGCCGTATCTGTGAAGTACAATAAAACAAAGCACAATAAAACAAGGTATGCCTATATTCCATCAATTTTGAATTCTGTTCTTTTAAATATGCTTCATGTTATGGAAATGAGAATATGATAGTAAATTGTATCAGGAAACTTGAGTCTGGCAAACTTCTATCAATCTCACTTTAAAAATTTCCTAAAAACAGTTAAAATGTAAGTAGTCATATTCCCCGAGATAGGCCAGGAATGCCATTTTTAGCTTCTGAAAGCTCAAAGACAAAGATCAGGAGTGTGGAGCTATAGAGAGTACCACTTAAGAGTATAGATACTAGAGTCGGACAGATCAGGGTGTGAAATCTTTATATCACGAATTTGCTGTGTAATTGGACAAATCACTTAACCTCTCTAAGAGTCAGTTACCACATCTGTAAAATGTGGATAACGATGCCTAATTCAGAGGACTGATGTATATACTTTAAGCACATACAAAGTGCCTACACAATTATGACTATTCAATCAATGGTGACTTGTTTTTAAGGAAAGTGAGGTGGTATGTGGGGAAATGAATGAGAAGAAAAGACATGAGGTATGTAAATAACAATGGCGAGAGAGCAAACAGTGGCCTTCGGTGACACTGTGAAAGGAAGTCGCTGAGCAAAATGGGTGATACTGCACCGCATGTCACTTGCCCTACCTGTCCATGTTCCCTTATTGGTTCATTATGTTGATAGTTATTGATATGTGTGTGTTGTGAAAGGTCATGATGCTTCCAAGAGTCTTAAAAGGTCATGAACAAATAGGCTGGACAGATGATTGTCACAGCCTGAGCTCAACTAGAGAAATGCCAGCTCTGCACATTATCAATGTTCCATTTTCTCTCTTGCTTTGGGCCTTTTCCTTTTCTGGACTCCTCTGCATTGCAGAATAAATAAAATCTACTCTGTTAAAAATAAACACCCTCTTATGGTAAGCTAATTGTGTATATATGGCCATCCCATTTTACAATGTATCTTTACAGACAAAAGTATCATAGGCCCTCAAAATTTTTTTTAAAACAAGAAGATCTTAGGCCCATTTGAGTTTCAGATTAGATTGAACTTTCCCAGCCTTTGAGGGTGGCACGATTTCCCATGGTTCCCTGAGGGTCTCATCTGAAATAGCATTGGAGGGAAAGGCAACATGATTGACAAGGGCAGGTGATGTGAGCTCAGGCATCCTGCTGAGGGGGCTCACTTAGGATTCCAAATTAGAGTCAGCCACAGCCCCATGCTGGCTTGTGCTGCCCTGATGCAGACATGGAGTCAGTTCTGTGCTAAATACTTATGCTGTACAGATTAGCAAATACAAAGGTTGAGGGTCTCAGTGCATCCTCTGTCTTTCAGAAACAAGCAGGCGTAGTTGTATTAGTGAGGAAATTAACTGGGAGCTGACATGAAGCTTTAAAAAAGCATTTTCTAAGCTTTGTATCTTTTTCCATGTGGTTGTTACCAGGTTCCTTGCATTGTATTGTATCATTTAATTCAAAAAACATTTATGTCCCTCTACTTTTTTTCAAAGCCTTGATTAAGGTACTTTGAACCTAGAAAAGAAACTGATATTCATTAGGTACTGACTTTTTGTATGTACTTTAAATTAATCTTCACTCTAAAATTTTACAGTAAATATTGTTATATTAATTTCACATAACTGAGATCTTTAAGACACAAACTCACCAAAGCCAACACAGCAAATGATAGACCCAAAATTTCAATGAATGATTCATATACAGATGAATAAGACACAGCCCCTTCCTTCAGAAAGCCCAAGCTACTAGGGAAGTAATGCATCAATAAAAGATCTCAATCCAAGATAGACCAAGATTAATGTAATGAGTGCCTAGCTTAGAGCTTTGCACATAGTAAGCATTCTATAAATATTTATGATATTAAAGAATAGAGAATATGCATGAAAATGTGACTATTAAATATAAAAACACCCCTTGAGTATGAACTCTGAAATAGTGTTTGTATGACAAGTATTCAACCAAGGATAAGACAGTCTATGAAAGGAATGATATGGTACTTGGGTCAATTTAATCTATTTTCAGGAGAATTTTTCAGTGACAATTTAGAGGGATTGGCTCTCAATGTTTCTGTTTGCCACCCTGATGTTATATGCCTCTTCTATGAAGAGAAATTGTGTTCCAAAGGATCAGGTCATCAGGGGCCACATTTTTGCAATTCCTTCCCTTGCTTACCAACCCCAGACATAATGGGCCTCTCATCTCAAGTATGTTCTGATGTATTTGGGGTCCTCGCTGAGCCAGAGCTGAGGTTTAGTTTTTTTCTGGTGAATGGAATTAGGTGGCACTTCATCCACAAATTTACATGGAAGTCAAAGATGGGAGGAAAAAAAATACACACACACACACACACACCCCATCATCTTCAGCAAGGATAAGAGTGGAAAGTTGCAAAACATTTATTTGAAGAAGAAACAGCAGGTCTTTGAGAGAAAGAAGACTCACTCAGAAACCCAGCCAGAGGGCTGGATGAGACTGAGGAATCATCTTAGCAGTAGGAACTCGGGCTTGGAACCCAGTCCAACTCAGTCAGGAAGTGATGTGCCTGCTGAGGTAGCAGATGGGAAGGTTGATACCTTTGTGTGTGAAATAAAAGAACTCACTCAAATTGTGAAACATATAAAAGAAACACCCAAGTACAGGCCTCTTAATAGTTACACCGAGGTGTGAGAGCTCTTTCTCATTTTCCAGCAAACTACTGATTTGTTGGGGGCCTGTGAGTATGAGGGACACTGATGTCTGGAGACATTGGTGAGGATGCGCCTCTCAGGAGCAGGGGGTGAGGACACAATGGTGTCTTGGCTGGCCCTGAGAGTGCCAGCAGTGAAGACAAGTGGATCCATGAGTCCCAGTTTTACCAGTCTAGATGTTAGTAGGATCTTGAGTCAGCAGCTGAGGGAAGGGTGGCATAGGAGCCTGATGCCCGGGCAGCTCCACAGTGATGTTAGCAGGGCAGAAGGTCTGGGGGATCCGTGAGTATGTACAAGAAGACACTCCCGGGGACATCCAAAAATGCTGTGTGGACCTTTCAAGATTTCCTCTGTGAGCTGGGATGTTTTCACTGTCTGAAATAATGTTTAACTTTCTCTCTGCATCAACATGAATAATTCTCAAAAACAAAATGTTGAGTGAAAAAAGCAGATTGCAAAAGGATAAGTACAATATGCCGCCACTTATATATATGTTTTAAAATACATGAAACATTGGAATATATTTTTTGATGCATATACATGTATATGGTGGCATTTTTTAAAAACATGGACTGGGAAGAACACAAATTGCTTTGGGATAGTAGTTACCTCTGAGAGAGGGCAGTCTGTAAATGGGTACACTGTGCCTCAACTCCATTTTTCTCCCAAAACATTTCTGAGGAAAATATGGCACAATTTTAATGCTTGTTCTGTCTAGGCAATGAGTTGTTCTTTCTTGTTCTTTCTAATGTATTTTAAATGTTTTGTCTTTAAATATTTTTAAAATAGGAAAAAGTCATGCTTACTTGTTAATGTGAAAAATTTGTATACATAGGCTGATGAAGCATGGGGCCTTTGGGATACAATCATAACTTTGTTATCTTTAAGGAAAAGAGCTGAAATTATCCCAAGGATCTACTTTCTTTGAGGATTAGACACATGGAAAGTTTCAGTTTTATAGTTTGTCTGGGTTTGAGTATTCCATACACAAAAAGTTCTCTTTAATTGTGTAGGTAGAAATGTGATTTTTTTCATTATCCATGCTTAGCTCAAAAGCAACCGAGGACACTGTGTTCAACTTCTAACAACATTACCTTTGGTATAAAACCAAGTGTGAAATCTTCAGACTCCAAAAATGATAATGTATAGGAAAGTTCTGATTGAGTGAAAAAGTAGCTTATGCAGGAACTCCACATGTAATTTTAAGTATAGTCTGCTCAATCATGAATGGTATTATCCATCACTCCATTTTAGACTAAGCTATTTGTCTCTACCCGGATGTGTACCATCTCTTTGACATAAGTTTTTGGTTTTGATTGGTTTTGCTTCAAATAAACAGAATAGAAAATAGAACTCTAAATACATGATTGCCTAGCTTCAAAAAAACCCAAAAGTTTTAAATTTTCTATTTTTAGTATTCTTCTTCCTTTCCTTCCCATCAAACATCTTAGGCGGTGGAAAGCAAATAGACTAGCTGTATTTCACTAAGTAATGGGGCACAAAATCGTGAGATAGGGAAGAGGTGACCTTTCTTTATTCCGACAAATAGGACTAGAAGTCAAATGAGAAATGACTACAGAGATTTTGGGGGAAAGTTATAGTTTACTTTTGTGTGTGCATGTGTGTGTGTGTGTGTGTGTGTATTTGGTTTGGGGGGTTTCTTAGACAAACATTTGCCTATGCTAACAGGACTGTGGAATTCATTCCAATGGACCTGAGCAAAGACAGCAATTGTCTCAGACTCTGCCTGTCCTTTCCCTGTGCACACTTTTTTTTTTTTATGTGTAGCCTTTTATTTGTCTCCATATGTTGGAAATCAATATATCCAAATGAAAATTTTTTTCTATTTTACTAAATGATAGCATTTTTAAGTTAGATTTATTTATTTTTTAAAGGGAAAACTCTCTCCTTTTTTTCTTTAAATTTTTATTTCAAAATATTAAGGGGGTACAAATGTTTTTGTTATATGGATAGCTTTTGTAATGCTTGGGTCAGGGCTATAAATGTGCCTACTCTCTCCACATTCATTCTGCACAGAACCTGATTCTTGTTCTCCCCTTCACGTTCCAAAATGATGACCTCTCTGGAAACTTCTGTCATATCTGCATCGCACACACATACATGTGCACATGCATGCCGAGAGTAGCTGCATCCTATCTGATGTTGCTAATAATTTTATGAGTAGTCTTCTTTCCTCCAAGAAGGTTGTAACTTCCTCGAGGGCACGGAACTTATAAGGTTTTACTTTGTTTGTTTGTTTGTTTAGTTCATACAGCAGTACAGCAAATGAGATAAGAAGATAAATCCTTGGCACACCTGGAAAACAACTCTACCTCCATCATAGAGAGAAATGGAAGCATGGTGGGGGGACTGTTGTGTCCAGTAGCATGCAGTGGAGGTGCTGGAGGGAGTCCAGCCCCCAGACTTTGTTGCAACTGGACCCCTGCCCTGGTCTCAAACCTGCTGGGTTAGAAGTATAAAAGTCTGCCTCCTCAGGACTTGGCTTTCTATAAGTTAGATTGATATGGTGGGAAATCATAAAATTTGGAGTCAGACAAATCTGACTGCCTTATATTAGCAGAGTTGCTGAGCCTACATCTACTCATCTCTAAAGCAGAAATGATAGTACCTCTATATAAAGTTTTGGTGAGAATAAACTTAATTTGAATAATTGTATGTACCTTGCCTAGCACATACTAGATGCACATTAAACTTTAGTTCCATTCTTCTCCCTGCCAGGCCCTTCTATTTGGCAGCTGGCATCAGCTTCAGATACTCCAAGCTTCAGAACTTAAATCTTTTCCTAAAACAAACAAAAAGATAAAACATGTCAACTCAAAACTGTCCTCCCCTGTCTTGAGCTACAATTATGTACTTCTCCACCCACTATAGCAAGCCCATCGGATATCAATGGCAACTCAATTTGAACTCTAAATTTTTATGCCGTTTGGACCTTATCATTTGAGCTGCTGGCTATCGTCTTTGAGCATTAGTCAGATTAGTACCTATTCTCAAAGCCACTCCTTCACAGATTCCTTCCCTTTCCCACTGGTCCAATCCTACGATGCCCAGTGGCTAAGCCTGCCCTAGGATCTCCTTCCATGAAGTTGGAGTTAAGATTAGAATATAGCTCCCATAACTCCCTAGTCAATGCTCCTTCTATGCTGCCTGTCCACACTAGACACCCAATAAATAGATGCTGACTGATGTGTTAAGATACAGAAAGATGGACCAGACCAAAGCAAATGACTTTATGACTGATGGGGAGTGGATAGATGTGCACCAGAGAGGAGGACAAGGCTGTTGGTACATGGGACCAGAAATAAAGGGCTGAACTGGGAGATACTGAATAGATTCTTTTCTAATGAAAGTCTGAAAGTAGTAAGTAATATAGCATATTTTAAAAGGTGATATTCTGAAGTTTGGTTTCTTTCCAAACAAGAAGTGTTCAAATTATTCAGGCTTTAAGTGGATTCATTTACTAAGTTGGCCTACTACCGCATTAAATGTATCCATTCTTTCATTATTCATTTGACAAACACTGACTGAGCACCAATCAGACCCAATTTAAGCACCTGCTCCTATTTTCTTGTCCTCACCTGTGTCCCAGGTCCTTGGCCACTTGATCATGCAGAGCTCTGGCTGCCACCAGTGTGGCCATGGCTGCAGCTGCAGTTACTCATCTCTGGAGAACACCTGCTTTCTCAGTCTCCCCTGGTGACTGCTCAGTTCTGGCACTACTGTGGTCATACACTTTGTAGTAGAAGGCAAATAGACCTGGAACCTAGGCTTGACTTAACCAGACCCATAAGACTCTTCTTCTTCTTACCACTTTGCAACTTAAATGAAGCACTCTCACACACAGTGTGCGATCTGGTTTCCCCAGTGGCTGCCCTGAAGTGTGGGGGTTGATGGTATAAGAAGTTGGGTATTAATAGAGAATTGCCTACTGGAGAACTTTTATCAATGAGAGAAAAGAGGATATACATTCCTTTTCTTTCCTCCCTCCAATCCACCATTCCAAGGGGCAGTAATTCTATGTAGCTCATTTGTACATGTCCTTCATGGCCGAACAACTGACTGTGTCTCTGGGGAAGCTGCGGCCAGCTTAATAAATGAGAGCCCTGACTGTGATCTTATATTTGCGTCCCCTTCTTCCTTCACTTTTTTTTCCCCACTCAGCCTTGCTGTCCCGAGATTGGACCCCCTAATAAAGAATTATCACTAAGGTTTGCCTTGAGCACATCTCTGGGAGCTCTTGCCAGCCAAGAATAGCAGCTAATGTGAACCAGACACCATGCTGGGTGTAGGACATCAAATATTAAACAAGACAGATATGGTCCCCACCCTTATGCAGTTTTCAATATGGTGAGAGAGACAGGCAACACACTATTAAACAACAATAAAGAGAGAAAAACACAATTTTTGATGAGTGCCACAGTGGAATGAAACAGAGACTTCTTAGGTCTATAAACAGAGACATCTGAGAGGAAATAGTGATGGGGTGATAGCAGAAAAATGATTAAATCAGATTAAATATAGAGAAATTGGAAAGGTCTCTCTGAGGAGGTTATATTTACATTGAGACATGAAGCCATGGAAGGATCTAGCCACGATAAGAGCAGAGGGAAGAGAATTCTCAGCTTTCAGAGTGGACAGCACGTGGCAAAGCCCCAAAGCAAGAATGAGCTTTGGGTGTTTGGGGCTTTGAGGAAGATATTGATGGCGGGAGTCTCATGATCAAGGCAAAGAGTGGCTGACTTGAGGCTGGGGAAGATGCAGGAGTCAGATCCTGCAGGCTTTGTAGGCTATTGAATCAGGCTGGATTTTATTCTAAGGGCCACTGGAAGCCACTCAAATACTTTAAGCAGAGATGTTACAATAGAATCTGGTAGAATTTTAATACCAATTCAATATTATCCTTGACTTCTTTGAATAATACCTTTCACTTTGTAATTTTAATAATAAAAGAACAAAAGGATTATAGATATAAATACATGAAAGTAAATTTTGTAACATATATTATGAGTTAACAGAGCATAAATGTACTATATATACATGGTTGTAACCACCAGTCTCTCTTCCTAAGAACTTATAGTCTATTATAATACTGATTTTCTTTTTTGAGCAGCTGGTCCAGTAGTGTTTGATGATATGACTCTTCTCCTACTTTGCTCCATGTTCATTCATGTTAGTTTGATTATTTCCTTGTATGAATTTCAGAAAGTTCACAGTATTTGTAGCTGCAATTTCTTAAAGTACAGAGCCTCTTCTGCCTCAATGAGAGGTTTTTTCATTAACTGTAGTTCTATTGCTATGGCTGGCATTAGTGCAATCTGCTAATTCACAAATTCACGGAAGTACGGAAATACGTTTTGCTAATGTGCACTGCAAAATGCCCTTTAAAAAATGCCTCCTATATAATATCATTTACAAAATGCCTGCTGCAGCTGCCAGAGAAGGGTTTTTATAGACCAACCTGGATTAGGGTGAAAGCAATATATCTTCTAGGCAGAGAAAGCTCTCCTCTATAACCCTGTATAGGCTTTTCTCAATGGTTGCTACCTGTCTTTGACCATCAAATGTTCCCAAAATGCCTCTCTGGAGTTAGGTTTTTAACCAACTCATGGCTATTTAAATGTGTTGTATTAACAAAGAGTTGGCAAGATATTTTAGAATAGTTTCACGAAACAATTCTTGTGAAAATTTAAACCCAATATTGATATCACCCTAGCCAAAGTCACACCCAGACAGGCTTGGCAGTAACCCATGTGATATGTTTTGGGGGGCAACAGAATTGTTAAATTACCAAATGTATTATTTCCTGGCCAGAAATTGCACCATGGAGGTTCATCCTTTTCCTTTGGGTAGAAAGCTTTGTCAATACAGGGAATAGTTAGAAACATTTTAGCATGAATTGGTTCACAAAGTTGATTTTCAGAAGACAGTTGCTTGAGATGAAGTGGGACATGGAACAGATTCTGACAGAAGAGGACAGACACTGTCAGGAAACGCAGTGCTACCAGGGAGGTCTATAAACAGAGAGCACAAGGGAGTGCTAGGTGCCCAGGGGAGATGGTTGCATCGGTGCTGAAAGCAAAGATGGTTGTGTGCCAAATTCTAACTTCAGACTTTTGCCTCAGGCAGCACTGTTAGCACTGCAAGTCCCATTAAAGGACCCTTGCTTTCAAGCAGATGGTGGCTTCACTGATAACAAAGGAAACAACAGTAGTGGGAGAAAAGATGGCCAGATTGAGCTTCAAAGAGGCAAAACACCAAGGGAAAAGTTATTAATCTTTCTTGGGAAATGAATCACTGAAAAAAAACGTCTTTAAATGGAAATGATACAATTGAAATAATTTATTTACAAGAGTCACTATTCTCAAGTTCATGATATCCCTGACTTTTATCAGACTTTCTGCCTTTGTGTAGATTGATGAGGAAATAGAGTTAAAATGTATCTAATTTGAAATAAACTGTAAGCAGTACAGAATAGAACATATTTTTATATTGTGTGTATTCTGTGTCCAGCTGGGATAATTTAAGTGGAGGTATAAAAAGGTCTCCATGAGAAGAGGATATTTAAATTGAGCAATAAAACTCTGAGTAATCAAAATAATATTCTGCCTCCTATTAAAAACTTTTATTTTATCAGAAAGAAAACACAATGACTGTGGCTTAGCTAATTTCTAGAAATAAGCTAACTTTTATATTACATATTTAAGAAAACTTAAATTCTATAGAAATTAAATCAATGGATAAAATGAAAATTATTTGTTCCTTATATATAGCATGTGACTTGATATACACAGAGATGTGAATACTAAAATTTGCACACTTGCTTACGTATATACGTATGGACCTTATTTTAGTATAAATTTGTTTTACACACACACACACACACACATATATATTTAAAATCAGTTGATGCCAACTGAATCTACTTATTTTAGGTGCTGTCTTGTCACTGGCACTCTACCTGCAAACCTGGCCAGGGTTAGATGAGTCCAAGTTTCAGGACGTTTTGTCATTAGTGCCACATGTTGGCTGTTTTGACTTCTTCTTTTTTCAACTCTTATTTCATCTGCATCTGGCTTCCATTTCATCTGTGGTTTCTGGGCACTACCTAGTCCTTTATGTTGTTTGTCAAACATGTCTACACCTTCCTAATCCTGGCTGCTCACACTGTCTCCAAAATTTAGTTCCAAGAATTATCCTGAGGTGAGCACAGGGAACTTTCTACCTTCAGGCTGGTTTAAGTGGTATCTAAAATTTAGTAAAATGTATGGCTTTGGCAGACTAGTTTTACCTTTTGTTTCCCTTATTTGTGAAATCCAATTACAGGGCCCCTATCACATATCATATATTGATGGCCTAGTCGGATTGGCTGTGTTGATTTGCATGGATGCAAAGATGAAGAAAGCACAGTACCTCATCCCTAAGGGCCTAACTTCAAATGCAGTAGGTGAGAGAGACATATAAATAAATAATTTTAATGCAATATAATAAGTACTGGGATAGTAGTTGACACAAGGTAGAAAGGAAGCACAAATAAAAGGGAATAATCAACTTTACTAATAAGTAAGGGATGGTACATTTCAGTTTGCCCAGGAAAGTCCTAGTTTATGACCTTGCCCCAGAATCCATTAGAGTTAGCATAAGTCTCACCATCTTTCACCTTCCAAAGTGTCCCCGTTTAAACAAAAATATTATATGACAAACCTACTTGTCTTGTGCAAGTCCCTGAGTCTGAAGGCCAGAGAACCTGGAGCTCTGATGCTCAAATGAAGGAGAAAATTAGTGTCCCAGCTCCAGAAGACAGCAAGACAGTGAATTTGCCTTTCTTTCCTCTGCCTTTTTTTGTTCTATCCAGGCCCTCAGCCAATTGAATGGTACCCAGCTACACTGGGTAAGGATTGATCTTCCTAACTCGGTCCACTGATTCAAATACTAATCTCTTCTGGAAACACCCTCGCAGGCATACCCAGGAATAATGCTTTACCAGCTATCTGGGTATCCATTAATGCAGTCAAGTTGACAGCTAAAATTAACCATCACAGTAGTTATAGCGAGAAGGTCAAACAAAGTCTGTAAGAAGATGTAAGAAATATGATAAAAACTATGAGAAGAGTTTTGCCAATCTGATGAGACGGAAATGGAAATTCCTGGTGAAAGAAATAGTCCCCGTGACCTGAGCAATGTGTGACTCTGGAGAATGATGTGTAGTTCACATGGCTGTGCTGCATGGGAGAGGGATGCGTTGCTATGGGTTGGCAACAATAAAACAGGGGCCAGCAATGGCGAGCCCTCTCTGTCATGGCAAGGACCTTGACTTTTTCTTGTGGACAATGGACTCACAATAAAGTTTTTAACCAAAAATTTGACCTAATTTTCTTTGCATTTTAGTATTTCTATGTGATATAAGTAGAAAGAGTGTACAGAATAGATGAATAGGGAATAAAACCTTAGGCAGACAAAATAATTGGGAAACCATTGTTATAATCCAAATAAGAGAAGTTGAGAGCCTAAACTAAGGCAGAAGCCATAAGGATAGAGAATAGAAGAATAAAGATACTCCCGAGGGAGTTGATAGTTATTAAAAGTTCATCTGATTTGGAGGATAAGAAAAAAAGAAGGAGTCAAGACCATACTTAGTGGGCAGTTGGATATACATAGGTCAGGAGCCTGGAAAAGAAATATGGGCTGCAAGTATAGATAAGGCAATGTGAGTAAAAAAGAAAGGTCTGAAATTTGAAGAGAAAAAGCCAAAGCCAGAGCCCGTCCTTCTAACTTAATCAGAACAGCATGAGAATACAGGATAAAAAATGGTAAAAGCTTTAGGAAAAAAATGTGTAAGAGACCCATTTGACAAATTAGTTTTGGTTAAATAATTATGACACATATCAGCACCAGAGCTTTAATTGCTAGCATAATTTTTTATTGTATATCTTATTCTTTTTGAATGTGGTATAACTAAACTATTATTATATAATAGGGATTTCTTACAGACAGAAAAAAACATTCTCCCCCAAAGATCTACTTTGGAATGATTAATTTGTACAATTAAAGCTATTGGTTAAAGTCTCAGTCTTATTATATGAGTCAGTAGTAAGTTATATTTATGGTAGAGTATATCATTTTCACACTCCTTGTATTTGGGCAAAAGTAGAACGTCCTGCTTAAAAAGCCTTCTGTAGTTACTACAACCAAGTAAAAGAATATTTGAAGTACTTCTCTCAATTGACGAGTGCAGATCTCTAGACATAAAGTTTTAGATAGTACTAAACCTTTCAGAACTTCGGATGAAATTTTTAGAGTGACATTTCTAAATTTGGTCCATTTTTATGTAAAACTGAAAATTCAAAAAAGAAAAATGAATAATATTTATGTATTTATCATCTTAATTTTCTATATTATAATTGTGTGCTTTTCTGACATTTCTACTGATCCATAAGTAAATTCTGAACAGATAGGTTTCTGTAATGAAATGTGTTTGAATTATGATACATAAATTTCTACCTAAGTATAAAGTCATATGTAAGGCTCAGGTTTTTCTAAATATGGCGGCATTATTTTTTTAGTTGACAAATAATAATTCTACACATTCATGGGGTACATGGTTGATATTTCGATATATATGTTTAGTGATCAGATTGGGGTAATTAACATATTTATCATCTCAGACATTTATCATTTTTTTGTGTTGGGAGCATTCAATATCCTTCTAGCTTTTTGAAACTATATAATATATTATCATTAATTATAGTCCTCTTACAGTGGTATAGAGCAATAGAACTTATTCCTCCTATCTACCTATAATTCTATATCCTTTAGCAAATCTCTTCCTATTTCCCCCTCTTCCTTACCCTTCCCAGCCTCTAGTATCCTCTGTTCTACTTTTTACTTCTATGAGATCAACTTATTTTGCTTCCACAAGTGAGTGAGAACATGCCGTGTGTCACTTTCTGTTCAGGCTTACCTCACTTAACACCATACCCTCCAGTTACATCCATGTTGCTATGAAGGACAAGATTTCATTCTTTTTTATGGTTGAATAGTATTCCATTGTGTATAAATACCACATTTTCTTTATCCATTCATCTGTTGTTAGGCATTTAGGTTGATTCTTTATCTTGGCTGTTGTGAATAGTGCTTCCATAAATATCATGGTGCAGATGTCTCTTTGATATAATAATTTACTTTCCTTTGACTAAATTCCCAGTAGTGGAATTGTTGGATCATATGGTAGTTCTATTTGTAGTTTTTTGAGGAACCTCCATACTGTTCTCCATAGTGGCTTTACTAGCTTACATTCCCATCAACAGGGTATAAGAGTTCCCTTTTCTCCACATGCTTACCAGCATTGTTATTTTCTGTCTTTTGGATTACAGCCATCCCAACTGGGGTTAGATGACACCTCATTGTGGTTTTGATTTGCATGATGATTAGTGATATTGAGAATTTTTTCTTATATCTGTTGGCCATTTGTGTGTCTTCTTTTGTGAAATGTCTGTTCAGATCTTTTGCCCATTTTTGAAGCAGATTTTTTTTTTTTTGCTGTTGAGATGTTTGTGTTCCTTGTATATTCTATGTATTAATTCACATATCTACAGCCAACTGATTTTTGACAAAGATGCCAAGAACACTCATTGGTGAAAGGACAACCTCTTCAATAAATGGTGCTGGGAAAACTGGATGTTCATATGCAGAAGAATGAATCTAGACCCCCACCTCTTACACTATACAAAAATCAATACAAAATGGATCAAAGACCTAACTGTAAGACACAAAGTGACAAAACTAGTAAGAGAAAACACAGGGGAAATGCTTCAGGACATTGGTCTGGGAAAAGATTTTTTGAATAAGACCTTAAACACACAGGTAACATGTTGGCATTAATTATAGTATTTTTCAAGTAGTCAAAATCAAATAAGGGAAATGATTTATTGTCTCTGACAATACTTTCTGAAGTACTTCCTTGAAGATTTGAGTTTTTTTTAAGTTATCAAGGCAAAATTCTCTTTCATATCAATAATTTATACCTTAGTAAAGTTTTACTCTTTTGGGCTATGCAAATTATAAAGATGTGCAAATTCAGACAATATTTATAAATAACTTCATACATAATAAATGAAACTTAAAAACGTTTGATTTACTTTTTAATTTTCAAGGTTGTATTCATCAAGAAGATGGAATTGGGTTAAGAGCAGTAAAAATGATAGTTTCCTTTTTTTGAAATCAAAGGATTAAGTAATAACAAAATGCTCCAATTGCTTTCAGCTTCTGTTCTTAGCAATTAATTTTAAGAACATCTCTATTTATCATATCTTATGTTATATAAAATTAATGTGATTTAATATTTTGTAAATGTTTTACATTTATTTAGTAGTATCCATTTATTAATATATCTTAGAGTGTAATATGAACACATTGAGCAAAGGTATTTTCAAAAAGCAGTCTAAAATGCAATAAATTAATTAAGTAAAATTAGCTCCCTCCATCCTACCCTATTTTTTGTAATTAAATCTTCTCAAGTCTGTAATTTTTGACCAATGGCTTTTATTTATCTCAAGTGGATGCTACAGTGTGCCACCCAGATCTCCCTCCTCCCCCAAACTAGCATACTCATTACCCCAATTTCTGGGAGTGATGGCTTCTGAGGTTGACAGCTAAGTCCCTCTCTGGGAATTGCCTTTGGCTGAAAAAAGCTCCTCACTCAAGCTTACCCCCTTCTTCTAAGGGTGCAGCCTACATCCAAGACTGCTCATGGAGTGGTACAAAAGTTCAGTTCCTCTCCCCCCAGTTTGAGACATCTCTGAATGGCCATCCCAGCTTCAAAGTTTTCTGTGAAATCGACAGTTGACTCTATTGAATTTGTACGACAGTTCCAGTCCTACTTCCTTTAACCTCCTAGAGGTGCTGCTCCCAAGAGTATTCCCCAGTAAACCACCTGGGTGAAAATCTCAGCATCTCAGAGTCCGTTTCCTGGGGAAACTGACAGTGGTGCCAATAATAGTCAAAGGAAGCAGGTTATAAAATTTTGGAACAGGATCCCATCATTGGTGGTAGATGGGTGCTAGGGAATGAATTATGCCACCCCTCCCCCCAAATTCATGTGTTGAAGCTGTAACCCTTGTGATTGTATTTGGAGACAGGGTTTTTAGGAGGTAATTAAGGTTAAATGAGGTCATAAATGTAGGGACCCAATCTGATAGGATTGTTGGCCTCATATGAGAAGGAAGAGCAATCTCTCTCTCTCTCTCTGCCATGTATGGACATAAAGATGTGGCCATCTGCAAGCCAGGATTAGAGCCCTCACCAGAACCCAACAATGGTGACACCCTGATTTCAGACTTCCAGCCTCCAGAATTGTGAGATACATTTCTGTTGTTTATGCAACCTATTCTATGGTATTTTGTTATGGCAACCCAAGCAGAGTAAGATAATGGGTTATTGATAACCCTAGTATGAAGTAGTGGTGCAATTGTTAAAATTTTTATGGATGGTGAATTCAGATGGGATTCTAGTGAAAAAGAATGCACTGCTCAGTGCAATATCTCAAGGTTTGAACAGTTCTTGGGAAATAGTAACTGTTATGACTATGGAATCAGACAGCTTTTTCTAAGGGCTATTGATGCATTGAAGAAAACAATATAATTTAAAGGTAATTAACCACCAATTAAAGGTAAAATATGAAAGCCAGAGGGCCTCCATACTACCATATAAAGAGACACTCATACAGCTAGGAGTAGAAAATGCTGAGGTTAGATATAGAATTTTATTGAAAAGATAGCAGATGTCCAAATGAGGTTGAATTCTCAACCCCAGCAACTCTGCTACTCCAAGGTCAGAGCCCTGATTAGCAAAGAGTGGGATCCTGAGATTTGAGAAGGAAATCTGGGCCAGTGAACTGGAAAATCTTGAACTCCTAAATGACCTTGAACCCTCTTCAAAGTGTCCCATTCTTCCCTGTAATAGCAATCTTTTCCCCCTTGTTTGAGGATAATGCAGAGGTTTCAGTCTTGCAAGACAATGTGCACATCTCTCAGGATCTAGCCCCACTTTTCCATTGGCACCAAAACAATAGTTATTTTTATATCACAACATAACCCAACCATGAAAATACTCAGCCTGATGGAGAAAAGAGACCATATTACCAAATAACTGCTGATCCAAATCAAAATGTAGCTGAGATAGCAACTAAATCATTCAGGGTGTTGGGATCAGGGGATAGGGACACAAAGTTGGACAATGCAGAGTTTATCAAAATGAAGGCAATTTTTTTGTCATATGGTTTTTAACACCCAGTTAATGATCCTGCTGTAGGCTTAGAGAAAGCAAAGTCTCACACTAAATGAAGTAGAGATACTAGGACTGCCAAGAGACAGTAGAGCAAGGGGTCAAGAAGCTTCAAGCCAACAGACACTCCATGGGAAGTCCCAGGGTGTATACTGCTTACCAAAAAATGAGGGATACTCACATCATCTGAAGCCCTGAAGGCCAGAGCTGACCATAGGAAGATGCTGCCACAAAACTGAGCACACTTACAGCAATGCAGATAGAATCCCAAAATGATAGAAGAAAATGAATGTTCCAAATAGGTACAGTAGTAATAACAACATGGTCAATGTGGCAGTGTAGGTTGCTGAGCTGCATAAAACTGTGGAAATATTTGATAGAACCCAGAAGAAAGATAGGTGAGCAACCACCAAAGATACCGGCCAATCTATACAATCAATATGTCAGAAGGCTGTGGGAAACCACCTGGTAGAAAGTCATAATCCCTTGCCCAGTTTCCTGAATTAAGTTATTTTTCAGACTCAGAACCCACATACTGAAGGAGGTGCCAGGTCCCCAGGAAGAAGGACCCTACAACTTCACAAGTATATAATGATTCTCTAGTTTTCCCCCAAAAGAGTTTCAGCCATATGCTTGGGTAACCATACACCAGAAAAAAGGGTATACCCAGACACTTCAAGGAGTACAGATGTACAGTCTAAGTTGATATTAATACCTGGGGACACTAATTGTCACTGTGGCCCTCCTATGAGAGTAAACATTTGGAAGCCAAGTAATAAGTGGAGTCCTGACCCAGGTCTGGCTCACTGGGGCTACTGGATCCATAGACCCTCCCATTAATCATTTGCTTGGACTCCAGTGCATAATTGGAATGGATACTCGGTAGTTGGGGGAATCTTCACATTGATTTTTTTGATCTGAGGGGCTAAAACCATCAAAGCAAGAAAGGCCATGAGGAAGCTTCTGAAGGTGCTCCTCTACTCCAGCCAACATAGGAAATAAAAAATAATATTGCATCCTTGGTGGAATGGCAGAGATTAGTGCCTACAGAATGCAAAAATGATAGTCCTCATCATATTCTCATTTAATTCATTAGTCTTGCCACTGCAAAATCCAAATGTATCCTAGAGAATGACAGTGGACTACTGAACACTCAACCAAGTAGTGACTCCAACTGTAGCTGCTTTGTCAGAGGGAATATTTTCACAAGCATGTAACAACACAGCCCTGGGAACATGGTGTGCAGCCATTGTGCTGGTAAGTGCATTCCTATTCAACCCTATTAGAAAGGAGGATCAGAAGCAATTTGCCTTTACTTGGAACAGAAAAAGGAATGTGTATATAGTCTTGTCCCAGAGCTGTGTTAACTCTCCTATCCTCTATCATATTATAATATAGTCCAAAGGGTCACATAGTCTGGACATTCTATAAAACACCACATTGGCCCACTATATCAAAGATATTAATATAATAATAATCAAACTAGACGAAAAAGAAACAGAGAGTATGTTAAATGTTTTGGTAAGCCACCTACACTCCAGGGAGTGGGAGATAAACCTTATAAAGATCCAGTGGCCAGCCGTGTCAGTAAAGTCTTAGACACCAATGGTGTATATGGGAGCATGCCCCTGAAGTAAAGGAAAAATTATAGCCTCTTGTACTTCTCACCCCTAAGAGGGAAACATAATGCCTGGTAGGCCTCTTTGCATTTGGGAAGCAGCATATTCCTGTATTTCACTTTGGGAAAACTGCCCCAACCCATTTATCAAATGACGTCAAAGGCTGCCAGCTTTGAGTAGGACAGACCCTAGAAGGAATGCTTGGTAGTAGGTATAGGTTGCATTGCAAGTGGCCCAGCTGCTTGAGCCTTAAGAACTGGCAGATCCTATGGTATTATAGAGAGTATGTGATATTATAATAGAGATAATTTTGGTGGAAAAAATTCTATATAAAATTTATGGCAAGCCACAGTAAGAGAACCACAGTGTAGGCTCATATGTCTCTGGAGAAAAGATATGCCACTTGTGCGAGAAAATTATGCCAAAGCCCATGGTGTTCTGCTACCTTGGTAGCATGATGATAGAACACAAAGTGATCCTATAACCAGAACTTTCCATCATGGTTTGGGTTCTGTCAGATGCACCAAGTCATAAGATGAGACAAGCCCAATGGCAGTGTCTTGTAACATGGAAGTGGTACATCTGAGATTGGGTCTTGGTCATCAGGTACTCCAGTGCTTGCACAATTGACTCATGAACAAATTAGCTATGGTGGTAGGGAAGGAGGCTATACATCAACTCAATGCTGTAGCCTCTCACTCACCAAAGCTGATTTAGCTACTGCTGCTGAATATCCAACCTGCCAATGATAGAAACCAACACAGCCCCCAGTGTGGTAACATCCCTGAGGAGATCAAGCCCTTACCTCACGGCAATTGGTTACAATGGACTCTTGCCACCTCAGAAGGAACAGTAATTTATCTTGACTTGAATCAACACATTCTGAGTATAGGTATGACTTTCTTGCTTCAAAAGCCTCAATATGTCCCCTTATCTGAGGGGTATTTGGTCCACCAACACAGGATCACGCATGATATTACAGGGGACCTTGGGACCATAATATCACATTGGGCTATAGCACAGAAGGGACCACTATGAATGAACATGTGACCATGGATCCGATAATCACAACACTTACTGCACCACCCTGAAGCTGCTGGCCTGATGGACCAGAGGAATGGCATTTTCAAAGAGCAGCTGAGGTGCTAGCTTGGAGAGGATGCAGCAAGAAGAGGGCTTCATCCTCTGGGATACAATGTATGCTCCAAATCAATGACCATTATATGGTATGATGTCCCCAGTAGGTGGAATACCTGGACCCAAAAAAGAAAAGTGATATTGGGATTGGCCTTCGTTATTCCTATAGATCCATCTGGAATTAATTTATGATTTTTGTCTATGCAACTGTGCTTGTTGAAGACCTAGAGATCCTGGACCTCAGAGAGGGAGGACAGCAAGAGGACACAGCAAGAGAATCATTAAATTTGAGTTATGACTGCTATGTGGTTACTTTGCACTCTTGGGTGCAGGCTGTCGCCCAGAAGGGGTGTGTCCTAAGGTGAGGTAGATTTCTTCTGCTGGAGTCAGTGCTGAGGGAGGAACTCAGCTGTGAGCCTTCAGCTGCTATCACCCCTGGTATCTGAGGGAAGGAGTGTTTTCGTTCTGAAGAGGGCATTGGGGGACAGCCATAGATAGCATCCACTGTAGTCTATTCCTTGCACTGCTCAAATGCACATAACTGGTACGTAAATTTCACCCCATCTGGGAAGAGCTTTCTCAGGATTCTGGTTGGTTTCTTTTCATGAGCAAAATGACAGGAAATTAGTGACACAAATGACAGTTCTCACCACTGCAGCTGGTCTTAGAGCTACACCGGATAGTCATCATTTCAGTCTTCCGTTGCAACCACACTTCTCTCAGCTTCTCCCCTGCCTCACCTCCTGACAGGCATTGTTTCTGAGAGCAAGCCCAGGGTGCACGCAGATCACCACAGAGCCTCACTCCCGGGACTCTGCTCTTTAACATCCCAGCTTCCCCCTTCCTCGGAAGGACATTAAAGAATTGTGGTAAACACAGTGCTGAGAGATCACCTTACAAGAAGTATTATAATATATTGACCCCCCAAAAATGTAATATGATCTGCTCATTTCTGACATCCATTTTCAGCTTTTAAGGCAGAGCTCTTTGTCTAAAACTTACCTGGAAAATTGGTGAAGAGAATTTTAATTCTGAGGGGACATGTATGCAAACAAACAAACAAGAAGCAGCTGCTATATTAATCAGTTTGCTAGGGCTGCCATAAAAAGCACCATAAATGGAATGGCTTAAGCAACAGAAATTTATCTCCCACAGATCTAAAGGCTAGAAGTTCGAGATCAGGGTGTTGGCAGGGTTGGTTCTTTCTGAGGGCTGAGAGGGATAATCTGTTCTAGGCCTCTCCCCTAGCTTCTAGTGGTTTGCTGGCAACTTGGCTTACGGTACATCATCCCAATCTCTGCCTTCATCTTCACATGGTGTTCTCTCTGTGTGAGTGTCTCTGGTCCAAATTTCCCCTTTTTATAAGGACACCAGTCATACTGGATTAGGGGCCTACTCTATTCTACTATGATCTCATCTTAATTTAACTGACTACATATGTAACAACCCTACTTTTCAAAATAAGATCAAGTTTTGAGGTGCTAGGGATTAGGACTTCAACATATGAATTTTTGTGGGACACAATTCAAATAATTCAATTCATAGTACTGAACTTTGTCGGGGGTTGTATTTCTTAGAGAAGTTAAGTGGTAGAAAATACAAACTACATAAATAATAAGCTTGGGGTTCTTTTTAAATGGGAGACTTAGATTATGATCCCCAAGAAAAATGACTTGCTGTTCCCTTGCTGTTTGGGGGATTTGCCCCAGCAGATACATTTCGGATGAATCAGCAGAAGGCACTGGACTGCACTTGTGTCCTGACATGTACCTGTCTCTTCATTCCGTCTGAAAACGTTATGGCACCAAAATGAAGAAGAAGGATAATGTGTCCTAACTGCATGAGTCCATAGTAACTGGTCACAGCTAATCTTCTGGAGAAAGAGAATTCAATTGAGCAATTAGAATTATTGCACAAGTTCTGGAAGATGAAAACCCTCATCATCCTGTTTGGTTCACTGACTCTGAGAGGCCCACATACCATGCCACATTGCCAAATGGAGCATCTGCATTTTGGTTGGTACATGCCTTTGGTGTTGGCCTTGGCCCTATGACCACAGTGCTTTCTATTGCAGCTATTTCAGTGGCTTGGCTCTTTTTTATTCCCTTAGGTCTTATGGTGGAGCAAGAGGACACCCACGGTGGAAGCCAAGAGAGTCATCTTAATGAATGGCATATTACAGCCCTTGTGAATGTGATTTGCATTGTTTCATAGCATAGCTGGCTAAATTCCTATTACTGAAGGATCAAGTTAAATTAGGCATAAAAGTGATGTGGAGGCTTTTCTTTCAGGAAATCTGTCACAAAGCAGTCTTGTCCCAACCAAGGCTTCCTTTTGCATGAATTATTAAAGGAAAGTTAAATCTTATATATGAATGTGGAGCATGTCCTGTACATGAGGACTCTGGAACTCAAGTTAGTCAGAGACTGGAGAGGTAAAGGAGGTGTTCCATGCCCTTGCTTGTACCGTTCACATAGTAGGTCTGTGTGCACAGAGCCCCGAATATAAAACCCAGGTCAACCCTTCCAGTTGTGGGCTCCCCTCTGACAACCATCCCATTAGACACAGGATTCAGGAACCTAGTGGAACTCTGCCACAATGGCAAAAAACACATTTCAATCCCAAAGTGTCAGAGTGAACAGAAGAGGGAGGGAATGAACCAAACGTGAAAGCAAATAAAAACATCTTTTAAAATGTCGCTGACTTGCTGCCAAATGGGAGCTCAGAGGGAGTGCCACCAGGAGCAAGTTCCACATGGTGAGGGCTTCCATGGAGAAGCCTGGCTGGCAGGCCGGGAGGATTCAGTAATTAACACTGCCAAAGACTCGTGAGGCCCCATTTCAGCAGCTCGATTTGGAAGCGGTTGCCAGAGTACAGTCACCCTTCAGCGGCACAGCTGGGGTGTGGAGTCCATCAGCGGCTGGCGCATGTGTGGGCTCAAACTCTTTGCTGTGAAGAGGAAGAAAATATGTGGAGTTTCTTTTGGGGGCTTTAACCTGTGAGGATTAGGCCCCACAATATCTGATTTTTAAATAATGAATTAAATGAGGGACTTTAAGAATGCTAGAGTAACCCATTCTTAGGAATTATAGCATTGAGTCGGCTCTGTAACAAGATCAGAGCTAGAGATCACGCAGGGTTATCTTGGGCCTGGACATATGAAAATGGCTATTGTGGGCTGGAAAGAGGGCTGTGGAAACAATGGGAAGGATGGGTAAAGTTACAAGCTGTTAAGTAGACTCCAAAACAGATTGTGGCAAGGAAACATGACAGCCATCTCTTGAAAAGGAGAGAAAATTAGTGGGTAAGAGTTGTGATATAATGGAAGAAACACAAACTAGGTGTGGGTCTGTGGGTTCACTTCCAAGACTGCCAGTCTGCAGCACTGTGGCATTAGGCAAGTTACTCACCCTTTCTAGATTCATTTCTATATATACATAAAATGAGGATTATGATATCTCATATGAAATGTGTTTATTATGAATGTATATGTAGACAAGTAAATAACCTATAAATATATGAATATATACATATATGTGTATTTATGTGCAGCTCTATCATTTATTGTTCACCTACTATGCATTCCACAAACATTTATTGTACCTCTTATGAGCAAGCGTGTCTTGATATATGACAAGTAAGGCCTTTCTTCTCTTGGAGCTTACATTCCAGTGAGTGAAAAAAAAGAAAAAAACCAGCAGACAGCTGAACGTGTAAATAAGCAAGACATTTTTCAGGTTGTGGGGAGATCTATGATCAAAATTTAAAAGGGTGGTTAAAAAAACCCTTTTTCTCATGTAATTTTGCTGATACCCCTGCTGTGGTAGGCACTACTGTTTCAGTTAACAGTAGAGAAACTCAATTTCTGTAGGTTAGCTCTGATGAAGCAGGCTTAAAAATGTGGATATTCAATCAGAATTGGGTGAGCTACACCACATGCAGCCTTTTCAGTAAGGGAACATCTGAAGTCGATGGATATTTCCTGCATTTTTCTTTGTTAGGTAAAATATTGTTTGCTAGAACCTGCACTTATTACAATGTTTTGAATCAATTGCACTTGCATACAATTTTGGCAAGTATGCTACCTATCACTGCTGAACACTGGGAAAGGCACAAATGGACCTAAGATAGCTACAGTGCTAGGTTACAGACATCTGCACTGGGGTCGCTCTATACAGATATTTCTAGCACTCTTGGGTGGGGGACTCTATTTCTCAAAAAAACCAAGACTCACATCAAGAAGTTAAGACTGTTAAGTAGAACGGCTTCAGACAAACATCTTTGACTTGGGGAAGAAAATTGGATCTTCAGAAAAGAATAACTTTTCATGTTTCCTGTTAAAGCCTTTATTACTTGTCATGGTGTATATGGCTTAAGTACAGGGCAGATATTAAACTCACATTGTGGGGAAAATATTGCAATGGGGAGGAGGAAATTAAATCAGATACATCTTTGTCAAAACATTTTTTAGCTAGATGCGAAACATCTCAAGTGTCTCCTTTCATTATGCCAGGTTTTAAAATTATGTGAAACATATGTCTCCCTTGGGCCCACAGGAAGGATGCAGCTAAAAAGGGTAAAATGGTGCTAAGGAGAAGCCTAAAATCAGAGAGGTGAGAGCCAGGATTCATGCGCACATCTCCACGGTCATTGTTTTTCCCAGGTTCCCATGCTGCTTTCTGCATGAAAGATTATGTAAATTTGCCAAGCGTCACATCAGGTACAGGGTAGACAGCAATAAATACTGGATGTCTGAACGTGGCCAAGGAAATGAACGGAAGGACCGAGTGATGGCTCAGATCCCTTCCATCACTGGTTCTCTCTCTCCTTTATGTTCCCCCTTCTTACTCCTTCCTAATGAAGCCCCTCTGCTCCAGGTACCCCAGTTCTTTGTTTGCCCTGCCTTACTTTTGCTAGCCTTGTATGTCTTCCCGTTTCTCATGTTCTTTTCTCTCGCTGCAGCTCCTTTCTCATCAGTCTTTCTGACCCCTTTCATGATTGTTAATTTCTGCAAAGGCCTTCCTCGCTTCCCTTATCAAAAGCCCCCCAGACTTAGTGGTGTCCGAGAAATCTGGGTTAAATCTGAGGCAAGACTGATAGTACTTACTGAGTCCCAAGCACTGAATTCCTGTATGTGGTTTCACTCACCCTTCAAAATAACCTCTAGTAAATGGTATGGTTCCCATTCTGCACTAAAGGAAACTGAAGCCAAGAGCATTTACCGATTTCTCCAAAGTTACCCTGCTGGTTGGTGGTGGAGTGATAGATAAACCCACGTCCTCTGACCTGGCTTGCTGACCAGCAGCATGACGTTGGACCAACACTGACTCTATTTCGCTCCTCCTTCCTCAGTGGTGAATAGTCAGTAGGGTGACAGTATGTAGGCGAAAGACAAAAACTGTGTAAGATCCTGTGGCTCAGCCTATGCAGAACCAGGTAACCAAGCACTAGGGAGTAGTAACTAAAATTTGGGGAAGTAGCATTTTGGCAAAACTTTAATGGTGAGCTTTGTCACACACTACTGTTCCAAGATCTGCTCTGCAGCTAATTAATTCTCTTGGGCAATTACCCAGCCACCAGAAATGGTCTGCTGGAGGCCCATGCCACTAGGAACAGTCTGTGTTAAATAAGCAGCAGAAGAACCCTGAAGTGGCAGGTCTGTAGCCACTCCTTCCTGAGGTCAGCACTTCCAGCACTTGCACGTTCTGGGCCCAGCAGCACAGCATCGTGCACAGGTGGGTGTTCTGTAAGTGCTTTTTAATGATGGTGGTGGTGGTGATGTATGAAGGTCTGTTTATACTTGCAGAGAGGGTCATGTATTTTAACAAGAAGGACTTTTGATTGGCATTTCAAAGAGGCCAGTGTTGTTGGAAAATGTCAGCACCCTGCATAGGAGGGCACTTCATAAGTGTTAAGGGATTGGGTCTGCTAAAAGGATTAGGATAATTGTTTTTGAGTGAATGGACAGGCTCAGTGGAGGTGACCTGAAGTCATTTTAATGGGCCTGGTGGAACTCATGGTGACAACTCAAGCTAGTGGATTAAGATGCTCTGATGGAAATTCCCAATCACTGCTCAGCATTGGTTCCATTGGGATACTGGCTGCCTATTGTACTTGCTATGCCTGGTAGGGTGACTTGATTTCTGGGCTCAAGTAAAGAAATGCTGATCAAAGGAACTGCCACCCCACCATGTGGCATAGGGCTCCTTTGCTTCCAAAGATGAAAGGTGCCTATTTCCATGGCACTTCTCATTTGGGGAGAGCCTTTTAATTCATGCCAGTTCAAGATCAATCAGGGATGTAGTCAAACACTGTCAGAATAGAAAGTCCTATGGATGAAAGTAAAGAAGGAAAACTTTCTCCTGAGTAAGCACCAGGCTGGCTTGCTGATAGTTAATATTGCATCAAGTTTGCAAGCTTTAGAAATGAAAGATAAGCTTCAGAATGAATGTGTATGTAGATTCCAAGGTTATAAAAGAATAGTGGTTTATATACGTACTTTTAGTCTATGTCTGTCTGCAACCATTTTTATATGATAGAAAGAAATGTTGGGTGAAAAATGTCAATCTCAAGTACTGGTGGAACCAGCCAAAAATTATTGAATCAGGTAATTTTGTTGGCTAAAGGCTGGGATGCTACCATTGCCCCTCATGTTTGGATACTTTGCTTTAGCCAACTTAAATTTCTTTGTACATAAGACCACTCAATGGCCATAAATATCACTCCCATCATAAAAGAGCTGAAAGAAGGTATTCTAGAAACAAAAACTGGCTTTTGCCACAAGTTTATTTTGTCATGAATATATGAACATACTCAACTACTGATTGATAGTTTCAGATTTACAGTGTTGTCAGCTGGCATGAGGACTTTAAGTAATAATGCTCTAAATGGTTATAGTTTATCTAAATCTGATGCTCTTCAAGGAAGTGGCTGGAGTGGAAAAGAAGGAAGGTGTCGGGCAGTCAGGGCAACATATCAGCTTGGGTGTCATGGAATGTACAGTTTTGCTGCAATGTGAGATTTGCACCTGTAGCAAACAACTTTGGGTTTCTGTAGAATGCAAATTGAGGAACTATATACACAAGTGGCTCTCAGTCTGGAAATCCCATGCCTTCCCACATTGGTTTTGTAAACAGAGTTGTAACACCCACATTACATATCTGGCCTGGGCAGCCTATAATCATTTCAGTTCTTTTGGTGAGTAGACACTAACTGCTTCAGAGGCTGGACTCTTTCCTTTTCAAGTTTAATGCTTAAGTGTGCTTTATTTATGGAACATAACTGGTCCAAGATAGCTTTTCTTTAAATTAAAAAAAATCTGCAATAAAATTTACTGTTTCTCTATGCAACGGTCTCTTGCCTTAGACACACCCATCTCTGAAACTCCTCACTCAGGATTCTCGAAGGGCCAAGGAGAGTAATGAAGAACTTGATGATTTAGCCCACAACTTTGAAATATTTTTTCTCTAGAACAGTATCAGAATCACTGTGGGCGGTTGTTAATAATTGAGATTCCTGGAATTCAACCCAGGTCTACTGAATCAAAATCAAGCGCTGGTTCAGGAATCTTCCATACACACAAATCTGAAAAGCACTTTTGTGAACCTCTGCCAGATGCCACCAGCTTGTTTTCAGGGACACCCACTAGACCTAGTTTAGTGTCTTGGGTGAATAATTCTCATGCTTATACAGAAATTAATCTAATTTTGGGCTTCCTACCTTTTTATCTGATTCTAAAGAGATGGATTATTGTCTAAATGATTTACCAAAAACAGAAACAAAGATTTTTTAATCTCCTTCTGGTCTTCTCTTCCCCATCCCTCCCCTCCTTTGCTCTGGTCTTCTTTTCTCTTCTCTTAAAACTTTTCTGGCCTCAGTTACAAACATATGTGACATACTGAGGAAGATATAGGGTAAAGTGCCAGACAACAATAAAATGTCAAGGTGAGCCAACCTCATTTTTGGGATTCACATAGAAAGTCTGAGAGGGAAAAATTGATTTGCAGGTGGGTTCTCCAGGGGAAGAATGGCACCTGCGAGGCTCTTGGGGAGATCTTAGGAGAGGAGGAAAGCTGAATGCTGAAGAATGAAACAAAGACATAATTTACAAAGGAGGGAAAATGGTATTGAATTGATGATATCTAGGGATGCAAATCTGACATAAAATACAACCTAGTGTAACTATGTTGGAGGATGTTGTGTGATGAAGAAAAGAGTTTAAAGAAATTTCTTTGACTTCTCACTGAGACAAAGAAGTGATTATTCAACTGCTGATTTCCAGAAACACAGAACCATAAAGTTTTAGCCAATGTACCTCATCCATTCTCACTACCTCCAAATCCTTAAAGTTAACAGGAAACACACCCGGTTAACTGTCTCATTCTCACAAAGATCCTGAACATAGTACATTTTAAAATTAAGTTCCCTTTTCATAAATCATTTAAACATGACTAACTGTGTCTACAAAGAATCAAATGTTTTACTCTAAACCTACCTTAAGCAGTGGCAATGCATGGTATGATTTGGGGCTACCATAAGTCTTCTTCTTGTCCTCTACTATCTCTCCCTCCAGCTACAATGTTTCTATTAATTTTTATCAAAAGATCTGTTCTCTTAGATTAAGACTTTGTGCTTAAAAAGCCCAAAATCATAGAGCACAAAAAAAATTTCACAACTAGAAAACAATGGCCTAGAGACTTTGGATTGGAGAGAGAGAGACAGGTGAGGATGTGAGTTGTCTGAGGCAGGAGGGCTTGACAGGATGCCACAGAGTTGGGGTGGAGGCCTCCATAGTCAAGGGCATTACAGGGCAATAAAGGAAACTGAAAGGTAGCACCGAAGACAACACTTTCTTGCTTCATGATAATTCCCCAGGCTGGGTCTGATTATAGAGTTAGTAAAGTGAGTAAAATAGGTGGAAAAGCTGAGGCAGGGAGAAGTTGGGTGCCTATTTAATGTGATGCGTGGACACGGCCAGTACCAGGAGACAGACTGTGTGCCCAGCGGCCATTTAGCCTTCAGGCAAGTATTATTTCCTCTATATTAAACCAACACTGATGGATTATTTTGGAAAAAGGATGGGCCAATTTTTCTAATTTGTCTAAGACTGAAGAAAAAAATAATTGACCTCATTTTCCTGTCGATGGGAGAGCAACATTTCTACACTCTTTTTCTTTGGCAGGATCAGTTCTAATGATTCATGTCTGTGAGAACCAAATTTCCTGGAGAAAGGCATTGGGAAAGTTGAAGTTACAGTTACAGTTTTCAAACTCGGATCTAAAACCTTTTCCTAAGTGGAAAAATATAGAAAACAGGTTAAATAATGTAATGTCATCTTCCGCTAACCTATCCTGTCTCTCCAGTTGCTGGCTCCTGGTTGTGCACAGAGGATATTAGGGATGTGGGAGCAAAATGGTTATAAAATATTCAGCTCTACGAGTGGCAGATTTGGCTTCTGTGATCCTGCTAATTGGGTGGATGCCTGCCTTCTCCCTCACCCATCCGTCCCTGAGGGCTTTGACACATGCATGGAGACATGTTCAGGGATTGATTCTAAAGTAATGCGACCAGCGTTCACAAACTTGTGTGAAAATCAGCCCGATTATTTAGATCTGCTGTTGAGTTTTGTCAATGTCCATGAGTGTGAGATTAGGGAGTATATGGGGTCTTTGACAAATAGGAAAGAACATATATTGTCTGTATAGAATAAAATTTGTATTTAAGAAACACAAACCCTGTGCAGGCCAGCAAACAAAAACTATAAAAGCCCAAATATAAAACCGCAGGTCAGATTTAGCCTTTGGGGCACCAGCTTATGACTCCTGCTTTAAAGTCATATTTCATATTTATAAATGCCATTCCAAACTCAAACTGCAAACCAAGTCTGGATTTTTGAATATTTTGGGTCATCTACCTTTCTTGCAGTACTCTATTGTTAAACTAGTAATTGAAAGGCAAGTAAACAAGGACTATGCATGTCTTTAACTTCTCGGAGAATAATATAGATGGACCCAAATATTGAAATTTATTTAAGTATATATGCTATTTTGTTGATTTGATTTATGTATAACTAAGATGTTTCTTAACATAATATTCTGACATGGTACTAGCAAAGGAAAATAACTTCCAAAAATATTCTGAGTAGCACAGGAGTGAAAAACAAAATAATACTACACTATTGGGAGACAGTCTGTGTAATATTATTATTGTTACTGTTGTTACTATTATTTCCCAATATGTAGGAATAAACCTGGTATATAGCAAGGATTTAATTCATGTTTGTTGAATTAGAAAGAATCAAAGATGCTTTATTGTATTCAATCTTCTGCAATGTCTTATATTTCAAACAGTCTTGGGCAGAAATGTCAGTGTAATCAATAACCAATCTGACAGGATAGCAATGTGACAAAAATCTGCATCTTAAATTAAAAGATAAAGAAAAATACTCCCTAAGTGTTATAGATAGAAAATATCTCAGTGACTTTGTAATTTGCTTATGTCTCATTGAAATAATGCATGGTAAAACTAAAGCATATACTTAGGGGACGAATGTGCAGTAAATCTGAACCAGTTATACCTTAATAGTGTAAATGGAAACTTTAAATTGTGTGAACCACTAGCAGCCTTGCAACTCTTTACATGTGCAAAGTATTGAATGAAGACATATGGTCACCATCAACTTGGTTATTTAATTCTGAGATGACACACGTATTAATCTAACTGAAAGGGGAAGCTACTATATAGCTGGTTGTAATTAGCCAACCACAAATTTCTATAACCACTTCAGTCTAAACCAAAAGCCAAAATGGCATTTCATGATTACACCATCCCACCCAGATTTGCATTTCTTGATGAATTCCCAAGGTTAGGATATGAGCCATACTGTAAAACCAACCCTCAATTACACCTTTTTAGAGGGGAAGATTAGTGGCAGGTGGTGCCTGCTATAAAAGCCTCATTAAAACACCTTCTGGTGGAGTTTCACAAAAGGAAGCCACCAGATGGAGACCCATCTCCACATGGTAGTCTTACCTCAAATGAGAGTTTCACCTGACACTTTGGGGACAGACAATTTTTTTCTCACCTAACAAGCCACGGAGGTTCAAAAGACGATCTATTAGGATTAATCGTACTTGATCACTAATCCATTGTAATGCCATATGCTGACAGCGTTGTTCACTGTTAAGCCTGGAGCCAGGTAGAGCCCCTCTGGTAATGTAAACCCTCCCATTTTTCCTGCAGCTAATCTAATTTCACCTCCTCCCAGACCTCACATGCCAGGAATGATGCTTAACTCTTCCTACACAGTCTCTGATGCATTTTTGAATGGTAGCAAATCTGATCTCAAAGGTAATGATGCTGAAACCTGCTGACTAATTAGAAAATGATTTTCCTGGTGTTGCTTGTTTAGTGGGGCGAATGGATAAAAGGTATTCATTCCATTGTGCACAAATTCAAAGACTTAGCCCTGGCTTTCTTACATGCACAGCTTGGTATTACTCATCTCCTCCTCTTCCCTAAATATGTGTTTGTTGAATCTGCGATTTACTAGATTGGAACAATTGGCCAGCTGGGCAGTGAGGGTGAAATTTACGTTTCATAGAGGAGATTCTGTCACCTTATGTAGTCCTTGAACTGGCACTTTTTTTTCAAGTGGCTTGCTTTTGGTATGGGTCCAAACCATTAAATGACAATCAGTCTAATTCAGCATCTATCTATCTACCTACCTACCTATGTATTTTATATATATGTGTGTGTATATTTTTCTTGTGTGTTTTATTGTGCTACTTACAAAGCACCATACACCAAGTCACTTTCTTGCTCAAGGTCCCATGTCTATGAGTTGTGTGCATAAAGATAATCATGCACACACAGCCACGTGAACCCCACACATTTTGCTCTAGTCCTGGGCCCCAATATGAGGAGTTCAATAGAGTAACTTCCAAATTTTCTGCAACATTTTATGGCCATTTGGTTCCAGCTCTGCACAGACTGCTAGGGGGATAAAGTAGATAATCCATCCTCAATGTATACTAAACAATACCATCAAGATGACAGTAGTTGTCCTAAAGTTATACTATGCATTTAGCAAATGAGGCCTGACTTCCCAATGCATACTAAGTGCTATGCTTCACACTTTCCTAATGAACTGCTCCCCAGAATGCTATGGTGCTTAGAGAGTTACAATAATTGTAAGATCTAATCAGTGTTTCAAAAACGTGATCCTTATATTGAATAATCACTGGGTTCCTGGGTAGGGGCGGGAGGTACTTATTGAGATGCAGATTCTTAGGCCTCAACACAGACTACTAAATCAGAATCTCTGAGGGAGAATATATATTTACATTTTTATTAGCAAATTTTCCAGGTGATTCTGATGCCCACTAAAGTTTAAAGCCCAAGAAGAAGAACACAGGACTCCATTGCCCTCGATTGGTTGGGCCAACCAAGCCAGGGCCCTCAGACCACTATACTCTTCTTCCTCATAATGAAGGCCCTGTGACATTGTGGTCAGGCAAGACAATTACCCCGTGGCAAGGAAAGGAGATGGAAAAATATCCCCACTTGCTTTCTGGATCAAATTTGTAACATGCAAAGTTGCTATGAGTGTTTTGTGTTATGCAAACAGTATATCTAATATGTCCCATACTGTACATGTTTACGAACCCTTAAAAAATCTTAAGTTTCTAATGACACATATAAATCACTCTAGCTTTGTTCTTATAGTTTATGTAGTCACCAGACACCAGAGATAAAAATATAGCCCCAGCATTCTGCAGCTGGAAGAGTTTATTTTGTCATACATGAGAACTGCTAGATTTGGCCCGGCAAGAGGGAATCTCCTAGGATAATTTTTTACCAAAAAAAAAGAAAAGGAAAAAAAAGGCTCAGTAGCTAATGAGTTATATTGAAGCAGGGAGTCCAGGCTTTCCGTCCAGTTGCACATAGAGCATATTTCGTCTCTGTTTGATGCAAGTATATTTCTGAAAATGCATGGATAATACCTAGTTTCATTAATCTCCCCTCCTGTTCACAACGACAACTTTTACTTCAACATGTTATATTAAGTCATAGAAGATGTAAATATTTTCTTATAAGTTTCGGTAATCAAACTTCTGAGAAGGTGTTACTGGTTCATCATCAGGCAATGAAAACCAACCTGTCTCCTCTGCCCCACCTCTAACCCACCTCCACCTTGAGCACTGTGGCATAAATAGTATGCTAAATGATAAAGGAACCCAGGAGAAAGGAGTGTGGTACACTGAATCCTGGACTCAGAAGAGACAAGTCAAGGAGAGATCAGCCAGGACTGGCTTCCCTCAGGCTGACCCTGGGGCCTAAATCCAACCACCAAGAGGGATCCTCTCTACTTGTGTGCAAGAGAGAGTGACTGTGGCCTGGTGAGGAGTGCAGGGGATCAGTCCTTTGGGAGGATCAGGAAGCAGCTGGTTGGACAGGGCCACAGTCTTTCTGCATTGCAGTCACTCTGTTCGTTGGGACACTGTGGGGCCTGCAGGGGATGAGGATTATTCCAGGTACGTGGCTCTCCAGGGCATCCAGAGGCACCAGAGCAGCCTCCTCCTTTTTAAATATTTGTGACATAGGACCTAGCAGAAGGATCTGAGCCTCTGTGTTAACCAGTTGACCAGTGAGAACAATGTGAACATTAGTATCAAGCTCTTAGATTCCCTATCTACCCTCAAGCTGGTGAGGCCTAAAGGTTTAGGTTAATTTTGAAAAGCTAAAACTATTTCAATTTGGCCTTGTTGCTATCTGGGTTGTTTTTTGTTTTGTTTTGTTTTATTTGTTGTCATTTTGTTTTGCCTTAGTTTTTGATGGTGTATTCTTATTCTTGCTGTCCGTCTCTTCTTTTCCTTTTTTAATTTTTATTTGCTTATTTTTAGAGACAAGGTCTCGCACTGTTGCCCAGGCTAAGGTGCAGTAGCGATCACAACTCACTACAGCCCTGAACTCCTAGGCTTAAGCAATCCTCCCCCATCAGCCACTCCAGTAGCTGGGACTACAGGTGCATGCTATCATGCCCAGCTAATTCTTTTTTTTTTTTCATAGAGACAGGTTCTCACTACGTTGCCCAGGCTGGTCGTGAACTCCTGGTCTCAAGTGATCCTCCTGCCTCAGCCTCCCAAAGTGCTGGGATTACAGGCGTGAGCCACCACACCTAGCCTCATCTCCTCTTTTCTCCCTTGGCCTGGTACTATCAGGAGAGAAAATTAACTCTGCCGTGATGTCCCAGTGACTCTCGGAAATTCACAGGAGGTATTTCTGGGGAGGACAGAATTGAGTTTGTGACATTAGAAATAAAAATGATTTTGAATTTTCTTTTCCTTTATTTTTCATTCATATTGTTTCTTTTGTAGTAATATATATTGCTACAAAATACTGTGCCACTCACAACATCAGAGCACAGTTCAAAGTTATTAATATAAAATAGAGTGTTCTGCTTTGCTAAGGAAAGAATTAAGGTAAATTCTTACGAGGCAACATTTATGTTTTTCTTTATCTTATCTACTATTTGTATAAGGTTGAATCAACTCTAAATTTTGCTTGCTACATTTCCCTAAAACATTCTTTTTCTTTTCCTTGGTTGTTATTTCCTCATTTTATTTTACTTATATTGCTTCCCAGATTCTCCCTGGTTCTATCTGGAGGGTGCCAGGTATTCCTCCATTTGAAGTTTCCTATTCGTGGCTCCACGTTGGCCATTGCCATCCTCAGAGGTTATTTATTATTTCTCTTGATGTGCTTCTTCTTTTTTTTTTTTTTTTCTCATCCCCTAGTAGTTTCCACTGTTAAAGCCAGGATTTCTGTGTTTTCTAAGAACATAAATACCTAATTTTTATTCACTCGTAGCTGTTTGCTATCCACATTTTTGTGGATTAGGAAAAAGTGAACACATGTATTTCTCAGCCTTCAGCTTTGCGTGCGCTAACACGTGGAAAAAGCTCTTGGTTCAAGAGTGAAGGGAGATGGTCGTGATATCCAAACGGCAATCCCCCAATTTTTTCCACACTCCTTAGTCAATTTGGATATCAAAATAAAACAATTCTTTTTTCTTCTGTGAAGCATTTACTCGTAGGGCTTTTATCTTCTCTGGTTACCTCAGACTTCCCCCAGAGAAGAAATCTAAGCCCCAATTAGGGTGAGTGAGGGGAGGGAGGGGCGGAGTTAGGTGCCAGAATCCCTGCGACTGCTCTCACTCACACAGACCACGGGATTCTCTCAACCAACCTAATTTCTTCCCATTTAACTAATAGAAGGCTGGGGAGTGACCTTTGCAGGCCAGTGGGCAGGAGCTGAGAAATACTCCCCAAATGAGCCAGGATGTATATCTGTTTACTACACAGCATGTCGGCGAGAGCTAATGACATTAATCCCCCTAGTGCGTTTCATTAGGTGACAGACAGGGAGCCACACTTACAGGGGATCGACTGCTTCTCCCCATCAGCCAGCTGCGGAGAGGAGTCCCTCCAGGACCAGCGCCGCCCTCCCCTCGTTTGCTTTTCTTCCTCTATTATTCCTGACATGTTCACTGAACTACAGACTGCATATGTTTAAAAATAATTAAATGCGCTCCAAACAAATAGGCAATGTTTCCACGATCTCTGCAATGAAAGTTCTGCGTGTTTTGACAGATTTTTCTGTTCGTTGGATTCGTCAAGCAGCTTGGCTCTTTGCTGTCACTCCTGACTACTGGGCATATAAACCCCCAGGGCAGACTCCCCGGCCTGAGCTCCTTCCCCTGCTCTGACCTTGGGCACTGAGGACTTCCAGCCGGAGGGTCTCCACCTTCTGGGCTCCCAGGGCAGTGTGGTTCACAAATGGAGCCATTAGGCAGAAGACAGAAGAGCAAAATAAATTTGGGTTTTATTTTGAATGGCTCTGCTGTATTACACTAAGAAAAGAGACTCAAAGGCAATTATATGAGAAAGTTGAAAGATTACAATGAGGCATTAGGACCATCCTCACCCCCACCCCCTGTCAAATCTGGAATTTTCCCACTCCTGCATGTCACCCCCTCACTCTTATTTTTTTTTAATTAACACTCCTCTATTAAAAGATGAAGAAGAAGAAAGAAGAAGAGGAGAAAAAAACGTACAGGTTCTAAAGCTACATAAAATAAAGCATAATAAAACAAACTAAAATATGTATAAAGAAAGAAAGGAAATAGAGTAAGGAGGTAAAAAAGAAACTTGGTGAGTTTAGGGCACAAAAGAGATGGTAAAAATAGCAGAAGCCTAATTGCCTTTCTCACTGAAACAAAGATCTTCCTCATACAAAGGATACATTGTGACATGATCAACAATGTCCTCAACAATATTCATTCAGTAACAAATGGATAGATAAGTGGGATATAAGCCTATATTGATATATCTCTCGATATAGTCTTACTGCATCTTGAGAAAGCACAACTACTCTATAGGAATTCTGTGGAGTAAGGAGTGTGTGAACGTATGTGTCTGAGATGGCAGGAAGGGAAGGATTAATCAATACATTTTGGTTCCGAACACAGTTCTAATGGTCTGGCTTAATCCAGGGACAGCTTTAAGAGAAACCATAGGAATGGACACTTTTTAAATCCTTTAGGCAATATGCTTAACTGTGAGTTGAATCAATATTGACAGCACTTAATGTGCAGTGACATTAAGTTACCCGTTGACTACTCTAATACCTGGTGGTGACCAAGGTAGTCTTAACATCATGAAAAGCCAACAAGAACCTGCAGGAAAGTTCAAGGTTCTCTTCAAGGAGGAATTTTGTAATATAGTGCAAAATGGTTTTTTAAAGTACTAAAATTCTATACCAGGAATTGGCAACCCATATCCTGTGGGTCAAAGCTACCCTGCAGCCTATTTTTGTATGGCCCGTGAACTATGGTTCTGACATCTTTTCAATGGTTGAAAAAAATCAAAAGAAGAATAATATTTCATGACATGTGACAATTATTTGAAATTCAATTTTAGTACCCATTAATAAGGTTTTATTGGAAGCCAGCCATGCTCATTCATTTACATATTGTCCATGGCTGCTTTTGTACTATAGTGGCAGAGTTGCAATACAGACTGAATGGCCCACAAAGCTGAAAATATTTACTATCACTCTCTGGCCCTTTATAGAAAAATTTGCCAACTCTTGTCATACCATAAAAAATAGGGCATGACTACAATATTTTAATACTTTTTCTGATTACTAAAATTAAAAACAGTATCAAAATTGGTCATGTTTTCTAGAGGGCTATTTGATAATATATCAAATAACATAAAGCGTGTTTGCCCTGTGAGTCCTAAAGTCCACTTCCAAGGAATTTATCCAATGGTGGAAAAATGGAAAACAACATGGACATCTAACAATATAGAAAATGATTAAATAAATTATGGTATAGCTATACAATGAAATGCCTGCAGCCATTATGGATGATTAGATATGTGTAATCAGGACAAAAATAAATTAGTGGAAGTATGCTCAGCATACCTGCACTATCACCACCTTCTTAGGAGGAAGAATACTGTGTTTCTGGGAAAACTACCAGGTTTGAGCTTTCACTGTATTGATTGAGAAAAACTATGGAATTACCTGGAGTCAGGGAAGGGTAATTTGATTAACCTTTTATGGGCATGAAGCTACTGCTGTGGAAGAGGGAAATGAATATGGGAAGGGAATGGATCTGGATTAAGCCAGACCTGTAGAGCTGTGTTTGGAACCAAAATGTATTGATTACTCCTCCCCTTCCTGCCTCGTTCTCCTCCTTCCTGACAACTCAGACACATACATTCACACACTCCTTACCCCACAGAATTCCTCTAGAGCAGCTATGCTTTTGCAAGATGCAGTAAACCTATATTGGGAGACAAAGAACTCCCACTTACCTATCAATTTCTTACTGAATGAATATTGTTGAGGACATTGTTGATGTCACAATATATCCTTTGTAAGAAGAACTTTGACTTAGAGAGACGATTAGGCTTCTGCTATTTTTATCATCTCTTTTGTGCCCTAAACTCACCAAGTTTCTTTTTTACCTCCTTATTCTATTTTCTAAGTTTCTTTATACTTATTTTAATGTATTTTATGTAGCTTTATAAGCTGTACCTTCTTTCCTCCTCCTCTTTCTTCTTCTTCTTCATCTTTTAATAGAGGCATGTTAATTTTTTTTTAAAAAATTACTTTTTTGGAAGGGAGAGGGAAAGAAAAGGATAGAGCAGCGTATTAGTTTCCCCGGGCTGCTGTAACAAAGTGCTATGGATTGGATGGCTTAAAACAACAGAACTTTGTCACCTCCCAGTTCTAAAGGCCAGAAGTTGAAAACTAAAGTTTTGGCAGAAGCATGCTCCCTAAATATGCTAGGGAAGGGTCTGTTGCAGGCCTCTCTCTATCTCTCCTTCTGGTAGCTTCAGGGTGTTCATTCACTGGTCGCTGGCTGTCTTCTTCTCCCTTCTCCCTGTGTCTCTTCACTTCATCTTCCCTCTCTGTCTCTGTGCACAGATTTTCCTTTTATAAGGACAACAGACATACTGGATTAGGGCCCACCCCAATGACATCATTTTAACTTGATTACCTCTGTAAAAGCCCTATTTTCAAATAAGGTCACATTCTGACATTAGGACTCAAAAAAATCTTTTTTTCCACGGGGATTGGGGGAGGACACAAAATTCAACCCCTAACAAGCAGAAACAATAAAAAAATTAAAGCAAGCTGTGGTTTTGAAAGATAAAGCTTAGATTTTCTAGGCACTACAAAGAGAACCTCAGTGAGACAACTAGTTGAAGACAGTGTTTAGGTTGTTTTTCTGCGTCATGCCAAGAACTGCCTCTTTGTATTTATATTGTGTCCTCCCCCGCCACACACACACGGTTTTTCCTTCTTTGACTTTTCTTATCCTTTCCTTTTTTTCTCTCTCTACTTTTTAAGGGGGAATATATGATCTTGATATAAAATTCAAAAGGTCCAAAATATAATATAATGGAAAAGAAGTCTCTCTCCCGCCAGTGTCTCTAACCCACTTGCCTACCTCCCAGAGATTTTATTGCTACTATTAATAGTTTCTTGCATATCCTTCAAGAGATATTCTGTGCACATACAGGTGTATTGTATATCTTCTGGTGCTGTAACACAATGATTACTCACTAAGCCCACAGTTCTATCTTGTTCTTTTCACTTAAAGATATATGTCTGGGATCATTTCGTATCTGTTCATATAGATCTGCCTTATTCCTTTTAATAATTATATTGTATGAATATTTCCTAATGTATTTGACTTGGTCATTATTGATTAACATGCAAGCTATTTGCAATCATTTTATATTATAAACAATGCCACATGTTTATTTTCTGTATATGAAATTACTAATCACTCACAAGATTCTATACATGTGCAGTGTAACTCCTGTATCTGAAGGTAGATTTTAAATTTTGATAAATATCACAAATGCCTTCCACAGAGTTTGCAGGAAGTTACATCCCCACCTGCAATATATAATAGTGCCTGATTCTACCTCCTTCAACGTCATACATTGTCAAACATTTTTATTTTCAGCAATCTGAAAGATGAAAAATAGTTTATTTTAGTTTTAATCATGGAATTATAAATAGGTTTGTACATTTTTTTCACCTTTTCTTTTTATGAAAATATATTTTATTTTTATGAATTTTATGAATTATGATATTAAGAGTTATATATGAAATTTTATGGATTTTAAATAGGTTTGTGTATTTTTCACATGTTTAAGAACTATTTTCATTTTCTTTTCTGTGAGTTGTCTGTTTATGCCCTTTAATTTTCTATGGGGTTGTTGGTCTTTTTCTTATTTATTTGCAGTTTTTAAATTTTAAGAAAATTAGCAATTTTCTGTGATAGTATTTGCAAATATCTTCCCTGATCATCATTTAATTTTTGTTTTTTTGTGATATAATTTTTTTCATAGAGAAATATTTTAATATCATGTAGTCAGACATCATTCTTTCATGACTTATGCATTTTATGTATGTAGAAAGGACTTCCCTTTCTAAAATTAACAGTTAGATATGTTCACATTTCTTTAAGTTCTTTTGTGTTTTCCTTTTCACATATATTATTATTTTATAATCAGCATGGATATTTAAAGTATAAAGTCAAGTTGCTTTTTAATGCCTTTTAAAACATACTGAAGTAGGTGTCATTTCATATTAAGACTGAGGTGGTGAAACTTTCTGCTGCTTATGTGTGCCTTTCTTTGCATGGCAATATGTTCACAATAGGATGTATAACAGGTGTGAATATATTAGTCTAAGTATTGAGGTGCACAAAAAATTCTAATTTTATTTTTCAATAACCTAGTTCCTATTTTGAGCCTCATTCCACACAATGGCAGGAAATGTCTTAGACTAATTTGGGTAAAATTAGTCATTTGAAGTAAATACAGTCAATTCAGAAGCTTCTTCTCCCACTCCTTTCCCTCTTAGCAATGTAGGCTGCTCGGGTTCCCTATGGCTTCATGAGATGTCTTGGTACTCATAATGATGGTGTTAGGCTGTCTCTCTGGTCTGTGGTCACCCTCATTCTGTGAGGTGGTGCACAATTCTACATGGTCCTTGGACGTGGTCATGCCAAGGTGATGGCATCTTCTGGGACCTCTCTGTTCTTTTCTGGTCACAGGGCCGCCAGAGCCAAATGACTCTCCATCATGCTATCTCCTCATCACAACTGCAATTCCCTTTCAGGTCCAGGACATTTGGTGTCACATCCACCTACTACCAGATACCTGCAAACACATTTGCCTCTTTCCCATCCCGTTGGAGAGCCCAGGGACTTATTAGGGCACTCTTTGGCCTCTGTGCACCTTGCAGCCATCACAGCACCTCCGTTGTCCCATGGTAGCTGGGGCACCTAGCTGCAATGCTTGTTGTCTTCCAGAGTGACCATCAGGAAACTGGGGCATGGATCTCCTCTATTCTCAGATCTACCAATTATTTAGGATGTTTATCACACTTCCCCTGAAACTAATTCTGTGGGTGATGGGGAGGGTTTAGGTTTTCTTTCCATTGCTCTCTTCTATAACACTCCTTGGACGAGTAACCCAATTTTCAAAAAATTCACACAGGAAGGGTGGGGTGAAAAAGTAAAAGCAACTAGCTCAGTAAGCATTCTCCAAAAAATTTCAGTGTCAAACCTAGATGATAGCTTTTTGAGATTTACAAGTTAAAATTTGATGTCTGTTTTCTGTGGTCCCACTGTTACAAATTATTTTTGTGGCTATAAAGACCACATGTTTATCTGGGCTTAGGGGAAGGATCTTTGATTATTTAAAGAAATTCAATGAAACATGGAGGGTGAAAAATGAATAGGTTTACATCTCCCAGTTAAGGTAAAAAGTCAAATAACAATACATTTTATACACTATTTTATACATTTTATTTAAAAAAATGGATAACCCAAAATATAAAACAATAAAATTTTAAAAGTAATGTGATTCTCTAAAGTGAGGAGATTATAGGTGAATTTGATTTATTTCTTTAAATTTATATATTTTACAAAGTAATGTAATTTTTTACTCATTTTATAAAAATGAAAAAACAATATATAATACAAATCATTTTAGGAAACTTTGGAAATATACAAAAGCACAACAAAAAAATAAAATTATGCAAAATTCCAAATGTGAGAGATCATCACTGCCAATATTTGGGATGTACATTTTTATTTTTATATATACGGTACAGTCAGGTATTTTATATAATTGAGATTAGTTTATATATCCCCTTTTAAAACTTGTAGTTACTAACAAGAATATTTTCTTATGTTGTGAAATATCCTTTAGAACATGAATGGTTTTTTTTAGTGTTCTATGAAATAAATACACCATAAAATTTTCAGTCTTTTGTGGTACTTTTAGATTGTCTGTATAACTCTATGATGAAAATATTCGGTGGTAAATCTTGATTTAAGTCCTTAACTACTTTTTAATTTTTTTTCCTAGAAATGAAACTGTTATGTTAAAGTATAAATACATTAAAATAATATGGAGACATGTCTAATCAATTATAGCCAAATGTCCATCTTGGCCATTAAAAAAGTCTCAATAAACCATCTATCAAATGTCCAATTCTAAACCATGTGACTTTCCTAATGTACCACCTAAGATAACCCAATTGAAAATTACTCCTGTACGTCTGAATATGATAGCTGCATAAGATTATTAGCTACAATGTAGTTAAATGTAAGGATTTCTACCAAAATGCTTGTTTTACTTTAGAAAAGTTGATGTGGTGTATTTTTTTCTCACAGTAGCCTAGTACCTAAAAATTCAAAGTTCAAAAAATATATATCAGAGTATACATGAGTGTGGTGGTTTTAAAATAGACCGACAAACCCTTTAACTCTCCTCCCATTGGGAAGTGCAGTCAGTCTTTCCTATGCATCTCTCTGGTAGACTTGTGACTACTTCCACCAATAGAGGCTAGTGGAAGTGACACTAGGCAACTTCTGAGGTGACACTATGCAAAGACCGCCTGTTTTGCAGCTTCTGTCTTTCTTACTGGAACACTGGGCTGCCACGGGAAGCGATTCGTGAACCAACATGCTGGAGAGAGTATGTGTAGGCACTTGGACCTATATAGTCCCAGGGAAGCTCAGACCTTCCAGCCACACCCACTGAGGTGCCAGATGAGAGAGTGAAGAAGTCATCTTGAAGGGATCCTCCAGCCCAGCTTTAAATCACCCAGTTGATCGCCAACATGTGGACAGAGAAGACTATCCTACGTTCCTGAATTCCTGACGTGCAGAATTTATTACTAAAATGGTTATTTTTTAATGCCACTAAGATTTAGGGTGGTTTAACAGCAACAATGAGAATTTTTTTTTTGGCTTCTTTACATAGACAGATTATACATTCAACTCATTCAAAATGGCTTCAAATAATTTAGGAACAACCTAGAAAGATAAGAAGGCAGAAAACACCCATGTTTTATACCAGTGGCATTTATACAATCCAACAAGAGACTGTTACCATGAAGTCACACTTTGATGATAGTATTATAGTACAGACGCTATGCAGAGGAATCTAATACAAATCTCTGCAATCTAGTTCAAATCGATTCCCATTTGTGGACTCAAAGGGTAGGAAAAGGTCAGTAAAACCTGCAAAGAATCTTCATTATTCCTAACAAATTTCTCCAGAAGAAAGCAAAAAGCACAACAGTCATCAACAGTAAAAAAGCTTTCCTGAAGTCACCTGGTTCTTGTGTAGACTATCACCTAGAAAAGCCCAGACTTACAACTTAGAATGTAAAAAACGGACATATGTTTTAGATCTAATGCATCTATAATTTGAGCAAACAACTCTGCACTAGCTAAGGCTAGCAAAGATGGTTAACGGATCAATTTCTACCTGGTCCATGAATCCACTCCAAAGATAGTAATAGGGAAAGGGAGTTGGGGTGGGGTGAGTACCGTGATAGAATTTCCATTTTATGTCTTATGAATCAATTTTCTCCAGGACCTATGCTCTTCTGCAACACCAGATTCTGTTTACATGTAAAATTGTTAAGAAAGGTTTTGTTTTTGTTATTCCAGCAGTTGCAAATAATAGCCTACAAAGAAGTACTGTCCCATCAGATTGGCCACCAATCCTCTTACTGAGATCCCTGTAGATAGAGTGAAAGGAAGCCCTATTAACAATAATACCAGGGCAAGAAATGAAAGCCAACACTGCCCTAGGCAAACCAGGATGTCCCCTTTTAAAGATGACTGACTCTGGTGAGGGGCATGTAAATAAATGAAAATTCAGTTCATAAGGTAAAACCACATATGCAGGCATACAAGACATGCCATGGCTTAGAAGACGTTAAGTGTTAAGACATAATTGTATTCAGCATGTCAGGGAGCCAGATCAGGACTTGCAAAAAAAAAAAAAATGTCTGTTTATGAATCTGGAAGTTCAACAGGAGCTCCTCCACTTGTGAATGTAGCTTTGCCCATTGACAACTGTGTGATTTAGGGGAAGATACTTAGGTAGAGAAAACTATACATGACTTTCCTTTGCTGTCAAAACCTGAGGAGCATATCCAATGAATATCTGCCCTTTCTTGTTAGATATAGACCTCAAGAATAGGCATGGATGGTGGAGTAGAGAGAGCAAAGACTTTGCAGTCGAAAAATTACTTAACTCAGGCTGGGTGTGGTGGCTCATGCCTGTGGTCCTAGCACTTTGGGAGGTCAAGGCAGGAGGATCGCTTGAGGCCAGGAGTTCGAGACCAGTCTGAGCAAGAGTGAGACCCGCTCTCTACCAAAAATAGAAAAAATAGAAAAATTATCCAGGCATGATGGCATGTGCCTATAGTCCCAGCTACTCAGGAGGCTGAGGCAGGAGGATCACTTGAGTCCAGGAATTTGAGGTTGCAGTAAGCTATGATGATGCCACTGCACCTTAACCCTGGGTGACAGAGCAAGACCCTAACTCAAAAAAAACCAGACAAACTTAACTCTAAAATGGCATAACAATAATGGTACCAATCTCACAGGGGAGTTATGAAAATAAATGAAATTAGTGTAAAGAAAATGACTCTCACATTGACTAGCATGTAGTGTGATGTTACTTCCAACCAAGTGCTTGATATTCCAGTACATCCCAGACATGCATCTATCTGTTTATTTAGTAAATATTTATTGAATGTCTCTAATGTGTCAGATCTTGCTCCAAGGATTGATATAAATTAATAAATGAAACAGACAAATAACCTTGCCCTCCGGAAGCTTACAATCTAGATTTTGATAAAAGTCGAAAATCTGAAAATACCTTGGGTCAAAATTACATATAAATCTTGGGAGAAAAAGATGGCTTATCAAGTTTCCCTTGAACTGTTCAGATCAGCTTATTCTAGGGAGTAGGGAGGTTAAATACATCCATGGCATTTACTACTGAAACTTTTTTTCCATCTTAATAAAATTCCTTGCGTAGAAAATTCCTTCTACATAAGCTAATTTCAGATATTTTTAACAGATGGCTTGCATAAGTACAAGTGTATATGCATCTATTCTAGGCAATTGAGCTAATAAAAATTATTATTGTTGTTGTTATTAATGTTGTGAGTCAAACAGTAAGAAAAAATAAGGACATATATCTGCTTATACTGAGTCACTATTATCTAAACACATATAGAACAGGCACTGTATTATATTCTAGGACCACAAAGAATATTTCCTGTAGTGGTGGGAAAAATATATGTGCAAAATATATATTTAATAGAACATGCCACAAAAGAGATAAGTTTAGAAATCCAGCATTCATCATTCTTGTGGCAGGGTGGTGGAGGATACACAGGCAGTGAGGACTGGAAGACTTTGTAGAATAGATGGTATTCTTCTCTGGGTCTTGATCCATAAGAGAAGTTTTGTCAGCTTAACAAAGAGTACAATTCTCAGAAATCTCCAGGCTGAAGCTGCAGCATGAGTAAAGCACAAAAGTATTAATTTAAACTTTGCAATGTCCCTGTGAGGCTGATTTAATTATCTCCATTGTAGAAAAGAGAAAACAGAAACTCTGAGTTTTTAGAGACATTAGTTTTCAGTTACACTGCTAAGAGAGGAAGCACCAGCATTTTAATCCACTTTGGCTGACCCCAAAGTATTTTCTTTTTCTACTCTATTGAGCCGTGTCCCTGTTCATAAAAGGAGGACAAGGGTAAACACATATATATTATGGTTTTATAAAATTGCTATTGTACTGTTGAAGATCTGAACCTCTTTTATCAGGTCCTGGTTCATCATTTAACCCAACAAAATGGTGAATCTCTTCCTTAAGACTTCAGACACAAATTGAACAATCACTGGGTACTTAGTGTTACATGAATGGTCTTGCATTCCACAGATTCCACAGGATGCAACCTCAAATACTTACAGAATAGAAGATGGGGTGGGAGGTCCGCAAGTAGACTTGCACAACCCCTGCCTTATGTAGAGGAACAGATGCTACCCAGCAGATGTCAGTAGTTGCCATGAAGAATTGTAGGCTCAAGATGGCCAGATCTGATTTTTTTGGAAAAGCCAGAAATATAGAGTTTATTTGACATCACCCCATTTTAAAATGTTGGAAACAAATTCTTTTTTTTTAAAGGAACACCCTAGAGACCAAACAGAATGTTAGTGGGAGATGTGACTGAGGTGCCTGATAAGAATGTCTAGCTATTTAAATTGCTTTAGCAGGTAGTGGAGTGTAGTATAAAGGGGACAGGGCTTGAAGTGAACTTGGGGTTCAATGTAAGTGTTCAGTAAACCTCTGTTGACTTGACTAGTATTTTATGGGCCTTCTGAGATCTCTGGCAACATTCTGTTTTTGTTTCTTGTTGCATTAAATCATCTATCTAAAAAAGAGTCCTATGCTTCCTGACTGGTCTCTTGGAGCCCCTTTCGTCTCCCAGTCTTTGTGGTGGAAGTGTGGTCCTGCACATTTGGCGTGAGCTCAGGTGACAAATTAAGAGTTTGCTGATCAAGTTCTGCTATAATCCTTGCCAAGTAGTGAAGCACTGGGAGCCATTCTGGAGGGGCATGGCAGTTACCTGGTCTGTCTCCTGGAGAGAATGTGGTTGCAGCTGCCCTTGTGGTAGGGTCTGTCTCCTGCTGGCTCCAGTGCTGACTTCAAAAGAACCATAAATCACAACAATTATATAAACATTCCATAAATCTCGAGTTTGTGACCAAACAACACCTACAAAGGTGACTCCCAGAAGACAGACCAGGAAGTTACATTATTTGTGTTGTGAACTTTTAATTAAACAAAAGAAAATGGTCAAGAATGACCAGAGATTATGAAATACACGTTGTATGCTATTCATGCAAATTGTATAACCTAAAGACCACATGAGGATAAAGCTTTCAAAACATCTTTCTGAGTGATTTGGGCTTTCTGAATGATTTATGGTTGAAACTGGCTCCAATTAAATTTGGTTATATGAAACACATATAGCTCTTACATACATGGCTCTTTCTATGTGCTAGGTGCTGTCCTAACTGCCTTATTTGTTTACTCTTTATAGTAATGAATTAAGTACTATTGATATCCCTGCTTTAAGGAGAGGCACTGAGACAAAAAGAGGGTAAGTTATTTGCTCAAGGTTAGTAATAGTTACTCACAGTTAGTAATAGAGCTAGAATTTGAATTTAAGCATTCTGGTTTCCAGAGTTATTCTGTGCTTATGGGTATTTTTTTACTATGATATTTATTACATTCTTTGGTGAACCCAATCTCTCATACAGACATGACAATGGGTGAAAGTTTTGAGTACTATAAGTTTAAAATAGATGAAATACTTAGGAATGAATTAAAATATCCCTAATATCAGAGAGCCTGAATCTTTGGCGCTCCTTTAGTACATGGAAGGCTGCAAAAAATAGTGTTCAATGGTTCTGGGCTGCTCTGTTTGAAATCAACTGTGTGTCAAATAGGTTACTAACTCTTGTATAAAATGGAAAAGAAAAATACCTATTTCATCTTCTGTAAGATGAAATCATCTTTTGTAAGATGAAATCCTACCAAGTGCTTGACAGTTGACTTGGAAGGTATTTGCATAGCTTTTAGAGCAGGGCCAATACACAATAAATGCTCAATAAATATTAGCTCTTAGCCATTCAACTGCTTATTTATTCATAAAATAAATCATGTATATTCATCTCCTGAACATTACGAGTTTCTCAATTCGTCTGGCATTGAACTTGGATGGTGGAGGATGCAAATATAAGGAAGCCACAGTTTCTTCCATGGCAGGGTATGTAGTCTAACAGAGAACACAGAGGCAGAGGGTAAAACTATTTCACTCTGTGGTAAATGATGGCATTATGGTATGTCCAAAGGAATATGGAATGGCGTGGAAAGAGTGATTTGTTCCATCTGGAAAGTTGGGAGCATTCACAATGGAGTGACATATGAACTAGACCTTTATGGCTGAATGATGGCTCTCCAGAAATAACAGTTCAAGCCACATCATGGAAGCATGTGTCTCAGAGGGAGTGGTGAGTGATCAGTATGGAACAAGCAATGGTCTTAACCATGGATGTGCAACAGACTCACCAGCCAGCCTGCTCCAAACATCCATGGTGGCACCTGGCTACATTTAGTACACTTTATTTTTTTAGAATAGTTTTAAGTTTACAGAAAAAATTGAGCAGATAGCACATGACAGTTCCCATATACTCCCTCTCCCCTGAACATCATATACATTTAAGACATTCCACAGGCACTTCTGATGCACAGCTTGGATTCAACATTCTTGGCTAGAATCTAGAATGTGGGAGCAGTGGGTTTTGGAGGTGGAGGGTGCAGAGAATGGAAGGAGGGAGATGAGCTAGATGAGCAAGGAGACTGTCAAGGTCAGATAGCAATATGCCCCATTAGGCCCTGCCAAGGGGAGGCTTAATTCTGAGGATAGTAAGCAGTCACCAAAAGGTTTAAGGCAGAAAAGTAAGATTTTCTGATTCATATCTTAGACAAATAGGCCAGTGGAAGTGCTGAGAATGGGCATAATTATATGGGGAGGCTGTGGAGTAGTCGTTAAGCTACTGTGTAGTCAACTTGTCTGGGTTTATTTCAGACATTATAAACATTTTAAAATAAGTTTTTAAAGGTGATAGCCCCTGAGTTGCAGCTTCATCTTTGGAGGTGACTGTCTGGTCATGCACACAGCCATTGCACCTTCCTGGTGAAATGGGGTGAGGGTATCTGTTGTATTGGGTGCAAACTTCCAGTGGGTGGGACTTAAGTCAGACTATCACAATTAGGAAAGAGGAGGTGAGCCATAAAGCTGTGTTGAAATGGATGTTAGAATAAGAGGGGTCAGAGTGGCCCCCTAGAAGCTGAGGTGGGGAGTTAATGGCTATCAGACAACAGAGGAAGGGCAAGAAGCAGCAAGCAAAATGAAGGGCAACGGTTTGGAGAATTTGGGGGGCAGGGTGTCAATACCTGTGGCAGCTCTTTCACATGCCCCCAGTGCATGTTTTCCTGGGACTTACACGGGATCAAGAGGGAATTATGGTATAGATTGGCTAGCAAGATGCAGAGAGTTTTTTCGGTTCACGGCCAGATTGAGCAACTGTGTTGACTCTCCAAGTGATGCAAAAGCAGTAAGGTCCCATTTTCTTGATTCTTTCAGATAAAGCAGCAGCCACCAAGCTTTAAAGGAAGAGTTTGTGCTTTCTTTCCTTGCTGTTGGGTCAGAAAACTCTTTTCACTAACACCTGATATTCGTAGGGAGGAGTGTAATCATTTAGTTTCTGCTTCCATCCTGGAGGGTGCTGTCACATTTTTCTGCAAAGAAGCCGCCACACAGCTGAGGTTCAGGGCCTTGTCCAGGGTCACACTGTGCGACAAAGTTAGAATAAAGTTATCATTTACTGTGTGTGCCCACTCTCGGTTTGGTTCACTGGTTCACTCTGCTTGTAATCGTGGCAGCCCACGGAAACAAAATCAAGAAAATGTGATGCCAGACAGTAGCCAGAGAATTCAGAAGTGGGTAATAATCTGTTCTCAGTGTGTCTCTTAGAAGCAGCAGCATGTAATGGAGACAGTTGGGCCTCACTGTCTTCTGGACCAAAGACTGCAACTAATAAACCACTATTGGCAGACAATCTGCCTAGCTTCCATTTCCTTATTTTTAAATCTGTGGGCTGTGTGTGCAAAGGGTTTCCCATTGTAGTCTCTGTTGTAGGGAAATGGACACTCTCTCACCCTACTGGTGAGTATGAAAACTGCTACAACTTTTCTGGAGGGCAATTTGGCAATATTGTTCAAAAGCCCTTAAAATGGAACCTGACCCATGAATTGCATTTTAGGAACAGATTATAAATAATTAAGATGGGTGTAAAGTTTTATGTACAAAGATGCACATCCAAGCATCACCCTTAATAGCAGAATTTAGAAACAACTTAAATGCCCAACAACAGTGGAATGGTTAAATAAGACTTAGTTAAAATTGCAGAATGAAACTCTATGCAGCCATTAAAAATGATGATGCAGAACTTCAGTTGGCAAACTATAGCCCATGGGCCACAGTATCCTACTGCCTATATGTGTAAATAACATTTTATGGGAGCACAGCCATACCTAGTCATTCACATACTGTCTATGGCTGCTTTTTGAGCCACAAAAGCAGAGTTGAGTAGTTGTGACAGAGACTTGATGACTATCTTTTATGTCTCTTATTAGCCTTTTAACATTATTCAAATTCTTTCCTTGCCCCTGGAGTCCTATGACATTTTTGGTCGCTGTTAGGACAAAATTTTACAGTGATGTTAGGTTGCAATACACAGTGTTTATTCAAAAAGACCCTGTCTAACACATTAACCAATACTTCAGTCTTAACTAAAACATAAGAATTCTCCATCGCTTATTCAGCTGGCCAGCTACGAGCAACTATAGTCCACTGTCTACAACCAACTTTGGGAGGTGTAGCCTGTAGCCTTTCTTTCCTCTTTCCCCTCGTTTGACTTCCACCCTTTCTTCTTTATTTTGCTAACCTTGAGGAGAGTGAAAAAAGGCACAGAGGACAGACAGAGTGGAAAAGAAGGACGGAAATGTTCTTCCTTAATCAGTGCCTTTATAAGACAGCTTTGCAACCTCTGGGCTTGGCAGACTCACTAATTGTTAGGCACTTTTGTGTTCTGTTTGTTTTCAGAGCCCAAATTTGATTGAACATCCTGTGAAACAGACAATCCATTTTCCTCCAGCTTCTATTCTTCTACATAGTCTGTCTCTCTCAGGGTCTCATAGCCCTTTTCAGGGTGTCCTCTTGGACAGGATTTAAAATATTTCACATTTGGCTTAATTCCGTACTCCCCCCTGCCTGGTATCCTACAGCAAATATTCATGCATATTTCAGCTTGACACAATCTAGTCATGCAGCTGACCCCAATGTGGCAACAATTCTTTTTTGCTTCACTAGCTAAACAGCTGGATGACTCATTTATGCCTTTTAGATTTTCCAGGTGGATGTCGGACATTGGCACACTTCACTCACCAAACTCATCCAAGAGCGTAGCAAAGCCTGAAGGCTCTTTGAAAACCTCTTTCATAGAAGGGGGAGAGGCAGCTCCTCCCTGTCTCCCTTTGTGAGAGGCAGTGAGTTGGTAAAAACGACAGCATAGCCCACTCCAAAGAAGTCTTCCTGGCAAAATCTCCAACTACCCACTCTTTGCTGGTGAGTTATCTAAATAGGTTTTCTCCATGACAGTTTTCTCTGATTGGTGACTTAATGGGAGATTTTTGTTTCCTCTTAACTCTCTGTATTTTTAAATGGACATATATTATATTATCATAAAAATATGCAAAAGATTCTGTTTTAGTTTAAAAATACGATCAAGTCTTTGATCATCTATTGTTCTTGGTATTCACATCTATAAAACAGGCTAGAAAACATAGCATCATTGCTCAAGGTGTAACAGCTATTGGTTTATTTAGCTGAAAAGTTATGCAAAGCCTATTAAAAAGAGAAAGTTTCATTCAGAAACATGGGCTCTTTTATTTTCTACATATCTTACAGCACAAGATTTTTTTTTCCTGGTATATAGAAAGATGAGCCTCAGCTGAAAAAACAAAGCATGTATTCCCCTAACCTACTTATTGCTGGCTTCCAACTCAAGCTAATTGCTTGAATAGCACCTTTCATGAAGAAAAGCTGACACAAGAAACTGGACAAGGTCTGTGTCTCAAGTGCTCCGAGGAGAGAGCAGTAAGTAAGGTGCTCTGCACAGCTCAATAATTTGCACCGCAGGAAAGCCGTTCTTCCAAGGGCAGGCAATATGTCTGCAGTATCCTCCTGGAGGAAGGAGGGCCAGGAGCTCATCTTTATGGCTTGAGGCTTGAAAGCTGCTTAACTGGGCGGAACGCCACCTCCTTGCCATCAAAGCTGTCCACCTGGCAGTGAATCTCAATGAGACAGCTGACTGGCTCAGCAGACAAGTTGCCTTGCCAAGGGGATGAGAACTTAACCAGAAGGTCTTTCAGGAAATCTGTTTAGGATGTGGGGGATGAAGAGGAAGAGAAGGAGCAATTCATCCCCTGAATGAGGCGAATGAGAAGAAGTAGCTGTTCTTCAGCTGCATAAACCATTTCAAGCTTTTCTGTGCCCTTAACTCATTTAGCCCTGAATTCTGTAAGATTCTAATTTTAGATTCCAATATTAGCATCGAACATTAATTGAGAGGTCTTTGTGAGTAGAGCATGGAAATTGGTTCAAGTCAAAGAACGAAGCTAAGAAAAGACCTCAAAAACATTTCCATTTGAAAATAAGCAATATGAGCAAGAATATTACAGGGAAGGTATGAGGCTATTCATTTTTAAAATTGACTGTTGAAAAATGCCCTTGGGTTGTTACTTTTCACCAAAGGTTTAGAATTGTAAACCTAATAATTATGATAACTCTTACTTGCCCGGTCCTTGCTATGTGCCACGTACCACACTCAGCACTTTACACAATGTTTTCTTCTAATGCCCTTGAGAACCTTATGGGTAAGTATTTTTAGCTTCACTCTTCAGGCAAGAGAAACAAAATTCAGACAGTTTTTTTAAATTGCCCATAGACATACTGTGTATAAGTGACAGAACAAAGATTCAATCTCTAGTTTCTCCCACTCCAAATCCTAGAACCTTATCCACCAGGCTGTATATACCAAATTTGCTATAAAAGATAATGTCTTGTCACATAATGAACAACCAGGGCTGCAGAGAGAGAGGACATGTGTGTGGAGTACAGGGATATCCCATCAAATCACTTCTGCATTTATCCCCCAGTTGTTCCCCTGGACCTGAGTGTCTGTTCCTATTATAGGATCTCTGTTGGCACCCAACATTTAGGAGAACTTGCATGCTCCCTAAAATAGGCTCTTGTAGGTAAGTTAAGCCAACAGCACACTATTCAGTGGCCTTTCCCCTGGCTTCTGCTAGTGGGAGGAGGGGAGGAAGGAAGAGAATAAACAAAACCTGAGCATAGTCTTCATGAAACCCAGTTTTCTACCTCTGGCTTTGGATTATGACAAGATGGTTCCTCCTCTGTCCTTGACAACAATGAAGAATTATTTATTTTTGGTGGAATTTTATATATATATATATGTATATATATACACATACATATATACATGTACATATATATATATATAAAGTGTTACATAGCTTGTCTTTTTTAGTGATGCCTCTGATTTTTTTTGGAATTGGATAAGATACAATTCAAGAAAAATAATAAAATAAGGTAAAATAGTATGAGAGAGTTTTGGATGGAGTCTCCATAAACAAAGCCTACTCAGACTAAATGAATATTTGGAAACAGTATTTGGAAATAGTTTAATAGACCAAGGCACAGGCCAAGTTTTACTTCCAGACTCACTATTTCAGGCTGTGTAATGTTGGTGGGTCGAGTTATAATATTTAAGTCTTTGTTTCCTCATATGTAAATGGGAGCAATAGAACTCACCTCATAGGTTTACTGTGAAAAAAAATTCATGAGATAATCCATACACAGTGCTTACCATAATACCTAGCCCATGGAAAATATTCAAAGCTCATCAACTATTAACTGGTCTCATTGGTCCTGTGTGCTACTCTGGTCTTCAGACTTGAGAAAATGTACTTTCTGCATAGAATATTTCTTCTTACTCATTCTTCAGGTTTCAGCTTAAAAATTATCTTCAAGAAAGAATTGACTTCCTCGTTCACTTAAGAATTCAGGAATGAATAGGAAAGAATTAACGCCCTTCCCTCCAAGGCTGGGTTCAGTGTCTATTCTGGGTGCTCCACTGCACTTTGCTCTGACTGCTGTCGTAGGTACTCGCCACGCTGTGCTGAAAAGGACTCTTCAATCCTCTTTCATTGCCTTGAGGGCAGGCACTGTATTTTAGTCTTTATCTCCAGCACCTACTTCAGTATTTGAAATACAGCATCTACACAACAAATATTTTTTGGAGGAATGAATTAGAATTGATGAGGTGATATATGTGACAATACTAAGTTATTAAGAATGTTGTTACACTCCTTGGATATTTGTGTAACATGCAATAGTGACTGTGACATACAACTATTCCCACTCTCTTTCTTTCTAATACTACTAACGAAGAAAAAGTTACTTAACCATTTACTATTTAAATCAAAGGCTGAATGATATCTCCCCTTATCAGGACTTCACTAAAGGAGCAGTTTTGTCTAAAATTTTTTTCCATGCAGAACAAAGTAGATGCTGTTTTTAAAAGAGAAAGCTAGTGTGTAATAACCACTAACAGCTTGTATGTATAGAAGTCACTCCTTGTGAGGCTCACCACAGTTTCTACGCTGATCCCATGTGGGGAGAGCTACAATAACTGAAGTAGTGAATACCTTTCTGATGATGATGACATTGAACACTATTTCATCCTCATGATGCTGAAAGATGGAGGATTTTTTCTGTGGATTCTTTATCATGGACTCTTTTGCAGTTTGCAGCATAGACCTCTGGGCTTCCCAAGCCTTCCTAGGCTGTGAATGGGAGAAAGAAATAGCCACTGCTCTGAAGTGAGCAGAGGGCAGCGAAATGAGCCAAGGCTTTGTATCTGCTCATTACAGGCGCAGCAGTTATGCAAACTAAGAACCCAACATTTTACTAATGTGATGCCAAAAATCTTGTCCCACACTACAACAAATGTTTGAATCTGCAGAGAGCCTATGTAGAATAAAATCAATATGCTGTTGTTGGAATACATGTCTTTTGATGAAATTGGTGCTTAAAAATGCCTTGGACACTTATTTTGAATGAGCCTTATCTAATAGCAAATTGGATATGCATTTTCTCTCTATTAGAGATAGAATTCTTGAAATGTTCTCCCCCTCCCTCTTCAAAAATTCTGCCGGGCAGGGATGTGAAGGGAGCAGGAATGAACAGTATTGTCCTAGGCATTTTCCTCACAAGTAAAATGATTATTGAGTATTTCTGTTTTGGAGATGAAATAACGGAGGCTCTGAGAAGTTAAATAATTTCCCCAAGTGGTGAAGCAAATATTTGAACTCAGGATTATATGGCATCCAAGTTCATGCTCCTTCTACCAAACCAGGTTACTTCTTGGGAAAGGCGGGTATCGCCTGTGGTTCGGTTCAGTCACTCTGATTTCTAATGTCCTCATTCTGTTGACATGAGGCTAATCACACTTTCAATAACAGGCTCTTAAGGTTCAAGCCACTTCATTGCAGGGAATATGAACAGTGGTCAAGTATTTGCTGGGTCTTATGGTTAAGATATTTCTCACAGCTTTGGGAGTCCCTTTGTTCCAGGAAGGTAATAAATGAACAGAAAAGCGTCCTCCAGACTCTAGGTCAGCTTCACAGGTCATAGCCCTGTAAGTCAAATCTAAGATTACCACAAGATTCCTGCAAGACCACAGGGACTTTTGACATTGATCTTTTTATTTTTGTTTTTAGCATTGGGTGACAGTTCCATTTGTCTCTATTTTCTCTTCCTCTTCATGATTAATCCACTAACTCCCTATTCTCTTTTCAGATTACCTTACTGCGTTATTTGCAATATCTCATAAATGGGAAGTATTTTTTTTTTGCCTCCTTGAATAATCATTTGCCCAGCACAGATGATTCCAGAACACAATGATCAAATAGAAGCTAAATATTACAATACAACTGATTTTTTCACATTTATTATTCTGTGAAATTCTACTTGCCAAATTAGGGCACAAATAATACAGCCGGGAAGACACATCTGGAAAGCAAATTCTTTCTAAGATCATTTCATCCCATTGGAGTGGGGATCTGGAGAATAGTCACACACACCAGAAAGAAAGAGCAGGTGTTGCCTGGTGAAGAGAGGGTAAGAGAGAAGCAAGTTTAATTTGAACAAGGAGGTCCCATTAGGCCTGTGAAAGCTGGGGACAGAGAGAACCAGGCAGATGTGAGTCAAGGATGTCTAATATTAGTAAAGTTGTAGGTAATTCACATCTAATATGCTTGTATTTACTTTTTAAACTCTTAGTTTATTGGGCATTTGTTTTTTGTTTTGAGGATAATGTAGGGATCCAACTTTATTTTCTCCCAGAAGGAAAGCCAATATTCTTAAAGCCATTGATTAAATACTGAGTCTTTTCCCCACCAGAAGGAAATGCCACTTTTATCATATAATAAATTATAGACTTAAATAGTTTCTTGACTCTGTCTTTCTGCTCATTGATCTACCCACTTATTCATGGACCAAAATTGTGCTCTTTTTTATCACATAGCTTAACTCATTTATATATTAAAATGACAATTATTGAGTATACACTATGCTCCTGGCATTATGTACGTCCTGAGAAACAACACAAAGTGCCTTCCCTCAAAAATCTTAGATTCTAAAGAGTTTTAGTATCTAGTACAATAGGACACTTCTCCCATTATTCTTGTTTGTCATAAATGTATTGGCAATTACCATACATTTATTTTCTAAATGCACCTTTAAATCATTTTGTCTAGTTATAAGAAAAATAGCCTAATTAGACTTTTGATTGAAATTCGTTCAATTTCTATATTAATATAAGAAGAAATAATTTTATTAGGAAGTACATTTTTGTATCCTGGGACACCGTATATTCTTCAATTTATTCTTTTCATATCAAATCATATGATTAAGTCTCTTATTAATGGTATTAGATTTTTTCTGTTTTTGGAATTACCAGATATGCACTCATATCATATGTGTATATTTTTGTCTCTTTCTTTTCACTGTTAATGCCACTTATTTTATTTTATTAATTTATTACCTTAGTCTCTCCATAGTCACTCTACTGTGGAACAGAACACCAGAACTTACTCCTCCTATCCAATTATAACTTTGTACCCAACCTCTCCCCATCCCTCCCTCCTTTCTCCCCTCTCCAGTTTCTGGTAACCACTGTTCTAGTCTCTACTTTCTTTTTTTTTTTTTAAGATTCCACATATGAGTGAGATCATGCAGTATTTGTCTTTCTGTGCCCAGTTTATTTCACTCAACATGATGCCCTCCAGATTCATCCATGTTGTCACAAATGATATGATTTAGTTCTTTTTTATGGCTGAATAGTATTCCATTGTGTATATATACTACATTTTATTTTCCATTCATCCATTATTGAACATTTAGTTTGATTCCATACCTAAGCTATTGTAAACAGCACTGCAATAAGCATTGGAGTGCAGATATCTCTTCTACATACTGATTTCATTTCCTTTGGATATTTACCCAGCAGTAGTATTGTTAGATTATATGGTATTTCTATTTGTGGTTTTCTTAAGGATACTCCATTCTTCTTTCCGTAATGGCTGTATTAGTTTACAATCCCACCAACAATGTGTAAATGTTCCCTTTTCCCTACATCCTTGCCAATGCTTGTTTTCATTTGTCTTTTTCATAGTAGCCATTCTAAGTGGAGTCAGATAGTATCTTGTGGTTTTGATTTGCATTTCTCTGATGATTAGGGATGTTGAGCATTTTTTCACGTACCTGTTGGAGGTTTGTTTGTCTTCTTTTGAGAAATGTTTATTCAAGTCTTTTGCCTATTTTTTAATCAAGTTATTAGGTTTTTCTTGCTGTTAAGTTTCTTATATATTTTGGATATTAAGCCCTTGTCTGATGTACAGTTTGCATAGTAGTTTTTAAAATATAATATTTGCTATTGGTTTTAAATAGTCTTTGAAATTCTATTATATTCTCTATATTCTCTTTTTTAACATGAAGCTTTTGTTTCTAAATTACAAATAGCAGCTATTTTAAAGAGGTATTTCTTATTATTTCTTAGCATTAAATAATGTATCTATATTTTTTTCATTTACCTTATCCATTTGATGAGTTATGTTCTGAAATTTTCTAATGTTGAACTATCCCTGCATTCCTGTAATATACTCTGCTTGCTCATGTATGCAATTCTTTCAATAGGCACCTGGATTTAGTTTACTGATTTTTGCATACAATTTAGGTACTGTATTGCATCCATAATCATCAGTGAAATTTTTTGTAGTTTTCTTTTTATTCTGTCTTCACCATGTCTGGGAAGTAAGGTTACACTAGCTTTGTAAATTGAATTGGGAAATTTTCCATCTTTTGCTATGGTCAGAAATTTTTTGAATAACATAAGGATTATCTGTTCACTGAAAGTTAGATAGAATTCAGCTGTAAAACCATCTGGGCCTGGCACATATTTTAGTGAATAGATAATTTCTGAGGAGGCTTTGTGGTACAGTGGGAGAAAACTATCTTTGTAGTCAGAGACTTATATTTGAATCTCTGCCCAACCCATTGCTGACTGTGTGACTTGGGTGAGTGATTTATTTTCTTTTCTGTAAAGTAGTGGTCTACCTACTTACCTACCTACCTACCTATCTTGGAGGGAAGATTACTTCTTAGGGACATTTATTAAATGAAAAATGCTGAGTAGTATCTGACACGAAGTTGGTACACAATAAATAGCTATTTCCCTTTCCTTTTAGTCATTTTCATTGTAATCATTCTTCTCTGGGTGTGTGCATTCCCATAATATGTCTCAGTGATAAATATATTAATTGGTAAACAGCTGAGTTAAATTTACTAATCTCTCTGCAATGTCCCTATGCACTTATATCAACTCAATAGTTGCTGAGTTGTGACAGTTGGGTTTGCTGGAGGAACTGCTGCCTTGGTGTTCTTCTCATGATGTTACTCTTTCTAATTTTGATCAGAGTTCTGAAAAACCTGATGAAGAGGCAGCTTCTGGTTTCCAAGCATTCCATTCAATTTACTTTTTCCCCCAGGTATCCAAGGAAGCTTTGAATAACATAAACACAGTTTGGGGATTTCTGCTTTGTAAAAGCAGGTCATCTGACAGCCCTTTGGGCCAAACAAAAGCCAAGTTTACAGTTTTAAAGTGTTTATTTAGTGCTTTAGGCATTTATTTCAGGAGCAGATGATAGCCCCATTCATTCATAGCTAATATTTAATCCTGAAATATTTCAGTGTAACAGGGTTTTTTTTTTCTCCCAGTGCAAAGTACTATACAAAATGCTTGGGTGGCTACATGAGCAGTTTCTCAATGAAGTCAAAGGGAAATCAGACTGATATTTTTAAAGTTCCAACAGGGAAGAGAAATCTACCCAAGCTGTTTCTGTAAGATGCTAAGATAACTCCTGCACAATTAAAATGAAAAATATTATAAAGTATACACTAGATCCCATCTTGGTAGATGAAAAATATACACACATATACACATTAATATAGGCATCATGCTTTTTCTGAAGGATACATTAGAAACCATTACCTTTATATTTAGAAAAAAAATTTGGAATTCCTGGAGATAAATGGGGAAAGAGAGAGATTTGCATTTTTTATATCATTCTGACAGGATTTTATCATGAATTTTAAAAAGTAAATTTATCTTATTCTATATGTGTTATATTATATGGCAGTACCGACTCCCTCCACCACTCCTAAATTAATTATTACTTATTTGAATTATGGAATCAAAGGCTTGAACCTAGTTGCAAATTTGTTTGAACTCTCTTATTCTCTCACTTGGGTACCAAGTCTGTTTGTCCTTCCATCCTGCATTAGGCCCTCCAAGGAAAATTTACTACAAGTCTGGCACAGAAAGCATTTCTGGAACTTAAGCTTTGTTTGGGGGTGTTTTTGAAAAGGAAATTTGCCACCATCAAATACAGTTTCTTGAGCCCACACAGAGTGTGGGCATGGGTCCAATAGTTCCTTTCTGGTTCCTTTGAGATTTGTTTATTACTTTGAAAATCAGAATTTCCATAAAACAACATAAGACTTCCCTGCCTCACAGCTTAATAGAATAGCTGAGCAAAGAGATTTAACTTAATTTTGAGGGCTGGTTTTGCCACGTGTATTAACAACGATAAGAGTACCAACACAGAGCAAAACAGCCGTGACCGCGTGAGCACACAGCATAGGAAACTAAGCTTTTTAAAATTTCTTATGCAACCCTTAGGGTCAACATGATGTTGCCGGGTTTTGCTGGGCTGACTCAGACCTGTTCAGATGCTTGGGTGCAGAGTTAACATTGAAATAATCATCCTTCAGGGGGTGGATTATGAACAGGTTATAAAGCATGACGTTGTTGACAGCTAAGGAAAAAATTGTCTTTCAGTTCAAGTGCAAGAGACTGTGCTACTGGAGCAGGCTTTGAGTTCCAGTGCCTTTCCTGTTGCTATTGCTCACAGCATCTGGGTCCTCAGGGTCGTTCACCTTTGGTCACATAACTCACTAGTGATCTCTTTATTATTGGTCATCTAGTGATAATTTGCACATACCCCCAAGACAGGTCTCAATTTCCAGAGAGAATTTTATTTGGCCTGTAAGTGTTTATCTGTCCCTCCCTTCTTTCGTCCTTTCCTTCCTTCCTTCCTTCCTCCCTCCCTCCCTTCCTCCCTTCCTTCCATTTAACATTGGTTGTTCTCAAATACTGACTTTGATCTGTGTAAGAATGTGCCCAAGTTTTCACTAGTCCATACTGAAATAAGACAAAAGGAACAATGTAATCCAGAGCTGTGACATTCATCAGTGTCACCTGTTGAATATGCACTGCTTGTCAGATAATCCCAGCTCACTTGGCACATGGTAAATTTGCACTTCCTGGCCTTCTTGTGGTTGGATAGAACCATGTGACTAGGTCTGACCAGCGAATTGTGAGAGAATTGATGTATGTTACTTCTGGGCTGGAGCATTGATTGCTGATTCAAGAGCATCCAGAGCTCTCCTTTTCTGTCTGGCACAGCAGTCAGCCATATTGGAGATGGCTGCTTTGACATCCACAGTCTCCAAGGGCTGACCACTCCTGCCTACCCATGAAAAACACAGAGCATGTTGTTTTAAGCTGCTAAGATTGGGGCAGGAGGTGAGATGGGATGGTATTTTTTACTACTGCATAATTTAGCCTATTCCTATTCAACAGTTAATGTGTGTTGGTTGTAAATGCCAACTCTAATTTCTTAGAAACAAGTATAATTTATTCTGGTATTTCTCCTACTTTTAAAAATACTTAAATGTCTTTTAACATTCTTGTTTGAAATTAAAAGTTGACACCTCTATGGCAGTCTCCTTTTGTTGTTGTTGTATTTTAATTGTACCCATCTATGAAATCTGTAAGTCTGAGAACCATTGCTTTAAGTCATCTTCCTTGACCCATTAAATAGTGAAAAGACAGGCCAGAGTTTTCTAAGATGTACTGACCTTGGCTTGTTAGATTAAAATTCTTCTATAATAACAGATACACTTTGTACATATCCATAACCTCTAATCTTACCCCACTGTCAATAGTTGTACAAAGGCTCAACTTTTGGACACTCTATTCCTTTGAGGTTTCCTGTGCTTCACTTCTTGCCACCTGCAAGAGTTCATACAATGATTTTTGCCAATTGTGCAGCTAAAGGCATTTGCCTGGGGACAGCATGACTTTCAAATCAAGGGAATCATGTTGCAGATACAAAAACTTCCTTTCTTTCTTTCTTTCTTTTTTTAGATACGGTCTCGCTCTGTTGCCAGTAGCTAGAGTGCAGTGGCATCATCATAGCTCACTGCAACCTCAAATGCCTGGGTTCAAGTGATCCTCCTGCCTCAGGCTCCCGAGTAGCTGGGTCTACAGGCACGCACCACCACACCTGGATAATTTTTCCGTTTTTTGTAGAGATAGGGTCTCACTCTTGCTCAAGCTGGTCTTGAACTCCTGAGCTCAAGTGATCTTCTTGCCTTGCAAAAACTTTCTTTAGGAATGCAAGATCTAGTTAGTACCTGTATGTTTATTCACAGGGACCTGAGTTGGTTGACAGCTGGCAAATTTTTGTCTGTTTTGTTTAGTGGTAACTTCAGGGCTTAAAGGAGTATATGGCAGTAGGAACTTAATAAAGGTTCACTAAATAAATCAATGGAATATGGATATCTTTTTCATGGGTTAATGATATGATACTTAATTTTTAAAGTGCAAATTCCTTTGATTGCTTTCCAATTTTCAAACAATGGTAAGTTTAGGCTTTAGAGGCCTTCGATCCTACAACCAAGTGTACAATAATTACAGCTCTACTTGAATAGGTTAATTTCTCCCTGAAAGGACAGGCTTTCCTTTCATCTCATTCACCCAGTCAGACAGGATCGTCCCCTTTGGTGTCTGAAGGATATTTCAAAACCGCAAGTATGTGTGTGGTTTTTAAAGCCTGAAAGCACAAAGCCACGTATACTTTGTAAAAGTATTACTGTTTTCCCTTCTGTTGTTAAAAGTTGAAACTATTCACGTATTTACCCTAGGGACAGTCGTGCATGACGGAGGTATGTGCACTGAAAAGTCTTTCCTTGTCTCTTCTGCTGTCACCCATCTGTTGGGGCTCAAAGACAGTTCTTTGTTCACACAGTGAAGAAAGTTTCACACTGTCTGAAGACACAAAGGGTTCACATTTGCCAGAGTTTATAGTTTATGTGTACACACACCTTAGCCTGATTGATCTGGAATTTTTAGATCTTTTATAGTCTGGGTATCTACAACTTCCCTGTAAATGATACTTGGTTTGAAAATAATTGTTTGGAAATTGTATCTCCATCTGCATAAAAGTTCATGCCCAAGGCTTGCAAACCAGTGATCATACTTGGGTAGTAGAATTTAAGTGATTCCTAACCTCCTCTTATTTTTAATTTGCTTTATTTTTCTCTAATCAGCCTGTCAACAAAAGTGTACTGCATGTACTATCTTCTCAGCCCTAGACAAGAGCTGGAAATACAAAAGGTAAAAGACAGGTAGGATTTCTGCTCTCATGGTTTGTATCAGCCCTTCTCAAATTGGCAATAAGAATGCACATCATTTTATAATGGAGAAGAGTAATTAACTCATTTTTAAGGTATTAAATATACTTATCAGTCTCTTATAGAATTCAGCTGAGTTCTAAACTGAAAACCGTGTTTCCAGCACTCATATGCCAGATCTCCCCTGTGCCATTAAATAACTAAGTTTAGCAATGCAAATTTTTTTCAAAATGAATTATGTTCCCATGTGTAAAGCATAAAGACTACGTGTCTGCCTCGTGGAACGTGCACACTCACAGCTATAGGCACGCATCCTTGCAGAAAGCACCACCAACGAGGATTTCCCATTTTCTTGTTTTTGGGTGACTCTAAGAAACCTGAGTGTGTTTAGATTGATGAATGATGTACTTGACTCCAATCTTGTGCCTGCCCGGCTCCAGAGTTTATCTGCTTTCTGTTTGTTTTCTGTGCTCCTATTAGGTTGTTGTTAGTTACATTCTGATGTTTGTAGTTTGGGGAAATCTGTATCTTTGTTATTTATGTTATCAATAATGTGACCTGGGCCTTCCTCAGCAATGTTCCAACTGTTCCCAGGTCCTCAATCACTAATTATGCAGATGAACAGATTGTGGAAACTCTTTCCTTATGGCTGCATTCTGGAGGAGTTGTTTTTATTAAATTGCCAGTGCCTTGAATTATAATTAGGTACTGGCCCATATTTATAGCATTTTTCCTCTCTCTGTCTCTTTGTCTCTCTGTCTCTCTTTCCTTGTCCCCCCATCCTCCTTTTTTTCTTTTCCCTCCCCATATCCCTTACTTTTCTACCTACTATGGGCTGAAAACTTTATCACAAGAGAGAGTAAGAGAAGCTTCCAGTCCTTAGCTTCAGAAGTAGTCTTGGCCAACAGCAGATGACAGGGCAGTGTGTTACATATCAGGAGGTTCTGTTTCTTGCAAAAAGTCATTAGGATGTGGAGCAGCCTGCCAGACAAAGTAGTGGAAGCTGGAGAGCTTAACAAGTTCAAGGGCAAGGAAGGGATTCATTTACAGCCTGGCAACACACCCTGGCCAGTCCATGGAAGGAAATTTAACAGTGGTCAGAGAAAAGAGAAAGAAACTCAGGGACCATGGGGACCTGCAGTTTACTGCAGTTAGACAAATCCTCACATGGCTCATCTACTTGCTGCTTATGTTAATTACACTGATCTTAGTATTTGAAGTTTATTAAGCATTCAAGGTGTGTTCAACACTCTAAGGAAGGTGTAAAACATGACTTTTCCCCAGGATCCACTTGCCTTAAATGGCTTCCGAGGGCTGTGCTTGAATGAAGCATGGAAGATGAAAGTGAACTATGATTTTGTTTTTTTTTTAAATACACATACACATACTTGTTGAATGATAGGAGGCTATAGGGCAGAATAAGTGTCGAGGTTGCCATGGAGGAGAAAAAATTTAAAAACCTTGCTATTTTTTATAACCTAACTCCAATCTTTCATTTACGGGTCCAAAAGATCTCTTGGCGATTTCCCTTCCACTTTTCTAATCTTGTTTAGAGACTTAAACAAAAGAATGTTACTCTAGAGACAAGTGTAGATAAGCAAGAGGCCTCCTAGAATTATGGGGAAAAAAGATTTATAGAAGAGTCAACGTGTAGATTCTTCCATCATATTGGTTAGTGTACCTGTACATTTTGGGAGGGCGTGGAGGGAATCAGGAGAACTTGGTTTGAACATTGCTATTAATTTGCCAGCACCCGGAAGTTAACTAAGTGCTAAAGAGCAGTCATTATAAAATTATCTGGAAAGCAACACATGCTAAACAAGCCTGATTGCCTTGTATTGTTGGAGAAAGTAAAACATTTAGTATACCTAGACGAGAATAAAGCTTTTTATATTATTATCACATGAACACATGATTCAACCCAAGCTTGAAAGAAATTAGGCCTCTGGGAGAATGTAAATAAGAATAGAAATTGTGTTTACCCATAAGTAATTGATATCCAATATCATTAAATAAATTATAGACTCATAATACAATGAAGCCAGAGGTGATCAGAGCTTTTTGATTCCAACCTACCCATCTTAAGACAACAGTAGACCTAAATAATTTCTAGAGAGAGATAGCTTACTTTCAAAGACTTCCAGAAAAGAAAGCCCCCATGATTCTGTGTTAAGACGCACCAGTGATTTATACTCCAAGATTGTGATCCCCGTAGATGGCTGTGATGTTTATATTGCCAACAATGGGCCCTCCTCTTTATTTATTTTTTCTTTTTTTAAAAAAACTTTTATTTTAAAATAGTTTTAGATTTACATAAAAATTGTGATGATAGTACAGAAAGTTCCGTATACCCTGTACCCAGGTTCCCCTATTATTAATTTTTCTCAATAGTATGGCACATTTTCTCAATCAATGAAACAATATTGTACATTTATTTTTAATTAAAGTCCATAATTTATTCAGATTCCTTTAGTTTTTAACCTAATGTCCTTTTTATGACCCAAGCACCTAACCAAGATACTATGTTGTATTTAGTTGTCCTTTCTCCTTGTGTTAGTTTCACGTCCTCTTGTAAGTTTCTCAGACTTTCCTTGTTCTTGATGACCTTGAGTTGAAAGTTTTGAGGAGTACGAGTCAGATATTTTGTACAATGTCCCTTAATTGGAATGTTCTGATATTTTTCTCGTGATTAAATTTGGGTTATGAGTATTGGGGAGGAAGACCAAAGAGGTCAAGTACCAACCTTACTTATCACGTCATATCAAAGGTACACACTATCAATATGACTTATTACTGGTGATGTTGACCTTGATCACCTGCCTGAGGTAGTGTTTTGTCAGGTTACTCCCTTGTAAAGTTATCCTTCCTCCTTTTCCTATATTGGACTCTTTGGAAAGAAATAACTAAGCACAGCCCACGCTTAAGGAGCGCTAAGTTTCTTGAGAGTGGAGTATGTATATAAATTATTTGGAATGCTGTTGGTTTAAGACAATTCCTCTAGTAAATTTCTTATTTCTCCAATGTTCTATTTTGTCACCTTAATTCATTGAACTGGTCTACATATCTTATTTCTTTAAAGTTTTATTTTTAATTTAAAAATTTTGCCTAAGTATTAATAGATTTTTTTCACTTAAAATTCTGAAATAAAAAATAATCCTTTGGGAGTTCATTGGTGGGCACACACGGGCACAAAGAGATGCAAAGTTCATTGGAAATCAAGAATGGGAGGGAGAAGAGGAGGAGGGGTAAAAATCTACCTATCGGGTACATTGAACACTGTTCGGGTAATAGGCACACTAAAAGCCCCAACTTAAGCCTTATAAAAAGTAATCTATACGATAAAAACATTTGTACCCCCTTAATATTTTGAAATTTAAAAAATAATCCTTAAGTTCAATTACCTAAATCAATTTAACTATTTTAATTTTGTTTAGTACTGGCTTAAATACTTTTCTCTCAACTATGACTGTCATAGGTCATTTCCAAGGTATCTGATCGTATTTGTTCCAATGTATACTCAGCTGCTATTTAGCATGCAGATGTAATAACCTTGAACAGATTCCCAGATGCTCCTAGTTCCTCCCTACCTATATCTACCTTGTTTCCTGTAGTTTCACTCTTCTGCCACTTTTTTTTTTAAATCTCCTATTCTTGAGTAGATCTAAAAAACATCAATTAAAGAGAATGCACATATTAACTAATATCTACACTGAGCCATTTAGGATGCCAGGACTATTTTATTATCTGGGTTTAGAGTTTCTAGATTAAGAATGGCAAAGCATTTTCATTTCATGTACCTACTTCGACTAATTATTAGGAGCCACCCATAGAGCTCTATCTAGAAGGATTCCAAGGAACTGTCTGGGCTCATAGGAAAAGAATTATATCACAGACAAGCTATGGGCATAGGAGAGAGAAAACATGAAAAGCCACCTCTGGGTGGACCCTTATACCATCAGACATTAGGACCTTATCAAATAAGTCACAAGCTAAACCAATTTTTTAAAGACTTTTTAATGTTTGACTTGATTCTTTTATACTATTAGTTTATTTTCTTATTTCATGGAAAATAAAATCTAGTAGTCATTTTCCATTGTTTAGCCTAGCAACATATTTGTCTATGAGGGAAACTGGAACCAGTTATGGTTATACATAGGAAGACAGTAATTGAAGAAGACAAGAGTAAAGTCTTAGTTTTGTGTTAGATTTTCGCATTCAAATGAAAGTGCAGAATAGGAATAAAGTAGAGAGGGCCCAGTGTTCAGGGCAAGGGGTCACCTTCAGAGTGTGAGAAAGACACAGGGTCATTTCTGAAGTCTATTTTCCTCTGTTGTTCCTTTGGACAACATTCCCATCCAGCCCTGGCTAAAAGTAATAGGAACTTTTCAAATTTTAAAACCATATACCATAATTAAAATCATATATCATAAAGATGAAATCATTCTCAAGTAAGTATGGAGTTGTGTTATAATTAGTGCTCAATGGACCACTTCCAGTTCAGTTATAAATGCAACATACATGCCAACATCATGGATTTGAGGTATCTGGGATTCCACTATACCACAGTATCTACTGAACTCAGATCGTGGTGCCTGGAATTTCTATCAAAGGTAAATTACTACTCCTTGTACTTCTTTGCACAGTAATTTTTAAAATGCAGATTTACCCAGCAGGGGTAATACGTGGAATAAATTCACTTTAATGTGTTATAACTACTTCTGTTCTAAAGGAAAAGAATCTAAGTTAGCTTAAGAATACTATGGTTATGAGGTAGAAATAGCAAGGGGTAGAGCAGAGAACTAATTTTTGGGAAGAGATTATTAAAACAAAACAAAATGAATCAAAACAAAAAAAGCCTCTGGCCTGTCGGCAACAATAACAAATTTTAGTCTTTCCCATATTCTTCCTAGAACAGGAGGTGAACAGGATAATATGATATTTAGTACTAGACTTAAAAATATCTAATGTTCTAAAATGATTTGACAGAGGAATGAAAAAATATATTGAAAAATTTGCAGATAATGGAAACTGAAAATTGTTGTCAGTGCTGTGGAGTTCAGAATTAAGATACAAAACAAAATCATTTTATCACATTGGGTGCATAGTCCAAACCAAATGGGAAGAAATATGACAACTACTAATGTGAGCATATTTTACTGGGGAAAATAACAATGTCATGCATACGTCCACCAAAAGGCATGTACGTTAATTGGCATTGAGTACACTCCTATTAAGGAAAAGTCTACTCAAGCATCCATCTATAATAGAATGCATGAATAAATCATGACATATTCATCTGGAATACTATACAAAAAATTCTAAATGGAGATACAATAACCTATAACAACATGGATGGATGAATCTCAGAAATGTAATGTTGAGTTTAAAAAAAAGCAACTTAGAAAATACAGGCATGCAGTGCTCAACAACAGGGATGTATTCTGAGAAATATGTCATTAGGCAATTTTGTCATTGTGGGAACATCCTATGGCATACTTAAACAAACTTAGATGGTATAGCCTACTGCACTCCTATGCTATATGGTATAGTCTATGGCTCCTAGGCTACAAACATGTACAACATGTTACGGTATTGAATACTGTAAGAAATTGTAACACAGTGGTATTTGTGTATCTAAATATATCTAAACATTGAAAAGGTACAGTAAAAATATGGTATTATAATCTTATGGGATCACTGTCATATGTGGTCCACCATTGACCAAAATGTCGTTATGTCGCCTATGACTATAGTACATACTGCATGATTCTATATGTGTAAAGTTCTAGGAGAGACAAAACAAAGTGACCATGTAAGAAGTCACAGGAGAGTGTTTAGATGTGGGCAGGGCATGAGGTGGGAAGTGACTGGAAAGGTGCATGAGGAGGCTTCTGTGGGGATTCAGTGGTCTGTTTCTTCACCTGGGTGAGAGTTATACAGGAGTGTTCATTTTGTAAAAGTTCATTGAGTGGTAAATTTATGACTTACTAACTCTTCTGTTTAAAAGAACTGAAAAACAAACCAGAAAAAAAACTTCCATTTGAGTGATATTTTTAAAGTTTTTGAAAAAACAAGAGATTATATATGTGTATGTGTGTGTGTATATATATATCTCACAAAGGCTAATGTGGCTCAATCAAAGAGTTAGGGGTTTGAATCTCTTTTACAGCTTAGCTCTCTTAGGACCTTTTTGTCCATTCTGCTAGCCGGAATCCCTTAACGTCAGCTGAATGTTTTGTTTTTAGCTTTAGGTTTTTTGAAGTAGTGGTTGGTCTGTTTCTATATCTGCATTGCTATGTTTCAAGGTGTCTTACCTCTTTTGCTTCTCATGGTTTGTCTCTGAAACTTGGAAACTCCATGAAGAGAGGGACTTGAAGGCTTGAGGGTCTTGATCTAGAAAGAAACAAGACCACCCCAATGATTGTTTCCTTAAGCTGCTGTGGGTGTGTCAGGTTACAGACATGAGGAACGAAATAAGCACTTGCTGTTTTAGCTGTCATATGAACAGAGATTTTATGCATGATCACAAGCTTCATGTTCTCATGGCCATACATTAAGTTCATTGGGGAATAGAAAATTAATTATCAAAAAGTGATAGGACTTACAGGAAGGAATAGAAATACCCCCATATATATGGTTGAGCTTTGGTCCAAGGTAGTAAAAATCCAAATTACAGCACCCAGGGGATATAGGGAACTCGGGGATAATCCTGTTGGCTCCTGCATCTAAGGGGACCGATCTTGAAGCTGGAGCAGGATATGTATGTTCAGGTTTGTGACAGGACCGTAGTTTTAGCTGATTTTTTTGGCCCTTTTCAGTCTTAGAAGATAAAATGACCGTTGTACAGACCCTGCTGGGAGGAGATACAGGTCAGTGTTGAATTTCAAACCCCTTCAGGGAATGAGCAGAGTTTATAACTAGGAAAATGTGAGTGTGTGTTGGGTGGGGGTTGCATGTTGGCTTGTATGGCAGTAGGCAGTCCTGTATAGTGGTGATTAGCATACACTTTTGTTTCCTAGCTCTGTAGCTTACTAGCTGGGTTTTCTGGAGCAAGTTATTTAACCCCTTAGGGTCGTCAAGGGAAGATTCTCATCTCTAAGAGAGATAGCAATACCTACCTTAAAGGGTTGTTGTGAGATTTAAGTAAGATAAACTATGTAAGGTACATTGCAAATTACCTGGCACAAACTCAGTGCTCAATATATTTTAGCCATTTTTATTATAATATTATTTTAGGACCATCCCAGGTAGGCGTGTCAGATACCAATATTGGGGCAGCAAGAAGAATTTGAGACTCTACCTATTAGGGAGGATGGGACTTCTAAAATAATGCTCACATTTGGTTTGAATTGGCTCAGGGCAGGGCTGAGTTTAAATGTTGAACATTTTCAGCATCTATTAATACCTCTGGGTGGGGCTAGGTCAGAAAGGGTCTGACCGTATAGACACATAATTTGCCTCCATAGTCTTTCACTATCCCTTAAATATTTGTAGATATGTGTGTGTTAAGTTTTCCAAAGAGATTATTTCCTTTTGAATTTTGGCTGCTTTGATCCTTTTTTCCCCTAACATTTAAATAATGCAGTTACACAAAATTTCTTTCCAGAATCTTACTGATGTTCAATTTCCTTCTACTTTGGTCCATTAAAAAGCATTCCAAATTCTTTTATGATTTATTTCTTTTTCTGAAAACATTCAACAGCATTTTCTATTTCCAAAGGCTGCATTATCTCCGACTCGTTCACTCATCTTCTGGAACTAACATTTATACACTTATCTGCCCTCCTTCACCCCTATTTCCTTACTCTGTAAATTCTCATCCTTATATTTATTTAGAAAATGATGTTCTTCCCAATGCTCTAACCTGCAGGTCAGCAACTGGGGTATTGTAAACTTGTGACCAGACCTCCTTCATGAATTTTCATGATCATCTTCAAGACCCAAGAAATTATCTTTTCTTCTGTGTGGGACCCAGGTAGAGTTACCTCACAAGAGCGACTCTCTTCTCCTGTGCTTGCTTTCTGGGAAAGAGGGGGTATCTTTGCCCTTGACAATCCTCTGAAAGGTTAATCATCTCTTCTCTTTGGGTCTTTCTGATCAGAGCAATCAGCCACTGGCCGTGAGTCAGCAATTCTACCTTACAAAACAGCAGCGTCTTGTAGGAGGTGTTTTCAATTGCCTTTCCAAATGGGCTCAGGAATTTATTTATGTTCCTTGGCATAAAAAGGAGAAAGAATCTGATTCATTATTTTCCCCAAAATCAAGCCATTGTTGAGAACCTTGAGATGGGCCAACTTATCTTCTGCTGTATGCAGAGGGAAGTTCACCACTCAGGTTATTTATAAAGAATTACAAAATCCAATCTTTGGAATCTTCCCCCTGGTAAATCATCAATCATATATTTGCATGCCATTCTGCATACATTTGTATAATAAACTAGGTTATTTCTACAAAATTGCCCAAAATTCCTAACTTCAGGGAGATAAAATAATTAATGAAGCAATTGTGTTCAATTTTACCATGTGGCTGAAGCCAAAGAAATGCATGGCACAATCAAGACACCCGTGCAGCAGTGGACCAATTTTCCTGGGCTGATTTTTTTTTTTTTTACCCCTTCCATGAACACTTGTTACGGGATTGGATTAAAAAGTTCTTAAGACAAACAATAGTAGCAGTAGTTATGTCTGTTTCAGTACCTGCATGTATGTTTGTATTATTATCTTATTTATGCAGCAACCCTATCTTCCTCAGCTCTTAATTTCATTACCAGTAATATAACTGCATTTATTTCTAATAGTTCTCTCCATAATAAAAACTTTACTACTTCTTAGATATGTGACATTGGCAAATAATTTAAATTCCTGAGCCTCAGTTTCCTTATCTAGAAGTTGGAGATAATGCCTCATGGAGTTTTTGTGAAGATTAAATGTAAAATATGAGGAAAAGTGTCTGGCAGGAAGTGGGTGTTCCAAAATTGCTCATTTTCTTCCTTTTCTACCTCTTGCTGCACCCCATTCTGCTTTGTGGATTACAAAGTATTCATTTTTTTTTTAAATCTAAGACATACCTCTATGGTTTCAAAACATCTGGCTTAAGAGTGAAAATGAATGTAATCATCCAGGTGTTTGGCCTGTATGATGACAGATATCAAACACTTAGAGCCATCTGGGTGATTGGCATATTTTTTTTCACTTTTATCCAGATGTATGTGATACAGCCTTGGTCAAAGAAAAAAAAATCATCAGAGTGTTTCTTAAACCCTAAATTAATACTTTTTTTAAAATGCTATTATTTGAATATCTTTTATTTGTTTGTTTCCTTTGAAAAATTTCTGTTCAAGCCACTTTTGAAAAGTGTTATTTAATTTCATTTCCTGGAATCTAGGAATTTGAAAAAAAGGAAGTAAGTGACTCCATAGGTTTCAAACCTCCATGTTTTTACTCAAGAGAATTAAGGACAAGAAAAGCTAAGTGCTGATTCCAGGACATAGAGTCAGGTAGTAGCAGAGCTGGGACAAGAATAAAGTTTCTTGACCTTAAGCTGATGACTGTCTCCCCTATACCCACTGCTTATCTTCTTTGCATCTAAGTCATGTGTTTTTACCCACATACACACTGAACCACATACATCCAAATCGTATGCACGTATGCGCACAAAAATAGCCCCACCTTTCTTCCTGACAGTCATATTTACTGTGACACAATATTTTCCCCCAAATTTTTTGAAACTTGCTAGTAAGCCTGAGAGAATAAACCAGCTTCAGTGCACTCAGTCACACACACATCTAGAAACCACGCTCCGACATCTGCCATCCAGGGCATTCTTAAATAGATATTGTATTGAGATCTGGTATCCTGTGAGCAGCTGATGCAATTTTCCTCAGTCACAGGGATGAAGTTTGGATAACATTTCTGGCTCTGAGAAATCCCCAAGTCACAAAGAAATGATTCCATTGACCTAGCGGCTTTGCACTCCCAATACAACATGTTCTTGAGCAGCTTCCCAAGGGAGAAAATAACGTGAGAGTTTTTAAGAGTGCCGAAAGCTTCCCCTCTAATCAGTCTGTGTGGACTCTGCTAGCATTCCAAGACATCCCAGACAATCCAGGGAAAACTTTGGGGACTCAGTGAGGTTTTCTAAACATTTTTTCTGCCTGAAGACACTGAAGATAAGCAGCTTCACATAATAACATTGTTATTTGAACATAAAGACAACTTATCAACTGCCATTCTGGTCACAAAACAACTGCATAGCTCAAAGGCGGCCTCCTTGATAAATTACCAACAGGGTATTGATATTTTGCTTTAATTATTTTTTAAAGGAAGGAAGTCAGAAGACTGGCATATTTTAGGGCTTTTACTTTAAAATCTTCTGTTCTGCTTAAGTTATGTCTAAAAGCAGAAGTGGTTAGCTGGCCTTGGGGGAAGGAAGAACATTCCTGATGAGTGGATTTCTCAGTAATATGACCAGCTGCAAATTAGTCTGGAATACAGAGATTATCAACAGCCAAAGGTTACACAGGGTGATTGTGCTGTCCACTATTGGGGGAGAAGCATCATCATAAGAGGAACCTCACTGCCAGCCCTGGCTTAGCTGGAAACACCCCAAATTTGCAGTAGAAACAGGGATGTTCTGAAACCAGTTTGTAACAGCTTGTGAGAGCCAATTGCTAAATTTCAGGAATTTTTCAAACCCATTGATGCTACCTTGGTAGCTTAAAATTGGCCATGGTGGAAGTATTTACACCATAGATATTGGCACATGCTACAAATCAAGGCTTTTGTTTCCTGGAAAGCTGGTCATTAAACCTTTATTGGCACAGCACTGAGCCAAACAAACCTGACTTAAAATCCTACCTTTGCTACCTATGACACAAGAACTTGAAGAGGCAACAACACTCCAAGACTTGGTGCTGTGGTCTGTAAATTAGGAATGGTAATAATACCCATTTCATGATATTATTGTAAAGATTAAATCAGGCATTGTGCTTAACTAGGATTAATGCTCACCAGATGTATTATTCATTTAAAAAATATTAATAGAGCACATATTTTATGCCAGGAACTGTGATTAGTGCTGGAGACACAAGGATGGACATACAGATTGGCAAAGACCTCCAAGTGGATGAGTAGCACAGACAGATCAAATACTAATTACAATTTACTGTGGAAGTGCTACAGTATGAAGTGCAAATGGTAATAATTAGAAGAGAGATAAAGATTTATCATTGTTAATATTCCTTTAAAAAGGGTACAGTAGTCCATGATGGGTGAGGAATATTTGTCCAGCCATTTTTAGACATGCTGAATCATGGATCTTTTCAGTGGAAATGTGGAGGATCAAGACTCCTGGTAATACATGGAAAGCAGGGCAACATGTTAATGTTAATGAAATATCTATTTGTGGGTTGAGATTATAGGAGAATAGCTCTCTACCCCAAAATTCAGTCTTCATTGCCTGCCATGCCTACCCTTACAGTTGATTCCTTGGGTCTAAAAGTTGTGGTCCATTGGAATGGTCTTCTAAAAAAGCAATGATGCTCACACTCTACTGCATTATTATTGAGGAAAATCTGTAATTATCAGGGAAGGCGACAGAAGGTAACATTCCTTCAGGGTTAGCTATGATCAAGGCATTTTACATTGCTATCTTATTTCATCAGAACAACACTACTATGAAATAGGTATTGTTATCTCCACTCTGCTGAAGAGAAAACTGATGTTCAGTGAGCTTAATTTAAGAGCCCAAGGTGAAACTGAGATCCAAACTTGGGTTGGCTGAGTCATGAACATTAACTTGATGTTAACATTTAATCATGATTAACAAACCTATGAGGTCCTGTCACAAACTTCATTTTATAAATGAGAAAATTGGGGAGCAGACTTTAGTGAGTTGTCAGTTTGTAAGTGACAAAGTTGGATTCAAATCCCATACCCTTCCTGATCAATACCATACTGCACGTTTTAGTTATCACTTTAGCAAGGATCAGTTAAGAACCTAATGAGTACAAGAATGACCTTGCTATAGCATGAACTCCTCAAGAGAGTGGCTGTTAGCTAGGAGTTAGAATGAGGGGCCAGGAGAAAGAAAAGGGCCATGGGGGTAGAAAGACATCAAAGGCAACTTAGTCCTGTCCCAATATTTTCTGAAGGGTGGTGATTATAGACAGGGAATTGTCATTCTCTGTGAAAATCCATGGAACCATGTGTGAGATGAGAACGTCTGGGTAAGGGTTGTCCATTGCAGGACCTCCAATATGGGGAAATACACTACAATAATAGATAAGAGTTCAGGTTGGCTTTGCATAAGCTTTGGTAGGACCCATATATTTTATGAGGCTTTTGAAAACTATCATCTTTGTGCAGTTTCTGCAATCTTATAGCATTATCTGAAAACTTATATGCTACCATAAATCATTTCAGAAGATGTCCAATAAAAATATAAAGAAGAAATAAAGATCCATTGTAAAATATGACAAAAAATTCCATAATTATACTCCCTGTGAAGTGATATAGAGCTATGTGAAAGTGGACTTGAATTAGTTGTAAATGTATATTGCAAACTCTAGAGCAACCACTAAAAAAAAATTTTACAAAGAAGTGTAATTGATATGCTAAGAAAGGAGAAAAAAATGGAATCATATAAAATGCTCAATTAAAACCACAAAAGCCAGAGAAAGTGTGGAAGACAAAAATAGAAATAAAGAATAAGGGCAACAAATGGGAAACAATAACAAATATGGTAGATATTAATTAAACTATATTGATAATCACTTTAAATTTCAGTGGCTGGCGTAAATACAACAATTACAAGACAGAGATTGTCAGAGTGGATCAAAAAATAAGACCCAATGATATGTTGTCTATTAGAAACCCACTTTAAGTATAAAGACACACATATTAAAAGTAAAAAACATATACCATGCTAACACTAACAAAAGAAAGTAGAGGTAGTTATATTAATTTCAGATAGAGCAGATTTCAGAGCAAGGAAAGTTAGGGATAAAGAGGGGCGTTACATAATGATAAAGATGTCAGTACTCCAAGAAGACATTACAATCCTTGAAGTGTGTGCACTTAACAACAGAGAGTCAAAATATCTGGGCAAAAACTGATAGAACTGCAAGGAGAAAGAGATGAGCCCACTCTTATAGCTGGAAACTTTAACACCCCTCTATCAGAAATGAACGGGTCGAGCAGGCAGAAAATCCAGTAAAGACATAGATGAATTCAATAGCACCAATCAACTGGATATAATTGATGTCTATAGACTTCTTCATCTGAAAACAGCAGATTACATGTTCTTCTCAAGCTCACATGGATCATTTACCAAGATAGACCACATTCTGGGCCATAAAACATACCTTAACAAGTTTAAAAGAATAGAAATTATACAATGTCTGCTCTCAGATTACAATGCATTTAAACTAGAAATCAATAACAAAAAGAGAGTTGGAAAATCCCCAAATACTTGGGGATTAAACACACTTCTAAATAACACAGATCCAAAGAAGAAATCTCAAGAGAAATTAAAAACTGTTTTGAACTAAATGAAAACGCAACTTATCAAAATCTGTGGGATACAACAAAAACAGTGCTTAGAGGGAAATACATAGCATTGAATGCAAACGTTAGAAAAGAAAGAAATATCTAAAATCAATCATCTAAGCTTCCATTGTAGGAAATCAGGAAAAGGAGATCAAGTTAAATCAAAAGTAAGTAGAAGTAAATGAATAATAAAAATTAGAGCAAAAACTAATAAATTTGACAGTAGGAAATCAATAGAAAAAATCAACAGTATCAAAAGCTGATTCTTTGAAAAGATCAATAAAATTGATAAGCCTATAGCCAGGCTAAGAAAACAATAAAAGATATAAATTACTGTTATCAGAAATGAAAGAGGGGAGTGAGTACAGTAGCTCACACCTGTAATCCTAGCACTTTGGGAGGCTAAGGCGGGAGGATAGCTTGAGACCAGAAGTTCAAGACCAGCCTGAGCAACACAGTGAGACCATGTCTCTAAAAAAAAAAAAAAAATAGAAAAATTAGGTAGGCCTGGTTATGCACATCTGTAGTCCCAGCTGCTCAGGAGGCTGAGGCAGGAGGATTGCTTGAGCCCAGGAATTTGAGGATGCAGCAAGCTATCATGAGGCCAATGTACTCTAGCCCAGGCAACAGAGAGAGAACCTGTCTCAAAAAAAAAAAAGAAAAAAAGGAAGAAAGAGGGGGCATCATTACAGGTCCTGTGGATATTCAAAGGATAATAAAAAAATACCATGAACAACTTCAGTCCCACACATTTGATAATCTAGATGAAACAGACCAATTCCTTGAAACTCACAATCTGTCAAAATTCACACAAAAAGAAACAGATAATCTGAATAGGCCTACATCTAGTAAAGAAATAGAATCAATAATTAATAACCTCTCAAAAGAGAAACCATCAGGCCCAGATGTGATCACAGTGAATTATACCAACATTCAAAAAAGAAATTATAGTAGCTCTCTACAATCTGTTCCAGAAGATAGGATCAGAGGAAATACTTCCTAACTCATTCTATGAGACCAAGCTTACCCTAAAACCAAAACCAAACAAACATATTTCAAGAAAAAAAAAAACCTACAAACCAATATCTCACGTGAACATAGGTGCAAAATTTTTCAACAAAATATTAGCCAATTGAACCCAACAATATATAAAAATAATTATACACTACAACCAACTGGAATTTATCCCAGGTATGCATGGCTGGTTTAACATTCAAAAAGTGATTAATGCAATCCATAACATCAACAAGGCAAACAAGACAAATTACATGATCATATCAATAGATGCAGAAAAAGCATTTGATAAAATCCAACACCGTTTCATGACAAAAACTCTCAGCAAACTAGAAATAAAGGGGAACTTCCTCAACTTGATAAAGAACATGTACAAAATATCTATAGCTAACATCATACTTAATGGTGAAAAACTTGAAGTTTCCAGTGAAGATCAGAAAAAAGACAGGGATGTCTCTTCTCACCACTGCTTTTCAACATCCCACTAAGAGTTCTAGCTAGTGCAATAAGAAAAGGAAAGGAAATAAAAAGTATACTGATTGGAAAAGTAGAAATAAAACTGTCTGTGTTTGCACATGACATGATCCATCTATGTAAAAATCAGAAAGAATTAACAAAAACACTCCTGGAACTAATAAGAAATTATAGACAGGTTGAAGGATATAAGATTAATAAACAAAAGTCCATCACTTTTCTAAATGTAAGAAATAAACAAGTAGAATTTGAAAATAGAAACAAAATACCATTTACATTAGTACCCAAACAAATGAAATATGGATGTATATATTTAATAGAATATGTACAAGATCTATGTGAGGAAATATGTACAAGATCTATATGATATCTTTCATTAGAGTTTTGAAATGAAAGATATCACAAGAGAATTAAATAAATGGAGAGATATTTCACGTCCATAGATAGGAAGAATCAGTGTTGTCAAGATGTTGGTTCTTCCCAACTTGACCTATAAACTCAATGCAATCCCAATCAAAATCCCAGCAAGTTACTTAGTGGATATCGACAAACTGCTTCTAAAGTTCACATGGAGAGGCAATGACCCAGAAAAGCTAACTCAATATTGAAGAAGAACAAAGTCATAGGACTTACACTATCTGACTTTGAGACTTACTGTAAAGCTGCAGTAATTAAGATAGTGTGGTACTGGCAAAAGAATAGGCAAATAGTTCAATGCCACAGAACAAAGAGCCCAGAAATAGACTCACATAAATATAGTCAACTGATCTTTGACAAAAGAGCAAAAGCAATACATTAGAGCAAAGATAGTCTTTTCAACAAATGGTGAACAATTGGACATCCTCATGCAAAAAATATTAATCTAGACATAGACCTCACACCCTTCACAACAATTAACCCAATATAGATCATACACCTAAGAGTAAAATTCAAAACTATAAAATTCCTAGAAGATAATATAGAAGAAAACCTAGACAGCCTTTGGGTATGGCAATGGCTTTCTAGATATAACACCAAAGGCATAATACATGAAAGAAATAATTGATAATCTGGACTTCATTAAAATTAAAGTCTTCTCATCTGTGAAAGATGATGTCAAGAGTATGAGAAGACAAACACAGACTGGGAGAAAATATTTGCAAAAGACATGTCTGATAAAGAACCATCATTCAAAATATACAAAGAACTTTTCAAACTCAACATTAAGAAAATGAACATAAATGAGAAAAAAGAACACATCTTGATTTCCCACAAAATAGAGCAGAGAACATAATTTAGGTTTCTTAAATGAATAACCTTTTAATTTATATTTTCCTGTATCCTTTGAAATATTCAGGAAATATTTGCTATATTCAGAATTTGAACAAAAATTTTTCATGCAAAAAAAAGAAAAGAAAAGAAACAACCCAAATAAAAATGGGCAAAAGACCTGAACAGCCACCTTACCAAAGATATATAGATGGTAAGTATATGAAAAGATGCTTAACATCAGGTATTATTAGGCAATTGAAAATTAAAACAACAATGAGATACACACTTATTAGAATGGCCAAAATCCAAAACACTGACAACATCAAATGCTGGTGAGGATGTAAAGCAGCAGGAATGGTCATTCATTGATGGTAGGAATGCAAAATGGGACAGCCACTTAGAAAGACAGTTTTTGGCAGTTTCTTACAAAACCATATATATTCTTACCATATGAAGCAGGAATTGTGCTCCTTGATATTTACCCAAATGAATTAAAAATTTACGTCCACACAAAAACCTGCACAAAGATGTTTATAGCAGATTTATTCATAATTGCCAAAAGTTGGAAGCAACCAAGATGTGCTTTAGTATGTGAATAGATAAATAAACTGTGGTACCTCCAGACAATGATACATTATTCAGTGCTAAAAAAAATGAGTTATCACGCCTTGAAAAGACATGGAAAATCCTTAATCCTTAAATGCATATTACTAAGTGAAGGAAGCCAATCTGTAAATGCTACATACTGTATGATTCCAACCGTATGAAATTCTGGAAAAGACAAAACTATGGAAATGATAAAAAGGCCAGTGTTCTCATGGGTTGAGGGGAGGAAGGGATGAACAGGTAGAGCACAGCAGATTTTTAGGGCAATGAAACTACTCTGTATAATAGTAAAATGGTAGATACATGTCATTATACAGTTGTCAAAACCCATAGAATGTACAATACCGAGACTCAATCTTAATATTAAGTATGGACTTTGGGTGATGATGTGTCAACGTAAGTTCATCAATTATAACCAATGTATTACTGTGGTGCTGTGTGGATGGTGATAGCAAGGGAGCGTGTGTGCATGTGGAGACAGGTATAAGCATAAAACTGCTCTAAAGAAATAAGATTTATTAATTTAAAAAATTTAATAATTTAGATTCCTATTTTGAATTTTTAGCAAAATATTATTAATAGTGATTATGTCTTCAGTGTTTATGGCATATTGTAGATAGTTCAAGTTTATATAATATGTATGTATATGTGTATATATGTTAGCTATTGAGAATATGTTATATTTATAGTATTACTAACACATCAATATATTATAGCTATATTATATTTTATTTTATCATAAATATATTATCAAATGTTAGACAATTATATAATGTGTGCATATAATTATATGTACTATATATTATATGTTACATAATACAATGCATCTATAATATATATTATATTTATTATATATAATGCATATAAATAAGTTAATTGCCTTTATGTAAATCTATCCTAAAACTTAGGCTTTAATTCAGACTTTTTAATTCTAATTAAATGATAATAATGAAAAGCATTTATAAAAAAACATAATTTGGCAAGGCACTTTCTCTTCTTGGCCACAGTACCGCAGAGCCCTTTGAGGTAGGATCGTTTTCCATATCTATTTTTAAATGAGTAAACAAAGTCATAGGAAGGTGAGTAGTTATCTCAGAGCTACCCAGAGTCTCCTAAGTTCAGCTAAGTTTAGACCTAGACATCTGTGAGCTTGAAAACTGTACGAGCCCAGTGGGCGAGCGGGCTGGCTAACTTTGCCTGAGTCCCTTAGTCTCAGAGCTGCCCTTTGCTCACCCTGCACATGTGAGGGTTGCCTTATGTAATCTCCAGGCTCTTTTGCAGTCTGCATATCAATGTGGCTGGGAGGATGGAAAAGGGCCAACGTACAAATGTAAGAGAAAGGACTTTTTTCATCATTTACCTTACGTAAGATGTGAAGTTCAGAGGGAGAACAGCCCTCGGGGTTGATTTATTAGCAAAGTTCCTGGCTCCTTCATCTCCACCAACTCCCACACTCAGAGAGGCAGAGTAACATCACAATCCAGGGATGAAATGAGAGCAACCTCACACCGAGACTGTAATGTGAATCTCCTTCTGCCAACAAAGATCCAAGCCCTGTAGAAATTACCCTACCATGAAAGTTTCTCTCCAAGAAGAGATTTCCTAAACTTCTCCGCAGCAAAGCTCCACTAGGGGAAAAGCGATGGCTCTCGTGTGTTTGTACAGGGCTTTATGGTTACAAAGTCATTATGTCCTTAATGATATCAATTCAATTCTTAATACTGAGATGGTAGGTCTCAGCCTTTTGGAAACCCCTTAGGCCAGCAGGTGGAGCTTCTTGTCATGCTTAAGACAGGGAGAGATTTTATTTTCTTTTAAAAAAAAGAAAAAAACCCGGAAAACAATATACATACTATTAGTCAACCAGGTCAGGACAGAAGAAAGGTTCTAATGCCTTTGTGTTTGTTTAAACTTTCCTCAGGTGCAGAGCTAGGGAGGCTCACCATGACTGGCCTGGAGGTTCAAACACAGGCAGAGACACAAAGGCATTCCAAAAAGGAATCTGAGGGTTTTGTGCAAGGCCGTAGAACAGTGCATATGCTCAGTGAGGCATGCTGACTTTGCAAACATAGCAAAGAAATGAAGGAGAGGAACGTGGGGTGGTATGCACCTACAAAAGGCTATCAGAAGGCCTTGGATCCAGAAACAGCAGGAGACAGGCTTTCTCTTTAAAGAAAGGACAGTTGGAGCCCCTGAGTGTTCCTCTATTTAGCAACCCAAGCCATGTGAGGGAGTGATGCCCCCTTTGTGTAGGTCTTGGAAACATCTTTCCATTCCAGTGGGGAGGCCAGGGAGGCAGGCTTGCTCTCCGGTTTTAAGCATAAACATTCCTTTGCCCTGTATGTGTTTTGGTGCCATGAGTGGGTCATTTTTTCAACCCCCTTCCAAGATATTTTGTTTTCCATCTCTCCCTTCTTTTCCATGTTGCTTTGAGAAAGACCCAAAACTTCCTCCCTGGTTTCCTTCACTGTTTTTTGGTGTTGTTTCAAACCACTGCCTAAGTTTAAACCATGGCCCAGGAGAGGGAACTAACTGGTGGTCATGGGTGTGGCTTCATTGTTGCCTTAGAAACAATTACCTTCAGCCAATCCTTTAACCTTGTGTACAGGTAAATGGAGGATACATGTATGTTTCCTCACAGAGTCATTGTCTAGAGGCCTTGGGGAAGAGCCTGCTAACTTGTTTTCCTTCTTGCTGTTCTAATTTATCCCGCCAAAGACAGTCAGAAGAATCTTCCTGAACATTAACAGCTTTTATCAAAATACCGTTCTGTCCAGAAGCCTGAAATATTTTAGTGCCCCTCTACCCTTTGTCTCCAAGATGAAGAATTAACTTCTTAGCCTGGCCCATAGTACCTGCAATGTCTGCTCTCAACTTACCTTTTCAGTCTTCTTGCCCATTGTTTTCATCATAAACCAGCCTGGACTACTTGTGTTCTTTCATATTCTTTCTTCCACCTCTTGGTGTGTACTTGTCCCTTACTACTGGAAATGACCTTGTCGCTCCTGTCAACTTAGGCCATGTCTTCTGATCTTTGTTCAAGGCCCAGCTGAATATCTCCTTTTTCATGCCTTTCTGAATTTCTCCAGACCACATCGCTACTCCTCTGCTTTGAAAATAAAAGAATATTCTACTCAAAGAATACTTCCTAGCCTGGTCTGTATCATTTTGGCCCCTATATAATTGCCTTTGCTGAACTGTGCTCTGTTATTATACCATTCTAGCCCACATAAAAAAAAAACTTTATAAGAAACAACCCAGCAGAAAGCATTATTGAATTTATTGTATGGATGTTATTAGGGACATGGTTTGGTACATTTCTCAGTGTCCTTTTCATGCAGGCCCATGGGAAAAATGTCTCTCAGTCCTCAAAACCAAGAATAGCTGTGCTTCTCTTGAGCTGCTGTTTTGTTTTTATCTTGTGGTCATTATGAGTCATGTCTCCCTCTTTTCATAGGCTCAGAGCCAGAATTGCAGCCCACCACAAGTAACAAGTAAGACTTAACGGCTTGTATTTGGGGGGTAATAGCATTAACTTTGGCTTCTTATTTTTATTTCCTGTCTTTATTTTTCTTTCCTCCAGTTTTCTCCCTTATTTATTTTGTAATCTGGTAAAGTGCATATCTTTGTAAAAAGGTTCAAATCATTTTGGGAATTTAATGAAGATATATAAAAATATAAAATAAATAATTTCTTGCATTCTTTAATCTTTAAATAGTGCACAAATCTTAAGTATATAGCTTGATGAATTTATATACATATATATCTCATATATATATACACACACACCCATGTAACCTCCACCTAGATCAAGATATAGAACATTCCAGAACACCAGAAGATATGACTTTCTTTCATTACTAATTTATCTTTTTGTGTGTCTCTATGTATCTTGTCTCCCCACCTATTCTGAATATTGTTTGAGGATAAGACTATAGATATTTGTATCCCTCACAAAGCCTGGTTCTCAGAGCATAGTAGGTAACAGTAGAAGTAGGTAACTAGTGAAATAGTAGGTAACTATAGAAGTAGTTACTGATTGAAGGAGGGGACTTATTCCTAACGAAGGAGGCTGCCAAGGCCCAGTGTTCACCCAGACCACCTTGTGCAGCCCTCTGATAGAGCTCAAAACCCATCTATCCTGTTTGCCTCTGGGTCTCTGGTCTCCAGCACAGGCCCTGGCATTTTGTAGGACCTAAAAACACATCCAGTTAACTGAAGAAGCCTTTTCATATCTATTACTGTCTCAATTTGAGGGAGCATGAGTAGTTTTTCTAATTCTGGAAATCAGACTGGGAAAAATAGCCAGGATATCACTGGGCATAATTTCCTTGGAGGGCATATCTCTGCTGCTCCCTCTTCTGCCTTCTAAATAAATGGAAAGAACAGGGGACCCACCAAGTACCCGGCAACTAGGGTTAATAAGGTCTGCCACAATTATATACCCCTCCCCGCAAGGATTCTTTGACCTCGTGTGGAAGAATCGCTCTCCATATATGTGGAAAAGCATGTGCACTGGGTAACAGGTGTTCAGTTGGGAGCCCCAGGCCCCACAAGCTCATTCTTTTCTGTCTAACTTTAATGCCTTGGCAAACAGAAATCTGTAGGGGGGCATGAAACGGCTCCCTCTTTATGTCTAAAGATTGCTTATTCCTGGACACCCAGAGGAGAATGGTCTTGATTGAGAATTTATTTTGGAGTGAATGTTTCCACAGCATATGAGTGAGGAAAACAAAAACAAAAACAAAACAAGCACATATTATTACCAATAATGGAAATATACAATACAATTTTTCAAGAATGATTTTAATTTATTTTAGTCTTCACTTTCGGGGCCACCTGGTAAAGAATCTCATCCCAGAGCAAAAACTGAATGGTAAGGAGGTTGGGAAAAGTCACTGTAATGGAAAACTAGGCCAAGGGGAAGGAAAGAAATCATGGAAATAGAAGACCAGTGGACTTGGCCACTTGAATGATGAATGTTAGACTGGGTCTGTTGCTCACTTCTACCTGGGAATTCACCTAATTTCTTGAGCCCTCAGTTTCCACACTTGTAAATTGAAGGATTGTACAATAATCCTTTTGGTCCATTTTCATTTTGAAACAGACAAATCTCTGATTCTATGTTTTATACAATAGTCCCCCCCTTATCCATAGGGGATACATTCCAAGACCCCCAGTGGAGGCCTGAAACTGCAGATAGTACTGAACTGTGTTTTTTCCTATATAATCACGTCATACAGGGTAGAAGGCGTACACAGCGTGGATGTACTGGACAAAGGGACGATTCACGTCCCCGATGGGACAAAGCAGGACAGCATGAGATTTCATCATGCTACTGAGAATGGCATACAATTTAAAACTTATGAGTTTATTTCTAGAATTTTCCATTTAATATTTTTGGACCACTGTTGACCATGGGTAACTGAAACCTCTGAAAGTGAAACAGCAGATTAGGGGGGACTACTGCATTTTTTTCACCTGAGAATATCAAGGCCACATGATTAACAAATGTTGTAGTTTATTTTCCACAGTTTCTTTTTCCTCGAGATAAAATGACTCTCCTTTGTCTATGGAAAGTGACCGAGGAAGAAAGTACTATTTAATAGATAATCCTGTAATTCTTGTAGCTAATAGAGTTACATTAGGTTTGTATCTCATTAGATGATCTTAGTCAGGATTTGTTTTCTCTAAAGACAGAACTTTTGTTGCTGGAGAGTTAGAGCAAAGGAGAACCTTTTGTAGCAAGCTTCCTGAAAGGAGGCAAGGGAGGTAGAATTTGTATGTTTTAGCCCTGATGAAATATAGCTCAATCTTTGTGAAAGGAATTGTATATTTTTATTGAATAAAACAATAATTAGCTCAGGTTGGAGGCTCAGAAGTCTGGCTCCAATTCATAGCTTGTCAAATAGCATGGTTAACATTTTTTAGCACAATATATCTTGTATTCCTACCTTTCTGTTACTAATCTTTAAAAAATAAGAAAATAGATGGGAAAAGGTAATAATACTAATTTTGAATATTGGAGTGTTTTAAGGTATCATTATATATTTACAAATAATATTCCCCTTCTTTCAGAAAGCTTTCAAACATCAATGTTAATCTTTCTGGTACTCCATTTAAATTTTATTTTTAGAAATTCAATGTTTTCTAAGTTTTTATTCTGTGGGTGCTGCACTTGGGGAGGGCATTAACATCTATTGATGTCCACTATGGGCCAGGAGTTGAATTAGACTTTTCTTATATGTTTTACTCATTTTATTCCCACCCCCAAACATGAAATGTAACTGTTATTATTCTCATTTATTCAGTAAATATATATTGAACATCTTTGTGTGTCAGAGACTCTTCAAGGTACTATGGACTGAATGTTTGTATCCCCCCAAAATTCATACGTTCAAACCTAAATCTGCCAGTGTCTTGATCTTGGACTCCCCAGGCTCTAGAACTGGGAAATAAATTTGTGTTGTTTACAAACCACCCAGTTTATGGTATTTTGTTATAGTAACCTGAAAAAACTAAGACAAAGGCAACAGGTATGTTTTAATAAACAGCAATGTCCCTGCTTTCATAGATGCTGAGAGTATAGTAGGGAAGATAAACTATGAACAAGTAAATCACCAAACTAAATATACTGCTATGAATTGTTAATAATTGTTAAAAGGGTACTATGACAGAGGAAATAGCATAAGATGATCCAGGACCAGTGATAAGAGGAGGTCTTTGAAGAGGTAAGAGCTGAAATAAAGACAGGAAGCAGCCAGCCATGTGACCAGCTATGAAAGAGTGTTCTTTGTAGAAAAATCAGCACATGCAAAGGCCATGAGGTAGGAAAGAGCACAGTTTAAGTCACTAAAAGGAGACCTGTCTGATAAGAACACAGTAAGTGAGAAGGAGAGTGGCGCTAGACCAGGAACAGAGGCTTAGAGAAGGCAGATAAAATCCCCATATTCTCCCAACCTGTAAGTGGCAGAGCCAAGAATGGAAGTCAGCCTGCCTGGTTTCACTGTCCCATTCCACCTCCTGTCCTGCCATGGTATAGACGTATGGAAGCTTGTTTAAACTATTCCTTTGTTCTTGTTGTTTGACTATTTTAAACTGTAAAAGGCTAATCAAAACACTCTAACTTTTTGAAGGAGTGGCCATGGGTTGGCACAGTCAACTAACAAGTTCTTCTAGAAGTCTCGAGACCTGCCTTCTTCCTGGGTGACTTGGCTGCTGATGCCCTGGTGTGCTTCATGATCGCAAGAATGGGTATTTCTAGCAGTGGTTCTGCCTTTGCTAGCAGGTAAAGCAAGGGTCTCTCGCAGAAAAGCCTATGTAGCATATATGATGTGTGGAGAGGAAGACACCTTGTTCAGGCTTCTCTTTATAAGGGGAATGGCTAGCGTGGCTTCTCTATTCTGGTCATTAGACTCCTGATGACAGGTATAGTGCATAATATTTACTTTAAGTCACCTGGTATGGTAAATTTTTTGAATCATATAAAATGGATGATTACTTGAAAATGACTGACCTCACACTCTGGAACAATCTCTATACTCTTTATTAAGTAATTAAGTATAAACTCATCTGACTAGAGAATGATTCTGTTGTTAACTCTGGTCCCTCCTTACTTGGGAACTGGTGCAAGACTTTGCCAAGAATGCCAAAGGGAAATGCCTCTTCCTGGGTCCTGGTTCCATTCTTTTGTCATCTGTAGTCCTACTCAACCATAATCAGGGTGTTTACATTCTCCCTGACTGCAGTGCTTATTGTTCATACTTTAAAGTATAACATCTGTGCTTGTGAAATTTAGGTTATTTCTGTTCCTATTCATATTGCTTGAGCTCAGATCCATGTGTTCTGGAACTTGAGGAGGTGTGGTTCTTTGCCAGTGACTGGCTGCTAATACCCTAGAGTAGCTTCTCTCTCAGGAAGGTTGTGGTGGGTAAGATTTTATTTACCACCCTGGATTTAAGTGGATAGAAAACAACTATTGTTAGTAAAACACAGCTTCTATTCTGATAGAACATCAATACTTTCTCGACTCTTTCCTTTAATTCAGGCCAAATCATTCATGTACCAAGTGGCTGTGACCTAATATAAGGAAACTTTGTGCCTTTTTCCTTGTTTATTTATGGTTGAAGCCTATGACCTATTTAGTTAATTTCTACCTTTGTGGAAAAGTCTGTTTTCTCATTCTGTTTCTATTTTTACTAATTCTTCAGCCTTTAGCTTCATGTCTCCACTCCTTGGACCTGAGGACATGTTGGGCTTCCCTGGCTTTCAACTTTGGCCTTCTTTCTTGGATAAGATCCACCTCCTATCTCTCCATGCTTTTGCTACTTCAGATAACCAGCCCATGTTATCTTTATCCCAAGAATTCTTAAACATGGGCCAGTTAGACCAATACCATAGCCTACTTCTCCACCAGGAGAAATTAATCAAAACCTTTGTCTGTATTACTTTCTGGCAGCATTTCCCAAAATGTGTTTTTTTTACTATTAGTACTGTGTCATGAGATAATCTATAGACAAATATAGTCATACCTTGTTTTGTTGTGCTTCACTTTATTGTGCTTTGCAGATATTGTGTTTTTTCACAAATTGAAGGTTTGTGGCAACCCTTTGTTTACTGGCACCATTTTTCCAACAGCATGTGCTCACTTCATGTCTCTGTGTCACCTTTTGGTGATTCTCACAATATTTCAAATTTTTCACTATTATTATATCTGTCATGGTGAGCTATGATCAGTGATCTTTGATGTTACTACTGTAATTGTTTTGGGGCACCATGAACAGTGCCCATATAAGATGGCAAACTTAAGCAATAAATGTTGTGTGTGTTCTGACTGCTCTACTGACCATTCCCCTGTCTCTTTCCCTCTCCCAGGCCTCCCTATTCCCTGAAACACAATAATATTGAAATTAGGCTAATTAATAATCCTCAATGACCTCTGAGTGTTCAAGTGAATTGAAGAGTCACGTGTCTCTCACTTAAAATCAAAAGCCAAATATGATTAAGTTTAGCAATGAAGCCATGTCAAAAGCTGAGGCATGCTGAAAGCTACACATCTTGTGCCCAACAATTAGCTAAGTGGTGAATGCAAAAGAAAACTTCTTGAAGGAAATGAAAAGTGCTACTTCAGTGAACATGTGAATGATAAGAAAGAGAAACAGCTTTATTGCTGATATGAAGAAAGTGTTAGTGGTGTGGATAGAAGATAAAACCAGGCACAACATTTCCTTAGGCCAAAAGCTAATCCAGAGCAAGGCCCTAACTTTCTTCTATTCTGTGAAGGCTGAGAGAGGTAAGGAAGCTGCAGAGGAAAAGTTTGAAGCTACCAGAGGTTGGTTCATGAGGTTTAAGGAAAGAAGCTGTCTCCATAACATAAAAGTGCAAGGTGAATCAGCAAGTCCTAATGTAGAAGTTGCAGCAAGTTATCCTAAAGATCTACCTAAAATTATTGATGAAGGTGGCTACACTAAACAACAGATTTTCACTATAGACAAAACTATTGGAAGAGAATGTCATCTAGGACTTTCATAGCTAAAGAAGAGAAGTCAATGCCTGGCTTCAAAGCTTCACAGAACAGGCTGACTCTCCTATTAGCACCTAATGTAGCTGGTGACTTTAAGTTAAAGCCAATGTTTATTTACCATTCAAAATCCTAGGGCTTTAAGAATTATGCTAAATCTACTTTGTCTGTGCTCTATAAATGGAAAAACAAAGGCTGGATTACAGCAGATCTTTTATAGCATGGTTTACTGAATATTTTGAGCCCACCATTGAGACCTACTGCTCAGAAAGAAAGATTTTTTTTCAGAATACTAGTGTTCATTGACAATGTACTTGGTCACCCAAAAGCTCTGATAGAGATGTACAAGAAGATTAATGTTGTTTTCTGACCTGCTAACACAACATCCATTCTGTAGCCCACGCATCAATGAATAATTTTAATTTTCAAGTCTTATGATTTAAGAAATACAAATTCTGTAAGGCTATAGCTGTCATAGGTAGTGATTCTTCTGATGCATTTGGACAAAGTAAATGGAAAATATTCTGGAAAGGATTCACCATTCTAGATGCCACTAAGAACATTCATGACTCATAGGAAGAGGTCAAAATATCATTAACAGGAATTTAGAAGAAGATTCCAAACTTCATGGATGACTTAGAGGGGTTCAAGGCTTCAGCAGAGGAAGTCACTGAAGATGTGGTGGAAATAGGAAGAGGACTAGAATTAGAGGTGGAACCTGAATATGTGACTGAATTGCTTGAATGGATGAGGAGTTGTTTCTTATTGTCAAAAAAAGTGATTTCTTGAAATGAGAAAGCTTGAACGGACGAGGAGTTGCTTCTTGTGGATGAGCAAAGAAAGTGGTCTCTTGAGATGGAAACTACTCCTGGCAAAGATGCTCTAAACATTGTTGAAATGACAACAAAAAGATTTAGAATATTAGATAAACTTAGCTAGATAAAGATTTAAAATATTAGATAAACTTAGCAGCAGCAGGGTTTGAAAGAATTTACTCCACTTTTGAAAGAGGATTTGCTATGGATAAAGTACCATCAAACAGCATTGCATGCTACAGAGAAATCTCTTGTGAGAGAAAGATTCAATTGATGCAGCAAACTTCATTGTCATCTTCTTTTAAGAAATTGCCACAGCTACCCCAGCCTTCAGCAACCACCACTCTGATCAGTCAGCAGCCATCAACATTGAGGCAAGACCCTACATCAGCAAAAATATTACAACTCCCTGAAGCCTCAGATGATTGCTAGCAATTTTTAGCAATAAATTATTTTTTAATTAATATATGTACATATAATGCCATTGCACATTTAATGGACTACAGGATAGTATAAACATAACTTTTATATATACTGGGAAACCAAAATATTTGTGTGACTTACATTAGTGTGACATTCACTTTATTGAAGTGGTCTGGAACCAAACCTACAATATCTCTGAGGTATGCCTGTAATTAATTTTAAAATGTGGTATAGTGACCTGGTGAATTGTATTTCCTATTGACAATGCACAATGTACATTATCAAAATAAAAGTCCTAATAATTCTTGGAGAAAAATTTTTAAATGTTTACTGTATTTTATCACAAATTTTCCAAATTTATTTGACTATGAATCTTATTTTAAATTACTCATAGTAATGCTGCCAGACAATTAGTATCACAAGAATCATGCTTTAGGAAATGTTACTACATGGTAACTTCCTTTATTATACTATTAAATGTATTACTGCCTCTTCTATGTGCAAAAGCCTGGTGATTTGTATTTCAATTATTCCATGCCCATTTATATGTGAGCAAATCTCTGGCTTCTCCAGCAATCTAGATCCTAAGCAATAAATATTCAGATAGAAAGAAAATCAAAGGACATGTTACAATTGTTAAATGGCTATAAAATTATAAATTGGTTTGCACATCTCAGGATCTCATTTCTGGGGCTTTTGAGGGGTACAGGATGCCTTCTTGGCCACTCATTCTTCTCAAACCAACTCCAAACTTTTACCCTTCAGAATTAATGTTCATACCTGTCCTAGGAGAGAGGTTGATTTCTTTCATTCTCAATTTTCTCCTTGGTAATAAAGTAAATATTCCAGAGCCAAGATTATTTAACAATATTGTTAAGGAGAAGAGTATAGGTTTTGGAACCTGATAGAATCTAAGCCTTTTTTGCCTCCTATGACTATGGAAATAAAAGACTAAAGTGTAAAACAAGAGTACAGCTGTACTTGAGAAAAGGTATATCATTTAATCTAATTAAAATAATTTTGTAATAGGTAAGTCAATTCTGAAACAATTTTGGATAGAAAAATGAACAAGTGAATGAGCAAATAAATACATGTGTTGATGTTTTTGGGATCCAGGCTTCTCACTGAGAAAGAAGAGACATAAAAATATGGAAGAGGAAAGGCAATGAAGTATCCTTTGGTGGTAAATTGGAATTGGTGGTGCCAATGTGAACTCATAATTTCTGAAATGGATGAATATGTGCATATGTATTTGCATGTGAGTATATACAAATATGTGTATATTTGAAGGTTGGTGAAGTATTTGTCTATATACGTGCATGTATTTCCTAGCTCTGTCTTCTTAAAGCATCAAGAAGCAAAGACATTCCAGGTTGGCATGCCTAGTTCCTAGATCTTGGTCTCTGATACCAGTCACCACTAAAAGAACTCTAACTCCTTGACTGATTCTGGGGCTGGGGCAGAGTAGGTATAAGACTAGCCTAGAACATCTTGTTATTTTAGAAAGTAGGGAAGAGCTCAAAAAATAAGAGAGGAATGCCAAAAGGACAGAGCCATGTGAATAGGCTCCTTCTTGCCAAACCAGGGGCAATTTTTTCATCAACATTATTAAGTACTGAAATGAATTATAAACTGTTGAAAAATAGAAATTCATGAGTCTACACCAATAATAAATAGATGAATAACTAAATAAGTGGAAAAGAAGGAAGAGTTTCTGTTTATAGTAGGTTGCCAAGAGCCAACTGGTAAATGTGGAGGATGTGCTAGAGTTGAAAAATTAGCATTTTGCAACCATTGATGACTGCTAAATTTTGATGAGGAGCCAGATATTTCCATCATCTTGAAGCTTTTCTCCACAAACTGCTTATGAGTTTCAAGAGAAAAAAAACTGTAATAATTATAACTGTTATAGTAATTAAAACTGTAATTAATTATATAGGGGAAAAATCAGGCAACACTTTTGGTAACCAAAATTAATAACACCAATGAGAGGCAGAAGGACATTGTGTATGTCCAGATAGCACCTATGTTGTCATCCTGCTGAGAGTATGTATCATGAATGTAATCATGAGAAACTATCAGACAAACCCAAAATAAGAAAAACTCTTTTATTTTAAAAAAAGAGAAACATGATTGTGTTTTTCAAAAATGGCAGGGTCATGAAAGACAAAGAGTTTTGGAATACTCCAGGTTAAAGGAGGTGAAAGAGACATGACAACTATATGAATCTAGACCAGATCCTTTATTGGAGAACAGGGGAAAATGCTATGAAGGATAGTAAGTCAATTGAAAAATTGAAATACAGATGACAGATTATATCTAAGATAAATCTATCTTAAATGTATTAAATGTATCAATACTACTTTAACTGAAGTTGATAACTATATTATGATTATTCTTAATGAAGTTCATACTAACATATTTAGTATGATGGGTGATGGTGTAGGTAACTTAATTAAAAATGGTTCAGGAATATATATATATATACACACACACTTCTGTCTATCTGGCAATTGATGAAGTAAATGGAGTAAGATATTAATAATAGATAAATCTAGGTTAAAGGGTATATGAGTGTTCTTTGTACTATTCTTATTCTTGTAAGCATTCTCAAAGTTTGAAAGTATTTCCAGATTTTAAAAAGTTAAAAAAATTTTTAAATTTGTTATTATCAATTACTTTATCATACATCTCAGTATTTATGCTACATATAAAGATACGTACACTTAGGATTTCAGAAGAGAGGGTAATTCTAGCATAAATGGGACTTTATAAACCCTGTGGGAGAAATTTTAGAGAAAAATTTTAAAATTATATTCTCTGGACTAATGATAAAGACTATTTTAAAATGAGAGAGACTTGTCTCTCACAAAGTATCACAACTAGTTAGGCAGCTTATTGAGAAACAGAAAGAAAAAGATGTTTGGTCCTAACTCTTGGACATGGGTTGACTATGGACTGGGAGGGGTGTTTCCACATACGACATTTTTTAGTACTATTCAAATGTATTCCAATCTAGTCTTTGGAAAATTTGTCTTAGATTCCTAGGGAAATGGGATAATCAAGGCTACTCTTTCTTAAGTTCAAGAAGAATTAACATTTATAACTTTTGTGGGGACAAAGCCTTTCCCCATTTCACTCAGAGCATGGCTGGCAGCTCAATTAAAGCCACCAGATCAGTGTGGGCAGTTCTGTGTTTCTTAGGGTTAGTACTGGCACCTGTGAGAGAGGCAATGCTGATCCATGCAATCACTGCAGCAGCCATGAAGACAGAGGAAATGCAGGAAATAGAGAGTGGCAGAATCTCTGCAGCCACAGAGCTGTCTGCCGCCCAGAAGGCATAAACTATGCCAGGCTCTACCTGGCAAAGGGAACACTCCTGTGATTCTGTGGGGTAAAATTCAGAACCAAGGATTCTTGTCAGTACTATAGTTGTTTTTTCTCACATCCTTTGAATGCTATCATGACCAGCTTCCACCCCTGAGTCCAAGTAGCTGTGACCTTGGTAGGCAAAGTTTCATCTGCATTTAACAAGTAGCCTTAAGTCCAACTTCTTGCACAACCTCATTCCAAAGTATGCAGGGGATCGAATAGTATTGTTCTGGATTTGGAATCACTTATTCTCAATGTATCCCACTTAGGAGCTCTACTGGGCTATGTTCACAGAAATGCCAAGAAAAGTCTTTCTGAATGGCATCCTCACTGAATTTGGGAAAAGAGTCTGTTCTTTTTCTTTCAACACCCTCCTTTACTGTGCAGATCCCAACACAAATAGAATGCACCTGTGCTCATGAAACATGTCCTGACACTTGTCCCCAAAATATTTCCTGAATGTAGCACATCAATGGTACACCTTGCTGGGCGCCATCTTGGAAAAGAACTAGCTGCAAGGCCTTACACTTTTGCCTAAGGAGCTGCTTCCCTTCTCCAAAAACATAATATGTGTATATGTTGTGCTGAAAAGAAATATTCTGTAACAAATTTCATAAACATTAATAGGTCTTTGAGCCTTTAAGTCTAACTGAGTCTATTTATACATTCCCCATGTCACTGCCTGCTCAGAACTAAACAGAAAGATGCAGAGATGTGCAGTGTATGGATGTATAGATGACACCTGTTTTAAATATTGGAGATGGAATTATGAACCATAATTCTAGAACATTCTAATGAAAGACACCTGGAGATTACTGTGGCAATTAGGGAAGATGCACTCAGACATCTTTAGGCAAGTCTTAGAGGTGCTATTACGTAGACCACTGTCATACAGAGGCAGAGAATGGTTTTGATTTCCTTGTGGGATGTTGTACTTGGGTTTAGGTTGAGTTTGAAGTGATGGAAACAAGGTCTCATGACTAGAGTATTGCAATTCAAAACTTCTAGAGTTGTGGTTTCCAGACAGGAGAATCAGTGTGATGAGACCTCTGAGTCCCAGAATTTACTGGTGTAGAAGAAAGCTTTTGGGCAAAGAAGGAAGGAATGAGTTAGAAGAAAACGTCTGCTGAACTTACTAAAATGGCTGGGATAGCTTCAAACCTTTGAAGTTTCTTGTCTTAACTATATCATTCATTCACATACCAGCAGAAAACTGTTGAATATCCACTATGTTCCACACACCGTACTGGGCAGGTACAAAGATGAAAGCACAGTATCAGCCTGAAGTTATCCTCAGTGAGAAAACCCATAAACAGACCATTAAACAGCAGTGTGCTAATTGCAATGATAGGAATTTGCACACAGATACATCAAGGAGGGCCAGATAGATTAGTCAAGAAATTCTGGGAAGGCATCAAAAAGGAGGAAGCCCATCAGCTAGATATTAAAGGATTTATTAGACTCCACCAAAAATTACTTAGATCAGGGCTACAACATAAGCATGGGCTAGAGGTAAGAAATAGCGCTAATAAAGGAAAGGACCACAAAAAGTGTCAGTGATGCTCGAGGTTGATGGCGTGGATGGCAGATGATTGGCCTGAATTTGGAATAGAGACCACAAGCATGGCAGTCCTCAGAGACCATAATAAGGAGCCTTCTGGAGTCATGCTGTAGAAGGTGGAGATTCAGCAGAGGACATTAAGTGAAGCTCTAGTGGCTCAGTTTTCTGTCCTCTCTAGTTGGAGTGTGAAGAATGAATTTTAGGAGGATAGGACTGGAGATGGGAAGGCTGCTGCAGGAACCCCACAGCAAGGTGGCAAGAGTCTGAACAACACAGGTAGGAGTACACATAGAGAGGAAGGCAGATATAACCAGCAGGGGTTAGTAATTAACCAGTGTAGGGGAAGAAGATACACTGATGAGAAAAAAGATCTAATCCCAATTCTGTCTTTCTTTGTTATGTGAATTAGGGAATATTACTCTGTCACTCTATAAAATGGGTATAGTAAAGTCTTGACATCTTATCTGCCTTTCAGATCTTAAAATAGGCGTAGCTCTTTCCTGTCTCAGGGCCTTTGCACATACTATTTCCTGGAATAAGACATTATCAGCTTTTCAATTTACACTAACTTTTTCTCATCCTTCAGGCCTGGGTGAAAATATCACCTACTCAGAGAGTAGCTTTCTGTGACTACCTTAGGTAGGGTACCCCCTTCTTATTCTCTCCCCCCCATCCTGCCTATATCCTTCAAAACATGTAACATCTTTTCTAATTACACTATTATTTCTTTATTTGTTGGCAACAACCATTTTTTTTGTTTGTTTTCTGATATATTCGCAGGGCTGGCACACAGTAGTCATTCAATCAATAATTATTTGAATAGAGCTGTAGCCAAAGCAGAGTGTTGAACCCACAACATGGGTTCATGGCCCAGAATCTGTGGGGAGTTGTGCCTGGACAGTGACCCTAGGCAGCTCATGCCAGATATGACCTGGAGATTCCCACAGGTGCTAAGGTAAGGAGGCACATGTTATGGACTGAATTAATCCCCCCAGAAAGACATGTTGAAAATCTAATCCTCAGTACCTCAGGAAATGAGGTTTTTAAAAAGGTAACCAAGTTAAAATGAAGTGATGGGATGGGATTTAATCCAATATGACTGTATCCTTATAAGAAGGGAGAATCTGGACACAGAGGCAGACACAGAGGGAAGATGATGTGAAGAGACGGGGAGAAGACAGCTATCTACAAGCCAATGAATGCCTGAGCCACCAGAAACTGGGATAGATAGAGCCCTGGAACAGATCTTTCCCTAAGGCCTTCAGAAGGAGCATGGCCCTGCCCACACCTTGATCTTGGACTTCTAGCTTCCAGAACTGTGAAACAATGAATGTCTCTTGTTCTAAGCCATCCAGTTTGTGGTACTTTATTATAGCAGCCCTAGGAAACTAATACAGCACATTTCAGAGGGTGGCTGAGGTCCGGAGATGATAAAGGAAGATCTAAATAAGGCTGTGATATTCAGGTCTACAAGTCTACAGGTTAATTTGACTCCATTTTTTGCCTACAAACTGGTAAGGCTTGTGGATGTTCTTTTAATCTAAACCTTGCTTGTATCTCCATCCTGCAAGAGTCTATATTCTGCACAATGGGTGCTGAGATGCAGCCTGTGGGAAAATGTCATCGGCTGAGTTGATAATCCTTGAAAATCTGGGCAGAAATAATTAGTTTGTCACTGTTCAGACCAAGAGCAATGAAATTATATGGAGAATAATGGAATAATTATGCTAAGAATAGTGACTGCTTTTATACTAAATATAGGTAAAAGAATATCTACTGAGAACTTTTAATAAGTGTGTTCTCTGCAAATGACTTCACGATTTAAACACCTAAGTCACACTTTCTGCTACAAAAAAAAAAGAGGTAATCAATGATTGTCATCATTTTGTTTTTAAACTTGTCTCCATTTCTTCTCTCATGTTAACAATTAGTCTTTTAACTGGTACAGCCACAGCGTATTAAAATATACTCAGAGTCCAATCAGGTACTAAAAGACATTCGCTAACCACCTCCGCTCTTGTTCCTTCACACTTTCTTCCAACTGGCTATGTAGCTAATTCTAAATACACTTTAAATATTTTGTTAAATGCAGAAAATTATTTGTAAAATTTAAATTATTGTTAGTGCAGTTTCAAATCTACTAATAAGCAATTTTTAAAACACAATATCAGGAAACACAGTTTATGATACTTCCTGCTAGCGTCTAAATTCCAGATTCTAGATATATTATTAGCTCTAAGAAAAAGAAAAAAAAAAACAAGAAAGGAAAAAATTTAGTAAGTAAAATTGAATTATTTTGACCCACATCTATGGTTATATTTTAATATTTATAACTTAGCATATAATTTTGAGGAGAAAACTTTTGAAAATCCTTGTGAGACCTATGCACTGAAGTTTAGTGACACCTCAAATACTTACCTGATAAATTGACCCTTTTAAGAGTTTAACCTGAAATGGATTTTTCACACATAGATTGCTTTAGCATATGCTGTGTATTTTTAGGGAAATTGAGTTTAGTCAATATGGTTGGCAGGCTATTTACCTCCACTTCCTCTTGCTAATTCTCTCCCAATTTTGTTCAGATATTCATCCTTTTACTAATTTCAGAAGAAATCCCAATTGTAATAATTTAATCAATTTGTATTTCCCAGTCATCCAAGAGTAGACACATTATTTAAAATGGCCCAATCAGACTGAAGGGAAAGACATATTTACAAGCTGGGAGACAACTTTCTCTCTCTCTCTGAACTCTTTTTCACTCTCTCTTACTCTTTCTCTCGTGCTATATCTATCTTGTGCTTCTACAGATCACAAATCTATCAAGTGCATTTCTCCGCTTGCCTCTTGCAGCCATCAATAAGAGAACCAACATGAAGACAGAGATAAAAGGGTAATGGTGATAAGCAAAATGTAGCCAAACACAAAGATAGAAAGACATGTGTCCTTGCGGAGTTCACTGCATTGCTAAATTAACCTGAGAAACGGTTGTACCTCTTAATTCTATTTATGTGACATAATACATTTCTTGATTTTTTAAAAGACAATTTTTGCAAAGGAAAATCTCCTAAGTGATATGTCAGCTTTGCTACTGAGTCACAATAGATTAGGCCATGCATTGATTAGGGCATGAGCCAAAGTCAAATTATCTATGGGAAGAGCATGAGAGAAAACTCATGCTTCTATGCTGGCTTAGCATGCACTTGCCCTCTAGTAGTCTTCCACACTAGGTCAAAGTAAGCCGATTTAATCACACCATATCTTTTGGGAAGTATAAATATTATTATTTATTGAGTGCTTCTTGTGGGCCATATACTTCTCTAATATATTTGTGTGGATTAATCCCATTAAATTTGCCTAAAATCTCCCATAAAATATGTACAATTAACTCTATTTTACATATTAGGAGATGAGGCATAGAGAGACTAAGAAACTTCCCCTGAACTACACAATTGGAAGATGATGGAGTAAAAAACTCTAAGTCCCAGAGACATTTGTGTATTCCAATACTGTGTTTTAAAAATAAGTGTTTCCATGGGAAAAGGAAAATCTAAAAGTCAGTAATGTCACACTCATATTAATAATAATATTTTTCCTACAGAAATTTTAACAATAAAATTATTTCTGGAGTTCTATGTGAGCGTGTGTTTAACCTAAGATCACTGAGAAAAAAAATCTTTGCTACTGTATTCTATGGCATGAACTTTCTACACATTCTTTTCTAAAATTTATTTCTTGTGGTAGAAAACACATAACGTGAGATTTATCCTCATAAAAAATTTTAAGTGCACAATACAGTATTCTTAACTATAGGCACAATGTTGTACAGAAGATCTCTAGAACTTTTTCATCTTGCATAATGGAAACTTTATACCTATTGAATAGCAACTTTCCATTTCTCCCTCCCCGAGCCGCCTTCAGCTTCCGTGAGTCTGACTACATTAGATACCTCATTTAAGTGGAATCATGCAGTATGTGTCCTTCTGTGACTGGCTTATTTCACTTGGCATAATGTACACCAGGTTGGTCCATGGTGTTGCTTGTTGTGGATTTCCTTCTTTTTTGAGGCTGAATAATACTCCATTGTATGTACATAACACATCTTCTTTATCCATTCATCCTTCCATGGATATTTAGGCCCATAAATATTTTCTCTTATTCTGTAGGTTGTTTTATCAACTGATTGTGTCCTTTGTTGGGCAGAAGCTTTTTAGTTTGATGTTTTCTCACTTGTCTATTTTTACTTTTATTATCTATGCTTTTAGTGTCATATCCAAGAAATCATTGCCAAGACCAATGTCATAAAGATTTTCCCATATGTTTTCTTCTAGGAGTTTTATATTCTTATGCCATATGTTTAAGTCTGGAGTCCATTTTGAGTTGATTTTTGTGGATGGTGTAAGATTAGTGTCCAATTTCATTCTTTTGCATGTGGATATTCAGTTTCCCCAACAATGTTGGTAGAAGAGACTATTCTTTACCCATTGTGTATACTTAGTAGCCTGGGCAAAATCAGTTGACCATATTTACATGGGTTTATTTATATTCTATTCTGTTGGTCTATATGTCTGACTTCATGCTAGCACGATAGTGGTTTGTAATATGTTTTGAAATGAGGAAGTATGAGACCATCAGCTTTGCTCTTTTTCCTTAAGATTGTTTTGGCCGTTCAGGTTCTTTGTGCTTCCATATGAATTTTAGGATTTTTTTTTCTCTTTCTGTAAAAAATGTCATTGTGATTTTGATTTGGATTGTATGAAATCTGTAGATTGCTTTGGGTAATGTGGACATTTTAATAATATTAAGTTTTCCAACTCATGAACACAGGATTTCTTTTATGTGTGTCTTATTTAATTTCTTTCAGCAACATTTCATGGTAAAGAACAAGTAAATAAATTAACAAGATAATTTCAGGCAGTGATAAATACTTCAAAGACAATATAATAGTATTTATAATATTAATGCTATTTGTAATAGTTTTGAGGGAAGGTGTAAGGAAAGACTCTTTGAGAAAGTTGCACTTAAGTGGAGGCCTGAATACATAACAAGAAAGAGCCAAGTCTAAGAAGCTCTTAAGCGAGGAGAGCAATAAGTGCAAAGACCCTGAGATGGGAAGTAGCTTGGCACGTGTGAAGGACAGAAAGAGAATCAGTGTGTCTGGAGCATAGTGAGTAAAGAGACTTGGGGTAGAAAATGTCCTTAGAACATTGGCCTAGGCAAAGAATTTATGAAGAAGACCCCCAAAGCAATCACAGCAGCAACAAAAATAAATAAATGGGATCTGATCAAATTAAAAAGCTTCTGCACAGCCAAGGAAACTATCACTAGAGTGAACAGACAACCTACAGAATGGGAGAAAATATTTGCATGCTACACATCTGATAAAGGGCTGATAACCAGAATCTGTACAGAACTTAGGAAAATCAACAAGAAAAAATCAAACAACCCTATTAAAAAATGGGCAAAGGACATGAACAGAAACTTTTCAAAAGAAGACAGAATAATGGCCAGCAAACATATAAAGAATTGCTCAACTTCTCTAATCATCAGGGAAATGCAAACCAAAACCACAATGAGAGATCATTTAACTCCAGTGAGATTGGCTCATATCCAAAAATCCCCAAACAACAAATGTTGGCGGGAATGCGGACAGATAGGAACACTCATACACTGCTGGTGGGACTGCAAATTAGTACAACCTCTTTGGAAAGTAATATGGAGATACCTCAAAGAATTAAAAGTAGAATTACCATTTGATCCAGCAATCCCACTACTGGGTATTTACCCAAAGGAAAAAAAGACATTCTATAATAAAGACATCTGCACACGAATGTTTATAGCAGCACAATTCACAATTGCATAGATGTGGAAACAACCCAGGTGCCCATCAATACACGAGTGGATTAATTAAATGTGGTGTATGTATACCATGGAGTATTACTCAGCAATAAAAAACAATGGTGAATTAACACATCTGGTATTATCCTGGTTGGAGCTAGAGCCCATTCTTCACAGCAAAGTGTCACAAGAATGGAAAAACAAGCACCACTGGTACTCACCATCAAATTGGTACTAACTGATCAATACTTACATCACACATGGCAATAATATTCATCAGGGGGCGGGTAGGCAGGAGGGCGTGGAGGGGATGGGAAAACTCTCACTGAATGGATGCGTGGAGCACAGTTTGGGGATGTCCACGATTGTAGCTCTGACACGGGCAGTGCATGGGCAATATATATAGCCAAAGTGTTGTACCCCCATAATATTCTGAAATAAAAAAAAAAAGAAAATGTCTTTAGAGAGGTAGGTAGGGCTTTGTAGATCATGATGAAGAAGCCACTGCAGTATTTTAAGCAAGGAAAGAACATGATCTGATTTAGGTTTTAAAAATACCATTCTAGCTACTGTGTGAAGAATGAAACAGAGTAGCAAATATGGAAGTAACAGAGATGAGTAGAAGATCATAGTGGGTGTCTGGGGAAGTGATGTTGGTGGCCTCACTAGAATGGTGTGGGAGAGCCTACTCAATGTCTTACAACAACCAATCTCCCCTCTGTCCTTCCAGAATAAGCACTCCTTGAATTTTATCTTGGAATATGGCCACCCAGCTAAGAACTACATTTCCCAAACACCCTTGCAGCAATATGTGGACTAAATTCTTGTTGATGGGATGTTAATAGAAGTGATTTGTAGAATTTCTTGTTAGTCACTGTAAGAATAAATAGTTGTCTTCTACTACTTTTTTAGGGCCTGGAATGCTTATGCTGGTGAGGTAGCATCAATCATGCAAATGAGGAAAACACCTTAGGGAAAGACTGAGTAGCAAGATAGAGGAAACATGGATTCCTGGAAGACACAGTGGAGGTACCCAGAAGCCCTGAGCCACCCTCATACCCCAATTCTGTTACAAATGACAGAAATAAATGCCTACATATTTTGGATCACCATGGTTTTGGTCTCCTTTTTCCAATATTTTAATCTGATCTCTAATAGGAATGTTAACATTTAAGATGAAAAGAAGCACACTGATTTGAACATTTTTTGGAGATAGAGGCAATAGGCCTTCTGTCGCCTTGACTGTGTGTGTGTAGGTGTGTGGGTGGGGCTTTGGAAAAAGGAAGGTATAAAGATGACATACGGCTTCTTTACAAAGTAAAAACAGGGGAATGAAGAAGGGATTTTTGGGTCTGGGACTAAGTCAACATTTTTGCTTTTAATTTTGAGAGATCTGTTAGACATCCAAATGAAATAGGCAGCTTGATGTGGATGTCAATCAGAAGAGGAGGTCATACCTGGAGATATGAATTTGGGATTCATTTGCATATAGGTGGTCATTAATGCCATCAGACTAAAAAGTAATGACTCTGGGAAACATTATATAGAAGAGAAGAAGGCCAGGACAGCTCCTTGCATTCTCCTGATTATTAGAAGTTGAAGAAGTAGGAATCAATATAGAAGAATGATTTAGAAACAACCAGAGAAATAAGAAATCCATGAGAGTGCCATGTGATAGAAATCTAGAAAATATAATATTTCAGGAAGAGTGTCTTGGTCAATAGTGTTGAATACTGATGAAAAGTTAAAATAGAACAGTAATGACCAGAAAATCACTCATAACCTTAAAAAGAGTAATATCAATAGAATAAAAGGACAGCAGTCTGGGATGAGGAGATGATGTGAGTTTGGATGGGAAGACAGTCTTTTTATATATTCTTTATGTCAGCTTTGCTGTAAAGGGAGCAGAGAAATTTGACAGTGACTAGAGGGGAATGTGGGGTTGAAGGAAAGATTTGTGAGATAGGAAACATTAGATTAACTTATAAATTTATGGTAAGTGGTAATGATCTAGTAGAGAGAAAGAGTTTGGAAGATTGCAGGAAAGAGATATAGTGATGGTATCCAGAGCAGTATAGGAGCAAAACCCATCTTCTATTACAGCACGAGAAGAGGCAGATTAGATAGGAATAGATCCAGGTATAATATTAGATTTGGTGGAACCTAGGAAAGCAATACCCATAAGCCCTTGTCTCTCTCTCTCTCTCTCCTCTCTCTCCACACACACACACACACACACACAGTATGGATGAAACAACCTGTCCAACCAAAACTCATGGGGTGCACTGTACTTTTTAAAATATAGACCAAACAACTGTGGACATTAGGAGTATAGAACAGACTGAAATGTTATAAAACTTAACAATTAAAAACAATAAATAATGAAGGAAAAAAATATAGTTCTTTTAATATTTTACAAGACTTTTTTGGAGTGGATATTTGTGAATTACTAATAATATTAGGACAGCACAATTATAATACAAATCTATAAACTACATGTCACTTGAGCAGGAATATACCAACTGGGAAATTGCAATGTAAGTTTAGGTAGTATCAATGAAGACCTCACTCATCCAAGTATTCATCCAAACAAATTCTCTCTATAGGTAAGGATTGGAATAAGACAAATAATTTTTTTTTCTCAGACTGGTCCCAGCTAACTGAAATGGTTTTCTCCCTCTCATATTCAACTCCTACTGTTCATTCCCAGCTCATTTTCGTATATCTGCTTTTAATCATCCATGATTGAAATGTTTGTTCCCTTTTTTGAAATATTCAATATTTATTTTCTGTACCAGCTACTTGATAACTAATTATGCAACAATTGTGGACTCTCCCCTGTTGTTAATTTAGCATTGTGCTTGTAGCCCATGATTTGAACTTTCTAGTTTGGCTTGTAAGTCCACACAGACTTGAATATCCCTATTGCCACAAACAACCTTGGCGGAGGAAACACTATCACACACAGATATTACTCTGGATGCTTAGGAACTAATTGAGTCCCCTCACTGCTATGACTAGAATCTGGAAGTTCTAATTTCCTGCTGTGGCTTGATGCAGGTAGAAGGAAAGAAAACCCTCCCTCCTAATGTCAGAAAGGCGTCTGGAGTTACAATTCTGAGTTTAGTATGGAGAATACACTTACTAAAAGCTGAATGAATGAGTGTTTGAATGAATGAATGTAAAGAAATGCTTTTATTAGGAAGATTTATCTAAGAGTGGGAGGTCGGTGGGCTGCTCAGACATAAACTGTAAGGAAACAATATTTTTATTGAAGTCTTTTTAGTTTTGAGTATGAAGCTCAGCTTTGCAAAAGCAGAACTTTTAATTTGAGGGTGTTAAAGATACAGTAAAGGATTATTCTATTTTACAGTGACTAAGAATGGGAAGTCTTTGGGGGCTACTCTACAAATCATATTGCATTAATAATCTAGGTGACATGCTGGCAACAAATCTGATCTGTAGGCTTATTTTGTTTGGCTACCAATGTTGTTGCCTTTGTTGTTAATGTGAATTAGAGTGTCTTTAATGGAGAGCTGTGCTCTCCTGTTCACTTCTGTCCCTATTACTCCCTGTTATCTGACACCTGGCTCTGCCTCACTCACATAGCCTACCTATCCTCTTATAGATACTATAATTTGTGATTCTGGACTTACAACATTGTTGCAGCAAAAACAAATCAATTCCAAATTCAAAACAGTTACCTTAGAAAGAAACTTTCACTGCATATAATTTGGTTATACAGGGATTTTTAAGATACGCCAATAAAACACACAGGTATTTAGGTCCAGGAGAGGGTTTTGTGATTTGGAATACTGGCTACCCAAGGCTCCTGCTTCCCAAGATAACTGGAACACCAAAATAAGTTTAATAAGATTTCTTAGAGAAGTTGAGCAGGTATTCTAAGGAAAACCATCGGGTTGTAAAGTAGAATTTATGAATTTTAAAAATGTTCATTTTTTAATATAAAACTTTGATCAATCATCCTCATTCTGCACTGTGTGCCACACCAGTGACCAGAACACTGATATTCATTAGGCTCAGTGGTTTTCAAACTGAGTATCTCTTGGCAGATTCTTATTCTTCAACTTTTTTTTTTTGGTGTTATTAAGCCTCTATACCAACACCATTCCTTCTAAGTTTACATCAATTCCTTTGATAGTTCAATTGATATGCAATAGATAAAATTATACAGCGTTCATGTTGATTCCATTGAAAGACAACTTTGGTCCCTTAATTCCATTTGTGGGAGCATGCCCCTTTTATAGATACTTAGGAGGCAAAATGGCCCCTATTAGTGGCATATTCACAAGCCATCTCTGAAACTGTGATATTTCGCATATGGCAGATTAGTTTTAGCCTATGGGCTTCATTTCAGAGTATATTGTGTGTGACATTACTTTGTTCACAATACTTCTTTTAGCAGGGCACAGTGGAATAGTGGGAAAAAGCAAGACCTTTGCAGTTAGACAGGCCCTCATGGTAGTCATTTCCTGCATTGTAACCTTGGGCAAGTTATATATTATCATTGGTTCTTAATTTTCTCAGCTATAAAAAGGAGTATATTAATGCTGTCTTCAGTGAGCTATTGTAAAAATTAAGTAGCTAATACATCTAAAAGCACTTTCGCATATAAAGGTGTGCAATATAGTTTTTCTTCCTTCAGAGTGAGTCATTTTCTGACTTCACCCCCAAATTAGGGAGTGGGAAGGATGCTGATGAGAGACTTACTGTGGTTTCCTCAGCACTAATTAAGTAACAAACGTTTAAATATAAACCTCTCACAAAGGTAATTATTTCCTATAATATTTATGGTATAATTTAGCACTATATTTTATACCATAAATTATGACTTGAAAATGGCTTTGTCTGTATCCCAAATTACCAATTATATTTCTATGGAAAAATGCATCCCAGATTTTAAATAATCAACTCAGAGAAAGAAATTTTGAATCACAGCCTACTCATAAATCGTGATTGCTGATAGTGCCTAAATTTTACCTTTTTATATTTTAAGATTTTTAAATTTCTTGAGAATAGGATCCTATCAGTGACTGATAAGGTGTCTTGCTAGTTGGTGCTCAGTAAATATGCTTTTGGTTTACTTTGATTTTTTGAATAAAAGGTTAATGGAACTCAACTGTGGCAGGCAGATGGAGTATAAAAATGGTCCCAATTAGTCCCTTCTCTGTATCTATACCTCTTAGAATATGACTTTGCAGCTCCTCTTTCAAGAATTGGAGTCCATTTCCCTATCCATGGAATCTGGGCTGGCCTTGAGATTTGCTTTGACTGATGGAATGTGGCTGAAGTGATGATGTGCCAGTTCTGAGTCTAAATTTCAAGAAGCCTATCCTGCTTCCGTGTTCTCTTGGATCTCTGTCACCACCATTTAAATAAGCTAGGACTAGTCTGATGGAGGATAAGAGACCTCAGAGAAAATTCAGTTGTCCCAGCTGAGGCTATGCTGGACCAGCTTATAGCCAGCCGACCTTCAAACTTTGAGAAAGCCCAGCATGCAGCTGCCCACTGAACCTCCAGCTGACTGCAGAGATGTGAATAAGCCTAGCCAAGACTGGAATAACTGCTCATGAGACCCTTAGACTCATGAGCACTAATAAATGCTTGTTATTTGAAGCCAATGTGTTTGGGGTTGGCTTGTAGCACAACAATAAGGAATGGATATATCAACTAGACTAGGTTCTGCTAATGAATAAGTACTAGTTTATGAAGTACTTAGGCACGGTTTTGTTTGTTTGTTTGTTTTTAAGACACCCACGAGAACCAGGGAACTTAGGTATGTTTTTAATGATGATTACAAAAGAATTAAGTTCAACATTTCAGAAAGAAAAAAAAGCAAAAAACAAACAAAAAAAACACATTGTTAGATACTCAATTTTAGAAAATAGAACCATAAAAAACTTTAAGCATTAGCTTGGGGAAAAAAATAAAAGGAATTATATATATATATATACACACATGTATGTGTGTGCATATACATACATATATTCCTACAGAATACCTACAGAATACCTATAGAAATGTATCTGTGTGTGTGTGTGTATGTGTGCGTGTATGTACAGAGGGCCAGGAAAGATGTGTGCCATGTTTGCTATAGAAGACTGGTGTTAATGAGGGCTGTTTCTTTCTCCCAGGTTTAACAAGAAGGGAGCCAAGTTTTTTGTTCTGAGTTCTGAGCTTTTTGCTCCAAGGAGTTAACAGCTTTTGCAAGTCAGAAATAAAAATGAAAGTTGAACTTAAATCATGACTCTGACACAAAATTATGTTTGGGAAGAGTCTAGGCTCATTTGATGTGGGTTAAAGTGAGTGGTTTCTAAGAGAGAGGAAATGAAAGCTGAAGTTAGAAGAGAAAGAAAAAAAATGTGGTTTGTCTGAGGTTGGCAAAAATTCCCCAATACTAAGAGAAGGAAGAAGGTTTGGGTGTTTTCTACAAACGGCAGACAGGACTTTGAATGGAAAAAGGAGAGGGGAAAATGGCTGCAGGATACAAACGTAGGTTAGCTGTTGAATTGTAATGTGTTGAGAACAGTAGTGAACCTTTCAGTGGTTAGACCTGGGGTTGGAGAACAGGAGTCAGAAAACTGTGATTCCATAGGTGGCATTATGCCTAAGTGATGGCAGGGCAGACTTGCAAACTTCAGCTAATCAAAGGAGGCATAGTACCAATGGTAACTGCCATGGACTGAGAGCTTGGCTTGCACCTTTGGTTTTAGTTGTCTAATTATGATCAAGATCGAACGCTTCACCTATCTTGAGTGGAATTCAGAATTTAGATATATGACAGTTATTGTATATGTGTGTTCCCAGAAAATGCTTAACCTACTCCTACTACTTATCAAAGTGAAATCAGGGGGAAATATATTTTTAAAAATAGAAACCATTGCTGATTAATCCATTTGAATTATTTGGGAAAATAAGCTTGAGAAAAATCAGCAAATTTAATTTATTTAGCTGTTTAAAAGATCTTTGCCAAAATTCTATGACAAGAGCTATTTTAAATTTTTCTCTCTATTTTGAATTATGAAACATTTCACATATTCTGAAAAGGTCAGATCATGAGATAACAGACACCCAAATACTGACCACCCAGATTTAACAGATGTTTAAATTTTATTGCATTTGCTTCAAAGCCAATTTTTAAAAATAAAGATAAATTATTGCACAAGGAGTGAAAGCCCCAACTTCATCTTTCCCCTCTCTTGCTCCCCAGAAGTAATCACTCTTCTGAAGTTGTAACATTGTTTTATATTTGACTGCATATACATGCATCCATGAAAATATATAGTATTGTGTGCTGTAAAATTTTTATCTTACTGATATCATTGTTATAGGTTTTATATAACATTCACCTACAGATTTTAATTTCTTCCATATCTATGGATCTACATTCCTCTTTTATTCCTAATGTTCTTTGTGTTTTCTATCTATTTTCTTACTTTCATTAAAAACTTTTTATGAGCCTGTTGGTATTTTGTATATTTTACAGGTCTTCAAAAACTAGCTTCTTGTCATTTAAAAAATTTACCTACTTTATAATTATCTTTTTTTCCTAACTAATGTGCTTGTTCTTAACTTTTCCTTTCCTTTTTTTTTCCTTTTTCACTTTTTTTGTTTATTTTTATTCTCTGCTCTTAGCTCTGGTATATAATATAGATAGCTATGTTAGATTATTTAGTTGAAGCTATAAAAATAATTGATAAAAACTATTTTTATCAACTTCCAAATAGAATTATCTTTTGACTGTGCTCTATTTTGAATGAAATACCTAGCACGGGGTTTCTCAACCGTAACAATATTGACATTTGAGGCTGTATAACTCTTTGTTGCTAGGGGTAGTGCTTCGTGTTGTAGAATGTTTTGCAGCATCCTTGGCTTTTACCTGCTAGATGTCAGTAGTACTCCTGCCCCTCAATTGTGGCAACTAAAAGTGTCTCCAGAAATTTCCAAATGTTCTCTAGGGGACACAATTGCCCCTGATTAAAAACTACTGATCTAGCACCTTGCCTTCTATCCACTACCCTGCCAGTTCCATTGTGCAACTTCCAAAATCTTGGAGTTGACAATCTGCTCTAGGTCCAGCTAACATTTAATTCTTTTAATGTAAAAGTGAGGGCAATTTTGAAACACTCCAAGAGAGTCATTATAACATCGAGATTTTATTACACAGGTTTTAACTCACAGCTTATGAGATGAATTATTTTCCATCTGGACATGCTTTATATTTGAGAGACAGTAAACAAAAGTTACCCAATAGCTACGTTTCTACTACACGTAAGGGAGGTGATCTGGACCTGTATATTCTATCTTCTACCATCAAAGAAATTTGCCATGGCACCTTCACTGAAAACCTCCATTACTTCATTTGAGGTGATTTTAATAGATATTATGGGTTTTTGATAGCATCATTGGTAGGCAAATTTTTGGACGAAGATTTTCTCTAACTTTGCCTTCCCTGATATGTTTTTCCACTCAAGATATTGTTTTCTTTTAATATTAAAACATATTGCTAAATTTGTACCATTTTTTGTTTCTCCAGAAATATTTGTTGTTTTTAAGTTGGAACTTAGTTCTCAGTCATTCACATGGTACACTATCTATCATTATTACTGCTCATTTTCCTTTTTATCTGCATTCTTTGAAAATTATACTTCTTTTCTATCATTTGATTTTCTGTGATGTTCATTCTATTCTCTACTCCTATGTTTTAGAAATGTTAAATAATTCTCTGGTATTTTTATTTCTTTTTAATATTTTCAGGGATTTTTAAATTATATATGTAGTATATCAATTAATTTTTTATCCAATTATTTGGGGGTTTTTCCAGATATCTTTCTGTTTTGATTTCTAATTTAATTCCACTGTGCTTAGTGAACTATTTTGTATGACTTGAATCATTTTAAATTTATTGACACTTGTTTTATGGCACAAAATGTGGTTTATATTGGTAAGTATTTTGTGTGCATGTTTAAAGAATGCAGGTTCTGCAATTTTGGGGTGGAGCATTCTATAATTGTCAACAGTCAAGTTAGTTGATAATTGCCTAAAACTTCAGTATCTTCACTGAATTCTATGTGCTTCTCTTAATTATTGAGAGAGGGCTATTGAAATATTTGACTATAATTGTGGATTTGCCTATTTCTTAGTCCTACCATTCTTTGCTTCATATATTTTGAAGCTGTCATTAAGTGGATAAACTTTTAAGATTACTACACCCTCTCGATGAATTATGCCCTTTACTACTATGAAATTACCTTCTGTATCCCTAGACATAGTCTTCGTTCTGAAATCTGCTTTGTCTGATATTAATATAGCTACTCCAACTTTGTTTTAATTAGTGTCAGCATAGTATTAGCATAGTAATACTTCTAGTTAGCATAGTATATCTTTTTCCATCCTTTTGCTTTTAACCTACTTTTATATATATTTTAAAGTGCACTTTATTGTAGGCAGGATATAATTGGATCTTACTTTTTTGTCCAACCAGACAACTTCTGTCTATTAATTGGGATATTTAGACCATTTGTATTTAATGTGAGTATTGATATATTTAGGGTTGGCTACATTACCTTGTTATTTGTTTTCTATTTGTCCTATCTTTTCTGTTTCCTTTTTCCTCACTTTCTGCCCTTTTAAAAAAATTTATATTCATTAACCCTCCACCCTTTAAGGATATCAATTCCACATATAATAGAATATTTAAAGTCTTCCCACAGCTCCCTGATGTTCTATTCATTTTTTTTTTTCAATTTTCTTTTTCTCTAATATCCTTTTTTGGGAGTTTATATTTCATGTCTCCAAGTTCATTGATTTTTTCCAGTGTATTTTTAAAATCACAAATTGTAGTTTTCTTCTCTGAAACTTCTCTTTGGTCTTTTGTTATATTTTCATGTTTCTGCTTAAGGTTTTGAACATATAGAATACAGTTATAATTACTGTCTTAATGTCTTTGTTAGTTTTAAAATCTGTGTCAGTCTGTGTTGAATTTGATTAATTTGTATTTTTCCTAGTTGGGGATTTTATTTTCCTGCTTCTTTGCATGCCTGGTAATGTCTGATTTTGGTTAAATGTCAGATCTTCTGAATTTTACCTTTTGGGATGAGGGATAATTTTGTATTTTCATAAATATTCTTGGGTTTTGTTCTGGAGTACAGTTAAGTTACTTGGAAACAGTTTTATCTTTTTGGGTTTTGCTTTCAATATTTGTTAGGAGGAGCCAGAGTAGAGTTCAGTCTAGAGATAATTATTTCCAGTTACTGAGGCAAAACCATTATGTGTACTCTACCCAGTGCCCCATGAATCTTGAGATTTTCTACTTTGGCTGGTGAGAACATGCTCTATTTCAGTTCTATGTGAGCATTGGGTACTATTACTGTTAATCTTTAGGGTGGTTCTTTGCCCAAACTATGATCATTTTCTCAATGTTTGCACTTACCAGTGCTCAGCTGAGTACTCAAGGGGGACCCTCTTTGGATGTCTGGAGTTCTGCCTCTGTGTAGCTCTCTGTTCTGCAATGCTCTATCCTGCAAACTCTAGCCAGATGGTCTCCCCAGGCTCTCACCTCTGTCTCCTCAACTCAGACATTCTGCCAGCCTCCACCTTCTGTGGCCTGGAAACCCTCCCAAGGCAGTGAGCTGGGACAATTGTAGCACTTCCCTCATTTATGCCCTGTCTCCCATGGATCATTAACATTCATGTCTCGTGTCCAGTATCATGAAACCATTGTTTCATATATTTTGTTCATTTTTTTTTTAAGATTGGAATGTAAATCCATTTGCTGAAATTCCATCTTGGACAGAAGTCAAAATCTCATCAATTCATTTTTTATTTTATTATAAAACATTCAAACAGTAAACAAGTAAAATTAGAAAGATCTCTTTAATCATTCTCCCTCTTTTATTCCAAATACATTTCATACAATATCCTTTCTCAGAAAATGAGAATGTCCTATTTCTCTTTCTATATATTTATATATTAATACATATACATATATTTTTATATTAAATTTTTAGTTTCTAGGTGAGATCATTGCAACCTTTTATTTTCATTGAACAATATATCTTGGGAATCTTTCTATGGAATACTTGTGTATTTTAAAAAATTGTCCACCAAAATTATCAAAGGAATATACCTTAATTTCTATATTTTATAACTTCACTTATTGATGGAGTAATTACTTACAATGTTTTGCTATTATAAACAAAACTATAATGCATATATGTATGTATGTGTGTGTGTATATATATATAGAAAGAGAGACAAAGATATAGAGATATAAATATAATGGTATAAAATTATAAAATATTCATGAATAGTTATTTCTCTGGTTTGCTACCAAAGGATATATTCATGTTAATTTATATTAATATTGTCAAATTGCTTTCTAAAAAATTTTGAACATTTACACACAAGTCAAGAATGCATCAAAGTATCTACTTCCTTGTGTTTTTAACATTTGCTATTATTTTTCAAACTTTGTTATTTTTGCCAATGTATAAGACAAAAGTGATATTAATATTGGTTTTTCTGTTTCTTTTTCTGGTTACCAGTAAAGTTGAAATATTTACTTGCTATTTAGATTCCTTTGTTCTCAACTGTCTGATTTTATCTACTGTCCACTTTCCATTGCATTTCATTGTTATTTTCTCTTTGTACTGGCTTGTGGGAAATATTATATGACCTTGATATTACTCCTTTTCCATTAAATTTCCCAATGGAAATTTTTTATTTTTACTTTTTTCAAATTCGCTAATACAGTATTTTCTTTCATATAGAAGATATAATTTTTGATGATCTGGATAGATAGATAAATCTAGATAGATGATGATAGTTTCTACACAATTCTTGTTCAGTCATTCCTGTTTTTTTATTATTTGTGGTTATTATAAATAAAATCCTTTAGGCACAAGTCTATATTCAGGAAGCAAACTAAGAAAGCTGGTAAGACTTGAAGGAGGAGATTCCAAAACCTCTTCAGATGTGGCCAAATGTAAAAGGATAAGTCTAGAAGGAGTAGCTTCCACAATCTCTCCAGATGTGGCCAAGGATGATAATCTAAAAGGAAGGACATCAGTGAAAGTGGACCCAAAAAGGCAATTCCAGGGAAGTGAATCATGTGCTGGTGAAAGCATATTTCCCACCTCCAGGGTAGAGTATCCTTACAATAACTATCTAGTGGGATTTCAGAATTGCTTTGAACCAGTGAGTACAGAATCCCTCCCTTTCCTTTCTTAATATGGATAATCTAATCTGGATAATCTGATCCTTTTCTTCAGTTGCATAGCAGGAGTATGAGGGACAGATAACTTGTCATTTTGATTCATAGGCTTCCAGACCAAGAGGAGCCACATGTAAAATTTTAGCCCAGTGTAGTGATTGGATGAAACTTGGGAAGGGTAATTATCATTTGCTGGCAGAAAGAAAAGTCAGAAGGGTTGATTGTGATAGCTGTTAGGAAAATTTTTACAAATCCTAGTTTTTTCATTTTGAGCACAAAGTAGGATTTTTCTCCATCTACCTGATCTCAGGTCTGACTCTGTGATGTTTTAGCAAATGCAATGTTAAGTAAAGGTGATGCAAGTTACTTCTGAGTAGATGCTTTAAAAGTCAATGTTTAGTTTTCCATGCTCCCTTTTTTTTTTGATTTGGTAGTCATGGAAACAGAAAGAGAAAAGATAGTTCCATCAGCCTGGGTTCCTGAGGGACAAAGATGAGCAGAACCTTCAAGCTTACCTGCGATACACAGAGGGTGTAAGAACTACACTTATTTGTTGTAAGCCACTAATATTTGGGGATTGTTTGTTGCCTCACATAATCCAGCTTTGTAGACTGATACGTCATGTTTTTCTATATCCTGATTCTTATACTTAACAATTTTTGGAAATATTCTCATCTTCTGTGTATTCAGAGGTATCTTTTCCATGTGTGGTCCAAATTTTCCACATCCTGTAGTTTTTGTTTTTATTTGTTCTTATTCTTTAACTGAATAGAATTTTGTACAGGTCTGTTTTTACCCTTAGACAGTGTGTGTGGATTGCCCTGATATTGTCCATTTTCCACATGTACAAAGACAGAATGCCTCTCTCATCTTGAGATCAGAAAATGTGGTCACTGCCTGTATTAAGATAGCATGTATTTAGCGAGCGTGTCTTTCTGTACTGAAATGGACATTTTATGCCACTGCCCAGTTCTCTCATTATAATAGTGAAATACTTGTGCTTTTAAAAAATCTGAAATCTATCTGTAATTCTTCTATTGATCAAAAACAAACAAAAGCACTGTCCATACTACTCCCAGGTATTTCGCTACTCTAGTGTCCACCTACATGATTTGTAGCTAAGTTTCATTGTATATAAAATAAAATAACACTGACTTTGCAGGTTGGGGAAATTGAATAAAATAGCAAAGGTCTATAATGTGCATGACACAATGCCCACAATTTCTATAATCCTCTTTATTTTTCTTATTTACTATTGGTAAAGTTATTTTATTAAACTTTCTTGGAGTCTTTCTTTTTGTTGCAAGGGTATCCAGATGATTCTGGGAGTAAAATTATTAAAACATAAAATCCTATAGTCATTTTCAATCTTCGTGTTGCTTAAATAACTGTATGAATAAAATAGCTCTCAAGGTATTATTTTAGAAAAGTATCTGCACTATATGGACCTATCCAATTTTTTACATCAAGATTCTGGGGACCAAAATGAACAGAGCAGGTAGCTGCCTTCTTTGAGAATTGAGCCTTAGCAAGGTTTATTCTTGTCTGGGTTTGTTACACATTACACAAGGACATCCAAGGAAATGTCAAATGAGATCTTCCAGTTTTCATTGGGATAAAATTAGATTGGGTATGATGAGCCAGAGTGCAATTGAGGGCCCTGGGCATAAGCTTCCTAATGTGGCTATGCCCACAGACTTAGCCACAGACAGTTTCTCCTGGGATTCTCAAACCTGCTGCCAAATTTACCACTCAGTTCCTATCTCTCCATGTGACTTTCTGCTTATCCTGGCTTTACTTCTAGAATTTTTTGCACTCAGCTGGTTATCTTGGCGCCCCTGGCCCCAACTTCCCCAATAAACTGATTCCCTGGCTCCCACTCATAACCCCTCTGTTAGAATACAACCTTAATTTGACAGTATCCTGAACTTGTTCACTGGTTTCCTCCCTGAAAGAAAGGCCTTTTTGCCAGGCAGCCACAGCCGGAATCTTAACCCAGCTAAGTTGTCTGCTGTATGTTATTAATTGCTAGCGCCTTTCTCTCTCTCCTGCCCCCACCTTCTCCCTTCTACCATAATTATACTCACTCCCATTTCTATTCAAATTAACCCTTTGAAACCTGTTAACCTCTTGAGATAAGAGACTCTTTACCATTTGACCTATTATTATTTCTTTTAAAGTTCAGTCTAAGTTTATATAACATGGCTTTTCTTGGTAAAGTCTTGAAAAAATACCAGTTAGTTTTTCTTTTATCAATTACTCCTCCTAACCCTTCTCACTTAACATGCTTAACCAGGCCAGCTTTTGCGCTGTCATCATCAGGTATGACTATTGATGTTTCAGCTCAGTGTTTCTCAACCTTGGCACTGTTGTCAGCATTTGGGACTGAATAATTCTTTGTTGTGGGAGGCTGTCCTGTGCATTGCAGGTTATTTAGCAGCATCCCTGGCTAGACTGACCAAGTGGATGTCGGTAACAACCCCTGTTCCTCAGTCTTGACAGTAAACAAATGTCTCCAGACATTGCCACATGTCCCCAGGGGGCAAAATGACTTCTAGTTGAAAGCCACTGTAGCTGATGAATTCCATATGATACACCTAGAGAAAATGTTTTAGGTGGCTATGGATTCTCAAATCCCTTATCAGTTTTCTTCATTTTCTGAGGACCTTATAAAGCTCTCAATCACCAAATTGGATACAGAATTTCCCTGCATGTGCCTACAAATGGACAGGTTGAGATTTAAATGTTATTATACATATCTGCAAGAAATAATCCCCAGGTGAAAATCTAGTCTTCAGCAGTTGTAGGCTTCACTGTTTTTTCCCTCCTACTCCTCCAATGCTGTCTGCAATGCTCTCTAATTAGAGAGTTCTATTTGACTATGGGAAAGTTGTTGCAGTCATGAAATAAATTCTACCATATGTTTTCTTTATAATGAAAAATAGATACATGTCTGTTTTTAAAGCAGCTTCTCAGACGAATTCATTGTGAGCACATGTCAAACTTTCATTTCAAACTTGACTGCACTGGAGAAGGCTTAGACTTCTCTTTGGGTGGAATTACAGGAAATTGAAGGTGAACGGAAAATATTCTTAGCTTGGTGTAAGAAAGAAATATCTAGTTAAAACTCATTTGTTTCATTAAAAACTGATGGTTAGCTGGGTGAGTAAAATCTAACTTTCAAAAAAACCTTAAATTCATCAAAATCTATCAGATGTGCTAGATATTTTTCAGAAGGGGCTGTTAATAACATCATAAACCAAAGTTCTACTTCTGATATCATTTTCTAAGGTTCAAAAGATATTTTTTTCTTCACACTGAACAACATTTAAGATGTGAGTGTATGCAGGAGATGGGAGAGAGATGGTGGTGAAGTATTAATAGACAGGGATGTGTCCCTTTTACTAGAAGCATGCGTTTATAACATAGTTCCTAATCTTCCTAACTGATCCTCAGGTCTACCTCTTTCCCTCCTTGAGCACCGTCTTCTATAGACCTCTACCATGGGATTGTCCCCTTACCTTTTTTGGAAATCACCACCTGCAGAATTTAGTTTCTTCAAGATTTACTCTTCCCCCTCCATCAATTCACTTCTCTAAGCCTGAGCTGTTGATAATAAGGTTCCAGGTCCTACAGCAAGACAGTCCGTTGTGGCTTTGATATACACAGCTCAGTTTCTCTTGAGGCCTTCCCTAGGCTTGGAGGTAGATAAAAGTCTACTGAGTGTGGACTATTTTTCTTAGACTCACACACACACACATACACACTCCTTGACCCCATTCCAGAGAGGGCCCTGCCCCACACCCAGAAGGAAGGAATGCATGCTCAGAGTGGGTTTCCCCACTCAGTCTATTAGCATTGGATCATACCCTTTTGTCCAGTCATATTTCTACAAGGCTATCTATACTTTATTGAACCAAAGCATAAAAATGGACAATTTCCCCTGTTATCTTTGGGTCTTCATTCTGAAGGCTCCCATGTATACACATTAAATGTATGTGCATTTTCTTCTCTTAATCAATTTGCCTCATGTCAGTGATTTTCAGCAAACCTTCAGGGGCCAAGGGCCTTGGTCCCCACAACTCTCTCAGACTACTAGAAATAAGAATTAGAAATATTAATGAGTGATATACTCCTCTCATAATTACCCCCAACTGTGCTAAAGCTTGGATAGTAACACTTTCAAGGTTTAGTTGCATTCTTAGGCAAGGTAATAATTATAGTGTAAGGCCTAAACTTAGAACACAATATTATGTGCTGCCTCAATATCTGGGAGAATGTAAGAGGGACTCAAATGGCCTAACTGCAAGTTCTGTTCTCTACTCTGTTCCCATTGCTAAACTCCCCTAGCCAAACATCTCTCTTTATCAAAAGTAACAGGTACAGTTCCTGTTTAGCCCTGACTAGTGAGTTTTAGTTCCCTGCCAGCCCATAGAATTATTCAAAAGTCAAACATACCCTCCTGTAGGGACAAAGGGTACCTCATACTCTTAATACTACAAAGCCTGCCTCCCACAGCCCCTGCTTGCTCATTCTATTCCAGAGCGCAACCCCTGTGTGGCCCTGCATGTATACTGTACATTCTCCCCACCACCGGGCTGTGAGTATATGTGACTAATAAACTCCTGTTGATCTCATCTGTCCAGTGTCAAGTATTATAGGTTCAGCCATCCCCATAACCCTAGGGCAGGAATCCCTCCATCACCAATAAAGTGAATATAAGGCAATTAAAACAATGATGATTCTTATCTTTAGGTTCATGGTGATGGGATAGGAGGGTTGTTATTCTAGTAATATTTTAAAAATTTAATATGGTATACATACAAACAGTAAAATGTACAAATATTAAGTATATATCTCAATGAATTTTTATATAACTTTTTTGGCATTTCAAGTCCACCTTGTTTTCCAAGCATGCCTAAATTAATAATTTTTATTAGAATTAACTTATTTTTTATAATAAATGCTTATTAATGTCTATCCCCATATTTATCTATCTCCTTGTTCTATGTTCCATCTTTCATTCCATTTCTTCCTTTTAGATACTATTGTCTTCTTCCTGAAGCACACACCATAGTAGTTCTCTCATTGAGGGTGTATGTGTGAAAAGCTTTCTTATTCTGTTTCCTAGAAAAGATTTTATTTTGCTTTTACTTTTGAGTGACAGGGTAGCCAGTTATAGAATTTTAGGCCAACATTTTTTCATCTTCTATCAGCATTTTAGAGATAGTATTTCATTGTATTCTGGCCTCTATTGTTTTTGATAACTCTAAATGCTATTACTTTGTAGGTAATCTGGGTTTTTGTTTTTCTTTTTCTGGGTGATATTAAATTTTTCCCCCTCTCTTTTTCTTTGTTTTATGTTATACTACAGAATGTGCAGATGTGTAGGTAGTATGAACATGTATAAGTTTTTATCAATTCATTTATATTTTTATTAAGTTATAACTTATAGTCATTAAACTGCACATTTCAACTGGACAGTTCAATGAAATCTTATGTCTATATATACTCTTTTGCAACCACTACTCTAATAAAGATATAGAACATGTCCATCACCCCAAGAAGTTCACTCATGCAACTTCCCTGTCAGTACTCTCCAGAGTTCACCATTACTGTGAGTTCTATCATCATAGGTTAGTTTTACTGGTTTTTGAACTTCACACAGATGGAATCATATAACATGTATGCTAATAACATATTACCATTAACTTTTGAAAAATTATTCTTAATTTTTCTTGATTTTCAGTTTAGTGATTCATATTCACAATAACAAAGTATAGGTAGGAATTAAAAATATACAACAGGATGCCATTTGATTTAGAATAGGAATTGACAAATGTTGTCTATGAAAAGACAAATGGCAAATATTTTAGGCTTTATGGGTCACATAGTCTCTATTGCATATTGTCACTCTCTCTCTCTCTCTCTCTACCCCCGCTGCCACAATCACTTAAAAATATAAATACTACTGTCAACTCAAGGGCTGAATGTAATAGGCTATGCCCATAGTTTGCCAACCCCTAGTTTGGAGTGCTCCTTATTTACATGTTTTCCCACAGAATGATTATTGTGTTCTTTGTCTTTCTTTTTCTAATTCAATTAAAACTTGTTTTATCCTCTTCCCAAATATAACTTTATGAAGAGCAAATAAAATTTATATTTCTGCATCACAGAGATAATTCATAGGAAATTGTATAAAGTAAACCAGCATGAAAAAAGTTCCTAAAGTATGAAAAATTATACTATTCACTAGTAAAATTTGGGAAATAGGATATAGTCAGAAAGCACACAAGAATAGATCCAAATTCCCATAAGTATTAAAATCGATTGAAAAGGAATTTGGGTGGTTAGTATTAATATATTTACCCTGATAACTATTTCCCTCTCTTCTTATTTTATTTTACAAACTAGTCTCTTTGAAAGATCCTCCACATTGCCTAGGCCTTTGATTTGAAGAAATCTTTGCAATTTCTTCTAGTAGTCATACTGGCAAGAAGGTTCTTCCAAAACTTGAGCAAAAAGACTATTAAAACTATAGTTATATCTGCCAAAAAGATTGGTCAGCACAGGTAGTAAGGTAGTGCATTCCCACCCAGCTAAAAATTCACTGAGGGTAATTTGCTCTATCAGGACATACCATCTATCTTGCTCTATGGGGTGTTTGATCTTATCTTTCTGAGATTAAGGCCAGCAAATGTGCTAATTGTGACCTTATGTAACAACTTCAGTAACTCAGGAAAAAATAAAGTTTCCTAATAAAAGATGATTCAGTCTTCCTCAGCCAGGCCATGGAGTTTTATTATTTTGGAATAATCTGTATCTTTGGAAAACTCTAAATCATATTTAAGAGACACATTTACGTTTAGAGTAAGCATTGCCGAAACCCTTTGCAATAAACCAATAGAATTAGAGTCCAGTAATAATCTAGTTTTCCAGGATATTTTTAAATGTTTATTTTTTTCTTCTCTCTCTCTTTTTTTTCAGATCTGTTTCATAATTAAAAGATCCTTGGGTTTGATTGTGATTGTGAAGCTATGCCAGCCACTCTTTTGGTGAGGCCTGGTTTTCCAGAAATGTACATGTCTTGTTTTGCATGTGCTGGTTTAGGATTCAGATAATCATGTGTTGAAGGGTGATGCCTGTCATTAAAACTGCAAGTGCGAGACCCAGCCTGCCAAAGGACCATTAAAATGAATATATGAAAGAGATAATTTGGGGGTCCTGATCAACAACTAAATTTTAATGAACTGAACTCTAGTTATAGTTTGATAGTATAACATCTGGAAATCTCCTTATTAATTTCAACATCTACAAAATAGCCAGAAACTCCTGATCTTTAACTGAGCTCTCCCATCACACAAAAGTTTCTCTCCTGGCTGGAGCTTATATTTTAGTTAGTATTATGCATTTTAAACATAAAGACATTTTCATATTTTATTGTATTGCTTGACATTAAGAATTTTTTCATCTCTGTTATTTATTGGTCTACAGGGAGAGAGAGAAGACGCTAGATATGAGACAAGAATAACACATCTTTAAGCTTTTCTTTGAATACCATCTTGCAACATGGCTGGTTACATAAATTTGAAACAAATACTATCCTGGAGCATTTTGTAGAGCAGATCCTGTTTGTACATTTAGAAACAAATATGTAAAAATATGTCCCTATGCGAGTTAGATGGTTTCTTTTCACACTGTGCAGTTTTTGTCCTTTTTACAATGTGTATGTTTTGTTTTATAGATAAAACATATGAAGAGGCTATTCAACAATTGAAGTAGAAAAGCAGAAATTTTTTTCTTTTGAAATAGGTAGGTCTCCATATGGGAGAATAGTGAAATGTTAGCTGTAGCATTCAAAGGATCTACTGCAGGTTCTAAAGGTATCAAGTTTGATAATCCATATTGAAAAAGTCACAAAATCATAACTTAATTACCCTTAAGACATATAGCTTCTCAACTTTAGGAAAATTAAATGTCTTTCTATCTGCTTCCTTCCCTTTCATGTGACAAAGCACATTTGATAAAAGAAAAAAAGAAAAAAAACCCTGAACTACCTAAAAAGTAAAATACCTAGGCCAAGAAATGGGGTGGGGGGAGTTCAAAATTATTTCTTCTACTGAGTTGTGTGCAAAGGTGTCATCTACATTTAACTTAAACACAAGAACTTCCACATATTTAGTATATCCCTAAAGAACATGTTCTCTCTAATACTGGATTTTCTCTCTCCATATGCAACAGGAAAAGTGGAAAGGCTGTCTGTCTGCAGATGCTCTAATGAATCACTTAATTAAATCCTGTTTGGAACAAATTCTCTGGGTCTGTGCTAAACAGAACCTGTGCCGAAAAGAAGTTACAATAACAGAGATGCCACAATTACTTTGTATTATTAATGCTTCCTATTTCTCCACCCAACTCATTCTAACAACTTTAGTTTGAGAAAGAAAAGTCTGATACGGTAGAGAGTAAATTAGGCAGACATACGCTGAAATAACATTTTAATGTAAGTCTTTCTGTGACCTGCAAATGCTTTAATGTAAATCCGAAATAGATATAAACACATGGACCTCATTAAAATAAAAGTGAAATTGCATTGTTTATCCTTATTAATAATCTTCATAAGGGTAGCTACTCTGTTTCAGATTCTTCTGAGAGGTCCTTTATGTGTATTTTCTTATTTAATCCTCACACAACTCTGTAAGGTGGGTATTATGATTTTCGTTATAAATGTGAGTATAAGCTCACTTGACTTGTCAAAAACCCCACAGCTGATCATTGTAGAGCTTTTACTACTGTTGGAATTTTACAAGCAAGAAATTGAGTTTCACAAGGTTATCGGAGTGGCCTCTGCTCACATGATTAGTTAGCAGAACAACGGAGAGGAGAGTAGCACACTGGCCCTTTGAATTTCTGCCCAGTGCTCCTTCTATTTCAAATCTTATCCATCCACATTTCTATTGCAGCATAAAAAGTAAACAGTCCCGAAAGCTGAACTGGGTACAAAAGGGGAAATCTCTGGAGCCTGAAGTCTCAACTTACAAATCTTTTACTAACCTAGAAACTAACATTAGTTATAAACTATAATGTAGACCCTTAAATTCAATCAGGAGTATGCTTCAATTTAGTAATCTTTTATCCAGTGGCTAATCTGTAGGAGTGTTACATATTTTTCCAATTTAATGAATAACATTGATTTTTAAATTAAAAAAGGTATTTTTTCTTCCTCTTACTGAAAGGCAACTTCTTGTAGTTTAAAGTAAGAAATAAAGTATTTGTACTGCCGCAACCTTTATGCAACGTGTAGCCTAATTAAATCCACACTGTCCAAAGGCTCAAAGCTGGGCTCCCTCCACCCCCAGAACAAAGAACACTTACTATATCCTGAGTACATCAGCCAAGGAAAAAACAGACATGCTTCCCATCATCCAAACAGGAAGACTAAAAACCTCTGTCCTCTATGGGTAGCCTAATAGGTCAAAATTTTTCTAATAAAATCAACTCAAACACTTAAAGGTACAGGTTTTCTATTACAAACTCATACTCTGAAGCCTGAATTGCTTGAATTTCAGTTTTAGTCATACTTCAGTATTCTTTGCTAAGTATTAATGTCCTAGTAAAGATCATCACTTTTATGTATACCCATTGCTGGTAAAATTGTGTAAGACATAGCTATGCATTTTAACATCTGTTCATCTGAAACAGATTCAAGGATACCAACATGCCAGTAAGAACATCTTGATTTGGAAATATATAATGTAGCAAACTCCAGATAACCGACCTAGGAATTCAGGTTTTGATATTTAGCTTCTGTCAAAGGTTCCACCTCAAGTAATTCATCCCAAAATTAGCAATGCTAAGCACTTCCATGCAGCAGACCTCAAATTAAGAACAGGCCTAATCTTGGGCAAACAACGGAGAAAGAACAGGACTAGTAATTAGGGCAGATGGAAAAGCAATATTTTGTAAAAACAGTCAGGTTAACAATTACCTCTCTTACTAGCAGCAACCATTGTGTGTCCATTGTGAGGCACTGGGCTGCTTCTCAGCATTAATCAGAAGACAGGTTTCCTGAGCTATCTCTCTTCCTCTTCTGGCTTCTTGAGTGACCTGGAAATTTTTCTCACACAGGAACTTTCTTATTAAGGTTTTAAGATTTTTCATGAGAACTTATGCAATATTCTGAGAACTTTGAGGAATTTGATGAGTAATAGAGCAAATGAAAACTAAACACTGCAAAGAATATCACCATGAACTATACTTTTCTCATATTATTTGATCGCGTGAATTGCCACACTTTAAATCATTTTTTTTCTTGGTTTGCTTTAAAATAAATGAACAAAACTTTTGGGTTAATTAACCCATTTGTACCAAGTTTGTAGCATCCCTGGAAGGAATCAACATCTTCCGTAAAGCATTGGTACTTTGGTAGAGATTGTCGCATAAGTGTGATTACACTAAATTAAGTTACAGTTGTATATTAATTCTAATTATATTTACACCCATGTAGACGGCATAGCTTCATACCTTACACTTTATTATCTACATTTCCTAGATGAAAAAACTAAGGATCAGAGAAGCAGGGTTTTGCCAAAAATCATATAACTGAGAAATAGTAAAACTCAAAAGCAGGTTTCTCAAATTTTAAGTTCATTGCTCTTTCCATGTACATGGCTTTAGGATACAATGTGAAAATTGATTATATTAATTCCATCATGCTTATAGAAATTCAAACTTGTTCTTACTTACTCAGTCTATGGTCAGAATTCAGTGTTATACATAAAGAAGCAATTCGTTTTGAGAATAAATTTCTAAACAAAAAGGTAATTAATTCCTTCTCCTTTCTTATTGACGTTGCCTGATTTCCTGACTTCATTTTTCCTTTTTTCTTTTTCTAACAGCTTAGTTAAGGTATAATGGACAAATAAAAATTGTATATATTTATGGTGTATAACATGATGTTTTAATATATGTCAACATATACCTTGTGAGATAGTTAAATCAAGGTAATTAACATATGTGTCACCTCACATACTTATTTTTTGTGATAGGAAAATTTAAGATCTACACTCTCAGCAATTGTCAAGTATACGATACATTATTGTTAACTATAGTCACCATGCTGTAGATCTCCAGAACTTATTTATTGTGTCTAAGGAAACTTTGTACCCTTTGACCAACAACTCTCCACCCTGCACCCCCAAATCCTGGCAACCACCATTCAACTGTCTACTTCTCTGAATTCAACATTTTTGGATTTTATATGTAAGTATGATCATGCAGTATTTGTCTTTCAGTACCTGGCTTATTTCATTTAACATAATGTCCTCAAGTTTCATACATTTCATCATAAATGACAGGATTTTCTTCTTTTATGAGGCTGAATAGTATTCCATTGTGTATATAAGCTACATTTTCTTTATCTGTTCATTCGTTCATGGATACATAGATTGATTGTACGTCTTAGCTACTATAAATAATGCTGTGGTGAACATGAGAGTGCAGATATCTTTTGACATATTGATTTCATTTCTTTTGGATATGTACACAGTAGTGAGATTGCTGGATCATATGGTAATTCTATTTTTATTTTTATTTTTATTTATTTTTTGAGACAGAGTCTCACTCTGTTGCCAGGGTTAGACTGCAGTGGCATCATCATAGCCTACTGCAACCTCAAATTCCAGGGCTCAAGCGATCCTCCTGCCTCAGCCTCCCGAGTAGCTGGGACTACAGGTGTGCCCCACCACACCTGGCTAATTTTTCTATTTTTTTTTTTTTATAGAGATGAGGTCTCACTTGTGCTCAGCCTGGTCTCAAACTCCTGGCTTCAAGTGGTCTTCCTGCCTTGGCCTCCCAGAATGCCAGGATTACAGGCATGAGCCACCACGCCTGGCCCTATTTTTAATTTATTGATGAACTTCCATACTGTTTGTCACAATGGCTGTGCTAATTTACATTCCTACCAACAGTGTACAAGGGTTCCCTTTCTTAACATCCTCGTCAACACTTGTTATCTTTTCTTTTATTCATAGTAACCATTCTAAGAGGTGTGAGGTGATATCTCATTGTGGTGTTAATTTGCATTTTCCTGATGATTAGTGATGTTGAGTTTTTTTTAATATACCTATTGGCCATTTGGTTATCAAATGTCTATTTAGGTCCTTTGCCCATTTTTAACCAGATTATTTGATTTCCTGCCATTGACTTGTTCGAGTTTCCTATATATTTTGGATATTAACCCCTTATGTGATGTATGTTATACAAATATTTTCTCCCATTCTGTAAGTTGTCTCTTCACTCTGTTGATTGTTTCCTTTGCTGTGCAGAGGCTTTTTAGTTTGATGTGATCCTATTTGTCTATTTTTGCTCTTGTTGCCTGTACTTTAGGTGTCATATCCCAAAAATCATTGCCCACAGTGTTAAGAAGCTTCTTTTTTCTGGTAGTTTTGCAGTTTCAGGTTATACATTTATGTCTTTAATCCATTTTAAGTTGATTTTTATATATATGATGTGAGATAAGGGTCCAATTTTATTCTTCATTATATGGATATACAGTTATCTGGCACTATTTATTGAAGAGACTATCATTTCTCCATTGTGTGTTCTTGGCACTTTGGTTGAAGATCAATTGATCATAAATTTCGTGGATTTATTCCTGGGCTCTCTATTCTGTTCCATTGGTCTATCTGTCTGTTTTTATGCCAGTACCATGTTGTTTTGATTATTAAAGCTTTATGGGATATTTTGAAATCAGGTAAAGTGATGCCTCCAGCTTTGTTCTTTTTGCTCAAGATTGTTTTGGCTATTTGGGGTCTTTTGTTGTTTCATACAAATTTTAAGAATTTTTTTCTATTTTTGTGAAAAATAACATTGTGATTTTGATAGGGATTGCATGGAATCTGTAGATCACTTTGGTTACTACAGACATATTAACAATATTAATTCTTGCAATCCATACCACAGAATATCTTAACATTATTTACGTCTTCAATTTCTTTCATAATGTTTTATAGTTTTTAGTATGTAGATATTTCACCTCCTTGGTAAAATTTATTCCTAAGTACTTTACTTTCTTTTTAGTTATTGTAAATGGGATTATTTTCTTGATTTCTTTTTTATATAGTTTGTTGTCAATGTATAGAAACACAATTAATTTTTGTATGTTGATTTTGTATCCTGCAACTTTACTGAATCCTTTTATTAATTCTCACAGTTTTTTGGTGAAGTCTTTAGGGTTTTCTATATATAAGATCATGTCATCTGCAACAGACCATTTTACTTCTTCCTTTCTGATAATGGATGACTTCTATTTTTTTTCCTCCCCCAAATTGCTCTGACCAAGACTTTCAGTACTATATTGCATAAAAGTGGTGACAGTGAGTATCCTTATCTTTTTCCTGATCTTAGATAAAAAGCTTTCAGCTTTTCACCATGGAGTATGATTTGACCTGTGGGGGTTTGTCATATATGGCTTTTATTATGTTCTATTAGGTATAGAAGGTACTTTTATCATGAAAGGGTATTGAATTTTGCCAAATGATTTTTCTGCATCTATTGGGATGATCATTTAATTATTATTATTATTTAATTATTATTTTTATTTATATAAATTTATGGGTACAAGTGCAATTTTGTTATGTGCATAGATTGCATAATGGTAAAGTCAGAGCTTTTAGGGTATCCATCACCCAAATAACATGTATTGTAGATATTAAGTAATTTCTTATCACTCACCCCCTTCCCACTCCCTTAGCCTTCTGAGTCTACACTATCATTCTACACTCTATGTCCATGTGTATACATGATTTAGCTCCCATTTATGAGTGAGAACATGCAATATTTGTCCTTCTGTGTCTGACTTGTTTCACTTAAGGTAATGGCCTCCAGTTCCATCCATGTTGCTGCAAAAGATATGATTTCTTTCTTTTTATGACTATATAGTATTCCATTGTATATCTATACCACATTTTCTTTATCCAATCATCCATTGATGAACATTTAGATTGATTCCATATCTTTGCCATTGTGACTAGTGTGGCAATAAACATATGAGTGCAGGTATCTTTTTGATATAATGATTTCTTTCCCTTTGGGTTGATACCCAGCAGTGGGATTGCTGGATCAAATGGTAGTTTTGTTTTTAGTTCTTTGAGAAATATCCATACTGTTTTCCATAGAGGTTGTACTAATTTACATTCCCATTGACAGTATATAAGTGTCCCTTTTCTCTGCATCCTTGCCAACATCTGTTATTTTTTGACTTTTTAGTAATGGCTATTCTGACTGGGGTAAGATAATATCTCATTGTGGTTTTGATTTTCATTTCCCTGATGGTTAGTGATGTTGAACATATTTGCATATACCTGTTGGTCATGTGTGTCTTCTTTTATAAAATGTTTATTCATATCCTTTGCCCACTTTTTAATGGGATTATTTGGGTTTTTTTGTTGAAATGTTTGAGTTCCTTATATATTCGTGATATTATACCCTTGTCTGATGCATATTTTGTGAATATTTTTTCCCATTCTGCAGACCATGATTTTTATCCTGCATTTTGTTGATGGGTGTATCACAGTGATAGACTTTCACACGTTAAACCGTCCATGCATTCCAGGGATAAATCCCACTTAGTCATCATGTGTGATCTTTTTAATGTGCTGTTGAATTTGGTTTACTAGTTGTTTCTTGAGGATTTTTGCATCTGTGTTCAACAGAGATATTGGCCTATAATTTTTCTTTCTTGTATTGTCTTTTTCTGGCTTTAGTGTCATGGTAATGCTGGCTTCATAAAATAAGTTAGAAATTGTTCCCTTCTTTTCAATTTTTTTGGAAGAGTTTGAAAAGAAGTGGCACTAATTCTTCTTTAAACATTTGGTAGAATGTTGGGAAGTTTTTGATTACTGATTCATTCTCCTTACTCATTATTGTTCTGTTCAGATTTTCTATTTCTTTATGATTCAGTCTTGGTAGGTTGTATGTTTCTAGAAATTTATCCATTTATTTTAGATTATTGAGATTGTTCGTGTAAAATTTTCATAGTAGTCTCTTATGATCCTTTGTATTTCTGTTGTCTTCCTGACTTATTAACCCTATTCTTTCACCAGCATGTAATCAATCACTAACAGAATATACTTAAGTTACCCTAGCAAAAGGTGAAAAGACAATATTTACAGAAGAGAACTAAGTGTTAACTATATCAAAATCTACTTCCTAAAATGAGATGAATAGAGAAGAAAGACTCCAGTGCCACCAAATTATATCATAGCCACCTGCGTTATCAACATTTTAAAAAAACTTAGAATCACAAATCAAAAAAGAGATTGAATATTTACATATTTAGTAAAAAAAAGAGAAAGAAATATATATTATCTGTTATGTCCATAATCCTCTACTAAGCACTGTAGAAACAAAATCAATTATAAGAAATGATCTGGAAATCAAAAAAGCTAATGATCAAGTTGAAGAAACTGTGTGTGTGTGTATAAAATATAAGGGACATATAAATTATTAGCCCACACAAAATTATAAGCAATAAAAATTTTTGGCATTAAAAAGTACAATCAGTGACACATAAGTTTTCTGACAGAATTTAAATAATCTGTACAATCTACTTGTTTTATCTCATTCTAGTTTCCTTATTTAAATTACAATCTATAAATTGTTAATATCTGGTTTATTCTTCTAACTTTCCAACCTATGTAGCCAGCTGCCTACTGGACAGGTTTATTTTGGCACTGTACAGGAAATTTGAATTCAATGTATTCAAAACTAGATTAATAGTCTTACCCTCCAAAGGTACTCTTTTCTGTCCTATATCTCTTCCCTATATCAATGAGTGGCATTGCAATCTACTTGCTTGCTCAATGTATTAATCTGGTTATTCAGCCTCATGAATGAAGATTTTAACCCTTGGGCAATACTTTTCTTCTCCATACAAGCTTCTAATATTATCGGGATGAAATAAAGGCCTGTGCTGATGACCTAGTCAATACCATGACCTTGCATGATTCTTTGCATTCTCATCTTTGATAGGCTTTTTCTCCAATTCAGAAAACATATCTACTTCCATGGTAATTATTCTGGACATTGTCAGCATCTGAAGTTGCCCCACCTTTGCAAATCATCAGCCCAACCCTCCACTGTCCCATTCTTTATCTTATTTATGGCACAATTTTACCTCACGGTGTCCTCCAATACATCAACTCAGCCACTTCCATCCTATATGCCCACTCCTCCCCTCACTTCCCTCATTACTGGGTCAACTTCCATAAAAAATCAATATAACCACTCATGTATATATTCTCCACTCCCTTGCCCCTTGTTTTTGTTGCTTCCCTTCAGAAAAATTCATCCCTGGATGAACCAAGATATTAGATTTCTCTATGTCTTCACCTTAAGACTAAACGTTGCTGGAAAAAAAAATCATAGAACATGGCTAGTTGATATCACTTACAAAGTCATAGCTACAAACCTGACTGAGTGAGTACTCAACGTTACTAACTGATGTTGCAAATTCTTTTGGTATGATCTTATTTCCCATTCTCATACCTTCTTCACTTTCCTCAAACTTCCCTACACTCTTCATTCATTCAGATGGTAGCTCCTCTAAAACAGACCATTAGTCTTTCCATTTAGTTTTTTGAAATTTCTCTGGTTTCTATTCTCTTCTAGATATTATTCTTTATTTTTTCCTTCAAGTTGATAAGCTACATTTGGAAAAAAATCATCAGTTTCTATTTAATCAATGAACTCCAATATGGAAAATTATAACTGCAAATAGGCATGTTACATGTGGCGTGTGTAGAATTGATTGATTGAGGTGGAATCAGAAACCAATGTGGGGTTCTAGTATCATAGGCTGGGGAGTTGGTGGTTCTTGCTATACAGTAGTAAAGCATCTGGTTCAATTGTCATTTGTTTTTTGGTTACCGACACTAAAAAATTAAGGAGCTTGAAGGAAATTTTTCAGAAAATTGGAGTTAACTTATTTTTGTGACATTTCAGAAAAGTCCTTTAGTTTTCATCCTCACTGAATGTGTTCATATCCATTAACTATTTATGTCTTGAATCTGTGTGCATTAAAAAAATACCTAAATGATGTCATACTGTGGTAGACTAAATAATGGCCCACAAAGATATCCATGTCCTAATCCCTAGAATTTTTGAATGTCACTTTATATAGCAAAAGGGACTTTGCAAGCATGAACAAATATGAGTCTTGAGATAGGCAGGTTATCCTGGATTATCTCATGGGGATAAAATCAAGGTGTTGGCAGGGCTGCATTCCTTTTGGAAGCTCCAGGGGAAAATCCATTCTCTTACCTTTTCCAATTTATAGAAGCAGCTCATATTCCTTGGCTTGTGGCCCCATTCCATCTGTAAAGCCAGAAATTGAATCACATTGACACTTGCTTTTGTCTTCTCTGACTCTCCTGATTCCCTCTTTGCTTACCAAGATCCTTGTGATGATGTTGGGACCAGCTGCATAACCCAGGAGAATCTCCTCATGTCTTTTTCTTACTGATTTATAGTAGTCATGTATTCTGCAGACAAGTCCCCTGTCGGATGTATCTATTGCTAATACCTTCTTCCAGTCTGTGGCTTGCTTTTTCACTTTCTCATTGAAGTCTTTTGGTGACAGAAGTTTTTAATATTTGTAAAATCCAAATCATCAATTTTAAAATTTTTATAATTAGTGCTTTTTTGTGTGACATTCAAGAAATCTTTGGTTACCCAAACTTATGAAAATAGTTTCCTATGTTTTCTTCTAGAAGCCTTATAGTTCTTGCTTTTACATGTATGTCTATGGTCCATCTTGAATTGATTTTTGTGAATGTGGGAGGAAAGAGCCAAGGTTTATTTTTTTCCATACATGTTTCTATATGTCAGCAACATTTATTGAAAAGACCAACCTTTCCTCAATAAATTCCATTAGTTCCTTCATCATAAATCAAGTTGCCATTTAAGTGTGGGCCTATTTCTGTACGTACTCTCCATTCTGTTCCACTAAAATATTTGTCCTTGTGACATTACCATATTGTCTTACTACTATAGCAAATCTTTGTGGTAATGATAATGGTAATGGTAATGGTGTAGCATAATCTATGCCAAGATTGTCTTGGCTATTACTCTAGGTTCTCTTCATCTACATATAAATTGTAGGATCAATTCATCAATTTACATACATACTCAAACCTGCTGGCATTCTGATTTGACTGTATCGATGCTATAGTTCAATTTGGGGAGAATTGATACCTTAATAATATTGAGTCTGCCAATTCATTAACATGGCATATCACTCTTTTATAATTTTTTCTAATTATGTTTTGTTATTTTCATTGTAGAAGCTTTTAAATTTAAAATTTAAATAGATTATTAAATTCATTCCTAAGTATTTAAGTTTTTCAATGCTATTATAAATGTTGTTGCTATTCTATAGAAATATAATTTAATTTGTATGACATTATATCTAACAATATTGCTAAGTTCATTTACTCTAATAGTTTATGATTTTTTGCATTTTCTGTTCAAAGCAAAAACACATTTTTTATGTCTTTCTTTCCAATCTTTATTCCTTTTAGTGTTTTTATGCCATATTACACCAACTAGTAGCTCTATTGCAATATTGAACAGAAGCAGTAAAACTGGAAATCCTTGCCTTGTTCCCAATATTAGGGAGATAACATTCAATATTTTACCATGAAGTATCATGTTAGCTGTAAATTTTTAATAGAAAGTCTTTATCAGATTGAAGAAAGTCCCTTTTATTCTTAATTTGTTGGTAAATTTATTATGAACAGGTACTATATTTTATCAATTTTTTTCTCCATCTAGACATACCATAATTTCTATCCATAAAGTTTTTTTCTCCTTTATTAGTTTAATGTAATAAAATACATGATTGATTTTTGAGTGCTAAATCCACCATTTATACCTGGGATAAATCCCACTTGATCATGATGTATTATGCTGTTTATATACCACTGTGCTCAATTTTCCAATATTTCATTGAAATTTTTTTGCATCTATCTTTATAGGGAGTATTGATTTATAATTTTCTTTTTAATTAATGTTCACGTCAGGCATCAGTATCAAGCCTTCATGAAATGAGTTGGGACATATTCCTTCTTTTTTCTTTTCTGAAGGACTTTTGGAAACACCAATATTATTTCTTCCTTAAACGTTTGGAAGAATTTATTAATAAAAGCAGCATGGCCTGGAGTTTTCTCTGTGGCATGGCATATAATAAAACATTTACTTTCTTTAAAATATATAGTACTATTTAATGTTTTTTATTTTTAATTGTGTTAGTTTAAGAAGTTGTGCTTTTCAAAGAATTAGTTTATTTCATTTAAGTTGTTGAATATATTGGCATACATTTGTTTATAATAGCACATTTTTTATCCTTTTTAACATCTGCAGGATCTGTACTGATGTGCCTTCTTTCATTTTTCATGTTGATTATTTTGTATTTTCTCAATTTCTGTAGTAAGATATATCTTACTAAGGATTTATTATTACATTATTTATATTAATTTATATCACTCTTTCAACAAACCAACTTTCGGCTTTGTTGATTTTCTCTATTTTATGCCTATTCTCTAAAGTCATTTATTTCTGTTCTTATATTTATTATTTCCTTCCTTCTAGTTTCTTTTGATTTTAATCGGCTTATATCTCTAGCTTAAGATGGAAATTTACATTATTGAGTTTCTTTATTCTATTCCAATATCTGAATTTAAGGGTATAAATTTCCCCATAAACACTGTTTTATTTGTAATATCCATATTTTGATGTGTTCTACTTTTATTATTTTTTAGATCAACAGTAAAAGGGGCCATGGCCACACATATTTGGCTCAGAATAAACCTCCTTAAATTGTGTTACAGAGTTTGGGTTCTTTTCCATTGATAATACTGATTTCAATTCCTTTAGATATACCCAGAGGTAGGATTTCTGGGTCATATGGTAGTTCTATTTTTAGTTATTTGAATTTGTAGACCTTGTTGTAGAATATTTGTATTCCAATTTTGCCCTTACTTCTACTGCATGGCCCTTCTGGGATCCCAGTAAAAAGCGGAAATGGTTGCCATGCTCCTGAAGCTTAAGAGAAATTGAACTCCAAGCTTTGTTTCCCCAATTGCTGAAATCTCTACTCGGCTTTTTAGTCTCCCAGTTAGTGCTCTCCCTTCATTTCCTCAAAGTTTTGCCCTGAGATGGCTCAGGAGTCTGTCAACAATTTGAGGGCATTTGTATGTATATTTTAGGGCTCCCTCCTTTCCAGCATTTTCTCTCCCTTATTTAAAACTGCTCTGGCAGCCCCAAATCCCTGGTCTTTCCAGTGCTGTAAGACACCTCCCCTGCCTGCCACAAACCAGAAGGTGCCCTCAGAGGAAATGCCAGGTAAATGTGAATCCCACCTAGTAAACGTCCCTTCTTTCAAGAACCATATTTCCCACAATTTCTTTCTGCTTTGGATGTTCCCTAGTGCCTTCAAAGAGTCCAGCTTTTTGTTGTACTGTGTTGTGGTTTTCTTTTGTTTTGGTTTTGTGTTTTGTCCAGTTTTTATAATTTTTATCTGTAAAAGGGTGAGTCTAATATAAGCTACTTCACCATGGCCAGCACTGGGATTCTTGTTTAATTTTTTTCTACAGTGTTATTTTTTTTGTGCTTTCAACTTACCATGTTTTTTCTTCCCTTTCCTGCATTTTATCAGGTTGAGTTTAATTTTTTTAATCTCCTTATTTCCATGTATTTCTTTGCAAGTTGATCATTCATTTTCTATTCTTTTTTGGCTACTTTTGAATTTTTTATTTTTAACTTTAAAAAGTGTAAACAATAGATACATTTACATTCTATATCAGTCAAGGGTCAAAGTGGAAGCCATAGCACTCTCAAATTAAGATAATGTGAAGAGTTTATCCATCCAGAGGCTATATACACAGCTGAGGGTGATGGGGTTAGGGAAATTGCATGGAATGTTCCTGGCTCAGGCCACTTTGTGTACTGTGTTGTGTTTTTGTTTGTTGTTTGTCCAGTTTAAATTTTATGTAAGGGGATCATGCGCAAGAGCACACAGGAACCTGGGTCAAGCAGTAGTGGGAATGTCACCATTTCTAGCCTCAAAGCAAAGAAGGGAAGGAGAAGTCATAGGGACCTAGAGGAATGGTGTCTTTCTTTCTCTCTTTCCTTGAGTCTAGCAGTGACCATATATTGAAGGATACAGTCAATCGTAGGTGAATTATAGGAAGAAGGAAGACAGTAAGGAGAATAAACACACTTGATCTCTCTTACCTCCCTTCCTCAAATCTGCCAGGGCTGCCAACTGGCTGAACCTAACCAAAAGCCACAGGGCTCAGGATCATGATGATACAATCCATTCAGATCAGCCTTCTAAGGAAGAGGGTAGGTAGAGAAGAATGGAGATTTTATTTAGCACAACTTCCTCCTCACTACAATGGTATCTTAAATACTTCAATACCAACTACCTCCCTTATGACATCTAGCTTATTATTGTACATTATTTCAGTTTCTTTTTTTTTAATTTATTTTTATTAATTTATTTTTTTAAATTTCTGAATATTATGGGGGTACAAATGTTTTGGTTACATGGATTGCTTTTGTACTGCTTGAGTCAAAGTCATAAGTGTGCCCATTGCCCAGATAATGTACATTTTACCTGTTACGTATGATTTCACCCATCCCTTCATTCCCCCTCCCTCCTGCATGATTTTGGTTGAGTTTTACTTCCATATGTGCACATGAGTCCTGGTTGGTTAGTTCCAATTTAATAGCAAGTACATGTAGTGTTTGTTTTTCCATTCTTGCAATACTTCACTTAGGAGGATGGTCTCCAGTTCCATCCAGATTGTTGCAAAAGGCATTAAGTCATCCTTCTTCATGGCTGAGTAGTACTCCATGGTATACATATACCACATTTTATTAATCCACTCATTAATTGATGAGCACTTGGGTTGATTTCACATCTTTGCAATTGTGAATTGTGCTGCAATAAACATTCTAGTGCAAGTGTCTTTTTGATAAAATGACTTTTTTCCCTTTGGGTAAATACCCAATAGTGGGATTGCTGGATCAAATGATAGGTCTACTTTTAGTTCTTTGAGGAATCTCCATACTATTTTCCATAGAGGTTGCACTAGTTTGCAGTCCCTCCAACAGTCTATAAGTGTTCCTTTCTCTCTGCATCCAAGCCAGCATCTATTGTTTTGGGACTTTTTGATAAAAGCCATTCTCACTGGGGCTAGGTGATATCTCACTGTGGTTTTGATTTGCATTTCGCTGATGATTAGTGACATTGGGTGTTTTTTAATATGTTTATTGGCCATTAGTCTATCTTCTTTTGAAAAGCTTCTGCTCATGTCTTTTGCCCACTTTTTGATGGGGTTGTTTGATTTTTCTTGCTGATTTTCTTGAGTTCTTTGTAGATTCTGGTTATTATCCCTTTATCAGATGTATAGCATGTGATTTTACTTGCCCAAGTAATCATCATTACTATTATTTTATATGCTTACCACTTATTTAGGTTTACCCATATGTTTATCAATATTTGTTTCTGTATTACTATTGTTTCTTGTGTCACACACCTTTCTGGGTTTAAATTTCTTCTTTCTGAATTAGATAATATTGTAGTTCATTCAGTAAATGTCTGAGTGCATCCCTCTCAGTCTTTGTATGAAAATATCTTTATTTCACCCTATCTCTTCAATGATGGTTTACCTAGGCATTCAAGATTGACAATCATTTTCTCTCAGCCCACTAAAGAAAGGATTCTGTTGTTATCTGGAATCTATTGTCACTGTTGAGAAATCTGTTTAGTTTATATTCCTTTATAAATTATCTTTTACTTTCATTGCATTTAGCATTTTCTTTGTCATTTGTGTTCAGAAATTTTAATAAATGACTCTAAGTATGAATTTATTTTTACTTAATTATGTACAACTTGCTGTGCTTTTTAAATATGAGAATTTTTACTTTTCATTAATTCTTGAAAATTCTCAGTCACTATCACTGTGTGACTACTCATGGGCTTTTCCCTCAAAGCCATTTCTTGCCTTACTTGGCTTTACTCTGTATCTTAGAATGGCTGGTTCTTGCAAGCAGCTTTTCTCAATTCCTTAATTTATGTCTTTAATAATTTTAAAACAATTATATTGTAATCTTTAAAAGTGATTTGTATTAACTAAAGTTTTAGGGCATATGAACTTGATTTCTTTCTGTCAATTTATGTTCAAGTTGATTGAGTCTTTGTATGTCTTATAATTTAACAGTGCAGCTTACACCTGAAAAACCTCAACTGAGAAAGTATGCCTCTTGAGAGGTTTTTTGTTTCATGATTTGAAGTGTGAATAGATTTTTTTTAAAAAGTAGGAAGATAATGGTTTCTGAAGCTAGATGGTGGAAACTTAGAGGTTATTATATAATTCTCTCTATTTTTATGTATATTTAAATTTTTAAAATAAAACTGAGAAAATAATTTAGTCAATTGTTCATTTTTTCCTAGAGTCATAAAAATTAATTTCGATCTCCTAGGTAGTTTTGTCCCAGTATATATATATAAAAACACAATGTGTATATATATATATATACCAGTATATATATATAAAAACACAAAGATATATATATATATATATCTACATGGTAATAAAAAGAACTTTATATGCCTTCCTTCATTTATTTGTTTATTCAACAAGTATTCATTAAGTGCATCATGCTAACTGTGAACAACACCAGCATAATCCCTGCCCTTATAAAGCTTATCATCAGTAAAGTCATTAGATTATTACCACTAAAGATTATATACCAGGATCAGAGGAAGAAAGCTGGGGAGTGAAGCAGCAAGTCAAGGAAGCACAGATATTGATTAAAAGGGGATATTAATTGAAAGACTATTATACCAGGTGAGGTACTGTCAGTAAGATATGTTATTTAGAAGTATTAATAATGTCTTGCTGCCATTGCTAAATGAAGTCAATTCAATCAATGAGGTGAAATAATTCAGCCAGTTTTAATGAAGAGGAAATGTCTGTATTGGTGCCGTTCTTGATTGCCCACAATACAGTAGGCACACTGCAATGTATTGTTTATCACCATGTCAATCCTCAGAAGACACTGCAAAGTAGGTGTTTCTAAAATGAGAAAACTGTAACTGAGAGAAAGTAACTTGCCTAAGTTTACAGAGCTATTAAGTATATGAGCTAGGATGTGAATCCAGGTCTATGAGCGTCTGTCTTGTTCTTTCCACTACATCATGCTGCCTCCCAAGTAGATGAGTGCCTTCTCCATGGAAATGTGGGATCCTTAACTGCCTGGATATTTTAATATTGTGAATTAAAAGCCTACTTGACGTAGGTATTGGGAAGTATTTAATTCATTATAATTATGTCTTTTTTCTTCAAATATTTTTCTATTTTTTGATTATTTGCCTTGAACCAATGTGAAGGAACTTTTGGAAGTGTCACACTGGAGTGTCAACATCATAGCTAAATGTCAGGCTGTAAATTTTATGATGTAAATATTTACAAAGTATGAGCCAGATCACCAGAGTAACTATCTAGTTCTTGTCCTGGTTTTGGAATCATGTGCTATACTGAAGACAGAGGAAGAAAGTTGAACAAACTCAATATTTGATGACAGCATGACATGGCTCAGTAGTTTTTGCTCCCTTTTGTTTTTCATAGGCTTACCTTCTTGATCAGCATATAATTGGTAATAACATTATGGTGCCATACACCAGCCTCTCAGAATATGCAGCTATAATTTACCACCCTCTTTTTGTCAGAGGGCTGGCTTTGACCTTGTCATGCTTTAATCCTACACTTCGGAGACTACCTACCTTTGGAGACTAAAGAATAGTCCAGCATTTTTCCGAGCTGAAAATGAAAATAATAATCACATAGTTGACTGAAAAATCAAAACCTCTAACAGTTTAGATCTTTCTCCAAGCATATTTAGATATTTCTTTTCTTTCTGGAAAAGAAATAGTCCACAAGATATTTTTTCCAGAAACTCTCACTTCATTATTCTTGTAAAAGAGTTTAAATTGCTGAATTACCTCCTTCTGTGGTATGTCTGTTTAATTCTGTCAGTAATGTTATATAGAAAAGCTCAGTGTCCAAAACTTGGAATTTATTAAGAAGTAGTTGAAAACAACACAAACTCTAGCCAGTTACTAAAATTAGAGATTAATTTTTCTTAAATAGTCTTTTTCTGACCTATCTCAACCCTATTATTTAAAGCATTTATGAACATCTCAGAGAGATGTAATTTCAATAAGAGCTATTTTGGTGCAGTTTCCCTCAATTTTTTTATCTGACACATAAAATTTTATAAAATAACACATTTCCTTAAACTGTGTAACACATAGGAAAGGCATTGCTCCACATGCAGAATTTTTATTTTTAATTAGAAAAAATGAAAATTCTCAATAGTTTTGATTGATATTGTTATGATTTCTATTTTCATACTTTCTCTATAATTTGGGCTTGGGTTCTCTATCTTGAGAGTGGCTGTAAGCTCTAGCCCTACCCTGACCGGAAATTCAAGAGATTTGTGGTTGTGGATGTTTACAGTGTGTCTTCAACGGGACACTTCTTTATCCTGGCAAAAGGCCTAATGACTAAGTGTCTGACCTGGGTCCAGTTTATTCCTACCAAGAGAGCCACTCTCTAGAAAAATGACCCTGACTGGAAAGAAGGTTAGAGTCAGATGTACACATGTGTTGGGTGAGATACAATGAGGAAATGAAACTTAAATATATGAAACAGAAGAAATATATTACTTACGGGTCCCAGAAAGGTTAGGGGAGCTGACTGGAGGCTGAGGGGGAAGTTCTGAGATAGGAGAGGGCACAACCAGCTGGTGGGGGGGCAAGAGGGAGGGAGAAGAAAGAGGGAAGGAGGGAGAGAGGGAGGGGAAGAGGAGGGTGGAGAGGAGAAGGAGGAGGGAGGGAGGCAGAGATAAGCGGGGAGGCCCGGGGGGAATGGGCACTGTCCCTTAGGCTTTCTCTAGCAGTTGTGGATTGGCTGGTTTAAAGAAAACACAGGTGATAAGTGTTCCTCTCTCTCTCGGTTTGTTGTTTGGGGACTTTTTGATAAAAGCCATTCTCACTGCAGTTAAGTGATATCTCATTGTGATTTTGATTTGCATTTCCCTGATGATTAGAGATGTTGAGCATTTTTTCATATGTTTCTTAGCCCTTAGTCTATCTTCTTTTGAGAAGTTTCTATTCATGTATTTATCCAAAGGAAAAAAAGACATTCTATAATAAAGACATCTGCACTCAAATGTTTATAGCAGCACAATTCACAATTGCAAAGATGTGGAAACAACTCAAGTACCCATCAATACATAAGTGGATTAAAAAATGTGGTATATGTATACCATGGAGTACTACTCAACTACAAAAAACAACGGTGAACTAACACCTCTTGTATCATCCTGGATGGAACTGGAGTCCATTCTTCTAAGTGAAGTATCTCAAGAATGGAAAAACAAACACCACATGTACTCACCATCAAGTTGATACTAATTGATCAACTTATATGTGCGCATATGGAAGTAACACATTAATTGATCAACTTTTACGTGCACATATGGAAGTAACATTCATTGGGTGTCGGGCAGGTGAGGTGGGGAGGAAGGGATGGGTAAATTCACACCTAAGGGGTGCAGAGCACACTCTCTGGGAGATGGGCATGCTTGAAGCTCTGACTCAGGCAGAGTAAAGGCAATACATGTAACCTAAACATCTGTACCCCTGTAATACTCTGAAATAAATAAATAAATAAATAGATAGATAAAAACAAAAACAAAATAAAGAAAACACAGGTGAAGGAAGAACCTTATTTACATGACTCTGGTGTTGACCGTCAGGTTTTATTGTGGTCAGTAGCTATGCTGTGTTGGGCTTGGGGTCAGTGATGTGAGGAACAAGCAGGCTATATTATAAACAACCACACAGAGAAAGGAAGTTTTAACCAGGCCAAAAGGGATAGGGTACAACTAGGTTTCAAACAACTCCTGTCAGTCCTAAAAAATGGATGCTGATGCAGCAAATATATTAAACACACACACACACACTCATGTATCAGTATGCAACCCTCTGTTGAAGCCATTTTAAAGTCATTACCTAATATATATTTATATGCATATAAGATATGTACATATCTTAGGTAATGACTTTTAAGTAGCCTCAACAGAGGGGTTACATACTGATTGTATGCATTTACAGAAATTTTTATATAAGCTTCCAGGATGGTATAGCCTACATCTGAATAGCCTTTATAGAAAAAATATTGTAGGAAAATTATTATAATTTGTGAACATGCACATTTCGTGATTTTGTTTCACTTTGTTTCATTTCAAGGGAAATTCTCTCTTGGTTTTGGTGCTACATTGAGGTGATTTTTAAAATATTCTATTAAGCTGATTAAGATAATTCACTGCTGCAGGTGTTACCCTTATACAGTGAACGGTTAATAACATAATCATTCACACTTGCAAAATAATTCTGCATCTGGTTAAAAGCTCTCTCTTCTAGGGCCTGAGAGTTGCTAGAGAAGTATTCACAGGAAAAATAAACAATATTACTGGCAGCATTCAACGTGGTTGTCACGGAATGTTTATTGTCTACTTCTCCACTTTGCTTAACTGCAGAAGCCTTGTGAAATGTCAGTGGTGGAGATGACCATACACACTGCCCTGCATAGGATTTTTACTGGAACTTTACATCATTAAACAACAAATGACTTGTTAATCCAATATTAAATTTATTCCTGTTTTGAGTTAAAGGTACAAACTCTGAAATCTGTATTCTAAAGGGTCCTTGCCTTAAAGTCTAATGAAAACTATCTAAGAAGTATTCACATCAATAATGTTTTAATCAGTGCAATGGTTTTCAGATACAATTTTTTTCAAAACAAACTTTTAAAAACTCATCAGAAAGTAGAAAACCATAGTGTAAAATAATTGAAAATTCAATTTAAAATTTATAAATATGCTAATTTCCATTGGTTTATGAAAAAATAAAATATCATTCTTGAAGTTAAAATGAAAAATATTAATGCAGGATAAATGATTAGTTTCAACTTAGAGTAGCAATGCAAAGTAATATAAACACACAACTTGCTTACCTAATAGACACACATGTAGCATCTCATATACATGTGTTTAAAAATAGAAAACTTGGTTGAAATTTAATACAACAATGCTGATAAGCAATAAAATGTTAGATTTCTTTATGGTCAGCATATAAAGTATATTTAAATTATTCTAGGCAATTTGTTTCATTTGGTATAACTAAAGACAGCAAACAATTAGCACATTAGTATGCTTTGTAATGTTGCTTCTTGTTGCTTTTATAATAAAGGTGGGAATTACAGAGCTCCCTACTTTTATTTTTGAGATCCCTAATACGGTGTGGCCAACCATGATGTGAGTTTTACTACTTTATCTTGTCAGCAATTTTAACCAGACACTAGGTCAAGGCCAGGGGGCCACACCATTCTCTTGGAAGAAAAGAGACGTGTTCTTTGTCTGCTAGGTTGTGCTTATCACGTGAGGCAGCTTTACACATGAACTACTATTGTCTACTAGTCACTAGAAAGTCTACCCTAATCAGCAATTGACAACATAGTTGCCCTGGGGAATGAAGAAAAGGAATGAGGGGATCTACAGCCAAATATGCATCGTACTGACCAGCTGCAGGCATTTGCCTTGTAACAGGAACCAGCGTCATGGCTGGGAACTTACAGAAGAATTGAAGGGAAGCTTCAAGTTAGTTATGGTAGGGAAATGTCATGACACATTGAAAAGGTAAGAAATCCAAGGGTCAGACATATGTTTCATAGTTATCCTGCTTTCTCTTAGCCTATCTTTGATTTTAAAATTCATACGAGTGATATTCCCAGGATTGACCTTTGTTTTCAGGACTCTTTCTTTCAGCTGAAGACTCTTTTTCTGCCTTAGATAAGCATCACTGCATGGAGAGAGATGGACAGGAAGTAAGTTTACAGAGCACCACCCAAATTCCCAAGCACCACCCAAATTCCCAAGTTTAAGTCATCTGAGTCTGCAAAAATAGATCTCTGATTCTGTGAGTTTCTGTGTGATGCCCAGTCCCTTGTGCTTCCGCTAAAGTGCAGGCATGACTTTAAATTGCCCCCCAGGAAGCTCCTGCACTTGGCGTCTCAGTTGTCATAGAAAAGAACATATGGTAGGCGGGGATAGGAAGGAACTCAAAAAGAAGTAGTCAAAACACTTGGTCGATGGTCATCTCAGGGTTTCATGAAACCAACTCTTGCATCCGCAGTCAAGCAAAATTTAAATTGTTATTACTCTGGCAAGAGCTTAGAAATGAATGAGAATAAAGAAAATGCACATTTCATTTTCCTGCACGCTGAGTCTCTTCTTTAAACTGAGATCTTTGGCTTACAATTTCAGACTGTAATTACCTTCTCTCTTAACAATTATTAAAGCTTATATTGATCGGCCATTGAGTATGTAATAGCATTTCACTAAAATTGGAGTATCTAGGAAAGATTAGAAGTATTTACTGGAAATCTAATTTGGCTAAAAGCAAAGCATCTAGCCAGTTCCCGACTTCTTTAGCTTAACATTTCCAGTCTTAAAAGGTAGAGAAAGTACAATGATCTTGAGTTAATGTTTTGATCCTCATTTTGGTAGACTGGATAATGTGACCATGTAATCTTTAGTAACTTGATAATTAGGGGACAGAAAGGCTAACCATAATTAAATGGAGCACCCTAGATATTAGGAGCATAGGAGTGAAAACGTCAAAACAAACACATAATAAGGGCTAATTCCATGGCCTAAAAAATCTCAAAAAGAAAACTGGTAGGCAATAGTGGAAATATGTCAATTTATATGCCTGATCTCAATGAGGAAGAAAAGTAGAGATATTTAAAGCACAGGATTTCTCTGGTAAGTTCAGGTTAGAAGAACAATATGTGCAAAAGGTAACCAGGAAGGCCAAGACTTTAGGAGTGGCATAAACCTTTACAAGAGTGTCAGGCTAAACTCAGTAATGTGCTGAAGCATTGGAAAGTTAGACAAAAACAACACAGAAGAATGCTTTTAAATCAATAAAACTATTTTCAGAGCTGGAATAAGCTTTATAGGACAAAGCTGTTTTATTTTGAGTGATAGAAATATAGTGCAATCACTTTTGTTACAGATGTGAAAGTTGCGATCCACAAAGATATAACCACCAGCACACAGCCAATAAGTGGAAGAGCTCAGATCATATCCAGATTCTTCTGAATGTATGTCCTATGTACTCCTTACCATTGAAAGATATCTCACCTGTTGACTTGAGATATATAAGATGCTCTTCTTAGGGCAGAAAACCAACTAAACAAGTACTGGATAGGAAAGCCCTAGCTTAAGAAAAGGATGCTTAAAAATAACTTAGCTAGTGGGAGCAGAGCAGGATGGTCAAATAGAAACCTGCAGCAATGGTCCCTCCACCCAATCACCAAATTCAACAACTATGCATGTGAGGAAGCACCTTCGAAAGGACCAAAACAGAGGGGCAATCACAGTATCTGGTTTTAATATTATATCAAGAAAAGAGATACTGAAGAGGGTAGAAAAAACAGTCTTTCATTGCCTATGCCATCCCTCCACCATCCCACCACAGTGCCACACCAGCTTGCTGAGTGGAGGGGAAATCCATGTGCCTGCGGGAGGGAGAGTGAAGTGATTGTGAGACTTTGCATTGCAACTCACAGCTGCCCTGTCACAGGGACACAGCACAGGGCAGAATTCTGCCGGCACCAATGAAGGGCTCATTTAGACCAGCCAGCATGGCTAAAGGGAAATCCTCTGCCCGAGATCTGAGTACTGACTGACTAGCCCCACCACCCGCTGACAAAAAGCAGCCTGGAGCCTGGAATAAATTTGTAAGGCAATCAAGCCACAGAGGCTGCAGTTGTTGAGTAATTCCTGTGGCTGTGCTGGCTTGGAGCCAGTGGACTTGGGTTGCACATGACCCAGTGAGACACCAGTGGTGATAACCAAGCTGGTACCTGTGTCACCCCTCCCCCAACTACAGGCAGCACAGCTCAGGGAGAGTCTTCCTGCACTTGGGAAAGGGAAAGGGAGGAGTTCAGAGGACTTTGTTTTGCAACCTGGGTACCAACTCAGCCACAGTAAAATAAAGTACCAGGCAGACTCCTGAATCCCCTGAGTCCAGGCCTTAGTTCCTGGATAGCATTTCTAGACCCACCCTGGGTCAGAACAAACATGCTGCCCTGAAGAGAAGGACCTAGTCCTGGCAGGATTCACCACCTGTTGACTAAAGAGTCCTTGGGCTTTGAATAAACATAAGAGATAGCCAGGCAACAGTCATCATGGGCTTTGGGTGAGACTGGACTGGCTTCAGGTGTGACCTGGCACAGTCCTAGCTGCAGTGGCCATGAGATCACTCCTGTCTCAAATCACTCCTCTCTCAACTCCAGCAGTCCAGCACAGACAGTGAGAGAAGAGAATGAGACTTTGTCTAGCAATCCAGAGAATTCTCTTAAATCTTACCCAAGTCCACCAAAGTGGTACCACCAAGAGCCTGCAAGAGTCACAGCATCAATGGGATTGGGGCGCCCCCAGTGCTGATATGGCTGCAGTGACCAAAGACTTAGAGCACAACACTCAATTTCCTTTGAATATCTGGAAAGTCTTCTCAAGAAGGACAGGTTCAAGCCAGCCCAGACTGCAAGGATTGAGATAAATACCTAACTCTTCAATGCCCAGATGTTGATGAACATCCAGGAAAACAAGACCTCACCAAATGAACTACATAAGGTACTAGTAAACAATCCCAGAGAGATGGAGCTATATGACCTTTCAGACAAAGAATTCAAAATAGCTGTCCTAAAGAAGCTCAAAGAAATTCAAGACAACACAAAGAAGGAATTCAGAAGCCTATCAGAGAAATTTAACAAAGAAATTGAAATAATTTAAAAAAATCAAGCAGAAATTCTAGAGCTAAAAAATTCAATTGACAAACTGAGAAATATATCAGAGTCTCTCACCAGCAGATTGATCAAGCAGAAGAAAGAATGTGAGCTTGAAGACAGGCTATATAAAAACACAAAGTCAGAAGAGAAAAGAGAAAAAAGAAAAAGGAATAAAAAATAATGAAGCACACCCACAAGATCTAGAAAATAACCTCAAAAGGGTAAATCTAAGAGTATTGGCCTTAAAGAGGAGGTAGACAGAGATTGGAGTAGAAAATTTATTCAAAGAAATAACAGAGAACTTTCCAAACCTAGAGAAAGATATCAATATTCAGGTACAAGAAGGTCAGAGAACACCAAGCAGATATAATGCAAACAAGACTACCTCAAGGTATATAATAATCAAGCTCCCAATGGTCAAGAATAAAGAAAAAGTCCTAAGAGAAGCAAGAAAAAAAAAAAAAAATAATATATAAAGGAGTTCCAATATGCCTTGCACTTCTCAGTGGAAACCTTACAGGCCAGGAGAGAGGCATGACATATTCAAGGTGCTGAAGGAATAAAACCTTAACCCTAGAATATTATATCCTGCAAAAATATCCTTCAAACATGATGGATAAATAAAGACTTTCTCAGACAAACAAAAGCTGAGGGACTTCATTAACACCAGACCTGTCCCACAAGAAATGATAAAAGTTTTTCAGTATGAAAAAAAGGACATTTAATTAACAATAAGAAATCATCTGAAGGTATACAACTCACTAGTAACAGTAAGGACACAAATACAGAATACTCTATTGCTATAATTGAGTGTATAACCCATTTATATCTTGAGTAGGAAGACTAAAAGACAAACCTATCAAAATAACTACAACAACTTCTTGAGGGATAGTATAAAAAGATATACATGGAAACAACAAAAAGTTAAAAAGAAGCAGAGAAGGAGTTAAAGTGTAGAATTTATTTTAGATTTCTATTTGATTGCTTGTTTATTTGTAAGCAGAGTTTGTCATATGTTTAAAATAATTGGTTATAAAATGTTTTTTGCAAGCCTCATGGTAACCTCAAATCAAAAAACCTACAACAAATGTACAAAAAATATAAAGGAAGAAATTAAAACACACTACAAGAGAAAATCACTTCCAGTAAAGGAAGGCAGAAAGGAAGGAAGAAAGGAAGAATGAAAGAGAGGACTACAAAACAATCAGAAATCAAATAACAAGACAGCAGTAGTAAGTCCTTACCTTTTAGTAATGACATTGAATGTGAATGGATAAACTCTCCAATCAAAAGACACAGAGTGGAAGCACAGACAGATGGCTGACCAGAGACACCAGCTGGCAGACCATCTCAGAGACAAGGAAAAGTTTTAGATGAAAAAGAAAAAACAAACAAACAATCATAGATCAGGTGTAATTTTGAGGGAAAAGTGTCAGAGCCTACCAGAGATTCCATGAGAAGAAGTTGCAGAGCAGAAAAACAAGGAGCAAAATATCAGCAGAGAACAACCCCTAAGAGGCTTGGAGTCCAGCAAAAAGAGTAGGTGAAGTGGTTTGTTTCTCCCTGCCTCACATCTCTGGTAGTCAGCAGGCTCCCAAGCTGCTAGAGAGCCTTTCTACCCTCACAAACCCAAAAGCTGGTGCTGCCAGTAAACTGGAAGCTTCTTGAGGACAAAGCACCAGCCTGCCAGCCCCCATGAGGTGGTTCCAGTCATTACAGACCCAAGCCAAGATGGCAGGTGCCATATTGTTTTCCACCCACCATGCACCATTGTTCTCCCCATGGGGCTTCAGCACCTGAGTTTCCATCTTGTTTGTTCCCACACAAACATTTCCCAACTGTGGCCCAGACTGTGGGAGCCACAGGGGCCAGTGGGTCCTGGGGGATCTGTGTGACCCAAGAGCCTGGACATTCCAGGTGGGCTACCTTCTGGAGAAAGGGACAGAGATGACTAGAGTGCCAGCTTTCCTCCATTCAGACTCTTTTCCTCTCCTTCCCCTCCCCTGCCTGTGGCTGCCAAGAGAGACAATTGAGCTGGGACTCTCAAGAGCTGCTGCTTCCCCCTGTTGGTGCATACACCACACAGGGGTTTCCACAGAGAGTGAGGCTCAAACCTTTCCTCTTAAAGACCAGCAGAGGACTAAAGGGTGCTTGGACTGTTAGCTGCCTGCTCACCAGCCCTCCCCAGTGTTGCTTGCCTGGCTGCTCCATCACAGCAGGGCACACCCCAAAGCAGAGGGACATCTAACCTGCTTGAGCACCCTATAGGCAACTCAGAACCAGCACAATTCTCTTTGACATGGTCAGGGATTCATCTTCAGCAACCCAGGGACAGGCCCACAGGCCAGATCCCATACCCCCAGGACTCCATCAGGTTGCTCGGGGGCACAGAGGGGAGATTTGTGAACTAATCTTGGGAGGCAAGGGAGCCTGCATTGGCAGAAACAAAAAGAGAGTGCAGTGTGGGACCCAGCGTCAGCACACTCATGGATCACCCCTCCCCCCCAGAAACATCGTGCTTTCAGCCCAGGGCAGGATTCTGGCCAGGGAAGCTCCCAGCCCATAGGGTCATTATGGAGCAGCTCAGCTAGTTTGAACTCCTGTCTGCAGGTAGATGCCAGAGGGACTCCTGAAATTCATAAGTAAATTCAGCAATGTCTCAGGTTATAAAATTGATGTCCACAAATCAGTCACATTCCTATACACCAATAACAGTCAAGCTGAGAGTCAAATCAAAGACTCAATACTATTCAAAACAGTCACAAAGAAAATAAAATACCTAGGAACATACTTAAGCAAGGACATAAAGTGATCTCTACAAAGAGAACTACGAAACACTGAGGAAAGAAATTGCAGATGACACAAACAAATGGAACCACATATCATGCTCATGGATTGGTAGAATCAACATAGCCGTTTAAGAAAATGTCCATACTACCCAAAGTGATTTACAGATTCAATGCAATCCCCATCAAAACACCAGTGGCATACTTCACAGATCTAGAAAAAATAATTCTATGCTTCATTTTGAACCATAAAAGAGCCCAAATAGCCAAAGAAATCTTAAGCAAAAAGAAGAAATCTGGAGCCATCACATTACCAGACTTCAAACTGTACTCCAAGGCTATAGCAACCAAAACAGCATGGCATTGGCACAAAAATAGAGATGAGACCAATGGAATTGAACAGAGAACCCAGATATAAAACCTTCCACATGTAGCCAAATGATCTTTGACAAAGCAGACAACAATACACACTGGTGAAAAGAAGCCCTATTCAATAAATGGTGCTGGGAAAATTGGATAGCCACATGCAAAAGAATGAAACAGGATCCATATCTCTCACCATTCACAAAAATTAATTCAAGATGGATAAAAGACTTACATGTAAGGCATGAAATCATAAGAACACTAGAAGAAAATGTTTGAAAAACTCTTCTAGATATTGGCCTAGGCAAAAAATTTATGAAAAAGACCCAAATGGCAATCATAGCAACAAGCAAAATAAATAAATAAGACTTGATTAAATTAAAAAGCTTCTGCACAGTTAAGGAAATAATCAACAGAGCAAACAGACAACATACAGAATGGGAGAAAATATTTGCAAACTCTACATCCAATAAAGGGCTATTAACCACAATCTACAAAGAACTCAAGCAAATCAGCAAGGAAGAAAAACAACTCCATTAAAAAGTGGGTAAAAGACATGAACAGAAGCTTTTCAAAAAAAGATAGACTAATGGCCAATAAACATATGAAAAAATGCTCCATGTCACTAATCATCAGGGAAATGCAAATCAAAAACCACAATGAGATATCACCTTACCCCAGTTAGAATGGCCACTATTATAAAGTCCAAAAACAATAGATGATGGCATGGATGCTGAGAGAATGGAACGCTTATACACTGTTGTTGGGACTTCAAATTAGTGAAACCTCTATTGAAAACAGTATGGAGATTCCTCAAAGAACTAAAAGTAGACCTACCATTTGATTCAGCAATCCCACTATTGGGTATTTACCCAAAGGAAAGAAGTCATTTTGTCAAAAAGACATCTCGAATGTTTTTTGCAGCACAATTCAAAATTGCAAATATGTGGAATCAACCCAAGTGCCCATCAATTCATGAGTGTATTAACAAAATGTGTGTGTGCATATATATGTGCATATATATACACACATATATACATATATATACACGTATATATATGTATACACACATATATATGTATACACACACACTATGAAATGCTACTCAGCATATTTTCTACAAGAAAAACACTTCACCTATAGATACACACGTAGACTGAATATAAAAGGATGGAAAAAGCTATTCCATGCACATGGAAACCAAAAAAGAGCAGGATTAGCTAGACCTCCATCAGATAAAATTGATACCAAGTCAAAAACTGTAAAAAGAGACAAAAAAGGTCATTATAGAATGATAAAGAGTTCAATCCAGCAAGAGGATATAACAGTTCTTAACATACATACACCCAACACTGGAGCACCCAAATACATAAAGCACATATTATCAGAGCTAAAGAGAGAGATAGACTTCAATACAATAACCACTGGAGACCTCAACACTCCACTTTCAGCATTAGATAGATCACCCAAACAGAAAATCAAGAAAGAAATATTGGATTTAATCTGCACTATAGATGAAATGGACCTAATAGATATTTACAGAAAATTTCATCCAATATCTTCAGAAAACATGTTCTCTTCTCAGCTCATGGATCATTATCAAGGATAGATCATACATTAGGCCACAAAGCAAGTCTTAAAAAATTCAAAAATTTGAAATAATATCAAGTATTTTCTCTGACTACAATGGAATAAAAGAAATCAATAACAAGAAAAATATTGGAAACTATACAAACACATGGAAATTAAACAATATGCTCCTGAATGACTAGTGGGTCAATGAAGAGATTAAGAAGGAAATTAAAAAATTTCTCAAAACAAATGAAAATGAAAACACAACATATCGAAACCTATGGATACAGTAAAAACAGTAATAGGAGGAAAGTTTGTAGCAATAAGTGCCTACATCTAAAAAGTAGAAAAGCTTCAAATAAACAACCTAATGATGCATCTCAAAGAACTGGAAAAACAAGAGCAAACCAAACTCAAAATTAGTAAAAGAAAAGAAATAATAATGATCAGAAGAGAAGTAAATGAAATTAAAAACAAAAAAATACAAAATATCAATTAAATGAAAAGTTGGATTTTGAAAAGAAAAACAAAGTTGACAAATCTTTAGCCAGACTAAGAAAAAGAGAGAGAAGAGCCCAAATAAATAAAATGAGAGATGAAAAAGGAGACATTACAACTGATACTGCAGAAATTCAAAGGATCATTAGAGACTACTATGAGCAGCTATATGCTAATAAATTGGAAAAGCTAGAGGAAATAGATAAATTCCTAGACACATACAACCTACCAAGATTGAACCAGGAAGAAATCTAAAACCTGAATCAACTAATAACAAGTAATGAGATAGAATCAGTAATCAAAATTCTCCCATCAAAGAAAGCCCGAGGTCTGATGGTTTCACTGCTGAATTCTACCAAGCATTCAAAGAACTAATACCAATCCTGCTTGAACTATTCCAAAAAATTGAGGAGGAGGGAATATTCCTAAACTCATTATACAGGGCTTATATCATCCTGATACCAAAATCAAAGACACAACAAAAAAAGACAACTGTAGGCCAATATCTCTGATGAGCACAGGTACAAAATTCCTCAACAAAATACTAGCAAACTGAATTCAACAGCACATTAAAAAGTTATTCATAATAATCAAATGGGATTCATCCCAGGGATGCAAAGATGGTTCATCATGTGCAAATCTGTTAATGTGATCCATCATATCAACAGAATGAAGGACAAAATCCATATGATCATTTCAATTGATGTTGAAAAAGCATTTGATAAAATTTAACATACCTTTATGATAAAAACTCTAAAAAAACTGGGTATAGAAAGAACATACCTCAACACAATAAAAGCCATACATGACAGACCCACGGCTAGTATCATACCGAATGGGGAAAAACTGAAAGCCTTTCCTCTAATATCTGGAACAAGACAGGGATGCCCGCTTTCACCATTGTTACTCAACACAGTAATGGAAGTTCTAGCTAGAGCAATCAGACAAGAGAAAGAAATAAAGGATATGCAAATTGGAAAGGAAGAAGTCAAATTATCCTTGTTTGCAGATGATATGAACTTATATCTAGAGAAACCTAAAGACTCCACAAAAAAACTATTAGAATTGATAAAAAAAATTCAGTAAAGATGCAGGATACAAAGTCAATATACAAAAAGACAGTATTTCTGTATGCTAACAGTAAACAATCTGAAAAAGAAATGAAGAAAGTGATCCCATTTACAATAGCTACAAATAAAATACCTAGGAATAAACTTGGCCAAAGAAGTGAAAGACTCTATAAGGAAAACTATAGAACATTGATTAAAGAAATTGAAAGCTCACAAAAAAATAGAAATATATTCCATCTCATGGATTGGGAGAATCCATATTGTTAAAATATTCATACTACCCAAAGCAATCTGCAGATTCAATGCAATCCCCATCAAAATACCAATGACATTCTTCACAGAAATAGAAAAAATAATCCTAAAATTTATATGGAGCCACAAAAGACCCAGAATTCCCAAAGCCATCCTGAGCAAAAAAAACAAAACTGGAGGAATCACATTATCTGACTTCAAATTATACTACAGAGCTGTAGTAACCAAAGCAGCATGGTACTGGCATAAGAACAGTCACATAGACCAATGGAACAGAATAGAGAACCCAGAAATAAACCCATAAATCTACAGTAAACTTATCTTTGACAAAGGTGCCAAAAACATACAGTGGGAAAGGACAGTCTCTTCAATAAATAGTGCTGGGAAAACTGAGTATTCACATGCAGAAGAATGAAAGTAGACCCTTATCTCTCATCATATACAAAAATCAAATCAAAATGGATTAAAGGCTTAAATCTAAGACCTGAAACTACGAAACTTCTAAAAGAAAACATTGGGGAAATGCTTCCTGACACTGGTCTGGGCAAGGATTTCTTGAATAATACCACCAAAGCACAGGCATCCAAAGCAAAATTGGACAAATGGCATCACATCAAGTTAAAAAGCTTCTCCACAGCAAAGAAAACAATCAACAAAGAGACAACCCATAGAATGGGAGAAAATATTTGCAAACTACCCAACTGACAAGAGATTAATAACTAGAATATATAAGGAGCTCCAACAATTCAACAGGAAAAAATCAAATAATCCAATTAAAAATGAGCAAAGGATCTGAATAGGTATTTCTCAAAAGAAGACATACAAATGGCCACCAGATGTACAAAAAAAATGCTCTACATCATTAGTCATCAGAGAAATGCAAATCAAAACTACAATGAGATATCATCGCACCCCAGTTAAATAGGCTTTTATAAAAAAGACAGGCAATAAAGAATGCTGGTGAGGATATGGAGAAAGGGGAACCCTCGTACACTGCTGGTAGGAATGTAAATTAGTGGAATCACTATGGAGAACAGTATGGAGGCTCCTCAAAAAACTAAAAATAGAACTACCATATGACCCAGTAATCCCACTTCTAGGTATACATCCAAAGGAAAGAAATTCAATATATTGAAAGATCTCTGCACTCCCATGTTCATTGTAGCACTATTCACAACAGTCAAGATTTGGAATCAACCTAAATTTCCATCAATGGATGAATGGGTAAAGAAATTGTGGTACCTACACACAATGGAATATTATATAGCCACAAAAGAATGAAATCCTGCCATCTGCAACAACATGGATGGGATGGAGAATATTATGTTAAGTGAATAAGCCAAGCACAGAAAGACAAATCTCAAATATTCTCATCCATATGTGGGAGCTAAATATTAAAAACAATTGATCTCATGGAGACAGAGTAGAATGACAGTTACCAGAGGCTGGAAAGGGTAGCAGGAAGGGTGGGGATAAAGTGGGGATGGTCAATGGGTTCAAAAATATAGTTATATATCTAGATAGAAGGAATGATAATTGATAGCACAACAAAGTGACTATAATCAACAATAAAATAACCAAAGGAGTGGAATTGGAATGTTCCTAACACAAAGAAATGATAAATGCCTGAGGTGATGGATAGTACAATTACCCTGACTTGATTAATTCACATTGTATGCCTGTATCAAAACATCAATGTGCCCTATAAATATATTCAACTGTTATATACCCATAATACTTAAAAATAAAAAAAAAGAAATTAAAAAAAAAACTTAGCTTTTTCAGCAGACTTATTATTCTCTTGTCTCATACTCAGCTTAATATCAGGTAAATGATTTTTGGCGACCATTACAAAATGCCATAGTCTGAGTGGCTTAAACAACGGACATTTGGTGTCTCACAGGTCTGGAGATCGGGTGCAAGCCATTTCAACTCCCGTGAGAGCCTTCTTCCTGGCTTCCTTCTTGCTGTTTCCTCATATGGTGGAGAGAGAGGGAAGGAAGCTCTCTGGTGTTTCTTCTTATAAGGGAATTAATGCCATCATGAGCACCCCACCTTTGTGATCTAATCTAAACCTAATTACCTCCCAAAGTCCCCATCTCTAAATACAGTCACATTGGGGGTTAGGGCTTCCATATATGAATTTGGGGGTAGGATGGACACAGTTCAGTGCATTGCAACTTGTTCTAATCTATTTTGGCTAGACAACCTCAAAAACACTGTATTTGTTTATGGGTATATTTAGGGCAAACAGAGGCCACAAACCTCATTCAGAAGAGAGAAACTAGAATTGAGAAAATTTGAAACCATGTCATCTGTGCAAGTTTTACATCAGGAGATGCCCATTCAAGTATTTATCATACCCAGGCCACTAATATGAATAACTGAAACGGAATAGAAGCAGAGAAATATTTCTCTACTACTAGGGAGAAAATCAGTACAAGCTTAATTATAAACAAAAACTGGCAGTTTGCCTCAGGAAATGAGCACAATAGAGAAGTATGGGAACTGTGGCACACGAGAAAACGTATGCCTGTTTAAAGAAGGCAGCACCACCTTCCTCTAGCCAATTATTGCCTATAGGAATGCTTACCCAGTGTTACCAAAACTCCTTATTTTTTCAAATGAAAATTGAAATTTGGATATTTATGCAAAAATCTCTCAATTTTTATGTCTTAGCTGAATTAATAAAACAAACAACAACAACAAGACCACTATGTGGAATAAACAGACTGTCCCAAACTTGGGCAGGAGGAGTGTGGGCCAAAACTGTCCTACCTCTGAGGTAAAGGACTTAGGGATGTTTATTCTGAACCAGGAAAAATCTGAGTGGTAACCTCCATTTTTTAAAAGAGAGGTTAAGTGGGAGAAGGAACCAGTCATTCTCTCTGGTCCTGGATGCAGAGTGAAGACTCACATTTAATGGAGGTGGATCTGAGGAAAAACTTTCCAAGAGAGATATCTGAAGATGCTCTCCAAAGGGATTGCTTCAGTGAACTGCTGTTGCTGAAAGAGATAATAACATTTTGATTATAATCAAGAAAAAATATATGAAACCAACAGAACATTGCCTTATGTGTAGCCAAACCATGATGTATCTTCTCCCCAAATAAGTGTATTGCTTCAACCACTGAATGTCAAGAAATTTGCCATTTATCTGAAGAAGGTATAAAGAAAAAGAAATAAAATGATCAAGGAAATGGTGGTACTCCTTTATAAAAATAAATATAAAAGATTAAAAATCTTTAGTCTATGAATAAGATGGAGAAGGGACATCATTACTGATCAGTACTTAATATGCTAATGCCCAAGCTGCATTTCTTAAGAGGTTGTGATGTGGCTGACTTTTCCTGATGTATTTGTCCTTATCCAGTGGAACCTCTCTGACCCTTCTGCTCTGTGGTGACATCTTGTGCAATACATATAATTCCATAGAAAACACTTGGGAAGCTCTGCCATAGATCATAATCTTAGAATATTTGAATCAGGAACTCAGAGATCATCTAGTAGAATTCCTCATTTTACTGATAAAGTCACTAAGACTCTGAAGAATTCATTTTTACCAGTTTTCTAGGTAGAAGCAATGAAACCAGAACCCATAACTTCAACTCTAAACCATACTTCTTGCCACATTTCCTAAGCCTTAAATCATAAATGGTGGGGTCAGCTGAATGTCTACTGTTAACTTCAAATCCACATGGAAGTAGGAGGTTGCTCTTTGAGGGTATGAGAAGGGGAAACTGAGAGAGAGAGAGAGAGAGAGAGAGAGAGAGGGGTTTAAGACAGTCAAAGCACCAAGAACACTGAGAACATTACTCATACTGCCAAATTCCCCATGCCTGCCACCCTGCATGCCTGTCACCACAGATCTATTCTGGAGCTAGCTTCTTGCCCAGCCTCATGATATCAGATGTAACATAAGTAAATAATAGGACCCCTGAGTCTAGCCAGATGGAAACAATGTTGAACAGAAAGCATTGTAGTATCCGTATTTCTGTTCAGCGGGAGATCAATTTACAGATTAGATGTTAAGCTGGAAATGACTCTTCTCATTAAATGGTGTGTAAGTGCTCTTCCTTTCAGCATGGCCTGTGACTGAAACCTCTGGTCTCATAAGAAAAAATACGCAGTCCAGGAAGAAGGCAAACATAGAATGTTGTACTTAGAAAAAGGTATAGCTGCACAACCACATGATTGTTTTCATTAGCAAATTCAACAGGTAAACAGCTTTTGTCAAAGGAAGCTACAGGTAGGGAAAATTCTTTTATTCATTCATTCATCAAATATTTATTAAACTACTACTATGTGCCAGAAACAGTGGACATGTTAGGGATACGGTAGTGGATAAAGCAGACATAGTTCCTGCCTTCATGGAGTTTTAATTTTTCTTGGGAATGGGAAAAGAACAATGCACAAATACAAAAATAAATATATAATATAAAATCAAATAAAAATTACTGGGAAAAAAAATATAGCAGTGTAAAGAAAGAGTGAGGCAGGAAGCATGCTCTTTCAGAGGTAATATCTGAACAGGGATCTAAATGAAGAAAGAGAGTCAATGAGCAAATACATGGAGAAAGAATTTCTGGAGGAGAAAACAAGTGCAAAGATGTGTTCTAGGAACAGGGAAGTGAGCAAAGAGGAGAATACCAAGTATTCAAAACTGATAGCTAATTACAGTAAAAGCTGTATTTTAAGTAAATATATGAATAAAACCCAAAAGTTAGTAATAAGGGTCTCAAAGCAGAAACCCCAGTTTAGAGCAGATCATGGGGAAATGAGTTTCATAGAGTCAAGATAAGAAATGCCAGAATTAAAACTAGTCATTGATCTTTATTACTCACAGATTATTAACTGCTTCTTTATGTGATAAAATTAGAAATTGATATCATATACAGGTATAGATGATAAAATGTATAGAATTTTTAATACAGAGTGAGTATAATAATTTCTTATTGAATTCTTTCTTTATCTTCTCAAAATTCAGGGTGAAGAATGCCTTTGGATACTTTTATTTACAGATAACTAAGCTACCAAAGTCATTATTTCATTGTCCACTTTCATACGTCATAAGAGTGCAGACTAATATAAATATTCTGGCAAGCTATTAGGCCTTAGTGTATAAAGAGCCTTGAAAAAAATCCATGCCATTAAATACAATAATTCCACTTCTAGGAATCCATTATAAGGAAATAAACAAGTGCAGACAAAGATTTATGTGCAGGGCTATTCACAATAGCTCTATTTATAATAGTGAAAAATTAGAAACAACCAAAATGTCCAATAACAGAAATTACCACATATCCATATGGTGGAGTATTTTGCAATCATTGTGAAATGTGATTTCAAAGATTTTTAATTTTAAGGAGGCATTCTAATGAGCTAAAATAAAGTGGGAAAGCAGTTGAAAAGTTATATACACAAAATATACACAAGATATATGAGTTTATACATGTCATGGAGAAAAGCCTGAAAGAATATACACCAAATAGCTGAGTAATGAAGGGACAAATAATTTCTATTTTCTTTCTTCTACTTTTTTCCCCCAATCTTCCACAATGAAAATATATTACTTTTACAAAAAATGTTTTAAAAACTGTCAAGATTTGGCTGGCCTTGGACAATTTCCCTTTGATAGTGAGAAATTGGCTATTTCTTTTAAGTCTCCAAGTCTTCTATAAAAGATAACACCCTGATACATTTGTCTAGCTCATGTCTGGGCCCCAAGCTTGTGCTAGTCTTTATCTGTCAGATATGATGGCAGTTTCCTATCTCTCTGTCTATCTATGCCTTCCAAAATATCTGTGGCTTCCTCTTTAAAGACCTAATTTCCTCATCTTGGTCATCTAAGAATTTTTCCTCTGTTCAGCCCCTTTCTCGTATCCACCTTCCTATAGCTGCACTATTTGTGTCCAAACATTATAGGGATTAACAAAAGGGTCAATGACTTTATACTGTGGAGGTACAAGCCATCCAGGCTAAGAGTTTAGATTTTAAAATGCTTAGGTCCAAACCAGAATTCCTCACAGTATGTTCTACTGTGTTTATAGGAGATGCTCTTTGAAACAAATATTTTCTGTGGAAAATAAATTTGAGAAATGCTTACATAGTAAAATCCACAATGCATATTAAAACATTAGTTTCTAAATGTACTCTACTATAGAAAACTGACTGAATTTGTTTATCCAATATGCTATGGTCTGAATGTATGTATCCCCCTAAATTTCATATATTTAAATCTATTCTTCAATGCAATAGTATTAAGAGATGGAGCTTTTGGAAAATGATTAGACAGTGAGGGCGGAGCCCTCAGGAATGGGATTAGTGCCCTTATAAAAGACGCCTGAGGGAGTTTTTTGCCATTCCACCATGTAAGGACACATAGAAGCCACCATGTATGAAGAGCAGGTCCTCACCAGACCCTAAATATGTTGGCACCTTGATCTTGAACTTCCCAGCCTCTAGAACTGTAGCAATAAATTGCAATTGTATGTAAATTACCCAGTCTAAGGTACATTGTTATAGCAGCCTAAATGGATTAAAACACACACCCAATATATAACAAACTTGTTAAGGGAAACTTTTTCATTTTTGTTCATATACTTTCTTTTAACATTCGTCAGAACTAGACTTCCACGGAACTTGCTTTATGAAGCACAGGATTAGGTAAATTTGAAAATGACAAATGCATAAAGAACTGTTTAAGAAAATGGAATGCTTGAGGGAAATGTTTTCAGAATTATTAACACTAAAACATTTAAAGCTGATGGTGAAAAGTGCAACTGTGACCTGACTCAGTGTTTCCCTTGCACTTCTATTAGAAACTTACTTCTCAGCAGAATAGAATCATATCTGCCTGTGTACTTATAGGCCTGACATATACACTGTGAATGATTCCATTTATTTCAGTAAATTTCATTGCACTGTATCTTAGAGGAAGGAAACTCTGGATTAAGTTAGAGCCTCACTTTCTCTATGTGTCTAAATTAGTGACAGAATAACATAGCAATTTAACATTTGTTGATAGAATAAGTGAATTGAAAAATATATTCCTATCCATCATCTTGACTACAGCAAAGGTACAGACCTCATTTCATTTTTGTGATGATTTTGTCACTGAAAAAGACCTTAAAATGGTCCTCTATTTTAACCCTTGTGTCTTCAGAAAGCTGAGCATTGTTAACCCCATTTTCAAATGAAAAGTAAAGTGGTTATGCAATGTGGCCAGGATCTCACAGCTATGCCTAGTCTTCATCCAAGATACCTCAATTCTTTGCTTTTGGAAAGGAAGAAACGGGGGTGCCTAACTGATGCGACAGGCCAGACACCAGCCCCTAGAGAATATCTCATTTTCAGCCACCCTGACTCTGTGTCTACCCATGGCAGCCCAAAGTCACTAAGTCAGCCACAGAAGATATGAAATTCAAACCCAGTTTTCCAAGATCTCCTTTGCTGTGCTGTCCTTGAAATCAGTATATGAACAACATTCAGTTTTTTAAAAATCAAGATTCATTATTCTGCCATAAGCAAAGTGAAAAAAAAGGCCCAGTATAAGTGTGAAGGGAGCCATAGCCAGGATCTCCCTCACCATTTAGAGCATATAACTATCTCTCTTGTCCTGGTTAGAGATGTGTAGGAGCAGGATACACGGCCCTCAGGACTTCTCAGGCCCTCCTATGGCAATTTGCAGCTTCCAAAGTGATCTTTCTCTCACCTTCCTCATCGGGATGCCTGAATGATTTCTTGAATGGATTTAGACTTTACAGATCATAGGAATAACTGGTGTCTTCAGGCTGCTTCTGCCTTCAAACCTTCCAAAATTTCTTTTTTTTTTTTCTTTTTATTTCCTGTGGCTGAACGTTGATCCAAGTGATTTTTTTTATTATTATTTCAGAATATTATGGGGTTACAACACTTTGGTTGTATATATTGCCTATGCATTGCCCAAGTCAGAGCCACAATCATGGACATTCCCCAAACTGTGTGCCTCGCACCCATTAGGTGAGAGTTTTCCCATCCCCTCCATCCCCGTCCCACCTGCCTGACCCCTGATGAATATTATTTCCGTGTGTGATGTAAGTGTTGATCAGTTAGTACCAATTTGATGGTGAGTACCAGTGGTGCTTGTTTTTCCATTCTTGTGACACTTTGCTTCAAAGAATGGGCTCTAGCGCCATCCAGGGTAATACCAGATGTGTTAATTGACCATTGTTTTTTATTGCTGAGTGATACTCCGTGGTATACATATACCACATTTTATTAATCCACTCGTGTATTGATGGGCCAAATACTGCATAAATTGGGGCAAGGAAAAATATGGGAAACCATGCAAAACAAAATGGCAATAATAATAATAATAATCATAGCCACCATTACTGAGTACTTTTTTTCAGTCACCCTGATAAACAATTTTGTACTATTTTGTGTAACCTTACCTTAGGAGGTTGATCTTTTCACCCCCATTTTATAGATGACAAAAATGAGGCTTAACAAAAGGAGCAAGGAGTATCAAGCCCTGCATGACCTAGGTCAGGGAGCAAATAAAATGGCAGTGCCAAATGTTGAAGCCCACCTACTCCCTCTCCTAAGCCCCATACTTAATATCCCCATTACTAACTTCCAGCACTCCAGGACAGGACCCTCTCCCCACAAAGTAAGATGACAGTATATTTCATATCAATAAAGTTGGTTATTTCTTAAAGTAATGGCACTCATTATGCCAGGTGTTGGAGGTCTAGTTCTTGTATGGGCCTGGCTAGTAATTTCTCTTCTCTGGCCACAGATTGGGTTTAATCTCAGCCACATGACCACCGTTTAAAATGTGCTATGAAGAGACTAGACAGCAAAACACTGTAGATGGCTTTGTGAAATCCGTCATAATTACATACCAAAAAAACTGCCTAATGTGAAAGTACTGCTATTGTTGGTCAGTGTCATCATCTTTGCAAGTGAAGGGCAGGATTATAAAAAGTTTCTAAGGAAAATCCATCACCAAGGAGCCCAGAGGATCCAGCGCAGTGCTTTGTTTTTTATGACAGGGCCACAGTAGAGCAGCTTGCTTCTTGTGGATGTATGTCCAGCTTTGGAAAACTGATTATTGCATTTCACCAAATGTGATTGCAGAAATCAAGATGCTGCCTCACCCACTGATAGACTGGAATGATTTTTTTTTAAATTTCCACTAACTAATATGTAGGAGGTAGGCTTTTTTCCTTTAGCTCCATGGATATTAAATTAGTGTTGGAAATACGGAAATATTAGTTTCAGTGTGAAATTATAGAAATTTTCTTTTTTATTCATATGAAGATAAAATTACACAGGCGATTGCCTAAAAATTATACTAGTTTTCAAAGTGAACAAATGAAGCTTCTTTGATATCACATGAACACATAGTATTTTCTCAAAATATCTTTAAATTTTATATTTGATTTTTAAAATAGACACAAATATAATGGAATCAAAATAGTTTGACATTGTAGACATTTTTGCAAGTTTTAACTTGAAAATACTCCAGTATAAAATCCAATTTGAGAAGTACTTGGTCCAAACAGTTGTACATATGCAGGGAAACCACGGACATCAGTCCAGAGCCAGCCTCTTTCTTTTTGGAAATGAGTGTGTGATATTGACCTACACTCAGCCATTGGTCATGCAAAGTCTCTAATGACACCTTCACTGCTGTTATGATCTAAAGGTCCAATAAGCCATGAATTTCAAATACTTCACAAAATTTGCCATCACATTTCAGCATCTCTTTTTTAATTAAAGAAAAAAAGAATGAGGATTCAACATGATTTCAATGAAAAGGAAGAAATGAATTTGTAGATGTGTACAGTATTGAAAATAAAAAGGAAAGGGATGGAATACAGAAAACCCTAAGCATAATTAATCAGATGACAAAGGTTTTGCTAAGCTCACGAAAATCAAACACTTTTCTTTGCTAAATCTAAATCAACGTTTGTCTGAGACTGTGATTTCACACAATGTGCTTCTCATCCCACCTAAACTTGTTTTTCCTTAAAACACCAGTCCTTCCTATGTACCACTTCAATACCCAGAAGAGCCCCTCTCAGAAGGCACAAAAGCTCTGTGTTGCTGGGTTAAAGCTGGCACTTTATCCTTAACTCATCTGGCTAAGTCTGGATTTTACTCACCCTCAAAGACATGGCGTTGTGGGGATAGAGCTCTAACACCCCCCCCCCCCTCCCGCTTAATTTTAAATTTCCTGGCTTTTGTCACTTTAAACCAGATCCTTAATGTTATTTAAATGTACTTGTGTAGTTGTTTTTCCCCCTTTGGGGTGAGGGGTAGGGAGAAGAATTTAATGTTATTTTTAACTGAACTATCTTGTTAACCTTGGGGGACGTCCCTGGAGCTGAAACCCATTCGAGTAATAATAGCTCAGCAGCTCACTCTCCGCAGACAGCTCTGCCGAGTAAGTCTGGAAAAGCTCTTTAAAAGCACAGTCTCTGCTGGCCCTTTTCTTTTGGTTTCCGTGGAATTTTTCTTAGTAACAATTTTTAGCTGAGGGGGTTACGAACAACTGTAAACTGGAAGCACTAACGGGGGGGGGGGTGGATGGCGCTTGCTGCACTAATTAAAACAAAGCCTGCTGTATAAACTGCATCCCCCCTGGTGTACAGGGGCAAACAGTACAGGGGCCTCTCCGGTGTCCACAGCTCTCAAGTCTGCAGGGACTTATATTTTTAAATACAATTAAAAGTAATGCCCCTTTGTTGATTATACTCTCCTTGCCAAACTTAAGGACTGGGCGAAGCTGCCAAACATTCACTTTTAAATTTAGTGTGCCCAGCCGCCTTCCAAATGCTGTCAGTTTCACAGAAGGCAGGGCAGTCTGTGATTAACGGCTTCCCAAGATACTAGTAAGTTGCTTGGACAATATTTCAAATGGATGCTGGTTCTGAGACTGAGTAGATCAAGTCGGAATTTGGTGTCACTTTAGGGTTTAGGGGGAGATAGGATTGTTTTTACCTTTTGATAGCGCACAAATTTGAAAGTGCAAACCACCACCAAAGCAAACTCCTCAACTCCACATGTGCAAGCAGCAGAGGGTATTCAATCCAGACCTGACTCAAAAAACCTTGACAAATGAAAGAGAAATGCACAAACATGTCTGTACTTTGTCGTCTGAATTTTAAAAGCATCTAATGTTACATAGCTCATGTGAACTTTATTTAAAGCATGGCCATCCACAAAGTATTCCCTTTATGGTTTTAGTGGTTGTCCTCTCTCCTTGCTGTTCACGACTATGATTATTTTATAAGCCCTTTTGTAGCTGTGTTTATTTGATTTAACCTTTTAAATGTAGCTTTGTTTCTGACAATACAGGAAGGATAACGCCAAAGGAAAACTCTGCGTGGGAGATTGATGGGGGAGGCAGGCACGCAATTCGAAATGAGAAGTCCTGGGAAGACAGTAAACTTACTTGGGACTTTCTTGATTTTTCCAGTGTGACTATCTATTATATAAAGCTGAATGCCAAGTTTTGATTCCTAGGTTTTATGAGGTTGCATAGGTACCAAACTAATACTTGGCTAGGTGTTCCTTTCTTTTATTCCTGATGAAAAATGCAGGCTTAAAAAACAAGGTGCAGCATCCGTTTTCAATTAAAAAAATAAAAATTTAAAACCTCTCCCTCTGGGCCTGGTACTGGGCCAGGTAAGGGAATGAAATGGGTGTGGTCACTAAGAAAGTAAAAAGATGAAAATACTCTTCTGCTTGAAGTAACTTTATATTTTAGAGGGTTTTTACTTTATTTCACTTTTTTTTTCTTTTAAAATCCATTCCCTTTGAAATTTTGCTAATTCCCGAGGACACTATATTTGACTTCCATTTTCTCTGTGGATCTCTGATTTCTGTTCAGTCCCACAGGGGTAAATATTTGACATCCAGCCATTCCCAGGGGTGGCAGACCAATGTACTAAACACAGAGTCATTTCACTTCACCAAGAGATGAAGTCAGGCTCCAGGGGATAAACAGCCGTCCATAAATAACCTCTCAGAAATAGCCTAAGGAACATGTCCTGCAAAGAAATCCTGGCTCAGTACATTCTATTTTGTTTATTTTGCATAAAAGTTTTCTTTGTCTAGATTTGCACCAGCATAAAAGCACTTTCAGCAAAATACGCAGTTAAAACAAAACAGAACCAAGTAGAAAAAAAAAAAAGTCCCACCTGGAAGGATATTGGGTGTTGCCCTTTGAAATGCCAGTAGAAAACAAACTTACCTGACATTCTAATAACTTTAAAGAGTGGAGAGAAGGGGAAAAGAACATGAAGGGAATTTCATGCCAAGTACGAATATTCATATCCTTTGCCTGAAGTCTAGGCCATGTATGGTACAATTCAAAGCGTTTTCAATATCTGATTTCTAGTGGCAAATCCTAGTGTTGTCAATAATGAGACATGCTTCAAGACTTAACATTTGGCTGAGATATAACTGACCCATCAGTACTGTCAATTGGCTTGAGTTTGTCTTTTTGATAATCTGGAGGAAATTCACAATTTTAAAATGTTCTTCTGGAACTTCAATTACCACACTTTTAGTGAGATGCATTCGAGAAGGGAAAGGGTGATGGGAAAGTGTTAGAATGACCTATGGACTATTAATTACATTTACTTTGAGTCCTGTCCTCTAGCTCAGTTTCACTTGTGGCACCTAAGGACATGATCCAATTTATATAATATATTTGGATGGCATATGTATATACACTTAGTAGCCAAATTCAAAAACTGTATAAAAATATTATGAACTACAAAGACCCCCTATGGGGGGTCAATTAATAAGTATAATTTCTATATTAGCAATTAGAAATTACCTCCTAACTTTTCAACTGTCAAGTACTTAAATTCCTAAAAATCTTACTCAGTTTTCTGTCTAATTTCATTGGTTTCTGTCTCCTTCCTTTATTTTTATCAGCAGCACTGTAGGTCAAATTCTTATCATTTCAGTATTTTATCATGACAACAGGCAACCTCCTAACTAGCTTGACTGCTTTAACCTCTCCTCACTACTACATCCCAATATTCACCTTTGTATTAATTATTTAAAAAACATGCTTTATGGGTTAATTCACTCTGCTCAAAATTTGTGTCGGGACCCCACTTCCTAAAGGAAAAAGTTCAAACTCTGTAATCTGACTTTCCTCTGGTATTCCAATTTTATATCTACTTACTTCTCTAACCAAACTCTCTACGAACTATCCTTAAAATATTATCTACAGGATGCCTCTTCTTAGAATACCCTTTCTTCAATTTGATGTCTCTAGGTCTAATTTAAGCCCAACCTTCTTCCACAATGATACCTACTTTTTCTCACATCCTGTGAAATAATATACTACTTACTTTGGATCATTGGTTTATTTTGCTTATGTACCTCTTAACCCTAACTAGATTATAAATTTCTTGAGGACAAGAACTGAGTCTTGCAAATCTTTTAATTTCCCAGGCAGAGTTTATCCATAATTAGTATAAAGCAACAATTTCTCCTTTAGGAATGTTTGAGCTACTTTATTAAGATATGATTATTAAGAGGAACATTCCTTTGGTAAGATAGTTTCAGTTTTCTGAAGAGTGAGATCCTTCTCAGCATCAATAACAACTGGAGGGGATGGGCTCTCCAAAACAGAGCTAGCCAAGAAGGAAAAAACTATGGAATGGAAGAAACAGCCTAGCCACCTTACTTGTTTTCCATGAGGGAATTCTTACTTATGGGGTTCTAAAAAAATATCTGTCACAAAAAGAACCCTAACAAGAAAAGAACTTGTATGGTGGAAAGCTGGCTTCAACAAATAATCTCTAATTTGTAGCCCAGGTTGCCTAGAGTCTGGTGTTAATTTCCTTTTGCTGTTTTTCAAGCCTTTAGTAAAGTTACATAGAATGTTACGGGCTTGTGTTATGTAAGCTATGGGAAATCAGAGGGATAGTCATCTGTCTGGTGTTAAAGGGAGAATCCTTCCCACTGGTGGCCAGTATGATGGTAGCAACAGTAGACACAGAGACAAATCAATTTTAAGAATATGTTGTCCATCTTTCCGTATCACAAGGAGGAGTCAAAATCAAGAGTTTTGGGTTGTGCACTATTTTTAATTTAAAAAATAACAGTAGCATTTCCTTCTTAAATTCCTATTAAAAGGTTGTACCATACTGAAGTTTTATAAATAGATATTATTAATAATTATTGTTCATATACACATTCAACTGTAGCAGATTTAAAGCCTATGCCCTATAATTAGGATGTATCAAGTTCTATAACTATAACTTGTTCATAAGCTCCTATTTCTACTTAGGTGTGAAAAAAAGTTTATATTTTCCCAATCAAGTAATTTGTCATTTTTTATTTAAAATTAAAATCTTTTCAGGTTAAATCAGAGTTTTGGGGGGTAAATACTCAGTTGCCCAGCTTTCCCTCCACATCTCTTCTCTTTCCTTTCTTTCCACATAGCACTGGGGCACAGAGGAAATCTTCCATAACATTTTAGACTCAGGGGGATGAGGTGTACCACTAGTTCATGATCCCTTACCTCACATAATGTAAAAAAAAGAAACCTCAAAATAAAACATAGACCTCAATGTAATGACTAAAACTATAAAATATCTATAAAAACAGGAGAGAATCTTTGTGGTTTGGGGTTAGGCAAAGATTTCTTAAATAGGTCACAAAAAGCACAAACCATTAAAGAAAAATATAGATGTATTTATTAAACTTCATCAAAATTTCAAAACTCCTCAAAAGACACTGTTAAGAAAATAAATAGACAAGTCACAGACTGGGAGATAATATTGCCAAAACATGTATCTTGTGAGGACTTGTATCCAAAATATCCAAAGAACATAGTACAACTAAATAATACAAAAAAATTTTTTTAATGAGCAAAGATTTGAAAAAACCCTTCACCACAGAAGTGCTACAGATGGCAAATAACCACAGGAAAAGATGATAAATATCATTAGTCATTAGGAAAATCAAAATTAAAACCACAATGAGATACCACTACGTATCTATTAGAATAGCTGAAATCAAATACAGGCAATACCAAATTCTGCAAGAATGTGGGAGTGCAAAAGGGTACAGACACTCTGGAAAACCATTTGGGAATTTCTTAAAAAGTTAGACACATTCCTGCTATATGATTCAGTCATTCTGCTCCTAGGTATTTACCAAAGAGAAATAAATTATATATTATGATTATGCAAAGTTCTGTATGCAAATGTTTACAGCAGATTTAGCAGCTTTGTTCATAATCACCCAAAAGTGGATATAACCCAAATATTCATTAACTGGTGAATGATAAACAAATTGTGATACATCCATACAGGGAAATAATACTCTACAATAAAGAAAAAAAGAAACTACTGATACATGCAACAACATGAATGAATATCAAAAGTAGTATGCCAGTGCAAGAAGACAGACACAAAAAGCTATACAATAGTATGATTCCATTTTATGATATCCTGGGAAAGGCAAAACTGTAAGGCATGGAGCAGATGTAAGTAGTTGCTAAGATATTGACTTCCAAGGTGCAGCAGAAGGAAATTTGAGGCTATGGTAGAAATCTTATCTTGATAGGGGAGCTGGTTACATGACTGTGAACATTAGAAACTCAATATTCATGCACAAAGAAAATTAGTGAAAAGTAAAAGAGAATTATGCAGCTAAAATGAGAATTAGTAAAGTAGAAGATAGTGCTGAAGAAATGACAGCTTAATGTATTCAGCATGTGGCATTTTGGAGATGGAAAATCTGAAAAAGAAGTTAAGAAATAATTAGGGTAACAGAAAATAGTCTAACATATAAAAATTCCAAAAGGAAAGAATAGAGAATGTTCAAAGAAAATAACTATCAGATAGCCAGCTAAATTATCATTCAAATGAAATAGAAAAATAAAGACATTTTCAAACAAATAAAAAATTGAAATGATTTACACCTAATACATCACCCTTGAAAATACTAAAAGAACAAAAGTGAACCAGAAGAAAGGAGTGAAATGTGATAATAATAATATTTAATGATAACAGGCAAAGAGATTAGTAAACATGTGGATAAATCTAAATAATAATCTACTTACAAAATAATGACTATTTTTGAGGTGTAAAGCATGATAGAAGTAAAATACCAGACTACAGTCGCATGTAAAATGGAAACAAAGTAAATAATTAGAACAAAAACAATTAAATATTCTTTCATTTTTGGGAAGAGGCTAGAGACATTTTCGATTTTGTTTAGTCAAGTATGCTTCTTAAGATTTCACTGAAAGCACAGAACAGTGTATACATATTAAATAAGTAGAAGAACAGAAGGAAATTAAAGTATAATCAATCCAATGGTTGTTGGGGGAGGGGGTTCTCCCCAAGGCTCCATTCTCCAATGGTTGGGAGCAGCATAGGCTTAGTAAGAAGACTACATTCTGCAGACTCCCTTGTTAGTTAGCCAGGGGCTAAATTCTTGCTAGTAAAAAGTAAGCAGAAATTGTTGGGTGAGAATTCCAAGGAAGCTCTTTAAATCCACTGTCCAATAGAAACATAAAGTGACCTACAAATGAAAGCCACACATGTAATTTAAATTTTTCTAGTAGCTACGTTAAAAAAGTAAGAATTAGGTTAAACTAAATTTAATAATAAACTTTATCTAACCCAATATATCCAAAATATTATCATTTCAACACCAAATCAGTATAGCAAATTATCAAGATAATTTACATAGTTTTTTGGTATGAAGTCTTGAAACACTGGTATACACTTTACACTTTGAGCACACCTCAGTTCAGACTAGCCCCATTTCAAATGCTTAATAGCCACATACAGCTGGTAGCTACCGTATCAGAGAGCACAGTTTTAAACGGACAAGCATTGTCTTGTTCTGCCTTTCTTCCTTCTTCTGAGATGCAATACATTTATGTTGGCTGGAGTTTCAGCAGCACTCCTACAATATGAGTTTTCCTTGAGGTTGGAAGCTGTGAAAGGAAAGATCAAGGAAATCTGGATTCTGGATGCCTGTGTAATCCCCTTAGCAGCTATAGGCTACCAAATTCTGGACTTCTTTTACATGGCTACGATAATGTCAGACAATATAAACTATGAGAAAAGACATTCTATAGTGATAAAGAGGGCCACCAGATAATGGCAGAAGACAGAAAGACAGAAAAGTATATTGGTCAGGGGCAAAATTTTAGGAGCCATATTATCTAGGTACAAATCCTGACATTGCCACGTACTGTGAACTTGGATAAATTATTTAAGCTCTCCAAACTTAAACTCTTTCCTTAACCATAAAATAGGTATAATGACATCTCCCTTTTAGAGTCATTGTCATGACTAATATAAGTTAATATATGCAACAGATTTAGATTATGTGTGTCACATGGTAAGTACTCTGAAAGAATCAGCTATTATTAAGTCATTAGGAAAATATAATAATTTTACACTTGTACATACCTGATAATGTAAGCTCCAAATATATAAAGCAAAATTGACAAAATTATGCAGAGTGGTTGATAAATCCACAATCCTAGTTCAAGAGTTTGACACACTTCCCAATGACTGAAAAATAGAGCAGAAAAACAACAGGACGAAACCAATGTAAATAAGTGAGTATGACTAATGTGCCTTTGATAAGTTTCAAATTTCGTGGCCTTCAAATTTTAACCTGGGCTTCTTGACAATTATTACAAATAAAAAAATATCAATTTGAATAATTTTTATTATTTGGGAAAAAGAATGCTATTTTCTTAGATTTACTATGTTACTTATATTTGAGAACTCATGATGAAACATTTATATGCTTAACTTTTTATAATAGTTTCCTCCCATTCCATTCACACACTGAATATGTATTAAAAATTATATTATAGAGCCAAGCAAAGATTTGAACAGATACTTCACCAGAGAGGAAGAGATTACCAAGGGGAACAAGCAAGAGTTTTTTGACATAAATCATTGATTTTATGATTTATACATCACATAAATAAGTTTTTTGTTGAAAATTTTTTTTTAAATTTTTAATTATTTTGGGTACATGATAGTTGTATATGTTCATAGGGTACGTGTGATATTTTGATGCAGACATACAATATGTATTAATCAAATCAAGGTAACTGGGGCATCCATCACCTCCAGCACTTATCATTTGTACATTCCTTAGCAAAACACCATAAGGGAATGAGTAGGTAATGCTTTCTTTGGAGGCTGATGAATGTCCTCTCTGGTGGGAGATTTCCAGCACCGTTCTTTATCACCCTCCAGGCAGCTATCTCTTGGTTTGTCTCTCATTGAGACACAGGAGGTAGAAATAAACCCAAACTTCTTAAGTGTTAATATACTTTCAAAGATTCCTATTTATCATATCTGCTTTAAAATTGGGGGTTTTTTAGTTTGTTTTTTGGGTTTGTTTTGTTTTGTTTCAGGAAGATAATTTTCATCATTTGTGGAGAATCAAATTGAATGGGATTTGTTATTTTAAAAAAAAAAAAGCACTGGCTAAATATTATTTAGACTAGAGCCTGAGAGATGGAAAAAGAAACATGATTCAACTCAAACTTACTAAACAATCTCAATCTTACAGAAACTCCAGGCAACTAAAATACTCTCTGGAGAGTAACATTTCATGCTTAGGAAGAAGTTATTTACTTCGTGCAGGAAAGTACTTTGCTCCAAAGAGGGGCCTTGGCTCACCATAATATTGGGTTTGGCCTATCATGGGACTAGACTTAAAATATTTTATGTTCTCAATTTATTTTCCCTCACATCTGGATTAGGGATAATTTTTCTAGACCTGAATTATGGAAAATTTCTCTTGTCAAATCTACATGTCATATACTTGACGGTTAACATTTTAGTCTAATTGCAAAATTTACCACTGGGAAGGCTAATTATTTAAGGTGTGGATCCAAAGTAGATTTTCCCCACCTTTAGGTAAACCACAAACACATATCTCTGAGAACCTGAAGTGTTCAACTCTACTGCAAGGCAAGGAGGCATTTCCTGCTGGGCCCTCCCATGGGGACCCTCCTGCCTTTGGCTGGGGGTTGTTTCCACAGGCTGGAATTTTTTTTCCTGGATATGGGGGTCCTCTTAAGCACAGGGGAATTGCGGTGGCCCCTTGAGGTTGCGCTGGGAATTATTTTAGTGCCTCTTTTCAGTTTCACTCATATCCCCACAGCATTGCCATGACAAGTAACCCATTCTCTCACTGAGGGCTTCTTTGGCAATGCCTTAGGGTGAGCTGTTGCTGAACTGCCTCCTGTTTATACCCCCACATTTGCTGGAGCCAAGACAGCAGAAGAGAGGGATTCCCTTTTAGATTTGTGCCAGGCACACTTACAGTTCTGCTTTGTTTTTGTTTTTCTACTGAGTAGAAATCAAGAGTTTTTATTGTCTCAAAGTACTACTACTCAAGCTCAAACTTGCATAGCAAAACAAAACCAAAAATCACACATATTATAAAGATAGAAATATTGTTATTTTTATTTTTGAAACTACACTACCAATGCAGATGGTATGAATGCCTATCAAAAATAGGTTTCAATTGTACCATATGTGCAATTAAACTTTATATATTATTCAATATCTATTCATTAGGCACATACTATGTACTAAATTCTGTGTTAGGTACGAAGAGTGCAAAAATAAGTTACTCGAAGTCCTATTCTGAAAATACTCACACTTTCTCCTGGAAAATGGGTGTAGGAAGAAGATAGACTTGCCATATATAATTATAATGCAATATATATGCTACTGAAGCTCAGAGAAACAGTAAATTCTGACTGCAGTGCCTTACAATGACTTCATAAGGAAAACAGTATTTGATGTGGATCTGGAAGGGTAAGTTGAATTACAAGAAATAGAAAAACACTGTTTCTAGGAAGTGGAGACCATATGTAAAAAAGGCATGAAGACCAAAAACAGCATGGAATGTTTGGAGAATAGATACCTGTTCTCCAAACAACAATAGAGCCAAGCAAAGATTTGAACAGATACTTCACCAGAGAGGAAGAGATTACCAAGGGGAACAAGCAAATTTGGGGAATGATGGATATGTTCTTTATCTTGATTGTGGTGATGGTTTCACAGGTGTACACATCTGTTAAAGTATATCAAACAGTACACTTTAAATATGTGTAGTCTATTTTATGTCAATTTTACCTCTATAAATCTATTGAAAACAAAAATGTAGTGGGAAGATGATGTTGTCTACCCTGTGATTTAACATTTAGCCTGGGAGGAAATCTATACACTGTAAAACCATCATTGAAATGAAAAAAGATCACCAGTCAATTATTTGTATGATTTTTTATATGTTCATTCAAGAATTATGCATTAAGTGCCTATAGATGGCAACAGTGCTGGGTACGTCTAGACCGAGATACGCAGTGGTGGACAAGATGGGGTCCCCTAGCCCTCACAGAGTTTATTTGGTCGGGATAGCAATATAATAGAGAGGCTTAAGGTACAAGCTTCAGAGTTGAAAAATCTCTCCAAGAATTCCTCAAAAGTCTTCTACCTACTTCTGTTTGCTCAGGATTGGGTCACAGAGTTAATTTACAAGTAGCAGAGTCAGAATCAAGCCTGACTCCGCTCTCTATTGCCACTCAGTGTTATAAGACTCCATCATAATTGGAAAGATTGAAACAGAATTGAAATGTATTAACTCTCTTAAAAAGGATTTAATGTCATTTATTTTTCCCCAGCTTTATTGAAGAATAATTGACAAAAAATCATATATATTTAAGGTGCACAATGTGGTGTTTTGATGTACATATCCATTGTGAAATGAGTAACACAGTCAAGCTAATTAACATATCCATCAACTCATAGGATTTAATGTTATTTTAAGCTATATCCATGCAGCACCAAAAATCTTCTTTTGTACCACCAGGGGTATGTGTACCACTGTGGGAAACACTAGGCCAAATGTTCTTTAGGGTTCCTTCTGTCTCCAACATCTTAAAATCCTGTTCTGGTGTTTTTGTTTACATGAAGGTAGAGGATGTTATGGCCCCCTGTAATTGCCCTGCCCTTCTTTATACTACTGGGAAAAGATACTATGCCCATGTCAAGTCCTAGGATATGTTTGGGTCCTCAAGGCCATGCAGATGGTAGACCTCACCTTGTCCCTGGTATGTTCATGGGGGCTAGTGGTAGGTATGAGGTTGGGGGTGGGATAGGGCAAGAGGATGCAAGAAACTCTAGGCTGGTTCAGTCCTTTCTTGGTGAGCCCAATGCCATGGAGAAGAACTGGTTGCTAGACAGAAGTGGCCTTGTGGGCAGTGTCTGAAGCAAAGTGGCTCCTTTTAGGTTCTTGGGCAGGGTGTTGACACCTATTTTTTGATGTTGGGAGGGCCCTACTTTCTAGCATTACTTTCAGTGAAGGAAAGTCTGTAGCAACTGGCCCAAATCCAAAATTGCCAGTTCTGTCACCCAGCAACTTTCACATGGCATGAAGTTATTCCAAATTAGAAGGTTTAGGTCTCATGGGAAAGAGTCAAAGTTATCTTTAAAGGTTGTGTGCACAGCACAGAGGAAGTATGAGCCCTCTGGGTTGTAATTAAGCTAGCTACATACATACATACAACTGTGACAGCCTTTAATTACCATTTTCTTTTATTCCCAAAAGTGCTGCTGCTTGGGACACTTGTTAGCCACAAAGAACTGGGATAACACCAGCTTCAGAAAATGTCACTCATATACCAAAGCCATTATTCTCTTTCTTTCTCCTGACAATTTCAGGATGGGTACTGTGTCTTTCTACCTTTAAGGCAGAGTTTCCAACCTCAAAACTATTGACATTTTAGGCAATTTAGTTCTTTGTTTTGGGGACTGTCCTGTGCACTATAGAATGTTTAGCAGCATCCCTGGCCTCTACCCACCAGATCCCAGTAACACCAACTCCCCAGTTGCAACAACCAAAACTTTTTCCCGATACTGCCAAATGTCGCCTAGGGGACAAAATCAGCCCATTTGAGAACCACTACCTTAAGGTAACTTTATTTTAGAGTCCGTAGTAAGGGCAACTCTAGTCTATTTCATAGATCTTAATCATTTCAAGCTCAAGGAGATGATATTGGGAATTTATCCGGCCTTTCTCCTTACTCAAATTCGTCTGTTCTCCTCCCAGTCGTCTGTGTACCTTATTTAAAAAAACAAAAATTCACGTACATCTTTTTCCCAGGGCCAACAGCCTGCTTCCTTGTATCTACAAAACTAAGAAGGGACGTGCAATATCTGCTCCATAGTGATGACCTTCATACAGAAAAAATGGTTGCTTCTATTAATAAGAATAAAAGGAAAAACAAAATAAATGCTGATAGAGCACCACATTTCATTACAATTTTAGGGGGTATCATATTCCAGTTAGCACTTTTTTCGATTTGGCCCATTATAAATGAATCACATAAAGGCTGCATTTTTATTGTTTATTTTTAAAATATTGTGTCTTTGGAGGTTGAATACACTTTTCAATAATATGCACTGGTGAGGAAAGTTTACTGCCCCCTGCAGTGGTTTTACTCATAAGTTGCCTAAATACTCTCCTATAGCAGTTGAATAAGGTAAGGTGAGGAAACAGAAGATGGCCTTTCTGTGTTTCTTGAAATCATCTTTAGCAGAACAAAGGTAGTAATTAGAATTCATTTTCTCTCCTCATCAAGACCATGCTCAGCCCCTCTGCTGAGCAAGTCTTTGCAAGAGATGGCATTTTTAATCAGTGATTGATAGCACCTACAGCTTTCAGGCAGGAGAATGGTCTTAGTGACCTCTACAAAGTTGAGGTACTGAGTTATGTTTCAAAAGCTTGACAGTGCTAAGATGTCTTTAAGCTTGTGAAGTTTCAAGACCAACATTATCAGTGAATTGTTTGATGGTTTCAAAATGTAGATTAGCTCTGATGATGGATTGGAAGCTACAGGAAGAAATTATGGAGCAACAGTACTTCTGACTTGAGAAAAGTCTTTTAGTTCTGTTTTTAGCAAATTGACCAGGCTTCATTCATTGTCTGCAATCATCTTTAAAGTGGCCCCAGGGGATTTTCCTGAGTTTCCCAAGTTCTGTCTTTGGCTTCTATGTCTTTTCTCTCCATCTCTGCTTTCCTTTACTGTTCCCATATACTCCCATCTCTTAGAATACCTCCCCTTGTATGCATAATTCCAAAATCTCTCTCTTCCTGGGATTCAGACTGTGCCATTAATTTCCTATTGCATGCCCTCTGAGCTGTTAGATGCTATAAACTCAACATGCCTAAAACTGACTCAACACCTTACCTTCCAAATATCTTCCTCTTAGTGAATGTCATCATATATTAGTTGTCAATGCCCCAAACCAAAGTCTCATCTCCTTTTCCTCACACTATCAGGGACCCTGATTTGTCATCCAATCAGAGACAATGTTCTCTGGATTCTACTTTCTAAATACCTTTCAAATTTTCCCATCTCTGATGTCATTGCCACAGCAGGAGCAGCAGTATCTCTCACCTGGATTTTGCAATAATATCTAAGTTGGAACCCCTGTCACAGCTGTCTAACCTCTTTTACAGCCTTTGCATTACTAAAGAAATTACTTTGCCCAGTGAAAAACAGACATGATTGTGTCACAGCCCTGCTTTCATATTTAATGGCTCCTTTGACCACCAATCTAGCCCTTATCACCCATTTGGTTGCTGACACTCTTGCTGACTTGAGGGGGATTCTCTTGCCACCAGTATTATGTCTTCTAGTTCCTGACTCTCACAAAGGATGGTTTTTCTCTCTCTGTTTTTTACAGTGCTGCTAGAGTTACAACTTCACCTTTAAATTTTTTTTCAATTATCATATAACCCCCAACTAAGTTTATTTTATTTTTTAAATGTACTATATACCATTGTGCTTTTCTAAGAGCACTCTTCTAAGCACTTAAGAAATTTCAACTCATTTAAGTTTAATACAACCTAAAACAAAATTTTCTGCAACTAAGTTGAAGGATATAGGAGCAGCAATACATAGAGACACTCTCAAAAACATTTTTACAGCAAGATATTATCCATCAGCTAAGTGAGAGTTCTGAGAAACCCCGAGAGGTTGAGTTGATGTTAGGGCTCAATCTTGAGGTCCTAAATTTCCTCTTCCTTCCCTTTTTCCATCAGGAAGGCTTCTGCATATTAACTGTGTATTGAGAATACTGAATTCAGTGAGTTATAAACATGAAGCAGTCATATATTTTCCAAATGCCACTTTAAAAATAATATAGCATGTGATTTGGAGTAATTTAATCTCTCTCTACCTTGATTTCCCTTCTGAAAGACAGAACAAATAATACTACTTACCTTATAGAGTTGTTTTAAGGATGGAATGAATTAATACATATAAAATGCTAAAACAGTACCTGGCATGTAGTAAGCACTCAATAAAAGTTAGCTATTATTTATTGTGCTCTTGTCTCCCCATCTAGACCACAATTCTTTGAATTCTGAGAGCAGAGGAGAGTATCGGGCACATATTATGTGGCCCCAAAATATTGGCATAATAATGGATAAAGAGGAACAAAACTAAGAATTCTAGGAATTAAACAGAATTTGAAGATGATGTGAATATATAATGCCTTTTCTCCTAAGGATTTCAAAATAGCATTCAGACAATACAGGTGGTCCCTGGGTGATGGACAAGAAATGTTCCTGAGAATGTCTTTAGGTTCGATTTGTATATAACTGGGCCCCTGATGAACAGCACATATATGGTAATAATGATAATAATAATAATACTATAATGGCTCATATGTGGTAACAGTAATACACTGTAATACTCTAATAATAATAATACCCCTGTACTATAATAATAAATTACAGAAACTATTTTGTTCTTTCTTTTAATTCAAACACAGAGATCATAAAAACAAACTCACATACAAAGTTTAGATAGGAGATAGGAAAAATTCAAAAAAGAGTATTAAATGGTAACACTCACCTAATGTTGCATCAATGTCTTGCTTACTGGGAGGGGCATTTTTGAGGCAAGAAGGTAGCTAACGTTAACTGGAAGATGATGATGGAGATGGTGCTGGAGAGGATGGAGTGGGTGCTGGAAAATCAGGATTTGATTCTGTTACTGGAGGAGGGGAGTTACCACTGAAGTTGGTTTCTTGAAAAAATTATCTAGGGTTGTTTGCACAGACTTTTTCTTTTATTCATCATAAATGGCCTTGTAGCAGCTGATGTTCTCACCAACTGTACGGTAAACCTTTGTAGACCTCTCGATGTTAGCATTTGCTCCTCAAGTTTAGCAAATACTGCTTCAGTGAGACGAAAGCCTTCAGCTAATTCTTTTGTCATAAACTTCCTTGGCTCTGGATCTTCTGATTTTTTGTGTTCTTATGTTTCTATCAACTGCTTTTCTATCTAGGAGACTAGCTGCTAGCGGAAAGATGCTGTGCCAACAACCCATTTACGCCATGTGGGTTTATTTACATACACAGAAGAAACTAGTTCCCAAATTATTAATTTAATTATTTAATTATAAGTTATCCTATGGGGAACCTTGGGAGCCCATTCGTAAGTATGGAATGCCATAAGTTGGGTCATCCATAACCCGGGGACTGCCTGTACTTGATTTTCCTTGGAGACAATCACTATAGGCAATATCTCTATGATAGAGTAATATAGCTAGATTCCATCGCAGAGAGATTAAATTACCTTCCTGGGAACTAATGAAAGAATTTGAAACAACTACGTTATTGGTAGACAGAGAGAACAAGGTGGTACAATTAGCCTTGGTATACTTCATTTACCTGGTTTGATCCAAGCCATTTTTTAAAACAAATGGCAAAGGAAGACCCTCAAAGATAATGATTGCACAGAGCTCTGCAGAATGTTATAAGATGCCTTTTTATCAGGTGCTTTATAAAGCAAGTAGATCATGTTACCTACTACCCATAAGCATTTTCCATTTACTCAGATGGTATCAGAGCCAAGTTGTATGGCAAAGCCAAAGCCAAAACCAAACCAAGCAACACAAAAAGTAATGTTTCTTTTACTTCATTATAACAAATAGACCTACTGGGTAGGTGTGGTTTAATTTGTCATCAAGTAAGTGTCTTCCATCACTGTCTCTCTGACTCATGAAACCAAAACCAAAATTTAAAAGGAAGAGTAAAATCATTCATAGTCATCTTTCCAAATAGTCAAATATTTAGCAATGTATAGACTAAACATCTGGGTTATGGTTAAATTTTTCCCCACTTCTTATCCACATTTCTACCCAAAGATTGAACCCTGAAGGAAAAGGCTCAACAATTAGCCTACAAAAGCTGAATCAACAGAGTTAGTCATCACAGAAAGTATAGTTACTTATTGAATTAGAGGCAGTCATAGGGGGATAAATGAGGAAACATTAGCCAGAGTCAATGGTTTTGTGGTTGGATTTTTCTGGATTTATACTAATGAAAAAAAGTGTGCTTCTGTCCAAAAGATCAATTCCAAAACAAATAAAAACATTATCACACTAGCCTTAAGAGATGCCCTCACTTTCAGTAAGGGCCTGGGAGGAGGAAGTTCCTTGGAGAATTATCTAGGAGTAGATGACATTCAATTTTGTTTGCTAAACATTCTTGACCTCATGTCCTCTATAAAAATAGTTTCTTTCAGTGCAGCTGAAAAAGCTGTGATTTTGCTGTCTGGTCCATCTAGGCTGGCCTCCTTCATCATGGTGAAGATGGGTGTAGTTTAATTTTAAAGAATAAAAGAAAAAGGTGACAAGCTTAGCAATCTGCCATTCCAATGACTCAAATACAGCACATCCTGCTTCCCCCCATTTAAAATCCCCAGCCAAGAAAGCACATCATGTGATTCAAGCTCAAAGTTTTTGAGTGTGTCTTAAGCACAGAGTATAAAAAATTTCTCTGTTCCTTGTCTTGTTTTATCCCCTTTTCCTACCCCTGACTTATTAGGTTCCACACTGCCTGGGAGCCCTGTGGTATCAGGCTTAACATTTTGATGTAATCCCACCACTGTTGCTGTAGCTATCTAAGCTGGAGGATTTATTAGTTGTGAACGTTCATTTTTGTTTTTACTGGTCCAGTGCCAGTAAATAAGTCACCCAAACCATGGCTGAGTGTCATTTGATAGGAAAAGGCTGGGATCACAAGGAAGCCTTCTGTCTTTCAACCAAAAAAAAAAAAAAAAAATTGCTGAGGTAAGCAGTGTCAAACCCAGCTGCATCAACACGATGGTGGTAAGATAAATGAGAGCTTTCACTGCTGGGTATGGACGCTAGAGAGCAAAGGGCTATGAAAAACCTCGTCAAACCCAGAAACAGCTGAAGTCATGGATGCTGCAAGGGACTGCTGTTTGAAACTACTAGCTTTGATAAGAAAAATTCTGTGTCCATTTCATTCTTTCTATCTCACAAACGCAGCTCATATGGAAGGTGACTAGAGATGAGCATCTCCTTAAATACACACACGTACACACACATATGCACATGGATGTACATATGTGTACACATGTAATGCACACATGCACGAGTATTGTTTCAGCATCATTTGAAGAAAAATATGATGATACATACTCCCCCCGTCTGAGTTGGTGACCCACTAGGTGGAGGGTGGGGGGCAGGGAGGGCAGAAATGGGAAGGAGGTTTGTTAGGGGCCATTAGGGGACCCAGGGTGGAAAAAGTGGATGTGGAGGCAGAGGAGGAGGCGCCGGCGGAGGTCTGAGCTTGAGACAGGGACTGCTTTCTCCCCAGGCCGTGCCAGTTCCCTGAGACTGTTGCCTGGGCGATGGCTGGGGGATTATCAGGAATGCTTGGAGACGGTATCCTTCTTTTGGACTCATGGATGGAGCAGAAGGGGGTGGATGGCTTTTCTCTTTCTGTTCTTCTTTTCATATTCAACAGATTAGAGCCGCGGGTTGCTGTGGCGACGACACGGAGGAGGGCTCCCGCACACCTGCACCACAAACGGGAGCCCGCCAACGTGGACTTAGGCAGTTCTGGAGGCAGTTTTTTGCTGTGGGAAACACAATAACAACAACAAAAGAGTAAAGAAGAGAAAAAGAAGAAGATAGAGCAGGGGAAGGAAAAAGGGGAGAGAGAAAAGGAAGATAATATACTACCCGTTCAAGCAATGGCAGCGTTGCTCCTAGGACACACAGATGGTCGCCCCAGAACCCTTGAGGACGTTGCCTTGAGGGGCTGTTTAGGAATGACAGGAAGTAGAGAGGCGGATACCCACATCCCTTTGAGCAACCAGTTGCATACACCATGGAGGAACAAAATCATAGAAACAGGGAGAATTTCAAAGCTACAATTCTTACTAAGAAATACTGTAGATGACTAAATGGAAAGTTGCTCTATGATCATCCAGAGCTAAAAGAGATTTGCCATTTTTACATACCAACTTTCTAATGGAAAGGAGTGCAATCTAAAGTGGTGGGGGGGCATAACATTATGTTTTTTCTTTTAAAGCTTACCAAAAGAGAGAGAGAGAAGGAGGACAAGGGGGAGGGGGGAAACTGATGAGCTCCTAAAGTCCAGTGCAGTCCTTTGGAATGCTCTGGCGTGGCTCCAGGCTCTGCTAATGAAGCAGTCAGCTCCACGCAGTGTCCCAGCCTCACCTCTCCCAGACAACCCGGGCTCTGCCTTCAGTCTGCTCCTTTCTTCATCTGCTTCCTCCTCCTCCCGTCTTGTGATTGCCTTCTTCATTATTGTCTCTGTTTCCATTAACAAAACATCACAGTGCATTAGCCTGTCCAAAGCACTTTACAATGACAATATTTACAGAAGGTTAAATAAAATATGTATAGAGAGATTAATAGTGACTATGCAGTAGACCTTTTGAACTTCAAGCACGCTGGGTTTATGTGTTTTTTAAGCTGGATTCTCCAGGCTGCTTCAGTTATTTTAATATCTCTCAAACAATCCACTTAAAGGGAAAGATGATTAGAGAAAAACATTTAAAAAAAAATTTTTTTTTTTATCTTTTCCAAGCAATGTGATTAGCAGTCAGTGGGCCTCATGGCTTCCACTTTCAGTAAGGCTGAAACCAAGAGCATTTCCTTGGGGCAATGGTGTCCCAACAGACTGAGATGAAACAGTCAACTGCCCCACAAGCACACACACAAACAACACTGTTCCTGAAGTCTTTACAGAGCCTCATATTGGCTCTAGTAGAAGGAATTTAGTAATCTAGTCTCTAAGTGTTAGCTTCTTTTCATAAAAGTATACATTTATCTCCTACTTTAATTGAGTTTATAAAATATTTCACAAGAAAGATAGGTATACACTCAATCAAGGGTCAGCAAAAATTTCCCTGTGAAGGGCTAAATATTTTAGGCTTTGTGGTCCATAGAGTCTCCGTAGCAACAATTTATTCCAGCTGTTGTAGCATGAAAGTAGCCATGGACAGCATGCAAATCAATGGGCATGGCTATGTTCCAATAAAACTTTATTTACAAAAATAGGTCCATTTGATCTGTGGGCCATAGTTTGCCAACCCCTACATTAGATCTATCTGAGTGTAACATACTGATTAGGTTAGGGCCCTCCCTAACTCTCTCAGAAAATTTCACTATTCCAATGCTATTCTTTTTAGTTCCCAACCTTACTAAATACAAATAAGCAACAAACTAATTCAACTGAAGAAAGCATCCAACCTGCTTATGTGACCAGAATTTCTTGATTCTGTTTTTAAAAAATCAAGTAAGTACACTGAATGTAAAAAGACAGTACATATTTAAACTGTTGCAATATATGTTTGTCTAGTCTTATAATGCCTGATCCATTGGCAAATAAATGGCAAGCAGCTTATGTTTTGAAAGAGCAGAATTTGCCCTTCTTGATGGTCATGGATTTCAAAGGTCCATTTGGTGCCCAATTTTCTATAAAGACTTGTGCCAAAATGCCTTTATTCACAGGGAGGCAAGCAGTACATTTAGACATATTTTGTCGACTGGGCACCATATGTAGAAGTGACAGCCAGAACTCCTTGCCAGATCTCTTTTGAGGAAAGATGGGCCTCCAAAGGGTCAAACATCTTGTAGTGTGGAGAAATCTACAGGTAAGGAGATGACTATGAAATTCTAAGTTTCATTCTGAAAATGGTTTCTTTCCCAAACCTGGATTTAGATAATTATTCTCTCTGAAATTTATTCTTTATTGTTAGGAGTTCTATGTGTTAGTTTTGCTATAACATCTTTACTACAAGACAGCATAAGGATGTAGGGACATATGTTCACCTCATTCTAGTATGTGAATTCTGCTGTGAATTATACTGTTGAGGCCCTATATGTGGGCTTATTCAAGACTAAAGAGCCCATTCTTTGGGAATTACACCAATATCTGATTATGGAGTTCTGAAAAGTTGCCCTGGTGGAAATCCTGAGGAAGATCATCCTTGTGGATAAGAGGTGGAGATTATCTTAAAAGAATTGGGCATTTCCATTGTCTATTATTGGGTAATAAATGAAGATTGGGAAGGCTGAATCCCAAACAGGGTAGTCATGCTCCAGGGCATTCACACAAGACTAGGGGGCAAGAAGCAATAAGAATGGATTGGAAGAATAGACAGGAATTTCTTGGGGAGAATCCCAGCAATATCTGGAATAAGAAACATGAGGAAAACCTAGGCTTGTTTTGGTCCAGTCAGTTGAGGATTCAGATTATTGTGATTCTCCCCTAACTGGAAAAGCCAGAGACATAGAGATATATTATTAATATTTATTATGGTCCTTCATTAAGATGGACCAACTTATACCTCACACCTAGTAGAATGGCTATTAACAAAAAGACAAAAGATAACAAGTGTTGGTGAGGATGCAAAAGGAACCCTTGTGCACTGTTGCTGGGAATATAAATTAGTACAGCCATTATGGAAAACAGTGTGGAGCTTTCTCAAAAAATTAAAAATAAGACTATCATATGATCCAGCTATCCCACTAGTGGGTGTATGTCCAAAGGAAATAAAATAAGTGTGTCAAAGAGATATCTGCACTCTCATGTTCATTGCAGCATTATTTACAATAGCCAAGATATGGAAACAACCTAAATGTCCATCAACAGATGAATAGATAAAGAAAATGTGATATATATCTATAAATACAATGGAATATATTACTCAGCCTTAAAAAGAGAAGAAAATCTTGCCATTTATGACAGTACAGATGAAACTGAAGGATATTATGCTAATTGAAATAAGCTAGTCATAGACAAATATTACATGATCTTACTTATATGTGGTATCTAAAATAGTCAAACTCATGGAAGCCAAGAGTAGAATGGTGGTTGCCAGGGATTGGGGAGGGGGGAAATCAGGAGAGGTTGGCCAAAGGGTACAAAGTTTCAATAATGCAAAATGAATACTTCCTGGAGATCTAATGTGCAACATGTGACCATAGTTAACAAAACTGTCTTGTTTATTTGAAATGTGCTAAGAGGGTACATTTTTAGTGTTCTCACCACAAAAAAAGAAAAGAAAATAGCAATTATATATACTTATATGCAAACATCATAGTACACCTTAAATATATACAATTTTTGTTTGTCAATTATATATCAATAAATCTAGAGGAAAAAATATGGACCAACTTAAATGTATTTTCGTGTTACAGCAGAAAGACCTAGGAAGATTTAGGATATCACTTTAGACAAATTAGCCATTTAATCAGTGAGATGTGAATATGAGGATTATATAGGAGAAAAGATGGAGTTCCATTTTCTAAAAATAGTAAGTGTACAAAAAGATACAGAATTGAATCTTCCTCCCTCCTCTACTGACAGCATATATGGAAGTGGGGAGTTACAAAAGATCAGTCTTACTCTTCTATTTGATCAATATTAAATATAAGGTTAAACTAAATTAACCAGAATATTATGCATAAAAATAGAAACAAAATTATCTTCTTATCTTTTATTTGTGACCATTACAAAATAAAATATTTTGGTATTAACATTAGCAAATATCCAAACTAGACCTAGGTAACGCCTATAATTTCATGTTAATATAATGAGGATTTTTCGCAAACAAAAGAAAATACGTTCCAAGATGCCATGTCTAGATGAATTTATAATCCAAAAGTCTTTTGACAGAAACTTTTGGTGTTATTGATAAAGTCAGATATCAGTAAAATATTACTTGTGGAACTACTGTGGGCCTTTGAGAGATCTGAAGAGGCATTCCCTTTTAATAGTTAACACTATTAAAAGAAGTGACCATAAGGGTGCCATTTTAGTGCTTTGCACTAAAATTTTAAATAATGTGTGTGGGGAGGGATAACATCTAAATGTTACTAGAATATTTATTGAAATGGATATAACAAAGAGAAAACAGAGTGTTACAATATTTCTTTCTCTGTGTTCTGCCAGGTTAACTTTGGGGCAGACACCTGGTGAATTTTTGTTTGATAGGAGGGATTGCTTTGGGCAAGTTCATGCTGGTTGCAATATCCATATCATTTTCTATCTGGTTTTGCTCCACAGTGGGACTTGACTGCTACTGAGGGTCAGGATTATAACTGCCTCTAATTGCTATTACCATCTGTTGTAAAGAAGAAAGATATTTCTTTCTTCTTTTTGACAAAAGCAGATGATACATCATATACCAAAAGAAAAACCACTTCTCTATTAGTCCTAATAACTGAATAGTCAAACCAGTTGCAAGGGAGCCAATTCAGAAATAAAGACGGTATTAGGTAACTGAAGTTGGATTCTTCCAACTTTAAGGCTAAAATCTAACTCAGAGTAATGTCTATTGCAGTGGAGAGGGGAAAGTGAATGGTTTCATGCTGTTTATCAAGTGCATGCCAGGCACAGTAAATAACATCTCTAATATCCATAGTAACCCTACATGATAGATGTGACAATTCCATTTACAGATATGGACACTCAGGCTTGAAGAGCATACATAGTTTCCCCAAACCTACAGTTGGCAAACAGGGATTCAAGGAAGATTTGTGAATTGGAGGTTTTTGGATGGTCTGTCAACAGGAATAATTATTTCTTATCTTAAGCAAATATTATAGGAATGTATTAACTATATGCAATGGAATTTTAAAAACATCTCTGACAGCAGACTGGAATTCCCATAAGAGACAAAAAAGTCTCAGTTTCCTAAACACAGAATTATAACAATAAAAAATGTAAATATGTTTCTAGTTTGTCAATTTGCTAATAATTATGACTGCATTAATGACTCTAACCCAAGTTCACCATTTGCTGAGACATTGTAACATACATAAACAGCAAAATAGAAAGAGAAAAAAATACCGTTGTTTCCTAAGGTGAATTCAAGATGAAGAAGCACACTTTTGGGAATTGTGTAATATATACAGAATAATCAGATGTGGATATCAAGGGTACCTTAAAGGGGGATGAGAATTAAGTATGGCTCTATTAAAAAGAACAGCAGCTGAATTTAAATGATTGAAATTTCTGTTAAGAGAGACAAAAAAGAAAGAAATTATTCAGTTGGTCATACAGAAGCCATTGGAAACAAAGTTCATTTTCCTTAGTAAGGTGTAAAAACTGCATTGAAAGGATACTATTCAATGGTCACTTAAAATGCAGTAAAAAGAGCAATAAATTTTTCCTGAAATATGCAAGTTCAAAAATATGAAGTTAAAACTTCTAGCAGCTCTGTTTACTTCCTTGAGGGGGAAAAACAGCTCAGGGGAGCTCAAACTGCTTTATCCTTGAGATTCTATGCATGTGCTAAGTGAGGTTTTGCAGGGATCCTGGCAGTTTAGGAAATACAGGCTTCAAGGTTGTAAAACACCAGGTACAGCCATGGTGACCTGTTCATCAGGGGCTATAGTTCTAAGTCTGGAATAATGTTCCTAAATATTTCTCTCTGTGGTGGGAAAGTGAGCGAAATGGGGCAGACTGATGATAATTCTAACTGCTGGAAGTAGTTGCTCCACCTTCTACTTAAGTTCATATAATGTGTCCCTGCATTTTCCTATTTCAGTTCAATTTGAATCCCCAAACATGCATGAAGCATCCTGTCAGATATAATAAAAGGTATTGGAGAAATAGAATATAGTCTCTCCTTTCAGGGATCTCAGCCTGGGAGGAGCCAAGCCACAAGCCTGCCTCTAAAAATTTGCAGGCCCAGGGTAAGACCACATACTACATGTCCAAATATTTCAAATATGTAAACCAAGCTAACAAGGTTTAAATTAAATATGTTCTATCTTACAGCTTTGAACAAAATATCTATATAGTGATCTGGAAGATCAGGTTCACATTTACAAGTCCTAGATTCCTAAGAGTTCTGCAGAGGAACATGGTGACATAAGAGAATGGGACCTTGACCCCTATTCCACTCAGGCTCCATCCTACGTCATGAGGAGCCTCATGCACCAATGGACACTCTAGCCAGTGCTCACAAGCTCTGCCTCCTACCTTCCTTCACACACACACTGCAACCAGCTGCTCCTTAGCCTACCTCAAGCCTAAAGCAGGACCTGGTGGCACATTCTAGCCTCCTGAGGAGGCTCCAAAGAAGAGGCCAGCACAGGCCTGGAAGTGGGCTCAGGGAACTTTAGGCAGGAAATTCTGGGGTCTTGGGTACCTAGAAGGAGAGGCATAGGCTCCAGGTGAGAACATCCCTTGATTCCTCAGACCACCTGCCTTGGTGGAAGGGTATGGCCTGAACAAGGGTAGAGTTCGGCACTCTAAGCATTTTCAAGTGGTATTGACAAGCTAGGTGTTGAAATTGGACTGACATAATATAGGCCCTCATAAATATTATCAAAAGACTCTATTTCAGGTTAGTTTTTGCTGGATTAGTATTCTTCAACTATCATGAAAAAAAATTAAAAAATAAAAACAATATACTAGGCATTTCCTATTGCTTACAATCCTTGACAGAACAAAAACTATGAAAAGCCTCAATTTTAAGCTGACCAACCCCTATACCTGAATTTATAGAGATTTGTAGTCACTGACTGGTCTGTTAACTTATTTTTGATAAACAAATATAATAATCACAATTATGTTATCTTTTCTTTAAACTTGAAATTTCAGGATTCCAATTCATATTTGGAAACATCGTCAACTCTGTGCCTTTCCACCATTTTTTTTTCTTATATTAACTGTTGCAGAAATTTCTTTGTTCCTCTTTTTAGACTCGTTTTACTGTAATTTCCCCTTTCTGTTTATCACGACAGTTAATAATTTATTACTTGAGCCATTGCCTAACCAAACCTTTGATTGTAGTGTTCACGTTGTCTTCCAGGTACATTAGTTCTCAAGTGATACAATTACTCTATTGCCCTTATTTCGAATTAACCTCTTCTTTCTCTACATTTTTCTGAAATCTAGTCTCAGTTCCCAGCACTGACTTTTCTTGTTTCAGTTCCAAATTGCACAGTATATCCTTCTCTGCAACATCACATTATAAATCAACCAAAGATTAGCTTGACTTTATTCCTTTTTTTACAGACATAATTTTTTGTATTAACAGTATTTAAGGTCTTCCACCAATAGATATACTCATCTGAAATTCAGACATGTTGTTCAAAATTCTAAATAGGTCCTTCCAAGTCATTTATTATATTTGAATCCTTACTCTCTGTAACCTTGCTTCCTAAAAATAGATCTTCTGCAAATTTCATTAATTCTCTGTTTGGCTTATTCATGCTCCTTACTAAGTGCATTAAAGTGGGAAGGGCTGGTTCTTCATTTTCTCAAACAATTTTCAATGTGACATTGGATAATTATAACCTAGCCTCTAGATCTGGATCTCTACATTAAATCTGAGTCTACTCAATCACTCCCTGGTGTAGTAAATTATGAACTCAGGGCAAAGAAATTATTGCTGTCCAATCATTAGTACATAGGATTTGGGTCTTTACTTCATTTGGAAGAGTAAATTAGGTGAAATAAGGCACCAAGTTCAGACGGAGGGTTGACCTTAAATAAAGTAGGTGGAAGAGGTAGAATCCTGCAACGTCTGTCCCAAGTGTTGCTGATGAACACTCTCCTTCCTTCATTTACAGGTACTGGAGGACAACTACTGGACTTAGATCTAGGTCCACATTTCACTTCTGACCTTAGAAGCTTCCAAATTCGGACAAATTATCCAACCTCTTTGAGCCTTGATATCATTAGTTTATAAAAATAGAAGAGTAGATTATCTCTGAGGTCCCTTTGAGCTTTCATAATCTGTTCCTCAATTGTTCTATATGCCCTGAGATTTTCCCCATTGGTTCCTAATGGGTTGCTGACAGAGGAGACCACAAAGATTGCAGCGCTATCTCTATACTTCCGCGGTTCAGATGCATGGAACTCATCAGCAGAGGTTTTTGTTTTCAGCTGAGTGACTTCAGTCACTGGAAGCAGAGAATAGGTCTGAGAATCCAGTTGCTTGCAAGTGTCAAATCAGGGATGGTGAGCAAGGGGAGAGGAGAGAAGAGTGAGAACGAGAAGGCACCAAATGCGTTTGGGCGAGAGACTGGCCTGGTGAGTGAAAGTGACAGCCTAGTCATTGACAGCTAGGAGGTTGCTAAACTGATGAGGAAAGAGGTAATGAATAATCACTGTAATGATTTAAAGTCAATTTTATCTGAAATGAGAATGGCTACACCTGCTTTCTTTTGGTTTCCATTTGCATGGAATATTTCTTTCCATCCCTTCACCTTGACTCTGTATGAGTCCTTGTGGGTTAGATGTGTTTCCTGGAGACAGCAGATACTTGGTTTGTATTTTCTTCCTCCAATCAGCCAGCCTAAGTCTCTTGAGTGGGGCATTCAAACCGTTCACATTGATTGATAGAATTGATAGGTGGATTGATATGTGGATTGATATGTGGGATGCTGTTCTGTTCATCCTGTTGGGTAGTACCTTATTGCTTTGCTTTACCTCTTGTGCTGTTGTTTTGTATGAGCTCTGAGCTTTAGGTTTTGGGTGGTTTTACACTGGTGGGTGTTTATGCTATCCACGTATAATGTGATTCTGAATATTTCCTGCAGGGCAGGTCTGGTCTTGACAAATTCCCTCAGTGTTTGCTTGTCTGGAAAAGTCTTTATTTCTCCTTCATATATGAAACTTATGCAGGATACAAAATTCTAGGCTGGCTATTGTTCTGTTTAAGAAGACTAAAGATGGGGCCCTAATCCCTTCTGGCTTGTGAGTTCTCAATTGAGGAGTCTGAAGTTAGCATGGTGGGCTTTCCTTTGTAAGTTACTTGATGTTTTGCCTCACAACTTGTAGGAGTTCCTCCTTTGTGTTGATGTCGGCCAATCTGGTGACTATATGTCTTGGTGGTTGCCTCTTTGCAATGAATCTCCCAGGTGTTCATTGAGCTTCTTGTACCTGGATGTCTAAATCTCTAGCAAGACCAAAGAGGTTTTCCTCAATTATTCCCTCAAACAGGCTTTCCATCCCTTGTGCATTTTCTCTTTCACCCTCAGGGATGCCTATGATTCTTATATTTGGCCATTTTACATAATCCCATATTTCTTGTAGGCTTTGTTCATTCTTCTAAACTCTCTGTTCTATATTTTTGACTGGCTGATTTAATTTGAAAGAGTTGTCTTCAATCTCTTGAGATTCTGCCTGGTCTAGTCTATTCTTAAAACTTTCCACTGTGTTCTGTAATTCCTTAAATGAATTTTTTATTTCCAGAAGTTTTGTTTTTTTTTTTAATATGTGATTTCTTTAGTGAATTTTTCATTCATTTCCTGAATTGTTTTTCTTGTTTCTTTAAGTTGGTTTTCATTGTCTCTTGGATTTCATTCAGCTTCCTTACAATCCATATTTGGAATTATTTCTCTGTCATTTCAATATTTTCATTTTGGTTGGTATCCATTGCTAAAGAGATGATGTTTCCTTTTGGGGGTATCCTTTTGCTCTGATTTTTCATACTTCTGGAGTTCTTTCACTGATTCCTTCTCATCTGGGGCAGCAGTCACTTCTTATTTTGGGATTATCTTTTGGTTAGATGGGGCTTCCCACACACACACACTTGTAAAGGAGTGCTGCAGCATATGTTGGGTAAGAACCTTTGGCTTCACATGTGGGTGTTTTGATGGCAATCTAGGTTCTGGATGGATGCCTGGGTTATAGATATCCTTAGTGTGGTGATTTACTCAGTTGCTAGTTGTTTACAGGCTACATCAGTGATGAGCTATGTGTGTGGGTAGATTCTCTGTATCTCTTTGATGAGGGGTGATGGAGGTCTTTGAAATCCTTTCTCTTTCTCAGCCCTGTGGTCTTCAGTGTGAATTGTATTGGCACACCCAGTTTAATCCCTGAGACAGTAGGTGGTGCCTGTGGGTAAGAATCAACCACACACTGTATGATTGAGTCAGTAAATGCTGTAAGGGGCTGTGCAAATTGATCTCCGTGTCAGTAGGTGGCACTTGCTGGAAGGAACAAGCTTCAGTGTTGTTTTGGGACTTGTGACCAGCTCTAGCCCTTCAGGAGAAGCACTTGAATGCTGTAGGTGGTGGGTGGTGTCCTGGAACTTCCAGGTGAGTCCTTATTCTCCACCACAGCAGAAAGTCTACTTGTGGGGGAGGGGCCATATGAGATTCAAAATCTGGCTGTCAGGAATGGGTTTTGCTCTTCTCCCCTCTCCCCAGCCCCATGGTCTCCGTCTGGCATCTACCAGCAGGCAGGAACTCAAACTAGCTGAGCTCCCCAACAGTGGCACTGCAGGCTGGGAGCCTCCCTGTCCAGGATCTCACCCTGGGCTGAGAGCATGGCTTTCCTGTGGGGGAAGGGGTGCTCCGTGAGTGAGCTGCAACTGGAACCCACTGTGCTCTCTTTTCAGTTCTGCCCACATGGGCTCCCTGGCCTTCTGAGATTAGTTCACCAATCTCCCCTCTGTGCCCCTGAGCAACATGATCAAGTCCTGGGGGTGTGGGATCTGGCCTGCAGGCCTGCCCCTGGGTACCCAAAGATCCCTGACAGCACCAGGGAGAAGCATGCTGGTCCTGACTTGCCTATGGAGTGCACAAGCATGTTTGTTGTCCCTCCATGTTGGAGTGTGCCCTGCTCTTATGGAGCAGTTGGTCAAGCAGCACCAGGGATGGGCAGTGAGCACGGAGCTCACAATCCGAGCACCTCTTAGTCTTCTGCAGGTCTTTAAGAGGAAAGGTTTGAGCCCCTCCTTCTGTGGCAGCCTCAGTGTTGTGGATGCAACAGTGGGGGAAAGTGGCAGCTCCTGAGAGCACTGCATCAATCACCTCTCTTGGCAGCCATGGGCAAGGGAGGGTAGAGAGGAAAAGAGTTTGAATGGAGGAAAGCTAGCACTCTGATCACATCTGTCCCTCTCCCTGGAAGGCAACCTGCCCTGAATGTCCAGGCTCTGGGGTTACACAGATCCTCCGGGACCCACTGTACCTTATGGCTCCCACAGTCTAGGCCAGAGTTGGGAAATGTTTGTGTGGAAACAAGACAGTGGAAAACTGAAGTGTTGAAGGCCCCTGGGGTGGACAAAGGCATATGGTGGGTGAAGAAGCAATATGGTGTCTGTCGTCTTGGCTCGGGTCTGTGGTGATTGGAAGCACCCCAAGGGGATAGTAGGCTGGTGCTTTGTCCTCAAGAAGGTCCCAGTTCACTGGCAGTAGCAGCTTTTGGGCCCATGAGGATAGAAAGGCTCTCCAGCATCTCGGGAGCCTACTGATTGCCAGAGATGTGAGGGAGGGAGAAACAAACTGCACCACCTACCCTATTCACTGGACTCCAAGCCTCTCAGGGGTTGTCCTCTGCTGATATCTTGCTCCTTCTTGTTCTGTTTCACAACTTATTCCTGTGGAATCCCTTGGAGGTTCTGGGACTTTTCCCTTGGAATTACACCTGACCTATGATTGTTTGTTTGATTGTTTTTTTCTTTTTCATCTAAAACTTTTCCTTCTTTCAGAGACGATCTGGCAGCTGGTGTCTCTGGTCAGCCACCTTCAGAATTCCAAGAAGTGCTTTCACTAGCAAGATTTAAGATTGGGAGGTTGGTGGGCTGCTCAAACATAAATTCTAAGGAAACAATATTTTTGTTGAAGTTTTTTTAGTTTTGCATATGAAACTCAGCTTTGCAAAACGAGAATTTTCAATTTGAGGGTGTTAAAGATACAGTAAAGGACTATACTATTTTACAATGACTAAGAATGGGAATTCTTTTGGGGCTACTCTACAAATCATATTGCATTAATAATCTAGGTGACATGCTGGCAACAAATCTGATCTGCAGGCTTATTTTGTTTGGCTAGCAATGTTGTTGTTGTTATTGTTAATCTGAACTAGAGTGCCTTTAATGGAGACCTGTGCTTTCCTATTCACTACTGTTCCTATTACTCCCTATTATCTGACACCTGGCCCTGCCTCACTCACATAGCCCACCTATTCTCTTATAGATAATATACTAGAATTTGTGGTTCTGGACTTACAACATTGTTGCAGCAAAAGCAAATCAATTCCAAATTCAAAACAATGACCTTACAAAGAAACTTTCACTGAACATAATTTGGTTATACAGGGATTTTTAAGACACACCAATAAAATTCACAGGTATTTAGGTCGAGGAGAGGGTTTTGTGATTTGGAATACTGGCTAGCCAGGGCTCCTGCTTCCCAAGATAACTGGAACACCAAAATAAGTATAATAAGTAGAATACCTGAGCAGGTATTCTAAGGAAAACCATCGGGTTGTAAAGTAGAATTTATGAATTTTAAAAATGTTCATTTTTTAATATAAAACTTTGATCAATCATCATCATTCTGCATTGTGTGCCACATCAGTTACCAGAACACTGACATTCATTAGGCTCAGTGCTTTTCAAACTGATCATCCCTTGTCACATTCTTATTCTTCAACCTTTTTTTTTTCTGGTTATTAAGCCTCCACACCAACAACATTCCTTCTAAGGTTACATCAATTCCTCTGATAGTCTGACTGATACATAATAGATTAAAATTATACATTGTTCATGTTGATTCCATCGAAAGATAACTTTGGTCCCTTAGTTCCATTTGAGAGAACATGCCCCCTCGTATAGATACTTGGGAAGGAAAATGGCCCTATTAGTGGCATATTTAAAAACCATCACTGAAACTGTGATATTTGCATATGGAAGATTAGTTTTAGCTTATGGGCTTCATTTCAGTGTATATTGTATGTGACATTACTTTGTTCACAATACTTGTTTTAGCAGGTCACTGCGGAATAGTGGGAAAAGCAAGAACTTTGCAGTCAGACAGGCACTCATGGTAGTCATTTCCTGCATTGTAAACTTGGGCAAGTTATATACTATCATTGGTTCTTAATTTTCTCAGCTATAAAAGCATTTGACAAAATCCAGCAGCCTTTCATGATAAAAACCCTCAACATACTAGGCAGAGAAGGAACATATCTCAAAATTATAAAAGCCATATATGACAAACCCACAGCCAACATCATATTGAATGGGGAAAAGTTGAAAACATTCCCACTAAGAACTGGAACAAGACAAGGGTGCCCACTGTCACCACTTCTGTTCAACATGGTGCTAGAAGTGCTATCCAGAGTAAACAGGCAAGAGAAAGAAATAAAGGGTATCCAAATCAGGAACGAGGAAGTCAAAGTATCACTTTTTGCTGACAATATGATTTTATATCTAGAAAACCCTAAAGACTCCACTAATTGACTCCTGGAATTGATAAATAAATTCAGCAATGTTTCAGGTAACAAAATAAATGTACAAAAATCAGTAGCATTCCTATATACCAATGAAAGTCAAGGTGAGAGTCAAATGAAAGTCTCAATACCATTCACAATAGCCACAATGAAAATAAAATGCCTAGGAATATACTTAACCAAGGAGGTGAAAGATCCCTACAAAGAGAACTATGAAATAGTGAGGAATGAAATCGCAGATGACACAAATGGAACAACATATCATGCACATGGATCAGTAGTATCAACATTGTTAAAATGTCCATACTACCCAAAGTAATTTACAGATTCAATGTGATCCCCATCAAAATACCAACATGATATTTCACAGGTCTAGAAAAAATAATTCTATGCTTTGTTTTGAACCAGAAAATTGCCCAGATAGCCAAAGCAACCTTAAACAAATAGAACAAATCTGGAGGCATCACTTTACCAGACTTCAAACTGTACTACAAGGCCATAGTAACCAAAATAGCATGGTATTGGCACAAAAATAGAAACATAGACCAATGGAACAGAACAGAGAACCCAGATATAAAACAATTCATATACAGCCAATTGATCTTTGACAAAGCAGGCAACAATACACACTGGGGAAAAGAAGCCCTATTCAATAAATGGTGCTGGGAAAATTGGATAGCCACATGCAAAAGGGTGAAACAGAATCCATATCTCTCACCACTCACAAAAATTAATTCAAGATGGATAAAAGACTTACATGTAAGGCATAAAACCATAAGAACTCTAAAAGAAAATGTTGGAAAAACTCTTCTAGATATCAGCCTAGGTAAAGAGCTTATGAAGAAGACCCCAATGGCAATCACAGCAAAAATAAAAATAAATAAATGGGACCTGATCAAATTAAAAAGCTTCTGCACAGCTATGGAACTAATCAACAGAGTGAATAGACAACCTACAGAATGGGAGAAAATATTTGCAAGCTATACATCTGATAAAGGGCTAATAACCAGAATCTACAAAGAACTCAAGCAAATCAGCAAGAAAAAAACAAACTACCCTATTAAAAAGTGGGCAAAAGACCTGAGCAGAAGCTTTTCAAAGGAAGATAGACAAATGGCCAATAAACATATGGAAAAATGCTCAATGTCACTAATCATCAGGGAAATGCAAATCAAAGACCACAATGAGATATCACCTTACCCCAGTTAGAATGGCCACTATTACCAAATCCAAAAACAATAGATGCTTGTATGGATGCAGAGAGAAAGGAACACTTATACCCTGTTGGTGGAACTGCAAATTAGTACAACCTTTATGGAAAACAGTATTGAGATTCCTCCAAGCACTAAAAGTAGATCTACCATTTTATCCAGCAATCCCACTACTGTGTATTTACCCAAAGGAAAAGAAGTCATTTTTTCAAAACGATGCCTGCACTCGAATGTTTATAGCAGCATAATTGACAATTGCAAAGATGTGGAATCAACCCAAGTGCCCAATTCATGAGTGGATTAACAAAATGTGGTATATGTATACTGTGAAATACTATGCAGCCATGAAGAAGGATGATTAAAGCCATTTGCAACAATTTATTGGAACTGGAGACCATTATCCTAAGAGAAGTATCTAAAGAATGGAAAAACAAATACCACATGTACTTTGCTATCAAATTGGAACTAACCGATGAACACACATATGCACAGAGGGGAGTAAAACTCAGTGGAAATCAAGGATTGTGGAGGTGGGAGGGTATGAGTGAAAACCTACCTAACAGGTACCAATGAAAACTATCTGGATGATGGGCACACTTATAACCCTGATTCAAGCAGTACAAAAGCAATCCATGTAACCAAAAACATTTGTACCCCTGTAATATTTTAAAAGAATAATAAATAAAAAAGTCACTGTGATGATATGAGACATTTCTGATATATTTCAATGTGGTAGAAAATTGAATTGAAAAGTACTAGATATATGGTAAATTTTTCTTTGTGAATCTGCTTTGCTCAGCCTAATAAAAACTGCCTACATCTAACCTAATACTGCCTAAGATGTCCAAAATGCTTTTTTCCCATGTTCTCCATGCACCAAAAATCATATTCATTAATACTCATCTCCAATGCTCTCTTCTTCAGGTCTTCTCTAAAATGTCACCAGTTAACCTCCTCTTCCTCCACACACTGACAGCATGTTTTATTTCATCATGGGCCATATTAGCAGGAGCTATGTGGATATCTGTCTCTCTCTCTCTCTCCTTCTCCACTCCTTGCCTTCATCCTACAATTGAACACCCTGGGAAGGGTAGCAATCCCCCTCTCCTGTTTCTGATTCTTTTCCAGTTGATGCTTTGCTCCACTCCAGGCCTTTCCTTGTGATTCACAAGAGCCTAGTTGAGAAACTAAAAATGAGCAATGAATTGTGTCTTTTTCCCTGCACTCCTGCCCCATCAAGCAATGTAAAGAGTTCTTAGTAATAAGAGGATGGTCAGGAAGTGAGGGGAAGGAAGAAAAGTACAAAGATTAAAATTTCTCCATCTTATCTCGCTGCATTTCAGTGACAAACTTGGACCCCTTTACTCATTCATTCATTCACTCATTCATTAATTCATTTTGTGGTTTCGGTAGGTAGCATCTTAATTAGGGATTGGCATCAAAATCTCCTAAGGGCTTTTTGTAGGGTTTTAAAAATAATCTGCATACCTGGGCCCCTATGCTGGTGTTTCTGATTCAATAGATCTGGGGCTAGTGCCTGCATCTGTGTGCAAAAAACTCCCCCATGGATCTGGCACACAACTTTAGTTTCACTTTTATAAGAGGTTTCCTCTTTTATAAGAAGTTTTCACTCCCGTAACTTAAAACACAGGGTTCTGGAGCTATGAAGACTTGTTTTGAAGTGTGACCTTGTGTAGGTTATTTTTCTCTAAAGATCATATGTGTGTGTGTGTATGAATATGCATGCACATATATAGCATTTAAAATTTTTAAAAACTGTGGTAGAATTTTCATCTGAGATCAGAAAGAACAGTATGCCAGTTTGTTTCAGAGAATATATATTCCAGTATATATTTAAAGAAAACATCTGAAAACAAGTGCTAGATTTTATTTTTAACAAAAATTTTGATTTAGTCTGATATTTAACACTACTAATCAGGTTTGAATTTAGCAAATTAATGTGGTTTGTTCAAATTCAACTCCCTGATAATTACTGTTTTACACCATATCTATCTAGAATTAATCCACCATCAGTAACATATTTGGCAATAAGCTGGGTTTTTCTCCACACTGGGGCATTGTTTATAGAAGTTTTCATTCTATAACGTTTCTGTCTTTGAAGGAATGTATACAGGTAGATGTTTGTTTATAAGGATGGATAGTTCTCTTTCTGAATTCATTTCCATTTATTTTCTCAAAGATTTCAAACTTCCCAACAAATCTTTTCAGTGTGTGTGAGAGAGAGAGAGAAAGAGAAAGATCTCTTTGGGTAATTGTGCTAATAATTAATTATCTGGTTCCCTGACTCGTACATGTTATTTGTTAAAATTATTTTTCTACCCCTTTATAAGCTTTCCTCTTCTAATATGGAATGCTTCTGCCTGATGTTTTTCCTGTTTAAATTTTTCCCGTTCTTCAGGTCCCAATTTTTATAAAAGTTTCCCTGATCCCTCCTGCTCTAGTAATTTCTTCCTTTCATTTTGTCTATAAGTTATTGTCCATCTTGTGCATTTAACACTTATCACATACTGTATGTTATTTTGATAAGTTGTTTCATTGTTTTATGAGTGCATCTTGTGTCCCTAATTTTTTTGAGCATCACGCTAATGGAATCTCTACTGAATATTTCTGTGCTTTCTTGTAGTGCCAAGTATTCCCTTGCAGATAGCATATGCTATTGTCCTCTGAGGAGCGCTGACTGATGGAGGAATATTGCTTTTACATGAAACAAATAATTATACATGAAAATATTAAAGAAATGTAGTAGAGCATGATTTACATACACATAGGCAAAGGATTTCTTTCTGCTAATGCTGACTTTTTTGGCCTAACCGTCAGCTACTAGTGGGAAGTACCGCAGAAGCTTGATGACTAGGAAAAATCAACATACCTGCCCTTGAGGTTGGATTAACTTTGCTCATCTCAGTTATTCAAAAATAAGAGAAGAAAGTAGCAATTCTTTTCTTTCCTGTAAAAAGACGACCTTCATGTCTAGTTTCCAGTATATTATTTCAATGGGAGTTCATTAATATTTACTGGCCTCCCCAGATGCCAGACACCTAGGTCTTTGTTTTGTCCCCGTTTCGATCGCTACTTGCTCTGTCCAAAGTTGAGGTGTCTCCATGCATTCCTAGAAGCCTATTTCTTACCTACTTCCTTTTCCAAGGCCGCTGGCAGCTTTGCACTGTGGCTAGAGAGTCTCATGCAGTTCCTGATATTGTTCCATGTTCCTTTTCAGAAGGCAGTGGCAAGAAAGGGATCTGTCTGTTGTTAAAGGATCACGGTTGGGGGTGGTGGGCAATGACTCACTAATAAGTGAGCGTCTTTCTCACTGAAATGCTCTTAAAAGGCTTACCTACTTAGAAAGACAAAGACATTGTTATCCTCATCACTGTATTCTTAGCACCTGTCATTTGCCTACCACATAGTTGACAATTGATAAGTACTTGTTGAATAAAAGCAGGAGCTACAATGCTCTCTCTTTCAAGAAGCTTTCCATGGCTTACTCAATAGGACTGTTCACTTTCTCTTCTGCCTCACTGTGCCAGGCACCCTCCTCTCACTCAGCTTATCTTAGTGAATGGCACTGATCCATCTAGTGTAGATTTATCTCTCTGTGCGATTCCTCGATAGCAAGGCCTGCCTTACATATTTTAGCATCTCCAATACCACGTGTGCAAAATGCTTAAAGAAACAGATCTGTGGAACTGCTGTACATGTTCTCTAAAGATATCACTAGGAACATTATTTATTACATTTCACTGTACCCTTTTTAGGAGATTTCTCCAAGAATTTCTCTCATGTAATTATATCCCGAATGCGTGTGTTTCTCTTAGGCTGTATTTTTGCTTTAATCGTGAACACTAAATTTTGTGTCTGATGAAATTTCTGGCTATATTTGGACCATTTCATAGTAAGGATTCAATGTCTTGACTCTGTATTAACCTCACTCTTGATTCCATTTTAGGTAACTACCATGAGTTTTCCTTTGTATTTCCCACCTACTTCTGACATATGCTATTTTGTTGTATTTATGTGTCATATAACCTTCCTTTAATCCTTCTTTTGGAATAAAGTGGAGTATAAATAAACACCTATAAATATATGTAAATTAAATTTATTAACTAATTCAACATTGAGCTAGAAACTATTGATAAATCAGAACTGAATACAATATGTTGCCCTAAATTCCTTTAGCTTGAAGAAGTTAAAAATCAATCGAATTTAAGATAGATAGAGTATGAGAAATGAGGGAGAGGGAGGTGTCAAAGCTCATGCAATTGTTTGGATGGTGCCATTCTCTGAATTAGGGGAGAGAGGAGGAAGGCCAGATTTGGGAAGGCACTGCCAACACAAGTCTAATGTAAATAATAATTATCATAACTGACAATCGTATAGCCCTGTGTGATTTACAAAGCATTCTAATACAAACAATAGTTATAATAATGAACATTTGTATAGTGATCTAAAGTTTGTAAAGATTATTTAATTTATTTCTTACAACAAGCCTTGAATTGGCAAGAGCCAATATAATTTCATTCCCATTTTGCAGATGAGTATGCCAAGTTCAGAGGGACTAAAGGACTTAGAAGAGTTGATTAAAGGAGGGCTTAGGTGTGGGGGTTCTGATTTGCTGTGCTGTGGCCATCCTCTATTACACTGTTTCTTCTAGTATTGGAAACACATCAGAGCCACAGTATGGGGGTAATAGAGCTCTCCAGCTTTGTAAATGAAAAAACAATTGTAAAAATAAGCATTATTACTAAAAGTCTTCCTCACTACTTAAAATTTTACTAGCTTACAATTATTTCCTGTGAACTGCTTGCAACAGTTACCCCCAGCTCCAGCTTTCTGGGTATGTTCAGTGTGACTTGTTTCTCAGTCTTCTGAGTAAGGGCTCCATCCAGTAGAAGGGGATACCCCTGGATGTTTAATTGGATCCTTAATTTTAAAAGCGTCTTAAACAGAAGTATTAAAATGACATATCTGGCACAATTTGCCCATGTTTGAATAAAGTATAAGTAGCATGTGATAGGTATTAAATAAATATTGACTGACTAATAGGCAGATCTCAGATAGAATAGTAATTGATGAACAAGCCTTGGAAATATTGTCAGACTTCTGGCTAGACACCATGAGCAAATTATAACTTATAGCATGCACGTGTTTGAATACACAGGGGTGACTTTCCAGTTTGATCTTGTATACCTTACAGTGAACAACTAGAAAGGAAGAAATTGAGCTGAGGGCAAAGAGAAGGTTGAGTCAAAAACTATGACATAATTACATTTGCAGTGCATGGTCTGTTCCTCGAAATGACATTTCCTGATTTCTCTCTTATTCAGATGGCTGGACCAAATGCTGAGCACAAACCCTGAGAAACCTAACTGGACATTTGTCAAAAATCCCTAGTATACATACATTCTGATATAAGATCATGGTTATTGCAAGATGACCACTACAATTAAACATTCCTGTAGTATTCTCTATGTGGGAACCTGCTCTTTCTACTATGATAAGTTTTAAGCTCCAGATTTGAGAAATAGATGATTAAGAAGTATTTGCAAGTACTAATTCCTGTCTCTGTATCAAAAAAAAAAAGACTACAAAAATATCAGATAAGATATGATGCTAACTTACTTTTCAGACAGCTTTTCTAGAATTTGTAACCTCCACCAATCTAAAAAAAAAAAAAAGTAGCATACATTTCTGGATCCTTGGGCCAGGCTCCTTTAGTCAGTTCTCTATTTTTCTTACCACCCAGATAGGAAAACATTTGGCATACGTGGGATCATAGTATTTCAGTTCTGGAAGAGAAGCGCTCCCACCCTGGTTTTATCTGTAGGCTGGATAAAGGTTTGGGATTTAGCAATAGGCTTTGCTAGCTCAGCTTGTGAAAATCACATCCTTTATCAACTCCCCAGATGGTTTAGATCATTAAAAACACAACAAAACAAAACAAAAGCCCTTCAGAGTGTACACTGTGAAGATATTCTCTAATTTCCAAGAAAAATAAATATATGTCGAATTTCTCACAGATTTCTCACACTTTCTTAGTATACAGCCTGAATTGTTGCAGTGAATGGAGAACTTAAAACCATCGTTTTGAAACTGCAAAGCCTTGTGCTGAATACTTAACTTCCAACAGCCCCTTTGCCTTACCAGCTTGTCCATCAGTCCCCAACTCCACATCAGTATTTATCTATTGGAGCTTAGCTTAAACTGAAAAGTGAATATCTTTATTCAATGAATTTGGGGCAACTGGCTCTCAATAAGCAACAAAAACAAAAAGGCTATTTCAAGTCAAAGAGACCTCAAGAAACTATCCCACCATCTGCTGGGGAGAGAGAAATGAGCCTGTGGGCCAATAGCTCTTTATTGAATAGAAGAAATAGTATTGTCGTCTAAATTTTCTGCAACACTCTTTGGATCAAAATATTATAATCACAGCAAATAGATGCAGCAAATAGATGCGGCCACACTTAATGGAAACTCAAAGGGCCAGACTACTGCTTGGTTTGGATCATTTACTGTCATTTGGAAGTAAGACTGGGGGGCTGAGGGGGTTGGGGTTGGAGGGAGAAAGGGAGACCTTACGTTAAGCTGGCATGCACCAGTGGATAAATGGCTGGCATTTGCAGAGCTGCATTGCAGGGGAGCTTTTAGCAGTTTGCCACTGCCAGCTGATGTCTCTGTGAACATCAGTGCCAAGAAGCCAAAAATGAAAGCAGGTGCAGGGGCAGAGGAACTGAATGTTGGGGGCGGGAGGGGGGATTCGGCAACAGAACTTCTGTTGTTAAAAATTGGTTGCCTTCATTAAAACCTAAACAATGCCTCACTTTAACTCTGCATAACATTTTTAGCTTGCTAGAGTCCTGCACACACACACACTTAAGACAAGCCTCTTACATTTATGCACTAGACTAAGAGACTCTTTTTTGTTTGTCTCTCTCCAAAGCTGTGGATTGTCTGCTAGACGGCTGAACTCCGATTAGAGCAGCTTTCCTCCCGAAGCCAGGAGCATCTGCTTCTGAAAGTACCCCTTACCACCGCTCCCTCCCAGAGTGCCCCCTCTTCAGAAAGTCCCACTTCTACACAGCCAGGGCCTGGGAACAGGGAATATTCCTGAACTCCTCGGCATGTCTTTGCTGAGCACTGTCGCCAGTTCAGCTCTCTGAAATGCTGCTTTCCGATGAGAAAACAGACGGGACTCAGTGTCGCCTGCAATTTACATTTCCCTCAAAAGCTCTATGTTCCTGCAACAGTGTTCTCCAAGCCCGCCACACATGACAGCAGGAAAAAAACAATAGGGGTAAGAAAAAAAGAATAAAGGTAAAGGCTCAGGACCAACAGAGGGAAGAAACTAAGGTTTGCCACAGGGTGCGCTAAAAATCTAGAATAAAACAGGGAGACATCTGCCCCTTCTGCTGCCCTGCATGGCTGAGCCATTTGCAGCATGGACTTCATCAGTGACCGCCCTCCCACAATGCAGAATGTGAAAGTCATCTTTCACAGAGATAGAACAAAAATCCTGGTCACACACAGCCTTCTCACACTCTGATGGAGGGAGAGCAAACCCTGACAAGAGGAAACTGCAGGCAATCTGCGCTTGGTTGAAAATACACTTTGCTTTGTTTTTTCTAATGGACATTACTGCAATGGGGCAAATAGAAAGTATGTTTGGTTTTTTTTAACAGGCTTTTAGAAAATACAGAATGACAAAGTTCATCTATAAGCCAGATGCTCTGCATGAACTAGAAAGGACTCAATCTATTAAAACTATGATTCCACAGCTTTGGGGTCTACAATTTTAATTATAATTTAACATGGATATGTATAGTGACTCTTGTGAAATGATAGTGAGTATTAATTAGGTTTGTTCCATAACCTTATATTTGGGACTAGTTTATACTCAATCTCCAGATCTTCTACCACAAAGTACTACTGTCTTGTCCTCAATAGGTTTGGTTATTACAAACTTTTAAAACCCAGAAGAAAGTTTAAAAATTCAAACCTAAACATAAACACAGTCAGATGCCAAAAGAGTAAGTGGATGAAAAGGAACTTAGTTCATAAAGCAAGTAGAGTCTAGGTTTTAGTCTGAATAAAATATTGAGTTTGGACAACAGGATCCTGCAAAGCTGAGAAGTCGGAGGAAAGTGGAATGCTCTAATAGGAAAAAAACAAGAAACAAAAAATTGGCTAAGGCTAGGCAGCGGTATTCCAAGAAAAGAAGCAGAGATGGCTAATCAATATAAACCAAGGTTCAATCTCAGGACCAAATGAAAGAAAAATGTAAAGGAAAACAATGTTCACCTATAAAATGCATATTTTAAAAAATATTCTCAATATTGTTGAGGATTTGGGGAAAATAACTAAGTCTTGAAGGAAAATTGAAAAAAGGTATGAAAAACCTTAAACAATATCACTTATAGAAATTTATCTTTGTCAAATACTAGGATATGTAATATATTTATGTGCAAAGAGTTCATTGTGATAATATTTAAACATTTAGAAAATAGAAATATCCTAATTATCAAAATATAAGAGATTAGCTAAAGAAAATTGTGGTATATACATAAATCATGTTTTAGAAAAATATTCTCTGACATGGGAAACTGCTTGTAATATGTTTGCTTAGTGGAAAAAAACAGGTTGTAAAATAGTACAATATATATAGGGTGATCTTAATTTTGTGTGAAGCATCTACTCTAAAATGTCAATGGTAGTTATTTCAAGTCCCAGTATTATAGGTGACTCTTTTTCTTAATTTTATTTTTTCTTTATCAAAATAAAAATTGATGCATTTTGAACTTTTTATTGAAGTGTATTCTACATATAGAAAAGTACATAAGTAAAAATACATCTCAGTAAATTTTAAGAAACATTCATGTAACCAGCACTGACATCCAGAAACAGGACACCAGCAGCCTCCAGAACATCCTTCCTGCCTCGTCCAGTTCTCTCTCTCTCCTAAAGGATAAACTCCATTCCGACTTGTAACACCATAGATTAGTTTTGCCTTCTGTGTACTTTAAATAAAGGAATTGTACAGCATATAATCCTTTGTGTCCAGCTTCTTTCATTGAACATTGAAGATACATTGATTAAGCTAGGGACTAATAAGAAGTTAAGACATTTATGCAAAGCAGTTTGTTGTAACAGGGCTTCTTTTGATGACTCCAGGCACCATTCCTATCCACCTCCCTGGTGTGTGTTCTGAATCCAATATTTGGCCTAAATTCATGAAGATTGCTTAGTTGCAAATGTTCTCGAACTCTTATAGCACATGTATCTTCCATTAGGAAATTAATCCTCACCTGGTACCATATTATTTACTATTGCATCAAACTTTTAATTATTTCCTCCATGTTTGTCATGTCTTGTTCATATTTGACTAGTAGTCATTAGATGCCTACCATGTGCCAGGTGTACTAAGCCTATGAGATAATATTATCCCCATTGTATAGGTAAGAGAAAGAAACTCAGAGGAGGTAAGTGATTTCCCTTAGGTCATAAAGTGAGAAGATGATAGAACCCCAACTTGCACCCAGGTCCTTGGACACTGCATCAAATAGTTCTCCACTGCACCCAATTTCCTCATTGCCCATAGTTGATCTCCTCACTGGATTAGAAGGTTCTAGAGAATAAAAAGCATGTGTTTACCTTTCTTTGGATTTCCCCTCATAGCCCAGTGCTTAACACTTAATAAGTATAGTAAGTGTGGTGATTTTTATACTACCACAGTACTCTTTAACAAACCTTTTTCTTTGATAAAGCCATATTATACTCCTCTATATTGCTGGCCATCATTAGGGCCAGGGATTCTGATTCTCATATTCTGGGAAGAAAATGGGTTTAATAACTAGGCATGGCTAATAAATGTAAGTACACTAGTGAATAAGGTAAACCAAATGTAGCAGTTAGCTAGCATATTTGGTACAAAGAATGGATCATTTTTTAAACACCATTTTCCTTTTTATGATAAAATTATTTTATGTAATAATTCTGAAATGAATTATAATAGTGGTCAAAACATACCTGTAGAAATAAAAATAAAATTAAGAATAAAATAAACATTATAGTACAAAATTTAAAAAGTAATGACTTTATTCTTTTTTAGAACCTTAACAAATTTGGGGGAAAAAAGATAAAAATTTGTACTTATGTATTTGTCTGTTGTAGGAATGAATAATAATATTACAGTTTTTGTTCCCAAGTTTTAAATTATGTAAATGTGTTGATGACTTTGTCAAAATTGATCTTCACATGTTCATGTTCAATAGACAGAATAGGCAAATTTGTCAATCTATTTTTGCACATAGTTGATCAAAGGACATATATTATTAAACTTTAATATAAAAAAGTTTCTTCCACACAAAGTAGTATGAAGTAACCTGTACAATTTCAGACATTAAAATATTGTTCAAGTCTTTGGGATTGATTCTAGCAGCTTTCAAATACCTTTAGTCATATAATTTTAAAAACACAAATTCTTATCTTTCTGTTTAAGAATTTTCCTAACTACTGGTATTCAAGTAACTTAAGTTTTGTAACCATGTTTCAAATCACTGTGTTTTCATTCTCTATTTCACATCTGCTGTTTAAATGCAGGGCAATATAATACTACAGGGGTTAGGAAAATGAACTCTGCAAAAGCAAATTCTAACAATTCCAAACTGTTACAAACTTGAGTCCATCTGTGACCCACTACAAAAATGGGACTTTTGAATTAATTTTCACGTAGAATACAATATTTACAAAAGGTTAATTCATAAGTATGTGCTAATTTAAAGTTCATATACATAGTATCAAAATTCAACAATAACCACATGCTATGGGCTGAATTGTATTCCCCCAAATTCATATGTTAATGTCCTAAACTCCAGTACCTTAGAATGTGACTGTAATTGAGTCTCTAAAGAGGTAATTAAGTTAAAATGAGGTTATTAGAGTGGGCCCTGACCTATTATAATTGGTGTCCTTATAGGAAGGAGAGATTAGGACACAGACAGACAAAGAGAGAAGACCATGTGAAGACACAGGGAGAGGAAGGCCATCTACAAGCCCAGGAGAGAGGCCTCAAAAGAAACCAACCCTGCCAACACCTTGATCTTGGACTTCTAACCTCCAGAACTCTGAGACAATAAATTTCTGTTGTTTAAACCATGCACTCTGTGGTACTTTGTTATAGCAGCCCTGGCAAACTAAAACACGACAACAATTCTTTAGAACTTAGACCAACACAGTTTTTTTGTGTGTAAGAAATATTTTATCACTAACATTGTTTAGAATTGTCATAACATGGCACTTTAGTTGGTTTTATTATTGTTTTTAAAAATCTCTCCAGACTAGTTACACTAATCCCCCCTTCTCTGTAGTGTTGCTTTCCATGGTTTCAGTGACCCATGGTCAACTATGTTCTGATAATATTAAATGGAAAATTCCAGAAATAAACAGTTCAAAAATTCCAAATTGTGCACCGTTCTGCGTAGTGTGATGCAATCTCCCACTGTCCTGCTCCCTCCCTCCCGGGATATGAATCCTCCATTTGTCTGGCACATCCACGCTGTAGGTGCTCGCTGCCCATTACTCAGTAAGTTACCATCTTGGTTATCAGATCACAAAAACATAGTACTGTATGTCTAAGGTTGGGTATTATCTGCTGTTTCCGGCTTCTGCTGGTAGTCTTAGAACTTATCACCTGTGGCTTGGCGGGGGCGGGACTACTGTGTTCTAGTGTAGTCTAGAGAGATTTCCTGTACCTGCCAACGACGACTGCCCCGATCCCACCTTCCCTTAGGAGGCCCTTGGCTCTATCGAGCAGAGTACAGCCATTCCTGAGACCAAAAGAAAGGAAAAGGGACCTCTTCAAAATTAGTGAGACTGTGGCAGGAAAGTTAAAAGGAGTGAGGCATACCTGTTCTTTCTTATTACACACATGCCCTTTTATTATTGTTGGGATGGTTTTTACAACAAGAATGTAACAGTTATACAATTTTAAAGATAATAAATAAGTAAAATTGGGATCAGTGAGAGTTTTTATATAAAATAATATAAGTAAATTATAAAATCACAGTTGCAAGAATTAAATATGCAAGAAATATGAGAACCCTGTTTATATTTACATGGAAGAACTAGAATCAATGTCTGGACATTGCATGGAAGCAAATTTTAAATCAGTATATGAGATAAGTTCTCTGCTATCCAGTGTTTAAATAGTGCAGCATTGTTTACATTGGCAAAAAAGTTGACATCAACCTAAATGTCTTATAAGAGGAAACTGGATACATTTTATTACATCTATACAATGTAATAAAATACTGCTGTGAAAATGAGTGAGCTAGAGCTAGCTTTACCCACATCTCACAAATGTATTGCTGAACAGTTAAGAGCAAGTTGCAAAAGAATACACACCACGTGATAACTATTTACATGAAGTTAAGAAACGTAGCACAATACTATGCCTTGTTTATGGATATATATTTATATAAGAAAATTAGTGAGAGATGCATAGAAATGGTGAATACCAAATTTAAGTAGAGGTTAGCCTTCAGGAGAAAGGAGGAGAGGTAGGGTAAGAGAGGGATGTGCAGGGACTTGAATTATATTAGTTATACTTTGTTTCTTATGCTACGTGGTGGAAACATGAGTACTAATTACAAATAGTAGCCCCCCCACCCTTATCTGTGGTTTCACTTTCCATGGTTTCAGTTACCCGCGGTCAACTGTGGTCTGAAAATATTAAATGGAAAATTACTAAAATAAACAATTCATATGTTTTAAATTGTGTGCTGTTCTGAATAGCAAGATGAAATCTCGTACAGTCCCGACTGCGACGTGAATCATCCCTTTGTCCAGCATATCCATGTACTCTATGTGTTACCCACCCGTTAGTCACTTCTCAGCAATCTGGGTTATCAGATCGGAAACAAAAACATAGTACTGTATATATAGGGTTTGGTACTATCTGCAGTTTTAGGTATCCACTAAGGGGTCTTGGAATTTGTGTCCTGTGGGTAAGGGGGAACTACTATAATTCTTTATAACTTTCTGTATATGTAAAATATTTCATAATAATCATAATAACAAGATCAATGAAAATAACAGCTTACTTACCACTTACTATGGGCCAGACACTATGCTAAGAATTTTATGTGCATTAGCTTATTTCTTCCTCACAAAAGCCCTGTCAATGGCTGCTGTTGTTAACCTGATTTTACAAATAAGCAAATCAAAGCATGAGGAAGTTAAGTAACATGTCTAATATCACATTTAGTAAGTAAGGAGCAAAGCTGGGATTTAAGGCTACTAGTCTATCTACTATGTGGTAGACAGCAGTCTGTGTGCTAGTCTCTTAACTGGTTATAGACACTAAAAAAAATGTGTATTTTTTTTTATATATGTCTGTTTTGTTGTGAGATGCTTTCTTTTAAATGTAATGGATTACCTGGTGAAGTAATGAGCTCCTCAGCTTCAAAAATGTAAATAGATTACCAATTTTCAGATTGCTATGGATGGCATTACATTGCAGTTTATGGGAGGCTGGGCTAAATAAACTAAAATTTCCTTCCAACCCCAAGTTTCTGAATTTTTTTAATGTCAGGAAGAGTTTGCTTGAGGGGAAAAACACAAGGGGTTCCTACTTTAGGTGTGTTGAATTTGAAGTAAAAGTATATCTAGCAAACAGAAATGATGAGATTTAGTTTCTGTTACAGTATGAATTTATTACTATAGTAGTCCAAATATAAGAATGGATGTGATTGTCCAAGAAATATAGAGAAAGGAGAAAACAAAAGGCCCACATTTGTTGGGAAGGGGAAACAGGAGACTCTATTTTTGTCTGTCTGTCTGTCTCCCTCTACACACACCACATATATACGTGCATACACAAGCATATGTGTGCATACACATTTACATACACAGACTCATTTTGTTCCTCAAATTAATATCAACAGTTCTACTTTTTCTGTTCATATGTGTGAAAGCAATTCCCAAGTATGTGTCAAGAGATGAAGAAAGTGCCCCTCTGAGATAGGTGTTAAATACATTGTTTCTATCCCAGCACACCTATCTGCCCCTCCAACCTATTTGCATTAAAATCTGAAGAATTAAAACACACACACACACACACATCTTTTCACTTTTTGTTATAATTTCACATGTACCCTTAAAGAAATAACTATTTCACTATAGCAAATACTCCACATGTTAGCCTCTATACTTGTTGATTAAGAGACAGCCTACTCCATACTAAAATAATAATTTTTAAAGTTAAAAAGTCCCTTGAACAATTTATAAAACTGTGCTCACTATTTGTATTAACCTTAAAAACCATTTCATTTTACATAATGAAGGTAATTTTAAGAAGATAGAGAAACATGTCTTTTTAGAATGCTCATTTTTGTATATTCACAGATTAACATGCTAAATACAAAGAAGAATTTATTTTTTCCCTTAGTTCAGGAAAGTCTGATCAGCCCATGTACAAATGGGTATTCTTCAATAAATGGACCTTAACAATTATCTTGAAGTATTACTATCATCATACGTGAGTGTGAGTGTTATTTTGATCAGACGATGTTAGGATTTTGCTTCAGTTCCTATTTAGTTAGGAATCAGATGTTCCCTCTTGTCTGGGATATTGCAAAAGTGGAGTGATTGTGAAAGAGCAGACAAAGAAATCAAGTGAGAGAGAAAAGGAAAGCCAATATTTATTGAGCCTACCATGTACCTTGCACTATGCCAGGCTGTTCATATTTAATTCTCTAGGCCATAGTCCTGTTAGTTATTATCATCCCATATTTCAGACTGTGTAACATTCAGAGACATTAAGTAAATTACCCCAAAGTCATACAGGATACAAACTTAGGTATGTCTTGGCTCCAAAGTCCACACTCTTTCATTTATATCACTATGTACAAATAAAGAATATTAAAATGTGTTTATCTGGCAGAAGATTCATCTATTCCTCCATTCCTTACTTAGGATCTTCAATTGTGTCATCAATCAAGTTGAAACTACTATCTAGTTGTCAGTAGATTTTTAATACCTGGTTTATACCTGGCAGGAAAAAATAAATTTGTGGTCATAGCTCTACCACTACTCTTTGCATATGTTTCTTATTTTTTCGTGCTTCACAATACTTAAAATTGCTACACGACTTATTTTCAAAATTCAAACTTATTAATTAGTAAATACGATTCTAATTTGATTTTACATAAGTAATTTTCTATTTGTGCCAAATATAATTCCATTCTATTACACTTTTTGCTGATTATGGGTTTGTAAGAATCATATGAAAAGTTATATTCTTAGTGATGACCTTCTTTAAATGAGAATGCAAAAGATGTATTGTGGATTTGGCCTTATTTCCTGCTATATCCACTTACACCAATTATCAATAAATAATCACTCCCTGCCACCCACCAACACACTCTCACTTTTTTTTCGCTTGCAATCAGAGGTTAAGAAAAAAGACACATATGAAATAACCTGAATTTGATAACACACAGAAGATCTAATCAATTTTAATGTTAGCTAACATTTGCTATGTTGAACTTCCTATATATTATTACATTTCATTTTCACAACATTTCTGTGAGGTTGGTACTGTTATTATTTATTATTGTCATTTAACAAATGACAAAATCAAGACTTGAGAAGTTAAGCAAGAATTTTTTATTTGAACACAGACCTCTCAGACTCAACAGCCCATGAATTTACCCATAACAACACACTACCACTCTCTAAGAAAATTAGGTAATTAGTGTGTTGATGAAGCCACCAATGCTGAAGAAGAAACTGAATGGGTATGTGTAAGAAAACAAAGGTAAGGCAAATAAACTTTTTGCAGATAAAAATTTCCTTAGAACAAATACTGGAAGCTTAGTTCTTCTAAGTGCAGGATCTTCTTTTCTCTGGTATCCCATTTGGTGATAGGTTGTGAAGGGTAGATCAGGTTGAGATGGAGTTAAGGGTACCCACAAACTCTAATTACTGCATCCATTAACCTTGTTAACAACCAGTCTCCCCAGATCAAATAATAGTGTTGTTGTTTCACTGTTGTCTTGACAATCCTGTCAGTCACTACGGTTGGTGCGACTCATATGGCATCATTGGTCCCAAGTAGTAATAATACCTTCTACCATATCATTGCTAGTATTACTGCCAGCATCTGGCCTGTCCTTTTAAATGTTGCCATCACCAACATTTGATGATCCCTCAAAAAATATAATCAGTGGGAGGCATTCTACCATTAGAACCATCTCTGACTACTGTGCCTGACAGAGGTATATACTTCTTTCATTAAATGGCACAAAACTTCTTCACACTAAAGTTATGGGTTATTGTTTTGGGATGGGTTTTCCTTCAGCACTGTCTTAGTCTTTTCAGGCTGCTATAACAAAAATACCTTAAACTGGGTGGCTTATAAACAACAGAAATTTATTTCTTACAATCTGGAGGCTGGGAAGTCCAAGATCAAGGTGATGGCAGATTCGGTGTTTGGTGAGACCCCACTTTTTGGTTCACAGATGGCACCTTCTAGCTGTGTCCACACATGGTATAAGGGGTGAACAAGCACTCTGGGGTCTCTTCTACAAGGGCACTAATCCTATTCATGAGGGCTCTGCCCTCATGACTTAATTACCTCCCAAAGCCCCATCTCCTAATACCATCAACTTGGGAGTTAGGATTTCAACATGATTTTGGGAGAAATGCAAACATTCAGACCACAACAAATACTATGTGCCACTTTCAACTTAGGAAAATTCACCATTTGTCCTTTTATCCAGGAGTAAGGGACATCTGTTTCCCCAGCTTGCAAAAGTTCTCTCTCCTTCCCATGCACAATCTCCCCAAGACATTTCCCTTTCAGGTCTGGATTTCTCCTAGAAAGAACATATCCAGTCAGGAGACTTGCCATTCTTTGTGGAAAAACTCTGACTTCCCTTGTTAGGTGGAAATACTAAAGTTAAGTCAAATGCAGTGGTAGAGAAGGAAAGAGAGCCTTTCCCTATCTCTCTTTCTCCTTGCTTACCATCCAACCCACCCCTGCAGAATTAGGTCTGGGCAAGACATGAACTGGCACTGGAACAAGGAATAGAGCCAGTGGGAACAACACCAGGCAGACACAGGGTCTGCAAAAGTAAGTGCAAAGAATCAGCAAATAATCACACAAGGGATATGAAGCAGAGAGGAAGGACCATTCACTTATGATTTGGCTCTTTCCTCTTGCCTATAATATTTGCATTCAGAATCAGAGTCAAATCACAAATCTCCCACCAAGACTTTTGCTTGGAACCGTTCTATTACTCTTCCAACTTCATAGTACCTGGCGTAGATCATCAGCCACCCTAAATAGATCAATGAATAGTTTTCAGAAAAGTCTGTGTAGTGTCCCTAAGGGCAAATCAGATATCAAAGATCTTGAATTTAATGCTAAAGGGATTGGTCTTATTCATCTGGGGTATAAATATCATTTATAAATTAAAATTACTATTGAATATTACTTTCTAACATTACTGAAGAAAAATACAATTTAGAGCAAGATTGGAAGAAATCTAAATACCCAGATATACACTATATTCACTCAGGATAAATGAAGTATTGCTATTTATTCCTGCTTAATCTGTTTACCAGGGTAGTTTTACTTCCCAGACCTAAATAGAAGCCAATGTGACCACCTTCTTAGCATCAAAAATTGTCTAGACTGTTCACATTGTCAATACTTTGAGGACAGCAAAGCCATTTCTGCCTGTTACCTGTACTTAGGTACCAAGAAGCCTTTAATTAGCTACTTATTCAAATTACTCTGAATCGAAACTTATCCATTCATGTGTCCTCCTAGACCAAAGGACTCAAAGTCCTTGTACCACACCCTTAGAGAGACCTTCTCTTTAAGCTTGTGTATTACTTCTGTGGCTAGAACAGAAAAATAAGGAAAAATACATGAAGCCACAAGCCTGGCTCGTGCATAACCTCATCATAAGTGCTCCATTTATACTGAAATGATTTGTTCAACAATCTAAACCAGACTCTGCTGTTTACAATTTGAATTCAGTCAACTTTCTTTTTTCTTAAGGGGTCAAAAATACTTTCAAAATCCTATTTGAACAGAGCAGAGTAGGTTTCAAAAACAATAGCACAGTGTCTTCCTCAGACTGATGTATGCTGTGTAACATGTAAGAAAACTAGAAAAAGTTCTAAGGCACCTTGAAGGAAGTGGGAGGGATAGGATGAAAAACCAACAAACAAAGGAACAAAACTGTCATCTGCCTAGGGCAGAGCTATGCTCTCTTCCTGCTGGCTGTTGATCAATACGCCAAGTAAAGCAGAAGAATGCCACGCCTTTGGAGACAAGCTGGTAGGAAATAATATGTCCCTTTATTAAGAATATTTTTAAAATCTGAAATTATGTATATTTCATGATATTTGAAGTATGATTTAAAACCCATAAGCATAAACCCTTAAGAAGTCTAAAACATGAAAAAGAGTAAATGCTGAAAGAAATGTAAAATTTACTATTAATAAAAATACTCCATTCAGACATTTGCTATAAATTGAACTGATAAGGAAAAACAGTAATAGGTCAGCAAAAGTACGTTTCAAAATCACTGATTCAGGCAAGGCTTACTAAACGAAACTGTGGATGATGGGACTTATATCATCAGTCTTTTAATTTCGTACATTTTGAACATCATCCAAAAATATTAATCCACTGTTGAAATTCTGTGAACAAGAGAGAAAAGAGAAATATTCTACCCACTGCAACCTTCCAACCAAAAGCACCCACATCCTCCTGTGAATGTATCAGTACTGAATCACACTCTTTAATGAATATGCCTCCTCTTTTTTTTTTTTTTTTTTTGGTTTTCCTTTTAAATCCTTTTGCAAAAGTTTAATGTTTGGCAAGATCGTGTTTCTAACAGTTCTTCTCCACTTTACCTCTCACTTTATATGAACAATACCAAAAATGAAGATGGAAATGGAGAAGTTCAAGCACATATTCAATTTCAAACAACAAGACCTGGCTTTTTAAAAAATACGCTTTTATGTACTTGGTGTTATGTAGATAAGTTACCGGAAGAATTGTTGCCTGTTGAGGAGAGGCAGGGAAAATACATTAAAATTAATTATTTAAGCATTCATATTTATCATATATCCTGTGCAGACCTTTAGCAAAATTGAAAAATAATGGAACCGTGGCATTCTATATATGGAAAGGTACCTATGTTTTCAAATTCTTGTATTTTTAATTTCGTTTCATTGTCAACTAATTATTACAATTTTATGGCATATGTTCTTATTAAATCATCTTTTCAATGTACTAAGGATTCCTTCTTAAAAGCTAATAAAAATCTCTAGTCTTCCACATTCTCCTACAAAGCAGTAAGAAGTAGGAGTCCCCCCCACAGAACAAAAGGATTAAACATTTTTCTCCAATGATGATCTGCTTTTGGCCTCCACGGAGGTGGGAAGCATTCCTGTCTCCTGTTTGCTGAGAGAGAAGATCCGTTCCTATTGTATTGTTCAAGTTTTCTCCAAATTGCAACAACTATTCACATCAACACCCAATTAGTCCATACTCATTTTGATCAAATGTGATAGTATTCAGCATTGCATTTTTACGCTACAAGCTCCTTTGACTGTACACTTTGAAGATTTATACATTAATTTCCAATAGCAAGGCTTTTTAATGTTATCAAGGCTGGGTTTGTCAAACTTTTAAACTTTCTCTTTTCATTGAAATTGATTTCTCCTATATGAAGTTGCCAATACTATCATAGGAAATGCAATGCTTTCTTTTATTAAGTGGGTATGAAAAAAAAAAGTAGTTAATCCTTTTTCAGTTCAAATTAATAGTTGATTATGTTATCATAAAAAGGCTTCCTCCAAAGAACATCACCAAAAAATGAAATACATTGGCTGCACTGTGGCATTAATTGAAATTTGTCAATAGGTAAGCTGTTAATGACATAAGAAATTACATAAGGAAAATAAGGAGGAGCGTAGGTGTGGAGGGAGCTATTGTATGAACAAATAGAAAAGGACTGCTCACAATGTGAGAGAACACAAACAGGATGTATAAATTGCAAAGCCAACGCCAAAGTTTTCTGGTAGCCAAGATACATAGAATTAGAATGATCGTTTCACCTGGTAAGATTCCAAAAGGAAATAAATAATGGTATTCAGAATTGTTTCTTAAATGAAAGAGGTAACTGAAATCAAAAGGTTACATAAGTCTTTGCTAAACATAAACAACTGGCTCAGGATAGCTTGCACAAATATAGAATATTTTTATTTAGGGTTTGAGATTATGAGCTGAAATTCTCTTGAATAGTCCCCTAAGTATGTTTCTCCATTTCCCAATAACTTTTAATGAGGTAAGCGTAATCGTGAAGCAGGATGAAGAGAATATTGTAAGTAAAAATAGCATGCTGTGAATATTTAAACATCGTGTGTATACTTGATTATCCCTTTAGCTTCTACATACTTTTCTGTATTATCAATTTCCTGTCTGTTTTCATTGTCAGAATTATAAATGATCAATTTGAGAAGATTTCAGTTTGTTTAATTTTGTTCATATCAGGAAGGAGAAATATTGTGCAATAGATAAAATATAATCAAAAGTGTTTTTAAATGAAATATATGTCTGAGCACCCGAGTTTAATTTGCTGCCTCTGAAAAGAAAGGTGAATGGATATAACCTAAGGTTCTTCTAGGTGAGAAATACCATAATACATACTTACTCATGACTATACTTGATACTAGAGAAAACATGGGTAGTGACACATAGCCACCTTCAGAAATGACTTTAAAATTGAGCCCCAAGTAGTTGAGTATGGACAGTGACAAAACCTTAATGTCCTTTGCCAAAGCTTAGGGGCTAGATGAAAAACTTAACGGAAACAGTAAGCTCAGCTTACCAAGGAATCATGATGGCAAAGCAAGAGAGCAAGCATCTGACACTGATTAACTGCTTACTATGAGCCAGACACCATGTGGCACTCTGGCTATATAAAAGTGAGCTACATAGTCAGCTTATAGCACAGTGAAGGAGATAAAGAAGTAAATACAAACTTCAATGCAGTTATGATAAACACTATGATAAACGCTATGACAGACAGAAGCACAAAATGCAGTGGAATTATATGAGAAGGGAATAGTTGTAGGCTAGGAAATATTCACAGAATAAAAGCTGTATCAACAAAATCTTAGAGTAGGTACCACCAGACAGCGAACAATGTTACACTAAGTCTATTGGAGAAAATTTCCCCTTTTCAATTTTCTTTGACATTGTATTGGATTCTCTGGTGTTTCTCTTTCAAATGAATTTTAACATCAACTTGTTAAGCTCCAAAAAAATACTCTCAAAATAGGGACACTGAATTATCTTTAACATGCGTGTCTTTCCACTCATGAAAACAGTGTATCTATTTTACTCTTCTTTAGGTTCTTTCATATAATTAAAATTTTTCCATGCAGAAGGACTTGTTTATGTTTTATTATATGTGTTGTTCTTTTGAATGGGATATTTTACTACATCTGAAATGATTTATTAAAATTATTAATGGTACATTAAACATTGTTTTATATAAATATCTTGTATCTATGAACTGTGTAGAATTTTTTAAATTAGTTCTAATAGTTTGACAGTAGACTATTTCAGGTAGTCTAGGAAAATAATCCCCTTACCTTTAATTAATGTTATTTTGTTTTTATCATTTCTTTATAATCATTATGAATATTTATGTTTTGATTTGTTTTGCTGATTTGGCCAGGCCCTGTCAAACAACACTGAATACAAGTAGTTATGATGAACATACTTGTTTAGTTTACTTAAAAGAGAATGCTGCAAATCTTTCACCATTAGCATGATATTTGCAGATTTTTTTTTTGCTACATCATGAATGGGTGTCAAATTTTGGTCATACTCTTTTTCTTTCTAATGTTTTATTGTAAACCAAACATATCTAAAGATGTACAGATATACAGCATTTAAAAAGAACAATAAAGCAAGCATCCATGTAAATACCATCCAGGTTTAAAAAAATAGAACAATTATATTATTTTAAATGTCCCTGAATCCTCTTTTCCAATCATATTGTTTTCACTAACCAAAAATTATAAAACATCTAGAAAAAAATTAGTTGTCATCTTGGGTTGGCAATGATTTCTTACACATGACAACAAAAGCATAGCCTATAAAAGAAAAAGTAAATAAATTTGATTAAGAATTTCTGCTGTTTGAAAAATACTGTTAAGGGAATAGAAAAGAGAAGCCACAGAGTGGGAAAAAATATTTGCAGATCACATATCTAATAAAAGACTTGTATATAGAATATATAAAGAACCCTCAAAATTCAATAACAAGAAAAAATTGATAGGCAAAACATGTGAACAGACATTTAACCACAAAAGATATGAATGGCAAATAAGCACATGAAAAGATTAAGAAAGTTAGTCATTAGGAAAATGCAAATTAAATCCACAATAAGCTACCACTACACACCTTTTTGAATGGATAACTAGAAATACTTATCATTCCAACTGCTGGCAAGGCTGCAGAGTAGTTGGATCTTTCATACATTGCTGGTGGGAATGCAACATGATATAGACACTTTAAGAAAAAATTTTATAAAGTTAAAAATGTGTTTATCTTCTAAGTCACTGCAAAGATCTTAAAAAAATATATAGATATATAGATACTTATCTTACAAACCTGCAATCCACTCCCAGGTATTTATTCAAGTGAAATGAGAACTTGTATTCACACAAAAACTGTGTGTGAATATTTATGGTGGCTCTATTTGTAATCGTCCAAAGCGAGAAATAATCCAAAAATCTGAACTAGGTGCAGTTAAACTAACTCTGGTACATCTATACAATAGAATACTAACAGAATAAAAAGAAACAAATGACAAATGCACACAACAGCATAAGTAAATCTCAATTTCTTTTTACAGTAAGTGAAAAAAGTCAGACTCAAAGACTGCATCCTGTATGATTCCATTGAGACGACATGTGGAAAAGCCAAAATTATATGGATGTAAAACAGATCCCTGATTGCCATAGCTAGTGAAACAATGTGACTAAATAGGGACAGCACCATGGCATATTTGACAGAGGGGAGGGGTGATGGAGTTGTTCTATATAGATTGTGATGATGGTTAGAGATCTATAACTATTTGCCAAAACTCACAGAATATAGTACAGTAAAAAAAAAAAAGGTGAACTTTACTATATGTGTTTTATATGTTAATAAAATAATGAAAAAGAGCCAACTTCATCTGATTTTAATATAATGTAAAAGTTTATATATAATAGACTTCATTTTGGTTAGTCTTTATATGATGCATCTTTTTTCTTCTATTTAAAGAACACTTCTTTAAACCAGGACTTTTTTTTCTTTTTAACACAGTTTTATAATCTTTATCTTTTAATTGGTGTGTTAGCTATATTAACTTAATGTACTTACTGGTCTAGTTTGGCTTAAATCTACCTTTTAGTTATTTATTTTTCATTTGGCCTATGTCTTTATTTTTTATCCCTTCTTTCTTACACTTTTTTGGATTAATCAAATTTTTTTAATTTAATTTTTCCCTTGAATTTGTATTTGTTGTTTTGTATGTTTTAAGTTGTCACCCTACAATTTACAGTGTGTATCCCTAACATGTTATACTCTATCTTAAATATTCTTCTCAAATAATGCAAGGAACTTACAACCAAATATTCCTATTTCCCCTCTCCCACTCTTTGTGATATTGGTGACACACATTTTACACCTACCTATGTTTTAAACCTCATAAAATATATTTTGTTGTTGTTTTAAATAGCTAATATTTATTTCTATTTGCTCACATGCTTTTCTGTTTATTGTTTTTCTTTCCTTCCTGCAGTTCTGTGCTATTTGGGATGATTTTTCTTCACCCTGAAGAATGCACTTTAGTATTTGGGGGGATATAGGTCTACTGCCAACCAACTCTCTCAATTTTTGTCTACAAGCATCTTTATTTTAGCTTGTATTTTTGAAAGTTTTTTGCTGCATATAGAATTCTGGCTTAGCAGATTCCTTTTTAATACTAGCACATTAATTTTTATTAAAGTTCTAGCTTTCATACTTTCTATTGAATGTCAACTCAGTCTTATTGTGGTTCCTTTGAAGATAATGTGTCCTTTTTCTCTGGCTGCTTTTAAGATACTTCTCTTTGACTTGGGTTTTAGCAATTTGACTATGACTTGCCAAAGTGTCGTGTTCTCTATATATGTTCTATCTGGGGTTCCCTAAGATTTTAAAATCTTGGTTGATGTCTTTCATCTATATGAAACATTTTTAGTCATCTTTTCTTGAAATATTATTTTTGCCCCACTTTCTCTTGCCTGTTGTTTAATAACTCTCCTTCAAATGCATGTTAGATCTTTTTATTGTTCACTCTATGTTTCTTATTCTCTGTTCTCTCTTTTTCATTCTTTTTTGTGTGTGTTCTTTAGTTTGACTTTTTTAAATTGAACTATCTTCCTGTTTACTAATCTTGTTTTCTGCTCTGCCCAATTAACTGTTAAAGCCATCCAATGAGTTCTAAATTTAGGACACTGTATTTTTCAGTTCTAGACTGTCCTTTTAGATTTTTAAATATTCCAAATAACTATTTGAACAAAATAGATAAAGATATAGAGAATTATCTATTTTTCATCTATTTTTTTCAGCTTTCCTGCTGTTTTCTTGGTAATGCTAATCACAATTACTTTAAAATCTCTGTCTGATAAACTCCAATATATGTATTATCTTTGGTTCTGCCTTTATTATCTACTTTTTCTCTTCATTTTCCTTCATTTAATCCTGTTATTAGCATACATGTAAATTTTTGATCAGATGCTGGATATTGTGAATGAAGAGTTGTAGACAGTTTAGCTGAAGACATCTTCCTCCAAAGAGAGTTAACTTTTTTTTATGACAGGAAAATATCATAGTCATTGAGATAAAAACAGAAACATTTTTATCTTATTCTTAGGAAGTAACTCTTATTCAGAAAGTATGGCTCTTAATTTTAGGGCCTGACGCTTCAATTGGGACTCATCTAAGAACCCAGGCTAAGAACCCAAACAAAAGCCCACCATCACAGCAGGATTTCAGTTTTAACCTCTCTCTCCTTAATACACACATATAGATGGAGAAATTCCTCGCTTGGCTTTAGGCTCTCAAGTGCTATATCCTTGGATATTTAACATGGGCATGTTCAGAAACAATGTTGGCCAGTTCCTTGGAGTGAATTTGAATGTAGTTGTTTAGACTTTGTCTCTCTGATTCCCTGCTTTCTAGGACTTTTTTTGCTCCAAAGGTCTCATCCGTTTTGTCAGCCTCAGATTCTGACCTCTGTCTTTTCAGTTCAGTAAAACTGTCACTTTCTTTATGAAGTTTCTTTCCCTGTGCCTTGGTTTGGTAAACTCCCTCCAAAAAATATGAGGAAAACCAGAGTTTACCTCATGTGCTTCAGTTCTCTTAAGGATCATAGACTCTTAAATCATGCCTCTGTTTGTTGTTCACCAATGCTTTCAGACCTTTGTTCTAGATATGTTTGCAGTTTTTACAGTAATTTTTGGTGGGAAGGTTAGGGTAATACTACACCGTTGTTGAAACTGGCAATCTATAGGAATATGGCCCTCTTTGAATCTAAGGATTCATGTCTTTCATCTGTTCCATAAAATACTTCATGTTTAGCAGCTTGAATATTGTTTCTCTCCATTCTTTCTATAGCCTCTCTAAATCTTTTTAAATATAAATGTTCAAACTAATCATCCTATTGATGTCTTTTAACCACCTTCCTTTTCTTTTACAGTTTTTATCTCCTTATACCTTAAAGCTATAATCTGGGTGACTCCTCAGCTCTTCCAGAAGTCAATTTCTCTCTTTGGGTGGTGGGTCTAAACTGATGTTACTCTTCCTTTTAAGGGTTTTTTTTTTTTTTTCAATTTCAGTTGCTGTATTTTTTTATTTCTACAAGTTTTTTGGTTCTTTTCCCAAAAGCATGTGGGGTTTGGTTTTGTTTTTTATCAATTTATGCTCTTCTTACCTAATGACTTTTATTCCTTCTTATATATTTTTTATGGTCTCTTTTAGTTTTTATAATCTTAGGTTCTTAGAATTTAAATTATCCTGTGTTTTAGTTTGCTAACTCCTCCTGTAATGAACCCTTATCTCAAATGGTTTGAATTTTTGTTTGTGAGCTCCTCTTTGTTAAGTTTGTTCTTGTTTTATTTTATGGTAATTCCATTCCTCTAGAGTTATAGAAGAGCCCTTAATAAGTGGTTAATTTCTCCAGTTCAGAGACAAATTTCAATCTTGGGTTGCCCCCACCACAGAGGCATTGCAAATTCAGAATCTATATCTGCCCATGCTAGAGATTTGGAATTTCAGTTTCCTATGGAAACTCTTTATTTTTTAAACTATAGAAAACTTCCTTGTGGCCTGTTTGGGTTGGTGGGTGGCTTCCTTTGGATTCTTTTACAGAGAGGATAGTCCTTTCAGGTCCCTGATTTTATGAAAGGGTCTCAGTTTCAGCTCCCGAACTTACTTGGGATCAATAGCACATCTCCTGCTCCTTTGTGGAGATTACACCTCATAATTTTTAGTGCCTATATCCATGTCTACTATCCTCTTAAGCCACCAAAGCTTCAGAAAGTTTGCAATTCTGACATCAAATTGTTTTTACATTCCGGTACTGAGCAATTTTGTCTTTTTTTAAAGCCCAGTATGCATTAAAAACATGTGTAGCTATATTTTATCTAGCATTTCTATGTGATTATAGTAAGAGTGACTTTTGTTAGCTTAATTCTTCACTGTGCAAAATTCAGACGTGAAAAAGACTTTAAAGGTCACATGGGAATATTTGGGGAATTTGAAGCACTTCTCTGTGGCCAGAACAGAGAGTTGACAGTGGAGGGAGAACGGTCGGAAATAACACATAGGGTAAAAATCAGATCGCAAAGGGCCTCATATGCTGTGCTCAATATTAAAACTGTTCTGACAAAAGCAATGGCATACCAAAAAAAAAAAAAAAACAACAAAAGAGCTTAAACATTGGAATGACATGACCAGAGTTGTATCTTAGATTATATTGGCTGTTCTGGGAGAATCAAAGTTAATTATCATTGATTTTTTGCATGAAGCCAGGGCCTCTGCTACTTCTCTTTCAGAAATTCTAATTCATGGGGGAAATTTCCAGGATCTTTATGTTTTCCTCAAATTTTCTCTATTGATTGGTTTAATTACCATGAGCATGTGTCACTTACATCATCATCAGAAGAAATAAAGCTATTTGAGAAAAGAAGAAATCTAGGATAAAATAACAACCACCTCCACCACCAAGGAATCAAGTGTGAACTATATAACTGAAGCTGATGAATACTAAGGAAACAAAAGAACGCTTTTGCAGGGGTAGTGTTCATAAAGACAAGGCAATCTTTCACGCTTTGCTGCCCTTTGCCAAGGGAACACAGAGGCCCCGGGTGGAGCTCACATCAGCCCTTCCCTATGTGTATGTACCTCTTCAAGATTTTGCAGGAAACTATTTCCTGGCACCTTGTGTTTCAGTTTGCTACAAGGCATCTGGTAACAATGAGCTATGAGAGTAGGTAGAAGAGACCCTGCAGAGTTCTACAACTGTAATTCAGAGTTGCACCTTCTAGATGAAGCTTTCCCTTCTGACTCCCACCCACACTGGTCTGACCTTTCTCTGAACTCATATTGTACCATGTACATTGACATTTGTTTTCCAAATATAAAAAAATTATTGCCAATGAGTACAATTTATTAGGTTTTTACTTGATTCCAGAGGTACATTATTCCCTATGTACCACAATATGTACATGGTTTCACTTATTTTTAACAACAACTCTATGAGATTAAGCAACATTTTTTTCCCGTTTTACAGATGAAGCAACAGAAGTTCAGGAATAACTTGCCTGGGATCACTAAGTTTATTCACTCATCAGCAAACATTTATCTAACACCTATACATTTCCAGCTCTAAATTTAAGTGCTTGGCATATATATTTTGTTTAATCCTCACAACGTTTGTGGAAATAGGTATTATGATCCCCGTTTTGTAGATAAGGAATCTGAGAAACTGAGATGTTAAGTAACTTGGATAAGGTCACATATCTAGTAAGCATGGATTTATAACCCTTATCTGACCTCCTCCAAAATCGACGCTCTAAACCACTCCTTCTTAATCTGACATCTCTATCTATTCCTAAATTATTCACAATCTGGACCTATGCTTTACATTGTAAGTCCCCATGCCGCCCAACACATACTGGATATAAAGAGAAAACATATTGATACAAGAGAAGTGCCAAAAATATCTTTATTAATAATGACCAGAGAAATTCAAGGAGAGATAATGTAGTGATGTCTCATTATCTAACATGACTTGGGAAAAAAATTTTGCTATGTGTACATCTTTCCAGATACCTCAAACAAAAGTGTTTCCATTTTAAGTATTTTTAAATGGAGACCCTTCTAGTAAGAGTCATGTCTGTCCTGCCTTATTTTGGTTTTTTTTTTTTTTGGTCCTGTCTTCTTGGACAAGGTGATCAACATATAATTTAATCTACTTTTGGAAAGTCAGGATCATTGTCAGAAAATCAGTTTTAAATTTACTACAGTACAGTGGTGCTAATGAAGTGTTTGTAATAGCAACATCCAAACAAAAGAGTTTGTTTCCTCTTTGACTCTGAACTGACAGCTTCAATTTTTTTTATTCTGATAATACATGCACACTCAGTAGTAATATTTTAAAATTTGCTGCTTCTAATTTCATTGGATTGGGAAAAACAGACTCAAACACATAAGAATCATATGTAAAGTATGAGTAAATAGACTCTGTGCAAGAGTCCGAAGACACCTAATAGGTCAAGAGGATAAATGTAATAGCACTATTTTAGCTATTCTAGGGCCTTTTAAATTTACTTTCAAGGTTTTTTGTTTGTTTTGTTGTTGTTGTTGTTATTGTTGCTGCTGCAGAGGGAGGGTGGAGCCAGGCTGGAATTACCAGAAATCTGACTTTTGAAAAGTAGAGTATTTCTTTTTTATCAGCCTGGTTATAATGATAATAACAGTAAATGTTTCCTATTAGGCATTGTTCTCCTTCTTTGGTCATGTATCTGCCTTTTGAAATTCATTAACTTGAACTATTAATAGATGGGGAGGTATTAGGATTCGCGTGGGAAAATGGAGTTGGCACTAAAAAAAAAGTTGTCAAAGTTAAATATCATTTAGTTATCATTAGATGTAATTTCGTCTTTCAATTGGAGGCATTGGAACTCTGAGGTTAAGAAATACTATTACTTTATATGGCTAATTAGAAACAGTTCCTGGAACTAGGTCTCTAGAAATGCATTCCCATGTTCCTTCAATGTTACTATTATTTGCATAATGGGGTCCTTGCAGATTGCTTTTCCTTTTGGAATTGAGATGCAATAATGATCTATAGTTTATTCTCATTACTTTACATCTTTAGGTCACACTAACGGCCTAATTTTTAGGTCAAAATCTTAAGTAAGGCATAGAAAACGAGAATATTTCATGTGAGTTAGTCAGTTATAAAATATTTTCTACTCACTTCTTTTGTTGAGCTTTTAAATCTTAAAAGATATTTAATTAAATGATCGTGAGTAGTCTTCATGTTTCTAGTTTTAACCAGAAACTTTCTTTTCCATGTATTAGGAAGAACACAGAAGGTCTATAACCTGTGAAATGTAAGACTAAGCTTGGTGTTGGTCTCTGTAATGAATCATTGCCTCACTCAAGACATAGTTATTAAGCACTACTGGGCTTCCAGGCATTATTCTAGGGACTTGAGATACATCAATAAACAAAAGAGACAAAAATCTCATTCTTGTGACGTTTACCTTCTCTCAGGGAAAAACAATAATAAACAAAAAATGTAATCCATAAGTAATAAGTAAATTTTATAGCATGTTAGAAGTGTTAAAAAATATTATAAGTAAAAGAAAAGTATGAACAGATGAATGGGAGTTCTGCTGTGAAGGGATGGGCAGGTAGAGACTATGCAGGTTTTGTAGCACTCATAGCTCGTTCTGCCCATCTCAACATTGAATTGTCCTTTTTCATGTATGTTGGCATTGTCCTCTTAGCTATATGTTAAACTCCTATTCTTAGATTTCTTTTCAATCCCCATACTACATACTTAGCACAGTGCAGCGCTGACCTCATGATAGGAGTTCAATAAGTATCTGGTGATTATATGTTTATTCTATTTAATGGATATTCTTCATTTAAAACTATTTTTATATTAAAATTGGCCTTTGGAAATGACACGTTAAATAAACTTTGAATGTTCATTTAAAAGTTTAATATTTTTCCTAATTAGCTAAAGCATTGGGGGAATTAAGGTTTAACCCTTTAACCCAAAATTTAAAACTTCAGATATTTTCATGAAGCCACAGTCACCCTTTAGGTAGGGTTCCTAGCCCTTTACTCTGCAATTAGCATGAGTGTTCCAAGTTTTTCATAACTGGAAGCAGGGCATTAGAAGTGAGAGGAAGAGGGCAGCCTACTGGGTCACTTAAGAGTCCAAAAGAATATGTGGAGTCCAAAGAATGATGGCCATCTCTGTTTCTTGGAAGCCCATGGCTAAGTCATCAATTAATGAAAGATGTTCTGAGGGTTCATGTAAACCCTGTAAAAAGGAGCATGTGTTCTCCTCCATTGTGGGGTTGTTGGGTTTAGAAGAAGACTGTTAGTTTTCATGGCTAATTAGAGGCAGGACTCAAAACTAGGTCTCTAGAAATTCATTCCCATGTTCCTTCACCATTACTATTATTTGCATAATGGAGTCATTGCAGATTTATTTCATTAGGAATTTAGCAAAACCTGGAAATGACTTCAGGCTACAACTGGAGTTCTGTCTGGCAGTGAGCAGGATAAACCCTACAGTGTCATTGCTCAATTGAGACAATAAACAGAATCTAATTACATCAGTGAAGATGGAAATCAGAAAAAGTCAAAGCACTCTGGATTTCATAAATTTTTAGTTTTATAGTAATGTTGGTGATGATAAAAGCTAACACTTACTGAGTATTTACTATGTTTCAAGCTTCTCTTAAGTGCTTTATGGGCATTAATTCGCTTTATCCTCTAAACATTCCTACAAAGCAAAACTCTTATTATTTCCAGTTTATAAACGAGAAAATCTGAGGCAAAGAGAAAGATAAGGAACTAGTTCCATGGTCATACAGAAAGTGATGGAACTACATGGTAACTGTATTCTGGATTCTTAAATTTGAAAAATGCCTTAGAACCTTGTATGCAAAGTGTTGTTCATGGGCCAGCAGCGTGGGCTTGACCTGAGAGCTTTGTTAGACATGTAGAATCTCAAGTCTCAGACTGAACTGAATCTGCATTTTAACATGATCCTCACATGATCCATATGCCTGGTAAAGTTTGAGAAGCACTATCCTACAACAACCCAAATAATTGTTCATGTAGTTTTTACTTGAATAGTTCCAAGAGAGGAAACTCACTAATCCACAGTCATCCTATTCCTTTGTAGAATGGCTTTCATTGATCTAAGAAAGTCGTTCCATCTTTAAATTTCCCTATTACTTCCACCTTTTGGTCTTCATGTTTTATTCTCAAACTACATGTAAGGTTAGCCACTCTTCTTATGACATCTCTTTAAGCACATGAACATAGCTATCCATTTAGATCTGAATTACCACTCCCATCTCCTGCCTGTGTCCTCATGTCTCACACCTACTTCATCTCTCCCACACTTAGGTCAAAAATCACAATCAAAGCATCCATGTTTCTTTCAACCACTTTTTATTGATTCATAATATTTGACATATTTATGGTGTACATGTGATATTTTGTTACATGCATTGAGTACATAATGATCAAGTCGGGGTATTTGGGATATCCATCACCTTGAGTATTTATCATTTCTATGTATTGGGAACAATTCAAGTCCTGTCCTCTAGCTGCTTTGAAATATACAATACACTGTTGTTACCTATAGTCCCTCTACTCTGCTGTCGAACATTAGAACTTATACCTTCTATATAATTGTATGTCTGTACCCATTAAGCCTTCCTTTCTCCCCTGGATGCATTGTAGCGCATCAATTCCTTCTAAAAGTGAATTGAATTCCAAGTACGGTCAATTGCCTCTCTCATGTTGAGAGTTTTTCTTCCATCCCAGAGCTTCTTACTGGGGTTTTGCTTTTGATTTTTATATTTGATAAATAGTATTATGGTGTCATTTCATATTACACTTAATTCTAAAATTTCTACAACTGTGCCTTCCATGCATTCTCCTTCTGTTCATAGTAAAGAAGTAAAAAGTTCACTCAATGCTGTAGTCTTTTTCTTCTGGACCTCTGCATTAGTGAATTTGCTTAAAAACTTTTTTTTGCTCACTTATCACCAAACTTACTGATAAAAATTTTTTTCGAATGATCAAAAATCCAAGATCTTCCTCAAAAGATGGGTATTTTCCATTGGGAATGTTTCTACTTCCTGCTGTGTTTTTAAAAATTCTATAGGTATAGTCTAATATTTCATGTACCAGCTTATTATTTTGACCACTTGAGTAAAGAATTCAGAATCTAATATTGAAAATCCTCTTCTTTGTAGATTTTCCTCTAGTGGTCTAAATGAAAAGGAATATCTATGTGATTTAAAATATTATTTTAAGAATCCAATAGCTAATAACTGATGGTTGTCAGATATTATAGTGCCAAAGTATCACCAAAGGAGTTGTTAAAAATTAAGATTCTCAGGCCCACAGGTTATAAATCACAGAGTCTCAGTTATAAGCTAGAAATTTTCTCTTTTTTTCTTTTTTCTTTTTTTTAGAGATGAGGGTCTCACTATGTTGCACAGGTTGGCCCCAAACTCCTGGGCTCAAGGGATCTTCCTACCTCAGCTCCCCTAGCAGCTGGGACTACAGGAAAGCACCACTTTTCCTGTTTTGAATTTTCATTTTTAACAAGCACCCGAGAAGGCAAGTAGTTCACAGACTGTAGTTTTAAAGATCTAGATCTTTCACAGACATATTTACATTCTTCATCCAATTTATCAGCATCTACATCATGCATAATATTTAATTTTTTTCAGCAGGGAGTGATCATCATTAACCAACATTCGCTAAACACCTTCTGTGCACAAGTCCCCACAACAAGTACCTAATCAAAATCAGGTGTTAAAACTTTCAAAAATGAAAAACTTCAGATTTATTGTCATCGTCACTCAGCTCACCAAGAAAAATGACACCAACAGTAAAGAGAAGCCATAGGGTTCTTAGTATTCCAAGAAGTGCTCATAATATATGTCTGTTTGACCACTTTATGCACATGTGTAATGTCATTGTCAGTAGCTATGTCTTTTACCACAAATAAGAAGATATAAATGTTAAATGGGAGGCTCAGAATCTTATGTACTATCTCCATGCCCATAATTTTCCATTTCCTTTCTAAGACATTTCCCCTGATAAGAAGCTTTATGAAAGAGCTTTACTGTATATATGAATAGTCCAAGTGTATAAACTAGACTCAAATTTATTACATATCTTTCCAGATTTAAATGGGTTGAGAAATGGGTCAGTCATAAATACTATTATGTATTTCACTATTACCTGTTTTTAGAGGTTACACCTAAGAAACTACTGCTTTACCTCAACTCAGTAAAATCCATGATTGAATTAAAATGAAAAACCTCTCACTGGTAAATTAGTTCCCAGAATAAGTGTACTCTGGGACTCTGAATTTATTCAGGTGTTATCCATTTATTTAATGTTGGTAAGCACAACAAAATGCACATGTTAAAGTTATGGTTTAATTGAAAAGCATACAGCATAACTTAACTAGACCCTCCTGCATCATGCTAAAAGTAGCAGCATGTGGGGCTAAGTTTAAAAAAATCAAATTATGAAAATATGGTAAAGTTCAGCCAATGTCTTCAAGCCAATATTTAGTCTTTTGAATAGGTAATGAATGTATATTTGATAATTTATAAAACCTGGCACTGTACAGCATTGACATAGACAAGTTAAACACAATAAACACACACACACCCCTCTCAAGAGAACCTCCTTACAAATGAGCATTCACTTGATTCACAAATTCTTCTGAGTACATATAATCTAGTTCATGTGTCTTTGGCTCTCATGCAGGATTTTTTACCTTCAGCCTAGGATAGATAAATAAGATTTTCACCTGGTAGAAATCACCCTCTATCCATCATTAGAAGTCTAGTGGAATACTAGGTCAAAATATAAAAGCTCCAAAATTGAGAGATGGCCTTGGTGTTACCAAGTTGGTAGACAAATGAGTAAGAAACACCCATCCCAGTAAGCTATGATGACATATGCTGGTGGATTTTCATGATTGAGTAGATACCCTTTCCTGCCTGTTTTCTGTAGATCCATAAGTTAGTGGGAGCTTAACTAAATATGGGAGCTTAGAATAAGGGGTGAATTTCCATCAGCTTTCAAGCTGGCAACTTCTCTTTTCTAAAGCTACAAAAGACAGTGGACTAGACTAGCTTGCTAAAACTCACAGCTGGGAAGTTTTATCCTGAACTTGCTTTCTTGTTTCCTGGCAGGTTTACTGATCTTCATTTTTGTTCAGATATGAGTTTCAAGATGTTTAAAGCAAATCAACCCTTTTACAAGTTAAGTTCTCCTTAAACCAGAATAGGACCTTTCTGGCCCCTGGAGGCTGAGAGGACACCCTACACCCCCTTTAACTTTGGCAGTCCTCAGGCATTTCCTTTATCACCATGACTATGCTTTTCCTTCCATAATGAATTTCCTCATCTACCAAATATGCTAAAGATTTGTGTCAGTAAGAACATTTGTAAATTTTAATTGCAGAAATCAAATCTTGTAATTGTTAATTCTAGCCTTGGATTTTCAGAAGTATTCACTAATCTTTTTGTGCTTGAATGAAGAATCCCTAAATTTAGCAGCTGTTAGTTTGGTTGATATTCATTCCATTTAGTTACCAAATATTTTTTGCTTCATATTGGAACCAAATTCAGCCCCAAATTGGCTTCCAAAGCTTTAGATATATTAATAGATAAAAACATAGATGTCATCAAGCAACATACCAGACAATCTTGCTGCCATTGATGAAGAAAATCATTCTTAAACTCACTATGGATATGTTCAAATATAACAACTGAATTTAAACTTGTGAGGATTGGGTGTGGAATTTTGCATCAATCATTTCCAATAAACCTAGCTTGTGGAAAAGAAGGTTTATCTGGAAAATTACTAAAATGTCTATTTTGTCTGTCTGCTTTCCCTTAAAGTGCTTCAGATGAATCATGACCATTCATAAACTGGCCCTCAAGGAAAGCTCCAGGTTGATATACTAAATATGATTCTAATAGGCAGTGAAATAATTTTTCACTTTTTGGAAATATTGCCTCAAGAAAAATATCTAACTAATAGGTCATGCTGATATAACCAAAAGAGTTATTTAAATAATGCATTGTGCAAATGGGTTAAGATTTTAACCCAGACCCTGTTGCTATAACCTTCATTTCATTGACTAGTCTTTGCAGAAATTTTTGAAATAATTCATTAAACTAACCATTGTAATTGGATAAGAAAAATAAATTAGAGACATGAAAAATGGAAAGGAGGGGGTAGAATTATCACTATTTGCAGGAAATATAATTATATACCTGAAAAAACCAATAGGACCCACTGGAAAACTACTACAAACAATAAGAAAATCTAGCAAGGTAGAGAGGTACAAAGTAAAGAATCAAAATTTTATAGCTTTCTCATATATATATATATATATATATATATATATATATATATATATATATAAACAACCAGTTTGAACATGTGAATGATGAGTCAATTTTAAAAAGCAGCAAAAAGTTTAAAACACCTAGGAATAAATTTCACAAGAAATATGCTAGACCTATGTGGAGAAAACTGTACCACTTGACTGAAATACCAAAGAGAGACTTAAATAGAAAGACATATTAGGTTGGGGACAGGAAGACTCAACACCATAAGGGTATCAATTTTCCCTAAGTAAATTTATAAATTTAGGACAATCCCAATTAAAATACCAACATTTTTAAACTAGATGATTTGATTCTATTAAAGCCTTACCTTAAAAAAAATTTTTAAGCCAAAAAACCTTTGAAAGAGAACAATGAGGACAGATTAGACATAAATTTTAAAACATGAAGTCTTAGTAATTAAAGGGGCACATACATAGACAAACCAATATGATGAAATAGCTCAAATACATTAGGGAGAATTTAATGTGTGAAGATAGTATCTCCAATCAATAGGGAAGTGGTAATCCATTCAATAAACGATGTTGGGACAACTGGATAACCATCATTTCTTATAAAATGCATCATAATGAACTATAAATGAATAAAATAATTACAAAAATTATTAATATACAAATGATATAATTACAAAAGCTAAAGGCTTTTATGTCTATGACTTTTCATGGCACCAGATGCCATAAACAATGACTCTAAGGAAAGGAATACAGTGAAAGTCTTTCTTTAACCCCATCTTCCATTCACTCAGTTCCCATATACATCCCTTTCCTCATCCCTCAAGAGGCCACTCATACTACTTTCTTATTTATCCTACCAGAATTTTCCTTTATGCAAACACAGAGATCTATTTTTATTTATCCCCTATTTTTTTAGCAAAACTTCATTCTATATACACTATTTTGTACTTTGCTATTTTGATTCCATAATATTACCTTAGAAATCTTTCTGCATCACTACATAGAGAGTTTCCTCATTCTTTTTGTAAATATATAATATTCTATTATATGGATAGGCCATTATTAATTTAACAAGTATCTCCTTGATGAAATTTTACGTTGTTTTTAATAATTCGTCTCATAAAAATATTGAAAATGCAACTAACAATTCATTTAAAACAATATCTTGACACAGCTATTAGAAATATAAATTCTCATTCAGGAAACAGGCTTTATAAGAGGTGTTACAAAAATCCTGAAGGCATATCATAACTAAGCTGCTGAAGGCATTGTTGATAAGATATAATAGTTTCCCCCCCCAAAAAAAAGAGTCTTACAAGCAAATTTACTATGATGTGACAGGCAGTGTTAAGAGAGTATCTCATATAAAGTGAATATGAAATTATAATCATTATAATGATCAAATTACGGTAATTAGTACATAGAGCAGAGAATTCATCTGTGCCAATTCCACATACTAAAATAGTTTAGGCAATAGTTATCTTATCAGTCACAATCCTTCCCAAAGAAGAAATAATGACAATCTTTAACATTCTATTTTCAACTTCATGGCACAGAAGTTGTTAAATGTTATTTTTATTTTAAAGTGATGATAGCAGAGATAGGATTGTGACATAATGTATCATAATGAATTCATTTACCCATTTTGGCACATCCACCTATTAATTATCTCAACCTTATTCTACCAGTAGGGTTAACCAAATTACTCACCAGGGATTAGAATCAATATTTCATGTGTGCATATCCCAAATTTTTGTCTAAAGTTTCTCTAAGATGTAAAAGAATTACATGATATGTTAAAAACATATAAGACTTTGATCATCCTTGGCTCAGAAATTCAATGGTTACAAGAAACTTTATCCTTCTAAAAGGATACTTGATGGAATCTCATGGCGGTAATAATTAATTATAGTGTTTGTTCTGTCTCTTTTTTTTAAGCAGTCCACAGATTAGGCATATGACTTTTGATTTTGAGACTATGGTAGGAGATACCTTTCCTGAAGGGCACCTGAAGAATAGATCTGCTATGGTACCTTGCCTTAACTGTTTCACAGCCACCAAGAAAGCCATTGTCCCATCAGTTCATATAGCATCTCACGCAGGTGTACAGTTTTCAACAGTGATTGCCCGTCCTCCGAAAGTTTGATTCTCTATCTTTGTGGATTTGCTGTAACCACTTCTCATCTCCCAAAGCATGAGATGGCAGAGCCTATTTTATATTTTCCATGATTCAGCATTAATACTGCTTTGAGAATTTCTTAACTCCCCCGATATTGATAAATTAGTAAAGACTCTATCATATCTAGGGAATTGGTTTTCAAAGCTGCAATAAGCAAACTTGAACAGCAGCTAATGATACATTTATGGGTCTATGGGACAATGGTCTGTTAGTTCTGCAGAGAAAGTATTTCAGTATTTGGCTGGCATGTTCACGGGAGAGCTGAGCAGGAACACTGAGGTGGTCATAACTCAATGGGAAGGAACTGAACCATTAGGCATGCCTTGGCCAAAATGAAAAAGAACATTATTTTAAATAATGTGTGTACATGCAGGATGGGGATGTCATCTTGAAAGCTGTTTGGTGAATCATTCAAAGCCAAAATGATTTCACCATGATAGCTACCATACTTTATAGAATTGCACAGGTAGTAATGATCAAATTCCGTGTAATTTCTCTAGAACAAGAAGAAATGAACTGAATGATTAAATACAAAAATAATCACAGGTGATCAAGGTTGAAAGAATACAGTCCTGAAGCCAGGCTGACCTAGGCTAACCTCTTGGCTATGCTCTTTTCTAGCTATGTGATTTTGGACAAGTTACTTTGTCTCCCAGTTTTTTTTCTCACGTGTAAAATGAGGATAATGGTAACTCCCCTAGGGAGATTTGTGTAAGGATTAAATGAGGTAATTGCCAAGTGCAAGACTGGCATATGATAGGTAATTAAAATTTTGGTTTCCTCTTTTCTTTTCCTTTCTAATTTTTTTTACTAATTTTTCATGGAAACAGAAAACCATCAGCAGCATTCACTTGTTACCAGACTATATTGCTTATATTTATACACAATATTAAGTCAGCTTGATTAAATTTCTCCCTCAAGCCTTATTCAGATCTAAATAATTCTTAAATCATTCCAGTTTTATATATATCTTTCATTACCATAAAAGATGTCTAGGAAAGCATATTTCACAACACATCAGCTGGACACAGTATTTTACTACCTCCTATCATTGTTTTCAATATTGTAAGACAAAAACTCTTTTGCCTTTATTTAATCAAATTTTTTCTCCTATCATCAGTATAGATATTGGTCAATCAACCTTCAAACCACATAGTCTTTCTCTATTTTTTCTGTAACAGCTTTCAAAAGAGAACGATAGGGCTCCTCTCCTTCGTAATAGAGAACATGAGAGCCTTTGTGGAATATTTGAGGTACTTAGTTGACAGGCAACAGAAAAATATCTAGTTTGAGAAGCATATGGACTCAGCATTCAACCTAGGAATAGGAATAAGTGAAATTGCAGCTATAGAAACAGGAGTTTTAGTGTTTTTGTGAATATCGATGTGTAGAACTATCTCCAACTATATGCAAGGGGTTAACTACTGTGGAAAAGCAATGAAAAAAGACCCAAAAAATCAGCTTCACCTGAAACTACAATGGTATGCTGGGATCAAGGAGCCAATGAAGACTCTTGAGGAAGGGAAATAAATAACTAGAACGTCGCTTCCAGAAGATGCTCCTGGAAAAGAGCCTGTATGTCCTTAGGTTGGACAGAGCTAATGTTTTATGAACTGTAGCCAGAACATCAGATACTAGAATCAACCTAAAATCAATTTTTTAAATGTTGAAATTGTAGTTTGATCAAAAACTGGATTTATATATCCTAAAAAGGCAAAGTTCTAATAATTGTAATGGAAAGAAGTGTGGCGAGGCGTCCGTGTTTCTTTGAGTTCCTTCTCTCATAGTTTAGCCTCCCCTCTCTCTCCTCCCTCCTTCCCCTCCTCTCTGCCCTTCTCCCCTCGACTCCTCTCTCCTTCCCTCCTTTCCCCTCTTTTTCCTTCCCCTCCCCTCTCCTTCATCTCTCATAAGATTGTTTATTTAAAATGGCACTTGAATTGCTGTTGCAGAAAATTTGAAAACACTTGAAGAAACCAAATGTCATTGGCTGCTGTTTAGCGGGTGCTCTGGTTGGTCTGACACCAAATCCACCAAACTCAGCAACAAGCAGAGACACTGTAGCCTTAACTGGGGAGATATGACTTTTGTGTGGGTGCTGGAATGCAGACAATACCTGATGTCTGGAAAGGGAAAATAAACCGAGGTAAATGACCAAGCTTATTTTGGCAGGATGTGCAAAAACACAGACTAAATGCCCAGCCAAACTGATAGGGTTGGGAGAAGTCCTACACGTTTACACAGTGACCAAAAAGGAAATAGGCACCTGACATGTAGGAAGCAAGAGAGGAAAGAAAGAGTGGGTGGGAGAGGTAGCAAAACATGTACTCTCAGCAGTGCAGAAACACAGCTGTATGTGTATTTTCAGAGCCGCAACTTGAACTAGTCACTGGCCAAAAAGCTCCAGTCAAAAAGCAAACTCTTTGCTGAGGATTCATTGTAATTTAGTCACAGTCCTATCCTTCTAGACTAAGCCATGAACCATTTGCAGGATTTGTAGGCAGAATCCCTTTTCATTTTATTCCTGTTATTGTGGCATTATTTTTATCTCAGTGCAGAGGTGAACAGCAAAACCAGTTAGCACAATTTTGTATTAAAAGACAAAAGAAATGTGAGCATCAGACTCAGGGAGGAAATCTAAAAGTCCATCAGTCCAATCCCTCTTTTAACAAATGAGAAATCAAAGCTCAGAGAAGGTCATTGATTTTCCCACACCTCCTTTGCCTGCTGGAGCAGAACTAGTCAGAGAACCTTGGAATCTTGGTTTCCGATTTAGGATACATTCTCCTTCACATGCCTTCCACTCATAATGGACACACCAGTCTCCTCACTTCCCTCCCCAACCCTGCTTTACTGAAATAGAGATTTAATAGCATTGTCCAGGAACTTCCAGTTATTAATTATGGGGAATTTCTCCCCATCCTACAGGCACTTTCATCCCCAAAAAGTGAAATCTGACCCAAGTAGAATATATATAGATGACCTGCATTTTGCGATCCTCTACCATCTCGTAATCCACACCCTGTGGTAAGGAAAAGTTAGCCTAAAGTGGTCTGTATCTTCACACTTCCATATGTCTGTGTGCTAACTGGTTTCTCTGTTCACCTCTGCATTGAGATAAAAATAATGCCACAATAACAGCAATAAATAATATTCTTATAACTTATTCTTATAACTCTTCTTGAAGTCACAATTTCAGGAACTTCAGTGCTTTTTAAAAAGTCTCCCCTTTTCCCAGGTATTTCTGGAAATCTTCAAAGAATGCATATATGGTGATGTATGGAGTTGACATTTTCCACTCTCCCTCACTGATCTAATGCTGGAAAAGTTGTCACTCGGTCACTCTGAGGCCATCTCCATCTTCTGTAGCTGACCTGTACTGAAACTTCTTGGACTGCTGGACTGAACCTGCCTAGAGGCCACCCCAGTGCTAACGCCAACACACACGCCCCAGTTTCACCTATCTCTGTTCCATATTCTAAGATTCTTCCATATGCAAGAATCAAGAAGTGCTCCCTTGTTCTCCCCATGTTATTCCAACAGAAAATGTTTCATTGAAACAGCTCTTTCAGTGTGCTACTCACAGAGTGGCAAGCAATCTAGGGACAGACACCATGCTGCCTCTGGAATCTCCCAGACTATTTTACTATGATATGTTGGTCTTGGATTAAAGTTGTCTGCTTCTATTTTCTCTTCCTTTAGGATGAGAAATCCTGGCAGACATATCCCACAGGTCCTCAAGATATGATGGAATCCAAAGCACACAAAGATACATAGGGACAAAGACTAAAGGACCAGTGAAGGCTAAAATGCAGCCCACATTCCACTCACCAAACTATGCAACCATCCTGTGTCTGCCTAAGAAAGTATCTCTTTTCTAATTTGCAGATGAGCTTTGGCCCTGCCTGAATTCCTAGATTTAAGCTTCAAATAGGAACTCCTGCTATATAGAGAGCAGGGGCCATGACTTGTATTCTTTTGTATATGTCTCAGCATATGGCCCAGTAGGGGGCAAAGAAGCTACTCTACAAGTATTTGCCAGATGAAATCTCTGAGGGAGCAGATGGTTCATACATAAGTAAAATCTCTATCCCTGGCAGGCTTAGAAGATAATATGGAGGTGAGAAAGGTAAAGGATTTTCTAAAGTGCAAAATGCTGGCTTTTCTCTCAAGCTCTAGATTCAAACTCAATTAAACCCATGGAATTTCTTTCCTGTTCATATACTGAGTCCTTGATACAGTGCTGAGCTCAAGACCGTATCCTGGTATCATTTATCAGACAACTTTAATACTCTACTTCCCCTTTCTCAACATATAATAATTTCACAAAATAGGGTATATTTTACAGAATTTGATGTGTCATTTTCTTGTTATTTAATATTGTTATTGCTATGAAGACACTAGGATGTGAAGAGGTCCAATGTTCAATGACTTCCCCTCACTGAAGTCCAGAATTTCAGAACACCACGTGGCCCAGCCTCTATTTCCTTTCTTCCCCTTAGTCTGTGGAGCTATGCTAGCTAACTAGTGAGGACTATAAGAATGTTATCTTAAATTGTTTCATTCTAAACAGTATTGTACTTCTCATAGTCAGTGAACCTTCACCTTCATCATCTTGCTTTTTGCACATCTATACTTCACTTCCAAAAAAGTGTTTCAGTTTATCGTTAAAGTTCACCAATTCAGCACTTGCCCTAACTTTTCACAAAAGTCTTGGAACCCACATACAAAGATTAAACTCTGCCTTACAAAAAAGTCAGACAATCCAACGAAGGAGCTGAAGTGGTTCCCACCCTTCACACTAGCCATACCCCATCAGCCAACAATAAATCCCCTCCCGACATAAAAGTCTCTCTTCCTACTTACACCCCCCCCCAAGTAAATCCGCTGTTGGCAGGAAGCCAGACTGAACAGATGTGTCTGCCTCTACTTCCTAGGGTGGGGTCAGTCTGCACCAGCTTTGATCAACCAAAAGAAGGAATTTCCAGTGTCAAGGACCCTCCACAGAGAATGCCCCAGGGCCTGCTCCAAGAGGTAAAGGGACCAGGGATTAAAAAGCAACTAGAAGCATCCCAAATGGGCAGACAAGCACAAAAGACTCTTGCACCCAGAGAGGAGATGTCTTGGTTATTTTCCTCATTTCTTGGGCAGTCGTGCATATGCAAATAAGCCCACCCTTCATGGCTAGAAGCTCTTTCTGAGGAAAGGAAATGCCTTAGTGATATGGAGTTTAGTCCTCCCTATTACTTAGTCATTTTTACTAGTAAACACACTGGAAAGAATATTAATCCTTATAGGATTCAAAGAGGTGTTTCATTAACAATCATTGGTATTTGCTTTTGACCAGACCTGAAATAGCTCCATGAATCAGTCTGCTGGCTCATAGAAGGGCCACCACTGTTTCTCCCTGCTGCTTTCCACTGGAGTCACATGTCACAATCTCCAGATGAAACACTGAGGTTGTGCATCTCTGAGTGCCTTGTTTGAAACTGTGGCTGCAAAGCTTGAGAATCTTAAAAAGTATTGCAATATTACTCACTGAAATTGAAGGAAACTTCATGGTGAAGTAAAATAAAACATCTTGCTCAGTCAGCCAAGCTTTGCTATACCCTGCCACTCAGGAAATCTATCCATCAGTGAACATTGTTTGTGATTTATTCCTAGTGGGAACTCATATGGCATTTTATTGTGGAGATTTTGTTAATCATAGCAAGTTAAGTATGATAACAAACAATACTAAATATTAGCAATCAAGGTCTATTGCTTGCACACTTCACAGTCCTGCTCATGTTGTAGGGGAGGAGGGAACTCTACTCCAAGCAGGAACTCCAAGTGGCTCTGCCATTAGGCTTTGGAGTCTTCTACTGGGTGCTCTGCATCTGGCCACCAGATGAGGGAAGACAGGGACCTGGGAGCATTGTTTGGAGGTGGATGGTGTACATCACTTTCAGCCATATTTCTCTGGCAAGGGAGGCTGGGAAATGCAGTGATTCTGTGCCCAGAAAACAAAGAAAATGTGTTGGTTAACAATTTCTACAGTTAAAATGTATAATGGGTCAAAATTTTGGACTAGAATTTCCCCAATGAAAGGGAGAGCTTTTTTATTCTCAAGGACAGCCTATTCTAGTTTATAAAACCCAATATACAGCCTTTTCTTGACAGTATAGTTTCTCAGCATTGATGTTTTCAAAACTTTCAGAGGGTGGAAGATCCAGGTAGAAGAAAAACTGAGCAATCACACACACACAAACACACACACGTATCTCCTGACTTTACCTGAAGTGTGAATTGGAGGAAAGCCTACAATTACTTTCATATATTTAACTTCCACTGGCAGTCGAAGAGTTTTCAGGCAAGGTCAAGTTTTTCTAATATTGCATTATAATTTGTATATTTTGATGTAAAATGAAGTCTTGGTCTGTTGTTAAAGTTATTATATTTGATTTAAAATGCAAGAGATTTGGGGAATTACAGAGGATAGTGATGGATGCATTAGGGATTAAGCTTTATTATTTAAAGTAATACTATTGTGAATGGTTATAAGTTTACAAAATGTGCAAGGAAATTCATATTAATAAATGCTGGTGTTCTTTGGATTGTGAGGTCAGTCCTTCAGGGCAGGTATAGGGTTTAAGAAATACAGTGAGCAAAGAAATAAGGAAAAAAGCAATTGCAAAGTATTTCTGTCTCTTCTGTTTCCATTTTCCCTTTCCATTCCTTCCCAGAAACAGAGTTATACTGAATAAATAAGCAAATTGATTGAGCAAATAATTCAATGTATTGAGGATAATGGGAGCCAAATTTCATACTACTGGAGAAGATATTTATAGACAGGGAGAGGAGAAAGAATAGAAAGAAGCCTGAGGTGTTGAATTGGAATTGGAGGTGTTGGTGTGAACGCATGGTATATAAATATATGCAGACACACATACACGCACATATACATATATACACATATAGAGATATATGTGTTTGTGACAGATATATATACACACACAGGAAGATATAGAAATAAAGATGTATGTATATGGGTATATATGTATAATATATGTGTACACATTTATAGGTACATATATACACATATATTTCCTAGCTCTGTCCACTGAGAATGTCTTGAAGCAATGGCAACCAAGTAACAATGAGCACACTAAACACCTAGATCTTAGCTTCTAAATGCCATCCTCTACTAAAAAGAACCAGGGCTCTTTTAAGCAATTACAATTTTTAGGGCTGGGACAGAAAAAAATCCAAGATAAGCCTGGAACATGTTGTGCCAAAAAGTAAGAAAATACTCAATAAAGAGGCACATGTCAAGACGTAGGAACCAAAATAAGGACATAGAAGTCAGTTGGAAGAGGTTTAAATCCAGAAGAATTTTAGTATCGAATAAATAATGTTAATACTTTAGTCCATACAAATCTAATATGTGAATAAATTAATCAATGGGGAAGAAGGGAAAGTTCTTCCTTGGAGTAGAATGCCAATTAATAAATGTAAAAAGACTGATTTAAATAGAGAATCACCACTTGGCAAACATCACAGAGGTGTTTGATTCAGAGAGGAGTCTCTGGAGTATGCTAAAGCTGGTGGGTGGAGGTTTGATGAGGAATAGAACATTGGCATAATGTCACAATACCTCTCCAGAATATATTAATAGTCCATTACAAAGAGCAGAATTATGCATTTAAGGTGGAGACACTTCGCAGACACTGATATAATGAGGTGACCACAATAATTATCCCTAGTGATAAGATGGGTTGATATAGTATGCCTCCCATTTTGGTGCACTAAGAAGAGCACGGTATCACTTCCATGATTTCCTGCTGAGAATGCATGATCTGGGTGCGGTAATGAGGAAACAACAGATAAACCCAGGTTGAAGGTCAAGTTATAAAATGGAAGATCTGTACTCTTTAAACTGTCAAGGACAGTTTAAATAAAAAACAGGGAAAGCCTGAGGAACTCTTCCAGGTTGAAGTAGTCTGAAGATACATGATAACTAAATGCTCAAAGATTCCTAGATAGGCACTTGGATCAGAAAGCAAGATGAGATATTATTGAGATAGTCACTGAAATTTGAATGGGCTCATGAGTGGATGATAACTTATCACTATTGATTTCCTGATTTGGAGTATTGTATCCTAGTTATTTGGGAGAGTGCCCTTGTTTGGGAAATACATTCTAGAGTGTTTCAGGGTTATTGACATCATTTTACAGTTTGTTCTGAAAAGTTAAAAAAAAAAACAGTCATGATACTGAGTATGTAAGTGAGTGACAATGTAAATGCAGTAATAGCATGTTAACAGTTGGGGAATCTAGGGGAGGAGGATACAGAACCTTTCTGTGCCATTATGGCAAATATTTGTACATTTGAAATTATTTCAAAAGAAATAACTAACAAAAAAGAACCTTCTCCATTTACAATAAAGTGCCTCTGGATTTCAAATGGGGTCTACTTGGATGTGCCTCACATCTGCATTTCCAGGCAGCAGTGGAGAAATGAAGAAGGAAGTAAGGGCACCCATCTCTTTCCCTTCAGTTAGTCTTCCCAAAATGTCCCCAACATCACTTCAATCTTGGCTAAAATTGTCACACAGCCACATTCAGCTCCCCAGGAGCTTTGTGACTATCACGATTTTGCTAAGCACATTGCTCTGAATTCTGTTACTGAAGAATTCTCTTCGTATTGGGAGGCAGCTAGCCATCTCTGCTAAAGAGAATAAGTATTTATCCAAGGTCCCTAGACTAATAAACTGAAGAGACTCGGTTGTCTAAGTCCAAAGCTTGAGCATTTAACATCACGATAAATTGCTCAGAACTACAGGAGACAGCACCGTAGTGCAGGCATCAGTGGTCTCTGCATGGTAAACAGTAATCACTGAGCTGACACTGGCACTCATCCCTGGTTATGGCTTCAAGGTCATCAAAGGCCTTAGTCAAAGTTCATCACAGGAGCCAGAACTAGAGAGGAAAATATATATGGGCACCATGTGGTAACTGAAAAAACTGTACCTATGTACACTTAAACATTCTCAGTAATAATTACTCAGGAGATTCCACAAGAACAAGTGGTAGTTGGAGTCATGTGACTGTTATTGTGGCCTCTGTCATTCCCATGTATCCCAGGGAGTGGTCTGTGATATGTGAGAGATCTGTAGATGTAGTGGAAACCTTCAGAATATTTTCCCAGTGTCCGGGGGCTGACAGGAGATACAGAGGTAGATGAAAATTATTTGGACTCATTCTTTTTTTTTTATGTCTTTCCCTGCACACACCTAAAAATGCATCCCACAGCTACAATATTCTCACTTTCTATGGACTAAGTAGCAAACATTTGAACAGACTCCTGGCGTTCTCTACAAAGTGGAGTGAAGGTCTTTACCTCAACTCTGAGTCCCTCTAGAAGTAGTTAGAGGTGTCTCTATGGGAGACTGCCAGATGCTGGTTGCCTAAAACCAGACACCAAGCCTCATCCTATCGAATTATCTGGGAGACCCTGAAGACCCTGTCTGAAGCTCCAGCCTGCATGCCACTATGTTTCCAAGAAAACAGAAAAGAACTGAGAAGTTACAAGCAATGGCAAAAGATCATTTTTACCACTCAAGCTTGGGGGGAAAAGGGTTTTGACATATTCTTTATTCACTGCCTGTCAAATTTCACTTCCATAATGAAATCTTTTTAAGCCAGAGGAGGGAAAAATAAAGTCTCCCCACATCGTCCAAAGTAAAATTGCTTTTGGCTATTTCCAAATCTAAAAGAATCAGCCAAAACAATTTCAATCAAGTCTTTCTTTAAAAGCAACAACAACAAATTTCCCCTGAGTGTGAGGTTGTGAGGGTCAAGGTCTAAACTGATGTAAACAAAAATGTCTCAGTAGAACAGAGTTAAAGGTTAAATAAATGTTTCTAACAACAGGGATTTAAAACAGAACCATTAAAAATAGATTTTGCTGCCTGTATACAAAGAAAAGGTAACAACTGCCTTTAATCTTTTCTCTGCGTTCTGAGTGAGAAACACAGTTTCATGAACACATTCTGGAAACAAAAGAATAGATTTGTGGCTAAGAGTGTGAATGAATATATTTAAATGACAAGTAAGGAAAATACTCCATCTAAAATATATTATGTTTTAGTCACTTTGGTAGGATATATGATCTTTAAAATTTTATTTTTAAATGTATCTTTTTCCAAGTGACACATAGCCATTAATGGGAAAAAAGTATAAACAGAAAGCCATATCACCCCTAATCCCAATATCCACTAAATGTTAACTGATATTAATATTTTGGAGCATTTCTTTCTTATCTTTCTTTCTGTGCATATTCATAAATATGATATAATTCTCTCCAATTAGCATAATATCACATATATTGATGTGTAATATTTTTTTCATTTAGCAAGTCAAAGTAAACATTATCCTATATTATTAAATATTATTCTAAAGCATGGTTTTTAAATTGCTACAGATTATTCCTTCTTATGTAGGTATGTACACAACTTCCTTCACAAGTCTTTTATTTTCATCTGAACACATATTATTTTCAAATTTTTGCTATTATAATCAAGTCTGCAATTTACATTTTTCTACACGAATCTTTGTATAAATCCCAGTGTAAATTATTGTATTGTGTAAATTATTTTCTTAAGACAGTTTTTAAAAAGTGAAATTACTAGAACAAGGAGCAAAAACATATTTAGGAGTTTGGAAACCTATTTCCAAAATGGCCTCCAGAAGAGTCATACCATTGTCATTTCCACCAGCAAAGCGAGTGCCCATATGTCTCTCTGCCATCACAGATATACATGTGGATATATAAATTTATGTATACTTCTATTTTGATAAGTGAAATATTTTTATTTCTCTAATTTCTGATAAAGTTAAACATTTTTCATGTACTTAGTATCTATTAAAGTTTCTCCTTTGGTTCATTGCCTCTTCATGTTCTTTGTTTTCTCACAGCATATTTTAATTTTCTCATTTAATTTGTTAGAACTCATATATTCAAAGAGGCAAATACAGAAAACTTAAGTTTTTATGTAGTCAAATCTATTAATCTTTTTACTAATTTGCCTGCACGTGTATAAAGATCTATCCTATTCCCAGTCGGATAAATGTTCAGTTTTGTTTAGTTATGTCTTTGAAATTGAAATTACATTATAGTGTAAGGAATTACAACACAGATTGGCTTAGGCCTTTCTGTGTGCTAATACGGTCCACTCAGTGGGTACATGATTAAGGGGAAATAACTAAAATGTCCCAGGCTTCTGTAAATAGAGGAGATTTCTGATACTATAATACAGAAAATAGAAGGGAGTAAAAGATTTGCAAACAGTGGGGGAAAATGTCTCTTTCAAGCAAGAGTCAGAGTTGTCTTTACAACTGTTCCCAGAGCCAACCTATAAGATCTGAGAAATAGAAAACATTTCCAGAGAGCAAGCAAATGCCGTAGGCATTGGAAGAAAACAAATCTGCACATGTGTGCAAAGGCAAATAAAAAACAATTAAAGAATTAAAGATATGTAAAAAGTTGGTGAACCAACTCTATTTAAAGGCTGAATTTTGAGTAATTGCTTTTAAAAAGATAGAGGATTTGCCTCACTTGCTGTAGCAGCCCCGATAGAAGAAAATGGCATTTGGACCTGTGTGGAGTCACATACAACATGGTCAATGTTGACACAGAAGGACAAAAATGCCAGGGGGTGTTTAAAAAAACAGAATCAAGAAAGAGATAAAGATGTTCTCCCACCACATTTGGCTTGCAACCTTTCCAACTGCCAGCGGATTGCAGTTGTGCTGTCGTTTTAGCATGGTTTGTTAAAATTTTGCTTATGCTTAAACATTACACCATAGCATGTGTCCATCCATCCTATATATTTGTTTTTGTTTTTTTACAATACTTCTAATTCAAAGAACTCACTCAAACATTGCTAAAGGCAGTATTCCCACCCACATTGTCTTGTGTGAAAACTGTCATCCAGATTTAGGTACCAAGAGTAGAAGCACTAGGTAAAGAAAAAGTACAGAGGCAAAGCTGTTTCCACCTGAGAAGGCCATGGTGACATCAGGGAGTCAACTGCAGGTTGGGTTGTGGTGAGACAGAGTCACCTGTGATGTAAAAATAATATTATCATGTATTTATTTTTGTTGCTTCTGTGATTGCTTTGGGGGTCTTCTTCAATAAAATGTGGTATATGTATACCATGGAGTATTACTCAGCAATAAGGAACAACAGTGAATTAACACATCTGGTATTATCCTGGTTGGAGCTTGAACCCATTCTTCGAAGCGAAGTGTCACAGGATTGGAAAAACAAGCACCACTGGTACTCACCATCAAACTGGTACTAACTGATGAACACTTACATCACACAGAGCAGTAACATTCATCTGAGGGCGGGCGGGAGGGGGGTGGAAGGGATGGGAAAAATTCTCACTGAATGGATGTGGGGAGCACAGTTTGGGAGACGACCACGATTGTGGCTCTGACACGGGCAGAACAGGGGCAATGTGTATGGCCAAAGTGTTGTACCCCCATGATATTCTGAAATTAAAAAAATAAATTAAAAAAATAATAATAATAATATTATCAGAGAAAATGGGAAGTTCGCATAAGATGGGTACGGTGTAGTTATTGAGTGCTCAGGCATTGGTATCAGAACTGGCTTCAAACAGAGCCCTCCCACTTTCTAACTGCAAAACCTTGTGCAAGCTATTTAATTTTTCTGAGCATCATATTCCTAATCTGTGAAATGGTGTTAATGTTCTCAACATCATATAATTGATATGGGGATTAAATGAGATAATATGTATTAGGCAATTATAATAACAATCTTCCAGCCACACAGGCACAATTACTTATTGGCTTAGTAAATGGGGACTATTTCTGTTATAAATAGCAAATGAAAAGTAATAAGTGTTTCTTATTAGTTCCTACATAAAAATCCAAGTGAAATGATCATAGCTTAATATCTGCCTATGAGCTATAATTGATTAACATCCCATCAATTACTATTGCTAGTGAAATTTTAAAGAAAACTTGTATATAAAAGTTCTCATGCAACATGGCATTACCAAATTGGGGAGAAAATGAAAATATAATCAATATTGCAAGTCATTAGCAATCTCATTTAAAGTTTGGCTGTTCATAAGGCTGGTAATAACCTTCTATCATAACACAGCAAAACCGGACATGGGTTCACGATTCAACGTTTATCAAGCCTATATTATGTCTTGAGAGTTATGCTAACAGTCCTCACTTAAATTCTCATTTAACCTTAATATAGCCATAAGATGAACGCTATTATTAGTCACAATTTATACAAACGAAAACCAAATCACTAAGGATTTAAGAAAACTGTGTAAAATCAAATAGCAAGTAAATAGTTGAGCTGGAACGTTCACCCAGGTCTCATTTCAAACTTGATATTCTGTCCACATACCATGAGGCAAACAGGAATTAATCTGGTGTAAACTGTTCATACTCACAAGCACCCTTCCTTGCAAAGGTAACTGGAAAAAGGAAAACATGTAACCCTGCTCATCCGATCAGAAACTAGTAAAGTAATTTCAAAGCTTCCACTGTGTCTTTGTATAGCAAGAGGAGGAGCCATTAAGAGGTGTGAGGAATTTTTGTTTATGTTTAGTTTTGTGTCCACCAGAAACTTGAGGAATTGGGAAGGATCGATCAAAAGAATGGATTTGGTTGTTATAATAATACAGTAACATGCAGATTATATGGTGAATAAAAAATGCATATTTTCTTTTTAAAAATTTAGATTGAAAAAATCTGAAAATTAATGTTGATCTTTAGGAGAAATGTGAGGTTGACCCAAACATGCCTTTAAAAGAATAAAAGGCATATTTAAAACTTTCACTGATAGATAACCAAGGGGCCTGGTCTTGGGGAGGGGTAGGGTGAGGCCAATGGACACTTTGGCCTATTCTGTAGGACCTTGGAGAGGCAAAGCCCACTGGATACTCATCTCAGATTTGGAGAAATGTGCTACAGGGGGAGTGAGACAGAAGCGGGGGCTAGACCAAGACTAATTGTTGGGGTGGAGGTTTCCTTAAGAATGGAAAATAAGTCAGAGACCCGAAGGCAGCACAGCAAGATTTAGATGCACCCAGGAGAGGAAGCCAACAGCTTACAAAATATTTTACTGCGTTGGTTCTGGTTCTTAAACTATAAGAATAATCCTATGTTATGTACAGTTCTAAACACCATCACTCATGTTGTGATGCCTGCCACAATTTTGTGGCATGATGAGAGAAGGCAAGGATGAAGCCTAAAGAGTAAAGAGACTCGCCGCATTTTTACACATTTTCCTGGCGTCTTCCCATAGCTTGCTATAATTCTCCACAGGAGTGACTGTCATAGCGCCCCTTAGCTGAGACAGCAGCCACAGGGAGAAAGTCTGACAGGACTAGTGGGAATAAGGCAAACTCTCCTTTTCTCCAAATATTTTAGAAGCAGGTGACCATTTAGAAGGAAGGCAAAGGTGAGAATTGATTTATACTTAATAGAAAACTCACTAGTACTAACCACAAATAATTCTGCCTCCTCTAGATTTGAGAAGTGCCATCCATCAGGAAATAATCTAGTGTCTATGAGTTTTTACAGGAATTACTGTTAGGGGAAAATAAAGTTCATTTTTAAAACTGCAAGCTAAAAGGAGCATTTTAAAGTTGGATTCTTGTTTTCCTGAACTACACAGTGTTTTTCTCCATTATAAAAGACAACAAAGTTGACCCTCTGGTCACTCCCACTGAACCTAAAAGGCCATCTAGGAGAAAACAGGATGTGGCTAAGAACAATGACACCTCTGCAAACCACAAACAGAGCCAACAGATGAATAGATGAATAAAGCCCTGGTGTTTTTCAGAAAGTTGGAAGAAAAGCACAGATTCAAAAAGAGAACAATGATTGTGGAAATACTATTGTTAATTTTGCCCACAAACCAAACAGTTCTACTTTCCTACTTGTGTTAGTCCATTTTCACCTGAGGATAATGCCCAGAAATGATCCTCTCTGCATCAGATGCCCTCTTGCCTGTGCTCTGAAGCCCACTGTGTGGGGTTTTTTTTAAATGTCCATCATTATATCGTGATCTATTGAATGACATGTTTGTTAAATCATTCTTAACAGGAAACCCCTAGTTATATAAACCACAGATTATATACATAGCCACAGTGAATATATCTATATATGTACATATATATATTTAACTATAGGCATTTAAATTCATTAAGCTAAGGAGATTGCAGGTGAAACAAAAGGGTTATTACTAGCTACCCAAAATAATTCATCCCTGCTCTAAAACAATTTGTGGCAAGATTTGAGATTCCTATTAAAATTTATGGAGAATGAATACAAAAGCTGTGAGAAGGAGAAATTTTTGCAGTTTTCGCAATTGCTGTCACGATGGGAGCACCTATGAAAATGAACAAGGGAAAAAAATCGATTCCAATCAATAAAGCAATAACAATGCATTAAGATATTACTCTAACACTCAGCTCTTTCCTCCTGCTACATTTCCTTTAAATGTCCTTAATCTAGGTACAAGGAGTTCTAGAATTTGAGGCAGTTGTAAAGGAAGACATAATCATTTAAACCTAACTAATTTAGAAGAACATTAGCTCAAGAGAAAAATATTAAGCACAATCTATTAAATTTACGATTTCTGCTATTCATCAGTTTAACTGATCATTACAAATAAGTGCAATATTAAGGCAAAAGGCAAGGCACTTAAACTAAATGAAAGAGAAAAGTGAAACTGTGATTTTAGAGGATTCAATTTTAAAAGTTTTTTTTCTTTCTCACTCTTCTCACCCTTTTCATATCACTTGTAAAAAATAATTGGAAATGGTAAAAGTCAATATAAAGGTCCAGATCCCGGCATATGAATAGGCTATTCATGAAAAAGTTGGCTTGCTCCTTTTAAGGGTCACAGAGCGCTTAACAGATACTCCTATTAAATTTGTGAGGAAAATGGTGGCGAGAACATTTCTTCTTAGATCCTAGGGATGGTTAGGTTGGTGGTCCCACTGCATAATCGATTGTATTAATATATAAGCTAGATGGTGGTTTCCTATTACCTAATCTACACCTTCATTTGAATCTGGCAATTTTAAAAAGTTGTGTTAATGCTTCTAATCTCAAAACTACCACCAAGTTGTAAGTTTCTTGAGGGAAGCAACTAAGTCTTATTCATCTTGTTTTTATCCCTAATGATTGACAAAGCGTTTGGCCCACATTATTGTAACTGCTCAATAGTTGACTGATGGAAAATATAACATTTGCTCAAAATAGTATTTTTTTGGTCTGATTCTCTATTTTGGACTTGACACTTGTTTCTTTTTATTTCAAACTTTACTTTTCTTCACTTAGGTAACTAATAAACAGCTTATTAAGCCAGAATGGCATCTCTCAATAATTAATTTTATTATCCAAGAATGCCCCTTATTTTGAATTCTGTTTTGCTATTTACCTTATTTTATTTTATTTTCCATCTTGGTACTTCAATATCCTCTCTGTATTTTGCTAAAATGATGTTGCTGACGTTGGTAAAAAATACTTGAAATTTATGTGTTCTGCAATTTCTTATATTTTGTTGCTGGAACACTTTGAAATCTTCTGATTTTGTACAGAAACTGTCAACAGAAGGGACAAACTCATGATTTATAGATAGAAATGTGAGTCTAAATTTCTATGTTGCCAAGCTGCTCGTTTTAAAAGCACAGTGAATTATAGGAGAAGAAAATCCACAGAACTGGAATGCTTCCCCTCATGTCTCGACATATGATTGATAAGCAATGTTCCTCTCAAATGAATGATTTTTGTTTACCTCATTGATCATTTGCACTAAAAAATGTCTCAACCAAGTTCGTAGTCATCTCTTTTTTAAAAAAGAAGTAAACACAGTAATCTTCTGGGAGTATCAAATATTAAATATATGATTCTTTCTTTTGAATTTTATGTCAGCATCTAAAATTATATGCCAATTGATACTATAGTCATGGTTTGGGAGACTAATAGCTCAGAGAAAATGTGAATGCATCCAAATTGAAATTATTTTAAAAGTACATTATATAATAATGCTAGTGCTGTAAGTGCCAACTAAGGGAAGAGGACTCACGCCTACCTTCTTTGCAAAAAGTAAAAATTAAACTTGAAATAATGAACAAAAGATCTGTAGTTAAAGTGGTATAATGGGAAGACAACATCCCATCCACCCAACAATAGACTAAAGCCAAAAGTTTTCTGATCAGAAGGTAATAAGATGGACTTCCAGAAGAGTAGAAACAGAAATTTAGAGTCTCTTGCTCAATATTTCTTCCTCTTATACTGCCATAATCTCTGGCTCTTCTTGTCCTTATTCCAAAAACAACACCAACAAAATAAAAGCAGAAGTAGCACAAATTCCCTGTATATTATCTAAGGCTCAAATCCATTCTAATATTGCTCTTGACTTCTGTGACCCATACAATTATTTTTTCAACTCTTATTTCTCATTTTAGCAATAACGTGTAGCTTAGAACTAACCATTAAATTGTTTATTCTTCCAACCAAATTGTAAATTTTCTACTATCAACAGCTAATACCCAGGTGTCAACTCCTTTCATTCTCACACAACTCTATTAGTGTTTCCATTGTACAGATGCAAAACAGGCTCAGACAGGTTGAGTAAATTATTCAAAGTCACAGCTAGCAAAAAATAGAGCTAACATTTGGGTAGAGAGTCTATGTCCTTAATCAAAATGCTATAATCCCTCAGAAACATCCCTACCTGGAAGCAATTTACCTCTTCCCTGGGAACCATCATATCTGGGTTTCAGTTATCTAGAGCCTGGTAAAGAGAAGGTATTTACTTGAGTTTAGTCACAGGCACTTAATAAATTTGTTCCTTTGACTTAACTTTGGGAGGCAGAGTAGTCCCTTGGAAAATATGCTGTCATTTTTTTGGGACCCTTCAGTTGATCTCAAAAGAACTTGGAAGGACCAGTCGGGTTTGGGGTACACTGAGTAAGAAGAGAGAAGGGGCACAGAGGGCAGAGATACTTAACGCCACAGACCAATCATGGTGTGCAAACCAGCTGTCACCTCTTTGGGACCAGACTTTATTTCATTGTGTAAACCCCCTATTAACATCCTCTGGAATTAATGCTTTGTGGAACAGACTTTGAAGAATGCTGTTAAATTTGTAAATGGGTGAGATGTTATGAGTATACAATGAAATAGCATGTAAAGAGAAAAGCTCAGATTTATTGAGAGTCTATTGTACAGAGGTTCCTGTGTTAGATGATTTGCATGTCTTGTTTCTCAAAAAAAGCCTGTAAAATAGATGTTATTCTCCCCGTTTTATATGTAAGGAAACTAAGGAAGACATTTTACTTCCAAAAGTTACTCTGTGTTCACCACTGCATATCCTTTAATTTCCACTTTTCAACTACGGTGCAAGTTTGGTATTATTATCCCCATTTTTATAGTTGGAATTTAAGCTTAATTAAATTAATCAAATTAATTTAATCAACCAAGGAGCCAGGATTAAAACCTAATTCTATCTCATTTCAACATCCATGTTCTTAGCTGAACAATTTAAATTCTTGAAAATAATTTAAATTCAAGGGCATAAATCATTTAATAAATATTTCTAGTGTAGCAAAAGATGTGATCATGGCCCAGGGACACATAGAAAAGAATGAAAATTAGCTCTGTGGTTATAATCCAACTGCCTATTTGACATCTCTGTTTATGTCTAAGTGATGTGTCCAAGACTGAACTTTTCATTATTTTCCCTAAATCTGCTCTACCTACAGTTTTTTTCATCTTGATTGACGCCAAATCTATTCTTCTACTTGTCCAGGCTAAAGCATCCCTGACCCTCTCTCACCACTCAAATACAAACTTTCAGGAAATCAATCTGCTTCTCTCTCCATAACACATCCAGAATCAAGCCATTTCTTATCTCTTCCATCACTACCTCTGCGTTCTGAGCAATTCTCGCTTGGATTATTCATTAGTTTTCTAACATCTCTCCCTGTTTCTGCTCTTGCTGCACATTAGCCTATTCTCAACACAGCAGCCACAGTGATCCATTACACCAGTCAGGACTCACTAGGGAGACAGGAATCATACCAGCTATGTTCATAGAGAGAATGTAATATAAATAAATTGCTAACTGGAATAAAGTGGTTAACTGAGTAAGAGAATAGGCAAAAAAAGGTATAACGGAGGGAGGAATACCTGAAAGCAGCTACCATGGCTGAGGAATAGAGGAAAGAGGTCAGAAACATCAAAACTTAGTTGCTCAGTCGTCTAAGGAGAGGCGCTGACTGGCAGGTGCTGATGCTTCTGAGAGGGTGTGATGAGGTTAGTTCTGGACTGTTAGAAACACTGTGAACTGCTGCTAAGGGAAGGCACTACTACTATTAGGTTGAAGAAGCATTGCTGGGAACAGCAGCCAGACAGGAAACCCATAATGAGCTAACAGGAAGGCACAAGTCTCTTTTCCCTCCTCCATTCTTGTAGTCCCCCTCTGCTATCCCATGCTGGCAGAGCCTAACAGGGAGCAACTTGTAAAAAAAGAAGCATGGGTTTGCAGAGTCCCATCCCCACCATCACAAAGTCAAGCATAAGAAAGATGAGTTTGGAGTTGAGAGATAATAGCTTAGCAACTGGCACATCTATTTAAAAAGTTAATCAGATCATGCCTTTCTTTGCTTAAAACCCTGCAAAGTCTCACCATTTTACTAGAGTAAAAGCCAAAGTCCTTACTAGGACCTACAGGGCCTTATATGATCTGGTCCCAGATCTCTGACCTTCTCTACCACTCCTCTATTCCTGAGAATACTCTCAGCTCTAGCTACTCTGCTCCGGCCTTCTTGCTCTTCCTCAAATACACTTGGCACTCTACCATCCTAAGGCCAAGTGTTTTCTTCTGCCACCTCTGGAACGTTCTTCCCCCAGTTATCTGTATGGCTAACTCCTCCACCTTCTTCAATCCTTTTATCACATCCCATCTTTTCAAGACGGCTTATCTTGACAATCCTACTTAATACAGCATTGTGCCCACCACCGCTCTCAATTCTGTGACCTAGCTGTGTGTGCTCTTTGTTCAATAGCACTCATCAACTTCGATCATATTGTGTAATTTATTTATACATTATATTTATGATTGTGGCCTTTGCTGCTATAATGTAAGCTCCGTATAAGCAAGGATCTTTGTTTTTTCACCCATATGGCTCAAGCATCTAGAACAATGCCCGGCTTAGGGTAGGCAGACGTTAAATATTTATTGTAGTAAAAATATTTCACTTTAGTCATCTCTGTAAGGTGATTCATGGGAATGGGAAGAATGATCTTAGAAATAGAATGTTCCAAAAGTAACTCGTGTGGGATATCTAGATGCACTTGGACATTTTGCAATTGTTCTACTTTGTAAGTAGAAAGAATTGCGTTTTGCCTACCCTAATACACAGATTAATTTGCTTTTTATGGGTTAAGCCTTGGAGAAGTAGGAGATAGTCCTGAAATATAGCAATTTCATGGGGGAAGGTAATCTGGAGTAAAAATTTCATCTCAGACAACCATGAAGTGATTGATCTACAGGCAAATAATCTAGGCTCAATTGCCCAGCAAAATATATGAACATAAAACAATTGCATCATTAAGATATTAAAACCCAAATTTATATTTTCACTTTTATAATCCTATTTATTTTTCCATAGTCAAAAGGACCAAGTTTTAAAAGGCTTTTTTTTCCTGTCTGGAAAAAAGTAGCATTTTAAATAATAAAGTGGTAGTTATGTAGTTGTTTGCTTTATAATATTTTCTTGACCTGAACCAATATGTTTTGTGTACTTTTTCTAAATGCATATTGTGCTTCCCAACAGAGGAATGAAAGAATGTTCTAAAAATCATATACAGCAAGACTTCCATGAACATAAAGCAACAGAAAACAAATTGAGGTGAACCATAATAACCTTGTGTTTTGGGACAACCTGATAAATTTACTTCAAAATTGCAAATCCCCTGCTGCTTCCACTGCTGTGGGTTCGTGGTGTGAATGTTCTGCTCTGCCCCAGAGAGGGTGGCTGGGGACTGCCGGGCAGGTAGGCAGGCGGCGAGGAGACACAGGCTCTGCAGTGTTCTCCCTCAGACCAGAGGAGATCAGACTCCCTCTGAGTGATTAGCCTCTGGGGTACCCAACAACAACAGACTCATGCAGGTTTTCAAAACAAAGTAACAGCTTTCACGAAGCCAATAATTTGTGGCCTGTGTGAGCCTTGGGAACAGTCTCTCCGCCCTCAGAGAGGCCTCTGAAAGCCTGGTTCCCCATAACCTAAAGGAAGGTTTAAAAACTCATCCTCAAGCTTACAAAATAAAAAACAGATGATCCCAGAGGACAGATAGGACGCTTCTGGACAGGCATGGGTATGTTCTTGAAAGCGAGGTGGGAAGAGGAGAAACTGTTGCAGAGAGAGGAAAGCGATAACATGCTGACCGGGCAGTGACAAAGCACGAACAGGAAGGGAGAGGCCCTGCTCCGCCTGAATGTAAAATAAACTGACAACAGCCAGGAAGAAGGGACAGAGAGAGAAGTCAAAATCGGCATCCCAGGAGCTGTCTCAGCAGGCCTAGGCTCGGGGAAACCCAGCCTCATCGCAAATCCACGTGGGATAAAGGCCATACAATTTAACAGGAGAAATGAATGAGAACCATAAAAATGCTACACATAATCCTATCCAGGACACCTAGTATAGTATATAATATCATGTAAATATTGCACGAGGACGTCGGCCTTAAAAAGAAAGAAAATTCCACAAAGCGTTCTCTTCCCCTGCAATAGGGAGGGTTTTCTCAAGCATCCAGCTTTACTGAAATTAATAACTTCCTCTCTATCTCTGTAGACTCTGGGGGCCCCTCAGCCCATCTTTCCTCTCTCCATGTCTAAAATCAGTCAGAAAGAGGTCACATGGAACGGCCCTGCAAAGTAGAATTATAAAGAAAAGCTAGCATTCACTGCCCTCCACAGCCTTCTTCCTTCCTCTGTACCCTGTCTTTCCCTGATCCAACACACACTCCTCCTCTCTCTGGCTCCATTACGTGACTCCAATGAAAAGTTACTTCCTTGGAAGCAAGCAAGGAAGGAAAGGCCGATCTAAGCACATGTTTTGGAGAGTTTAAACCATGATTTCCCAAACTTTTAGTGATAGGCAAAATCTGCTGTCCGTTTAAAGTTGGAAAGCCACGTCTGGAAGATAATCTGCCGAGAGCATGAGCAGACCAGTAGCTCCTTCCTTTCTAGCAGGCTCCACACACTCCTTCCAAGTGGTAGATACACTATGTAAACTTGGCGGCTTTCAGCCAAGAATTTTTTCCCAATAGAAATGTTCATTGGAGGCAGAGAGTGTGATCCTGAGAACAATTGCAACTATAATTTTGGTTGCAAAATTGCTTTGGACCCTATCTCAAGAGATGGTCTGCTATATAAATTCATTAGCATATTCATTATTCTCAAAACATACTGTATGAACTTCATTTTGGATACTTTTGCTTTGGAAATATCTTATACCCAGAAAGCTCTCTTCTCAATTCTTGATATTTAAATTACACCCCTTTCTTCAAATTTGAGCCTAAGACTTCATGAAACTTGATCATTTCAGCTATGTTGTTAATATTTTTGGGGAGGTTGGGATTTAACCACCCACATTGCTCTCTCTGGGAATGATAACTCTCAAATGGAGGGGTTCATTCACTTGGTGGGTATCAAGTCAATAGTTCGCAAAGCAGTGTGTCCCCAAACAAGAGAGTTGGGCTGGCTTTATAGTCAGAAGATAATGAACCATGATCTGATAGGATCTTTCGATGGGGCACTGCCAGGAAATGTACTCTTACTGGATCCTGCCATGGGGTGATGCCAGGGCTCAATCTGATTGGATTGCCGATCCTGTCATGCGGTGTCCCCTTCTTAATTCAGCCCCCACTCTTCATCCAAGCACTTAGGTTCTGCCATGGCTGCACACTTGGTTCATCTGGGCATGCTCAGGTTACATGACATTTAACCTGGGGGTCCATGGCAATTGGAAAACATCTCACAACTTTGTTACTTAAAAGTTGAGCCAGATTGGTCTGATGATCTTATAGGAACTCCATCACCCATATCCCCTGCTGAAGGGATAGGTCACCTTTGTTCCACTTGATCCTCCTCTCTAATACAATGGAGTAGACTAGAGGTGAAAAACTTGCCCCAAGGCCAGTCAATTTATCAGTTGGCTAGAATCAACTCTTACTCTCTCTTGAATTTAAACTAAATGACAAGAGATGGAGAATCAGTCAGTTCTGTCTCTAAATCTCACTATTTTCCCCCATTCATGCAAGAAGATTTTGTGGAGCTTTCATTTCCAGAATTTGCATAGTGAAATAATGGTTATATTTTAACTTTTCCAAATGTAAAGTTATATTAAAAATATGAAAGATGGATATTCAAACTGCTTATCTCCCTCCTCTCCATAATTAAAGACTGAGATATGCACACTACATCTGGACTAGACATGCTAGCTTGGTGAAGAATCAGGGCTGCAGTTGGTAAATGAGAGTATTAGGCCTATAATATGAAGTAAACTTGGGGGTCACCATGTGGGACCATGTGTAAGCAAGAGAAGCCAGCCTAATGAAAGAATGGGCAAACAGTAACAGATAACTAGAGCTGAAATAAAGCATGCAGACCCTGAGAGATGGAGGAAAGACATTTTGTGACTTGGGAAACCCAGAATTGAATCTGTTTTTCTTTCTTTCTCTTCTTTCTTTTATAGATGGGATCTCTGTTGCCCAGGCTGGAGTACAGTAGCTCACTCATAGCTCACTGCAGCCTTGAATTCTTGGGCTCAAGGAATCCTCCCACCTCAGCCTCTCAAGTAGCTGGGAATACAGGCATGCACCACCATGCCCGGCTAATTCTTCTTCTTTTTTTTTTAGAGACGGGATCTCACTATGTTGCTCAGGCTGGTCTTAAATCTGATTCTGTTTCTTATACCCACCTAGCTATAGCTAACAGAAGAACTAACTATATTTTAATTCAATGTGTTCAGAAGCTTGCTTTACCATAGGCTCTGATTTTCACTTGGTGAAAAAGGCTTTTTCTTTTCACAGAGCTAAAAGGTTTCTGTTCCTTGAAGCCAATGAGGCTTAAAGTACCAATAATATGTGACCTGGCTCTCAAACTATTACAGCAACCCAACTAAAATCCAGACTCCTTTCAATAGAGCAATTTTGGACTTTTGCTAATTTTAACTGTGTATACATGTTAAGACGCAGTATAGTGTGACTACGTTCAAATCTTAGCTCTCCCATTTATTTGATGTATGACCTTGGGCAAGTTATCAAGTTTCTCTAAGTCTCAGTTTCCATATCTATATGAATGGATATTACAATAGTCCCTGCCTCATAGTATTATTGTGAAGATTAAATAAATTAATACCTGTAGATAATGTAGAACAGTGCTTGGCAAATAGGAGAAATTCATAAAATGTTTAGCTGTTACTGTGTTACTGGCACTTAGTTGAAACTCCTACAAATTTAACACTTTTGATTTGGTTTCCCTTCTTTTAACTCTCATTCTCATAATCTTACTTGTCTTTTGGATGAGCTAGGTGACTAGCTCCCTATTACTGAGAAGCAAATGATTAGGATTCCTCTCTATGCCAATGACAAGTTTTTGTTATGCATTAGAAGTAGCCTTACTAGACAAAATAAGGTCTACTATCTAATCATTAGCAGGAAGAGTAGCTTAGGATCAACTATACTAAAACTCAAATTATCAGTTTTAAAAATACTCTCTGACATTTAATTGGCTTTTATCCAAAGATTCCACAGAGAGTCAAATCATTCAGTTACCCAAAAGCATGGTTTTCAATGAGCTAATCACAGGGACCTCACAGATACCTAAATTGATTAAAATTTGATGTGAGCATATGTATCACTGATTTTTTTCCCTGTTGTAGTGGCTGGTAATCATGCTTCTTTTGAATTTTTATATCTAAAATATATTGTGATAACTTAGTATGGCACATCATAATTTCAGTTGCTATCCCTTCATGAAAATGTTAGTCTGTCCTGTAAATATTTTTTTGACTTGGAGTGATTATCCGCTTTGGCAATTTGGGGGTTAGGCTCATTAGCTCACCTCATCTATGTCCCTCCCCAACTGACTCTAAAATCTATATGACGATCTTCTCAATTGTCACCATAGAATATTCTTGTCAGCGAGTACAACCTTGCAATTTTTGCAGATCCATTTGAGATAAATAATATTACTCTAAAAGTTCTAAATGTTATTCTTAGATCTAGCCAGATTATCAGAACTGTGTCCCAGAATTGTTTTTTCACTGTAATACCAAGAGACTACACTAAGGGAGGGAGGTTTTGAATTTCAGACTTTAGAAGCAATAACCCTATTTTTGTGTTGGTGAGGAGCTTATCTATTATATCCATTATATCCATGAAAAGCCCCAAAAAAAAAGCCTTCTAGTGGAAGTGTAATTATGTCCTCTGTGTCACCTATGAGGTCACCAACTCATTGTAGACAAGTTAGGCATTTAGGGTCAGTCAAAACCCAGGATTTTTGGCTCCAGGTAAGGGCTCTAAATACAAATCCTTCCCTGCAAATGCTATTTTTCTGTCAATCCCAATCTACTTTATCTAAAACATTTCATAAAGCCCCACTGTCTTACAAGTACTATCTAATGGGTCTTACTGTTTGGTTTCTTTGACTTATCACAAGTGCTGATAACTTCTTGTGTACATTAACTAACAGGCCTCTTTCAAAGTCTGCTGACACTTAGCTTAGTGTTAAATGGTTTTTAATGAGCTCTAGACCATTCCCCTTCATCCGAGTTTCTGCAAATGGAGCCCACTTTCTCTGTAATGGAGAACTAACGGTACTGTGCATTCCAGTGAATGTGAACCAAGTCTGGACCCTAACTGAATAACTTCAAATTGAATTACTATCATGAAGACAAAACATTCTCATGGCTCAGATTTTTCTTTTACTTCTTAGCCAGATATCAGGCAACCCATAGACATAGCTCCCATGGCAAAGTATTTATTCCAAATGATGTGATAAGTTGAACGGTTATGGGAGAAATTTGATCTTTGGGATAATTCAATTAGAAAGGCTATAGGAGTGTTGTGTAAATTTCACTACACATTTAGGAAACTGTGGTGGTATTTATCAGCCCAGATTTTCCTGATGAATGCCTCAGCTCTCCCGTTCTCATTTTCTGCTGCATCTCAGAGAAAATGTCTCTAAACCTAAACCAAGTCAGGTGAGAGTATAGCAATTATTTGGTCAAGATGGGGAGTATAGTCTATACAATACCATATGCTATCATGATAGATGAAGGACTCATGTTTTGCTGTGTCTTAGGTATCATATGTGTGTGCTTATGCATGTTCTCCTTCTTTTTTCTTTGAAATTTAGATGGGCGAATATTGAGTTTCTTTTTCAGCTCTGCACAGTCAACCCAAAGCACCTGCTACCTGGTAGTCTTTTGCTCCTCTTGGTCACTTGCTTTCTCCAGCAACACAGGTCTATAACATATAGACAGGTGGGAGCAAGACCATCAAGAACAAATATATTATCTCCTGTCTCAGTTCCATATGTCTCCTTCCTTTTTGCTGCTTTTCCTTGATTTTGAAAAAATTTCCCAGCTCATGGCATTCCTGCTTCTAGGAGGGGAAAAAAAAGTGGATAAAAATAATGTACCATATACAGTATCTTTAGAGAAAATCACATAAATATTTTATAGACTGTACAATAAATAATATATATGTTTAGAAAGGCAATGTAAATATTTTATAGACTGAAGAGTAACTGTTAAGGTTGAAATGAAATCACTGTGTTTGGAGAAATTGTACCACACAACTTTACTGTAGCTTACTACAGTACAGTTCATAAATCACTGCCTTCTCTGCATTACCTGGGAGTTCAAGAATCCCAGCTGCCCAGTGGGCTCCTCCATTCCCTACTGCTCTCGAAGACCCCCACTCCCACCTCACCACTCAAGGCCCTGCTTTGAACTATGGCAGTGATCAATATATGCTCCTTCAGAAACTGAACCAGGGCATGTGAATGAACTCACCCAGATCGCCTACTTTTCATAGGCAGGGTGCTGAGAAAACCAATCAGGAATGGACAGAGAAAATACCAAATGAATTCCATATGTAACCTGAATTTCTGCATATTTTTTCAGGTGCCGAGGACACACCGTCTTGGTTTCCTGAAACCCACTCCTTGTGAGTCTTGATTGGCCAGTCCAGGGGTCAGCTATGAATCAGTGCCATTTTGATGCTTAAATATTATAATATTTACCAGATTGCGTGAAAAAGACACAGGTGTGTTCTGAAAAGTAGATAATACAAATATCAAAATATTCACAGGAAGGGCAAAATCATGTCAGGCAGCTCTTTTTCCAGCTAATTGAAACAAATGAAATCAGAAATAATGTGGTAATCTACGTATAATGAGAATATTTCTATAATTAGTTACCTGAAGATTAGAAGAGAAGGTTGCTGTCCCCTTTCAGTTTTATAGATAGCTGCAGTTATAATGCCTTTGAGAGAGAACTCTGAACCTCTAACGAAGACAAAAAAGAGAACTATAGATTTAAAGATTAGATGTAAAGCCCTCGGATTAGTCAGTTCAATAATGAGAAGCAAATGAGACCTAAAATGACAGAACACAGAAAGAACCTAGGAAATGAGGGGAGAGAAGATATAACTTAGAAACCACAGCAGATTAAAGCTGTTAAAAGGTATTAAAGGAATCACATTGGAATGCCCTAATGGGGAGGGGCTAAAAGCAAAAACAGTTAAATGTCCCTAAAGACAATAATTTAAGTATAAGGTCACCTGGGAGCATGTTTAAAATGTGGATTCCTGAGCTGCATTCCCTGGGATTCTAATTCATGAGGTTTATGGGACCAGGGAACGTGTATGTTTGGCAAGCTTCACAGGTGATTTTGATGCAAGTAGATTGTAAACCACACTTTGAGAAGCCCTTGATTATCATAGCAAAAGGTGAGGGCAAAGAGGATGGATGGAGAGGAAAGGAGGTCTGTGAAGACAGAGAGGGGCCAGCTAAGCATTCCACCATGTGCTATATGTCAACTATTGCAAATATGTGGCACTGAAATGCACCATCTATGTAATGAACACTGTGTCTTCACAAAGTTTAAATTCAGTTCAATATTAGCAAGGAGAAAAGGGCAAGGTGGGAGGGGTTGCATTCAAAGAGAATGCTCGTCTAAGACAGGTTATTTATTATAGATCTCAACTTCCTTTAGAAACAAGTTGTTTGTTGTTTTAATACTTCATGCCTTACCAACAAATGATGGATGGCTCCATTGTCAATTAAACTTCTCTTTTGACTCTTTGAACATAAAAGGACTTTTGGAACAATGAAATGGCATTTTTTTTTCTTTAGTGGTATAGAAGTGTTGCAAAGAGATACATTGACAATGTGAGAAAAAAGAAAACAAAAACACAGAAGAAAAAGTATGCCAATTAGGGTGCTCTGGTTATCTGTGTAACAAACTATCCCAAATTAGTGGTTTAAAACCTCAACCATTTGATTATATCTCACAATTGTGTGGGTCAGAAATTTGGGTTGGGATCAGCTGGATGACTCTTGTGTTCCCCGTGGTATCCAGGGAGGTTACTTGGTGGCATTGAGCTGGTGGATGGGCTGGTCTAGTGAGTCCAGGATGGCTTCATTCTCATGTCTGGCTTCTTGCAGAAAAGGGCCGGAAGGCTGGACTCAGATAGGACTGTCAACTGGAGCGTCTAAACATAGCCTCTTCCTATATGGTGCCTCAGGGCTCCCAGAAACAGAAAGTAGAAGCTACTTGTTTCTTAAGGTCTGAGACTAGAAACTGGCACAGTGTCATTTCTGTCTTATTCTATTGGTCAAAGCTGTCATAAAGCCTGGCTAGATTCAAGAGGAGACATAGATCCTACTTCTCCAGGAGAAGTGTGCCAATGAATTTGCACCCTGATACCTTAAATCTACCACACAAAGTGCTGTAGAAATGTATGTGAACATGTCTTTCTTCGCTAGCACATCAGGGTGGCTGAACATGTAATCATTACTTCCCCATCCTCATGCTCCCCCACCCCACAAAGGGGAAAAAGGCTTCCAAGAAAATTTAAACATACAAAATCAGGATGCATATGATTCATTCACTCTCTTTCCTTACTAATAGAGTCTTTTAAAGCAAAGATTCTATATTTTATTTCGTATAGTCTCCAATTGGTATATGTTAATTTGTTTTGAAGTATATTACAGTAATGTATTGCTATTAGTAACCAAAAAGAATTTTTCAAACAATTTCCTTATTTTTTGTGATCGAGTTGGGTTCAATGTCACTCTCACTTACATGTTTCGTTACATAGTTCCTAGAAATCTCCCCCTAGCATGGGATAGGCCTATGGGAATGTTTCAAGCAGGGAGAAATCATCAGGCATGACTGGTGGTCAGGAAAAAAAATTCCTTGAAGATGCAACTTTTCAGCTGAGATCCAAAAGACGGGCAGGAGTTAAATGTGATGAGTGAAGAGTGTTTTGGGCAAACAGAACATGTGCAAAGGTCTTGAGGCTGAAACAAGTTTGTCTTAAAAAAAATAGCATGGGAGAAGATCAAGACCCAGGAAAGCTAAATAAAGTCAGGCAGTGACTTGGAGCCACTTAGAATCATTTGGGCAGGGACTGAATACTCAAAATGAAAGAAAAAAAATCCAAGAAATTGAGCTTAGCAGTTATTCACATCAATCTTCTCCAACTAAGTCTTAGGTTTGCAAACAGTTTGCAGAAGTGGCTAGGTTTAGTCTACTCTTCTTTCACGTCTCCTATGTACCTTTTACAGACATACATGACCATTGAAAAACAGCTAATAACTAGTGAATGAGTTAAGGAAGACGACAGCTAGCATCTCATCAACAAAATAATAAGCTGGCTTTCAGTTACTTTTAACATTCCTAATAGATTTTATTATAAAATTATAAAAATAATTTCTGGGCTATCTCATTTGGTTAAATTCCTCCTTATTTTACAGAAGATGGGACTGAGGACCACAGAAGTAAAGTAACTGCCTGTGTCCCATGGCCAGTTAGGGGCAGTGTGTGGAAGAGACCCATTGCCTGATATACCTGGAGTCCTAGACCATCACAACCCACCATATCACTAGATGACAAGATGAGATTCCTGAAATATATCTTTCATTTATAGGCAGATAAAAATGAAACCAACTTCTATTAGCAATTGTCACAGATTGGGTTCTCCAGGAATCAGGTTCTGAGACAGAGATGAGAATTCATCAGAGAGTGCTTGTAGGATTGACACCTGAATGGGGAAGGGGACAGAAGCAGGATGGCAGAGAGAGAAGTTGGGCTGAGGTGCAGTCACAAGGCTTCAGCCAACCCTGCAGGGAGCTCAGAGGCTGGGACAGCCCTTCAGGATTGTCAAGAGAGTAGGCCTTTATACTTTTGTATCAACCTTGTGTTTGGGCTGCCCCAGGAAAGGAGCAGGTGGCTCTCTCCAGAAGAGACAATTCTGAGTGCTGGCAACCAATCCTTCCTAGCAGCTAGGGTTTTCTTCATGCCTGTACAAGGGCCTCTGGACAGCATAGCACAAAGTCCACAGCATAAGTCCCACCACCCACACTGAGAACATTGCCAGAACTATTGCAATTGTCCCCTGGACAGTCTCCCTCCTTCAGATTTTTCCACAGAAAGAGTTTGCCTGAAAACATAAATGAGATCATGGCACTCCTTCCTAGAAAACCTCCAATGAATCTGCATCTCACACACAGTGAGATCCAAATCCTTTATCACAGGCTAAAAGGCCCTACTTGATTTGGCCCCTTATTCTTATTTTTTGCTCATATTAAAATACAATGTACAGATTTTAAGTGTACAGTTTGATGAGTTTTGACAAATGCACACACACATATAACCACCCCAATTAAGATACAGAAAATTTCCCTTCACTACAAAAAGCTCTCTTACATTCCCTCATACTTCCATCCACCCTCAATTTTGCAGAGGTAACCACTACATTCTTACTTTAATGGTCTTGCCTCAATTTAAAGCAATAATAAACAGAGTTGAGTAAGGATGTCTCATTTTTCTAGGTACAAACTAAATGAGTTACCTCTCTCAGTGAATCACCTACGAGGAAAGGAGGAATAAATCACTAATATTTAGAACCACTTCCTTCCAAAAGGAACATATGTTAAGTTTCTATCACCCCTAAAGCCAGCATTTTACATACAGTGGTATAATAGCCAAAATTTGCATTTTGCAATGGTTACAAAAAATTCAGGTTTCACTTCCTGGTGTGAGCATGGACATGTTTACACTTATGCATAATTAGCATCTCCTGGTTTGTTTGCTTTGCTTAGTATGAATGTAAATGTAGAAGAATCAAATGTATTCCTTAAAGACAATCACGCTGCTACAAGTAAACAAAATGGATGCCACTACCCTTAATTTTAAGCAATAAGAATAACTTTAGAATGAATGACATGCATGCCAGTGCAAAAAATAAAGGCTTTAAATAGGTGCAGATGTTTAAGGGGTTTGTTGTAGTTCTTATTGGTGATTTCTCAGCATGTACCAAAATGAGTTATTTCATAAGACTGATTTTGGCAAAGAAAATACCCTTTAGCTTTTGGTGTTTCATGAAGTGGATTACAACTTAAAACTATATGAGAGATTTCAAATGCTTTAACCATATCCCTCTGGATGTTTTTCCACATAGCAAATCTTGTTAAAATAACTTTGATTGTAACCAAGGGCATGCATTTGCCAAGCTTTATGGCATTCATCCAGAGATCTCCAAAGTAGCTTGGTTAGGTTGGGGAGAAGAACCAAGAAGAGGAGGATGATGGAACTGTTGTTGGTGGTGGTGGATTTTTGGTGCCTCAGCACCATGTTAGATGAATCACTGAGCTTAGAATAGGACAAACTAAGGAAAGGGTTAGAGTCTCAGACTGTCTACAAATTGGAAAGCAGTAGGTGATTCTTCCTCCAGACAGCATCTGAACTCACTCCTCTCAGATCTGTTTGAGATGACTATTCCATTTTGAAGGCCCCTTTCATGGGGAATTCTGGGAAGTTAAATAACATCCTATTATTTGTAGGCAAAGTTGTACTAAATCCACAGAGGAAACATTATGTTTACCTGTTTAAATGCAAACTTACATACACAATTAAATTCATTATGTCTGAATCTTCAAACAGTTGCCACCGACACACAGTTCAAACTAGCCCTTGATAAAAACATGATTGGGGGGAGGGTAGAAACATATTTACAACTCTGAGCCTACTAATGAACTCCTTAGACCATCACTCAGCGAAGAATTATACCCTCAATTTCCTCTTAGGAGCATACTAGGACTCAGAGTATTTCTCAGTATTGTCCAAAGGCATGGTCCTGAGAACAACAATGTCTGAACTAATCAAGATGCTAATATTTAAATATAGTTACTATACAAGTTGACTGCACAATCATTACCTTAGTCACACAGCGGTCGTATGTCAAATTTGTATTCAATCAGAGAATTTTCATATAGAGTTTGAGTATGAGTGTCAGAAGGGCAAACCAAAAAATGAACCTTACAGATTTAAAATGATTGAGCTTTAAATCTAGTTTTATCTCATAAAGATCAGATCATAAAATAATATTTAAATTTTCAGCATTAGGAAGTTTCAAAATTTCCACATTATAAAGAATAAAAGGAAAACATATCATTTAGCTATATAGTTTGTGCATATAGAGTATCATTTAGATTTTGCTGCAGAGCCACTTAAAAACTTAGTAGCTTAGCTATTTTCTTAGTCAACAATATTGCTGGGTGGATCTTTTTCTGGCTCAAGCCAGGCTCCTGATCTCATCTGTGTTTGCTCATATGTCTTCAGGCATTTGGCAGGTCATCTGGGGCTGGCTGGCGTCAGATGACCTCACTCACAGGTCTGGTGGTTGTGTTGCAATGTGTCAGCTGGGGCAATGGGAGAATCTTGGCTATCAGATTCTGATCATCCAATAGCTAGCTCAGGCCTATTCATATGGTGGCACTGACAAAGTTTCCAACACCAGTATATAATTAGACTTTAAGTCCCATTTGCAAGTTCCATAGGCCAAAAAATTTGTAGTTAAGCCCAGAGTCTGAGTGGGGACCACAAAAGTTCATGAACATAGAAAGAAGTAAAAAATTGAGGGCCAGTATTTTAATAAATTATCACATATAAAAAAGTATGAACTCAATTTTAATAAAATATGGAGAGACATGAAATGGAAAGATTGAAGCATCAATTTGAAGAGCTTTTGAATGATAAAACTATCTCTTAAGAATACAGCTTCTTTGAATCATGCTGTAGTTTTTTCTCATATCACCCTATATTGTTGGGGGTTCATTCCTTCCCTATTTGAAAATGTTTCTTTCCATGTGGAAAGAGCTAGAAAAGGATGACCCTCTGGGCCTCTCTATAGCCGTTCACTAACTGCTCCTCAAAGGGAAGGGGAATGAATTGGTAAGTTCAAAAAGGATATATTGGGTAGCTCTTCTCTTACTCATAAAGGTGAATCTGACTGAAGACAGCACATATTCTTGGTCATAAGGTAAAAGTGGAGACCAGCCCAGTGTGTCTGAGTAAGTCAGTCTGTTTAATTCTGAAATTTAATGTTACAAAGATCACCTGTCCACAGACAGACTCATCCCCTAATACCAGCTTTATATGTAATAAAGATGATATTTTTATCTCCCATCTGTCTTAATTTTTTGTCTTATTTGTCATTTGGGTCACAACTTGGGGCCTTTCAAATTCTAACACTGGTTGTGGGACATATAAAATTAATCCAGCCCAGCTCAGGAAAATCAGTAATATATGGAACACAACTTGAAAACTTACTTGCTACCTTCCAGTTTCTCCAATGCAGTGTTTAATGTGCCTACCACCTTAGAATCATCTGGAATGCTTGTTAAAAATTCAGATTTCTGAGCCCCACCCAAGACCTACTGAATTTCTAAGGGTAAGGGTCAAAGAACTGACCATCTTTAACAAGCACCCAAGGTGGTTATTTACTTTAAATTGCTTTTTAATTATATAAGAAATAAAAATATATTATTTTCATGGTACCACTGCCCTCTTCTCCATATATTCACATATCACATTTTCTACCTCATCTGCTATCCAAGGGAAACACCATTTTTACTTTAACATGGATCCTTACAGATCTTTTTCTTAGCTTTTGCATACAGTATGTGTACTTACGTGGTTGTTGGGCAGAGATTATTATTTTACATGTGTTTCTACGTTACCTCAATGAGATTGTGGCATTCTGTAAATGAACCCTTTTCACTCAACAATAGATTTCATGGATCTGTCCATTACATATTACATTGTATACCTCATAATATATATTATATGTTACATATACATTATATGTGTACAAACATTATACAACATATATGTATACATTATTATGTATAAATCTAGATTTTTAATAAAATTATAGTATTCCAGATTATTATTATACATTTTTAGTCATCCCCCTACTGATTGACACATTATTTTCAATTGTTTCCATATTGTATTCTTTTGAAGCAAGTCACTAAATCCAACCCATACTCAAGGTGACTTGCTTCAATGCTCCACCTCCTGGAGGATGCTATCTACGTAAGTATTTGGAATTCTTCTACCAAAAGCACTTGTCTTTTTTCCCTTATTTATTTATATGTTCAATCATTTATCTATGTCATGTATATTTATTTTACACTTTGGGCTGTGATCCCGTGCTTTGTCATATATTTTATTGCTCAAATTATCCCAGTTTCAGCCACTGGGAGCTCTTTCAGGTTGGCTCCTTTGTCCCTTTGACATGCATCATTATTTTGTTTTTTTAAAAATTTCCTTACTTTGAGATACTACAAAATGCCCTGGGCTCATTTTGTATTTTCCTTTACTTGCCTTTATATTTGATGAATTCTTTGTATATGTTAGATAATTTTTGAGTGTTATATAAACATTTTCAAATGTTTTTCTCAGTCTCTTATTGTCATGTATTAAGTAATTTGGATATTATCATAATCATGCATATTTTTCTTAAATTTTTTATTTGTTTGTTTCTAGGTTTTTGTTTAAGAACACCTTCTTTACCCATTTGGTCATAAAAATATGTTCATATTTTCTTCTAATAAACTTACAGACTTGTTTTTACTTTTATATATTTAATCCATCTGGAATTTATTTTTACAAATGGTGCATGGTAAAGATATAGCTTTATCTTTTTCCCACATAGATAGACAATTACCCTAACATCATTCCCCATTGTTTTGAAATGTCACTGTTTTCAGTCTTTCTTTTCTGCTCCATTAATCTATTTGTCTTTTCCTTCACTAAAGCCACACAGTTTCAGTTACTAGAGCTTTATAATATGTCTTGATTTCTGTTTGGGCATGGACTTTCTCACGTACACTAGCTTTGAGAGACACAGTTGTCTAATGCAGGGTTTCTCAACTTCCACACTGTTGACATTTTGGACCATATAATTTGTGGTAAGGGCTGTCCTGTGCATTGCAGGAGGTTTAGCAGCATCCCTGTCCTCTAACCACTAGATGATAGTATCACCCTCCCCACAATGTAATAACCAAAAATGTCTCTAGACATTGCCAAATGTTTTCTAGGGGGCAAATTTAGCCCTAGTTGAGAACCACTGGCCTAATGTGATGAATGAGACTCCTATGAATCCTAGGGTAGCTTGTGATTTTACTGGGTATAGTGATCCTGGTACATGGGAGGATTGACTTCTCTGCCTCCTTGACTTGAGCTCGGATATATGACTTATTTGATCAAAGAAATGGCAGCAAACATGATAGGTATTTACACTAAGTGGAAACACTTAAAAGCCAGTGTTCACATATCCATGTTCTCCTTCCTCCCCTGCCATGGAAACACTGGAAGCGCATGTTAAAATGTCAAAGTATCCTCCAGTGACTTAGTTGAGCAGAGCCCCTACTAAGCCAAGTTGACTGTGTAGTATAAACTACAAGTAAACTTAATATTTTAAGCCAATGGAATTTGGAATTTTTGTTACCATAGCATAATTTTGTCAATGCTGACTGATACATTGAAGTTTGCACAATAAGAGAAATGTGATGCTGCTTCTGCACCCTGACTTAATTGGAAAATTATTTATTTTCTCTCTGTGCCTTCTGTTTCCTGATGCCTAAATACTGGAAGAAACTGTGAGCAAAACAGCTATCTAGGCAAATGAGGTTGGCAGAAACTTTTGTTCTTTGCTAGTGCTTTCAGGTGCCAATTAAGGAACTAGATACTAAAAGCTCTGGCAATATCAAAAGAGGGTTCTATTCTAATCTCCATTAGAAGCAAAAGTACACATTGATGGTTTCACTTCTGCAAAGATGCTTTCTATAATGGAGTATCCTTGTAGACACTTTATCCCTACAAAACTCCAGGAGACAACAAAGCAGTGTCAAAGGAAAACAAAGTTCTTCATAGTTTTAGAAGAGAAAAAAAAAAAGAGAGAGAACTGCACTTAAACTAGAAATTAAGTCTAAACTTGGGTTTGCTTTTACCAGTATTTGTATTTTTATCAGTGCCTCTAAAAGTACTTAGTGACTTAGTCATTAGATTTATCAAATCTGAGGTCTTGCTTAACTGCCATTATTCCTAGTCTTTGGACTAGGAAATAAATCATGTTCAACAAAACAGTCCAATGACCTTTTCAGGATATTTTCTGGTAGAGGTGTACAGTATTTCACCATGTTCTCCGCAGAGCCCTTTCTCCTCTAGTCATCAAAGGCTTGTGTAATACATAGAGTGTCTCTATTTAAATGCTCTGTACTCTCTGCAAATCATTCCCAATGCCAGTGAGACAAATTCTAAGGAATCACTCTTTGGAGAGTTAGGATTATTCAAAGAGCCTCCAGCTCTCCACACACCCTTTGGAGCCAATTCCCTGGAACGGAAACTATCTCTCTAATTTTCTAAATTGGTAGGTGTGCACCATTACTCACCAAGGAAATTTATTGCCTAAGAAAGTGGGAACAACTGGAATTGGCTCATGCCAGATATAACTCCAGCAGGTGTACAGCTTTCCTGCCCAGCTACAACCACCATTTCCCTTTAGTCCTTTGCCACTCATTTGCCAGAGATTCCTTATTTATGCCACAACCATTCGCAACACAGTTCTAGGGGGCAATGTCATTCTCACTTCAAGTGACTTCAGTAAACAAGTGAACTCAGTTCTACTGCGGGAGGGTTAATGGTTCAAGCAAAATTTCAGTTGCTTGAATGTTAGCATTGGCACTTTTTATCACTAATATTGAATAGGTCCTTCATGAATCAAAACATTGAGAGTATTTATACCTAGGCACACCATAATGTCTTTGAAGTTGTTCCATGAACATTATGGACAGCAAAAATGATTTTAATAATGGGAAAAAGTGAAAAAGGTGTCTTTCCAGACTCCCGCCATGCAAGAGTGTCTGGCACATAGTTGGTTCTCAATAACCTGAGTGAAAATACTCAGAGTGCACCATCACCTTTGATTGCCAAAACAGAGACATGATGGCTTTACAAGAGTATCTGCACTGGGAACGTAAGTAGTCAACATTCTAAACTATGCTTTTCTGGAGTGTGTCAGTATCATTGTTTAAAATACCTTTTCTGTTGTTCTTCCAGATGACAGCATGGAATGTCTTCAAAAGGAAGTGTAGAAATGTGACTCTGCATACTTTTATTAAAGTAATTATGATAATAGCAAATTTATGGTGTGTTTACTATGTGCCAAACACTGCATCCTAAATGCTTTCCTGGATTAACCACTACAGGCTCCATGAAAGCAGGACACAGCATTGTATCCTGACGGCTGAAGGCACACACAGTGTTTGGTACTTGGAAGTGTTCCATAGGTACTTGTTGAATGAATGAATGATCACAGAATCCCATTTAATCCTCATACTATCACCAATTACCAGATGAGTAAATTAAGTTCAAAGGTCACACATCTCTCAGAGATAGAGGAGTAGGACTTGAACTCAGGTTATCCATCCATAAAGCCTACAGTCTTGACCCCTATGGTGTCCACTTACTCTTTCAATTGCAGCCTGCAGAAGAACACAGAAAAATTCAGGTATGGCAGTTTCACAAAGATACACTGTTTCCTTACTCCCTGCCATACCGCCCCTCATTCCACTAATTATAGAGGGACTGATACAAGCCTAGTTCTCCTGCCCATTCGGGAAAGAAGCATAAGTGCAGGGTAAATAAAAAGTGCCACGTCTGGAGAACTAGGACGTGCGGGGTTAGAACATCATAGACATCTTGTGCAATATTGATGAGATTTTACCTGTACACCAATTATACAGGTCTTTCAATTCACATAAAGTACTCATGTAGTCACTGACACTTACAACTGACCTCTTCTTGGAAGATGACAAAGAATTCATTGTACAGGGCTTTATTAGACAATTACAACAGGTGAAAACTTCTGCATTCCTTTTTCATTATGTCTTTGGCACTTCTGGGAACAGGAAAGGCACTGAGTTGCTTACATACCTGACCAGGGCCATGCAATTCTGAGCCAGCCAGGGTAGCTCCTTTTGGGCTAAGCAGTGGAGAAGAATGCCTTCATTGTCAAGTGAGAAGGAAAGCCTGCAGCTGCTCAGCTGAAAGGTAAATAGGAGGGGAGATTCTCTTCACATAAAAAGCAATTCTAATGCATCCTACATTCCTTGGACCGTCACATCAAACCACACGTGGCATGAAAAAGTGCAGATTTCAATTTAGGTAATGTACACACCGTTGAAGGTTAGCAGAGGACCATGACCAGGCCAATCCATCTTCAGTGGATTAATGTCTGGGTTAGGCAGGTATGTCATAAAACATGGCCAATGCAGGAAGACACTCAGGGCTGGCCCCCTTCTTCCCTTTCTTCCCTAATGCACTTCGATGCTTGCCTGTAAGAGAGCTTTGGTACTTGTAAGGCTATTGCTTTTAAATGTTCCCTCTGACCCAGATAATGTCAAAATGTCTGAATGCATGCGATCCCCTTTTTCCAAAAGAGCATCTCTAATGTAATGCAAATGCACATTGTGGGGGAAATTCCAGCTGAGAAAATGAGGCCTTATATTTCTAAAACCATATACATGTCAATAGCCCATTATTCTCCTGTTTTAAATGTAATTGCAGCCCAGCTTTGAATGAATTCCTGAAATAATAAAATACATTGAGTAGCAGTCACTGACTCTTGCAGTTATTTTATGCCTGTTCTTCCTCCCTTCTGTCCCTCCCAGCCCAAAAAGCAAAAAGAGGTTGTGGAGAAGGGAGGGGAGGAGAGATAAAAGTGAAAGTCAGATTCCTTGTCTTGAATGTGTTATTGGAACACTATGTACAAAGAAAATATGCGCCATGACAACACTGGTGCCTCTAAACCATTTATATAAATGTATCATGCATGGTCCAATTTTTCATGACAAATAATTTCCAGGCAATTAGGAATACTTATAATTGTTTTCTTTGGTAGGAACTTCCTTCTATTTCCAATTTTTGTTTAAAGCTAACGTTTCCTGTAAAGCCTCAACAGCAATCACTTTGAAAGAACCCTTCAAAATCTCTCTCTCTCTTAGTCATGTGAGCTGTCCTATCGCCTCTTGATAAATTTAACATGTGTGTTAAATTGCCAGACTAGTGAATTTAAAGGACCCATTATTTCATTCAACTATGCTTCTGACGCTCCTCCACCCTTTCTTCCTATTTCTCAGCCTGTCCTTTTCTCAGGAATTGTCTAAGACATACTTCTTATGGTTAAAGGTAACATTAATTTATTTTGTAGCTGAGAGATTCATAATGATCTTCCTAACATTTTTCTCCCCTTGGAAGGTAATTTAGACCATGCCTCTTTTAATAAGTAAAATTAAGATGTCTCAATTTCCTGGAACACAGGTGTGAAACTTACCAAAGAGATATCAAAAATAGCAAATGAAAACATTTTAGAAAATGAAATCAAATATTATTCAATGCATCCTACATTTTTGCAGGAATCTTGACCTCTTAAAATGTCAGAGTGAAACCTAATTATTTTATCTTAAAAAGTTTTTGAACACAATTGTTCCTTTACCTATGAGTTGGGTTAACTTTTACAAGAGGAAGATTGCTCTGGTTCAAATTCTTCCCACAATTTCCTGCAGGGAAAAAACCTTTCGGTAATCATTGTGGTTCTTTGGTTCAAGGACCTCCAATCTGCTTTCTAATATTCTTTGTTTCTGAGTTCCATGATAAAGCACTGTGTCACCTCCTGGAAGAAACAGTCTATTGAGTTTATCATTAAGAATGTTTTTTGCTGCATGCACCAAAATACTCGACCATGTTCCATAAAATACAAAAGCATTTATTATTTCTTAATCAGGTTGAAAAAACCGGAGAAGGTAGTCAATCTATCAGGCATTTCAACCTTCAGTTTGAACCAACTTTCTGTTCCATTGAAAAAAAATATGTAAAAAATATTTGCACTAAGTAAGGCACTTGTTTGTTTTCTCTGGACAAGTTTGACATTGCAAAACACAAATTGCTTTGAAAAGCTAATTTTTAAGTTAGTTATACAGAATTTTGACTGTAAGTTTCCATTGAAATTATCAAAAATTATGGTTGGTCTTCTAGCCAGCCCCCCAAATCCTATACCTCCCAGGAGGTCCCTGGGGTGTACTGCTAACTGCACTCCTTCACTTACATCTTAATTGTTTCCTGTACGATAGTTACAAGTTAAGCAGCTGTAAGTCTTGGGTCACCTGTATAAGTACTTGGAATTTACCCCCAAACTCCGGTGTTATGCCAAACAATTTGTGTCCTAAAGCAATCAAATCAATCCTTTGCTATAGTTTAAACTTATTTCTTTGATGTCTCAATGAGCTCATCCGTAAGTATTTGAAAGAGATGCAGTGCCCTTCCTGCAATTGTCACTTGGCTCAGAGCCATGTGGATTTGCTGCTTCTGATCGTGTAATCCACATAATCAAAACTTTTTCCACCTCAAGGATCAGCCCATTCCATTATTCCACGTTGATTGCATCAGCCTAGGGACAATCCATGCCATGTGGCATCTCTTGCTTTGGTAGCGGTCTTTAGGTGGTCAAAAATATGAATTTTATTAATTTATTTTGGGGTCTGTCTTAATTAAATAGTTTTAAAGATAAGAGTTGGAAGATTTAAGGATATTTACAAGTTCCTTTTCCTCATTAAAAAAAATCTTGATCTTTTTAACACAATGCTTTGAGAATCATTTAGAAGCATTTGGTTACCAGTAATAGGCACCTGAAAAACCAGCAGCCCCAGCATATTAGAGGCAACAATAACATTAGTTATTGTTCTCTACCATAAAAGAAGTCTGAAGCTAGCTCAGGACTAGTATCATAGGCATTCAATGCATGTGATTTTTTTTATTTTCCCTGCTTCTACTGCAATATCACCAATTCTGAACTCTGCTACATGGTTAGAGGTGAGATATGATAAGAATAGAGGATGAGGAGATGCTAACAAAAAGGCAAGGAGTCAAAGATATCCTCATGGGGACAGCAGGAAGGTATGGGGACACATTTCCTGCTAGCTCAACTATGTGAAAACACATTAAGTTAACGAGTATGGTGGGGTCTATGTATAATGGGATCCTTAAACATTATTTACTAAGGTGTCACCAAGAACCTTGGAGCTTTCATCTTTCTTTAATTTATGTCACAGATTGTATTAATATAAATTCTACCTCTTATCTGTTTCTCATCAAGCTGAATTTCTATCAATGTTTGTAACCCTGAGGATAGACAAAACTAAAATTAGCCCCACTTCAGTCTGAAGGGGGAAATTTTTTGCAGATAAAAACAGTCCTTTATGTCTTTAAGTCTATGGTAGTTGATTAGTCCCTGCAGTAGGGAAAATTAAATTTTGTGGTTGAGACCCAGCGTGCTTGGATGGTTTAATAATACTATGGCCATGGTCCAATGGCTAACAACCAAGTACTGAAGTACGCGCTGTACTTTTCTCCCTCGTGCAACACCTGAAAATCCTGGGGCGAATCAAACAGCAAATTAAAGCTTAGACAATCTTCACCTGCAAACCATGCACAGTATAAGGAACCCATTTTAATGTTTTCTGGCTGAAGTCATAAGGGGATAGGAACACAAAAGAATGGCCATGAAGGAATCTGGTAAGTTCTTAAAGCACCTTAGTTTGTGAGATGTTTTCTCCCTTTCCAGTTTCTTGTAACTTTATGCTTAAAAGTTAGTGTTTTTTTCCTCAAAATTCCAGACTGTGCAAGGGCCAAGCTGAACACTGAATAGGAAAAAAAAGAAGTCTTATGAATGGACATACTACATCTGAAGGTCTAAAGGGTGGGACTGTTTGGAGAGAGCAGCATTTGGAATTTAATTGTGTATCTGTGAAGCCCTTCCAGTCCTAAGCTGAGACTACATAGCAGTGGACAATTTAGTGACTCCATTACTCCAACTAGTGTCAAGCTGACGAGACAAAACCAAGTAGGCAAAAGTACCAGTTGCAAACAGATCTTGAATTTTTTTTAAGATTAAATCTGACCTTTTTTATGTGTTCTGAAGTGTTTGGTTCAATAATATGCTTTTGTTTCCCAAAGAAATCCCTGGAGAAAAGTTTTGCTATTTTATTAATGTGCATGTAGTTAGTGAGTTAAGGACAGAGATTGAAAATAATAAGCTAAACGCAACAGAGAGAATGGGCATAGGTATTAGTTTTCAATTGCTGATATTTATTGTTCCACAGACTGAGTGGTTTACAACATAAGGTATCACCATACTGTTCTGAAGGTCAGAAGTCCTCAGATCAAGATGTTGTCAGGGTTGCATTCCCTCTGGAGGCTCTGCAGTGAATTCACGCCCTTGCCTTTCCAGCGTCTAGAGGTGCCTCCCTTCCTAGATTCATGGTCCTTCCTCCATCTTCAAAGCATATCAGTCCAACTTCTGCTACACATCTCCCTTCTCTCTGATTTTCATGTTTCTGCCTCCCTCCTATTGGTACCCTTGTGAGTACCCAGATAATCCAGGATAATATTCCCATCTCAAGATCCTTAATTAAACCTGCAAAGCCTCCCCTTGCCATTTATCTATTTATTTATTTTCATTTGAGGTAACATATTTACACGTTCTGGGGATTAGGATATGGACATTTTTGCATATCATTATTCACACTACCACAGGATGTTTAAGACTAATCTCTCTAATTCAACTTTTGATTCTGGGATGTATGACATACATTTCTTCCCAATAAGGGACAAGGAGTGTGCTGTCTCTGTACTACTGTGAGAATTCTTTTCAAAAATTCATTTCTGGACAGTGGTTTTATCTCTGGTTTAAAATATTTCAGAAGCTTCCCATGATGTCAAATAAAATGTAAATACCTGCTCACCTAAACATCCATCTGAAGTTTTCCCCATAAAGACCAAACTCATTTTGCACTATTTTTCTATTTAAATTATTCACTCACATTATGGTGCCTTTTCTTTACTTAATGGAACTTTACTTAAGCTACACCCCTAGTCTATTCTTCTAATATGTGGTCAACACCAAACCCATTCTATAAAGTCTATTTCATATCCCACCACCTTCATAAAGGGTTCCCAGATAGCTAAATTTGGAATTGTCATTATTAAAATAATGAACAAATGCAAAGGATGTTACAGTTACAAAGAGAATCACGTTTTTCAAACTCTATAGGATGGGAATATAAATTCCTTCATTTCTAGGTGAAAAAACTTAGTCTTAAAAAAGTTAGGTTACTTGATGAAACCTGTGACCTCTGAATCCAGGTCCATGCTTGTTTTCATTTTGATTTCTTAAATACATCTAATCTGACTCTAGGCCATTTTTTAGACATATTTCTCTCCTTAATCTTTCCTTCGAAACTTTGTTTTTCTTTTAAGGTATTTGTCACAGGCTGTTTGGTATCATAGTTACATTTGTACATGTCTGCCATTCTTAGGCTCTGAGAACAGGAACCATGTCTTTCATTTTAATCTTCCATTTAGGCCCCAAGAAAAAGAATTCGCATTTATTGATCACCTACCATATACTGGGCATATATCGTTTCTCATTTATTTTATTTATACCTCACAATTACTTTGTGAAAGAGAAAGAGGTACTATTCATTTCATTTAATAGATGAGGGCATTGGAATTTAGGAAAATTACACACATTTCTTTGGATACACAGCAAGTCTGCATGATACTCAAGCCCATATTCTTTCTATATGCTTTGCTGCCTACACACTCAATAAATTTTTGTTGAAGTAAAACAAATATCACTGTAGTGTAACTACTGTGAAATATGTTTCCCTTAGGGAGATGGTAAGACAAGTGTGGAATTTGCCTTGAGGTAAAGCTCCAGGAATCACGAATACATTCTGAATGCCAAAAAACCATGGGAAGAGGAAGAAGGGGGAGAGAGGTTTGTGAGTTCATTTTACATTTTGAGGCCATCAAAATACCCTCACCTATCACAAAACTGACACTTAATGCCAAAGTTTGCTTAGGAGGCATGATTTTACCTTTTGGTAAATAAAAAGTACCTTACACTCAGTTAGCCAGGAGAAATGATTTAAGTTTTATTTCTGGATAATAATTGAGTAACATTTTGGAACGTGATTCCCTGCCAAGTGGCCGCCGTTGGTTTCACACAGCTGTAGTTAGGGATGGCAAGAGCTATTTACTGGGAAAATGATAATGCAATTGGATGTTGTACCCAACCCAAGGGTGAGATAATTTCTGTTGTGCTGTATCACAGGCCTGCAGTTAGAATTTATTTGGTCAGCCTGTTGGTAGTGCCTATGTGGTTGATGCTAAATCACAGGATTAAAAGAGGAAGGTTTACCTTCATTTTAAATTAGAGCAAATGGTGCAAAGATTCAGCCCTAGTTAGTTGGTATTTTCCAAATTCATAGTTTACCTTTTAAGCATATAGAATACGTTCTTCCCCTTGGATTTGTTTAACTGAAATGTTTATACTTGACTCAGTAATCTCACTCCTGGGAATGCACACTAAGGAAATGATGTAAAATAAGAAAAGAAGCAATGGGCATATCTTTGCAACATTATTTATAATCATGAAACATTGGAAAAAACCTAAATGTCCAGCAATCAATGAATGTTTAACAAATTATTGCACATCCTCTTAAGGGAATCATTATGCTGCAATCAAATCATAATTATGAAGATCATTCAATAAACAAATATTTAAAAACCATGTAGCAATATGGGAAATGTCTAGCATGTATAAGGAAGTGAAGAAGTAGAATGCAGGCCTAGCTAAATTGTCCCATCTTACGGTTTAAGACGCAATTCACATACTCTTGTCAGGTCCCTCTGGCCAGTATGTCATAGAGTTTAGGCTAGTCCACCAAGTCTTCAGCCCCCTCCCATCATATTGCCAGAGATTTCCATATGCTTTCCAGTGACAGAGGTGGAAGGAGTCTGTTCTTTGAGTCATCTCTCCGTGTACTGCTTGTGGCTGAAGGTTGCTAACTGCAGAATATAATATGGTCTTTTCTGGCCATGCCCAAAGGAAAGTAGCTGATGGGAAGTCAGTTCCAGCAGGTTTTAGAGGGGCCAAGGTGAGGTTTGCTCTCCAATAACACTTGTCTGTGGAGACCCTCCAGCAAAATGGAGAGGGCCCTCGGTCTCCAGTTCTTTTTGTTGTCTCACCCAGCTATCTACACAGGATATGAAGATGCCCCAGAGTAGTAGAGCTGTGAATTTTTCCAGTGTCAATTGCCTCATGAGCCAATGTTGGTGGAGAAAGGGGCTACAGTAGAATATGGCTCCCTTGGGGAAAAGTCCACTGGAAACCACGTAGCCAAATTTTCTCCAGGACAAAAAGCAGGCTGTGGGAACTAGTGCTGCTTCTGGATCAGAGCTGACTGGAAATTGCCAAATACCAAAGAGACTGATGGAGTGTCTAGATAATAGGGAGGTAAGCACTGTTCTCAGGATATAGCTGCATTCCCCCTGCTCTGGTCCTTACCATGGAGGCCAGATTGGAGCCCCTTTCCAGTCATAGCAAGTTCTTCAATGGAAGACTATTCCCTGATGTCGTGCTCACTTAAGAGAACCCATTCATTAGTAGCCTGAGCCCCCAAATGTGCTAGTTCACTGTACACTCAACTCTTTGTTCACACACATACACAATCCCTTCTTAGGGTACAAGACCGGATCAGAACTAGTCCTTTCCTGATATAGAACCAATGTTCCTCCTTCTTTTCCCCATCTTTACTCAGGCCAGGCTTAGTCTTTTGGTTTCTACTTTGTTATACTTTGATCTGTTTTTACCCTCACAGAAAAGAAGTTTTAGGAATTTACAACCATTAGGCCATGGTTGTAGCCAAACAAACCCACACGCTTCCTCTAAATCACAGGAGAAAGGCATTCATTTATCTGTTTCTCCTGGATCCTCAAATCTCTTAACATCACATGCAGGTGCATCCCCCCCATTTTCCAGAATCTTAATATAGGAGAAGGGGCTTGGTTTTGATTGAATAAAAAGATCCTCTTACTCCTTTTGTCCAAGAAAAAGAGGAGCCTGGAAGGCTTGCTCCAAGATATCCCTGCGTGCATGGAGTGCTATCCACTGAGTCTTGACTGAGGGAGAAGGAGGATAAAGAGAAGGATGGAAAGGAGGAAGAGGAAGAAGGGAGGGAGAGAGGGAAGGAGGAGAGAGGAGAAAAAAAAGGAGGAGGAAGAGAAAAAGAAGGAAATGGCAGAATAAGGTCGCCCCCGTTGCAAAAATTATAACAACTATTGAAGTATTCTGTTTATGAAAGAGACGGAGAGAATAAAGACCTATATTCCAGCCCAGCGCTGCCATTTGATTATGGGACAAACAAGTCATTTAACCTCTTTGTACCCAGACTCATCATTTATAAAAAATGAGATGATCTCTAACAGAAATTATTATCACATTTTCATCAGTGACTGCTATGGATATGTGTCATATCTGTTTATGATTCAAAGTGAACAGAGGGATGAGTAGCAAATTTGAATAGATCATTAGATTTGTTGAAATACAGATGTAATCAAAAACAAAAATTTAGTTATTCCAAGATACTAAAAGATTAAAGGGATTGCCAAAGAGATGCTAAGTAAGGATTTGGTATGTAGAGAGCAAAAGACAAAGAAGATATAATGAATAGTACAGAATTAAAGGCTAGAGAAACCAAGAAATCAATGTCAATATCCCATCCAATGTTAAAATCACCTCTGTAGCATCCTTATCATGTAGTTATTTTGAGCAGTGATTTGCAAATATTGCTCTGAGGAGACCTAGGGGCTCCTCCAACTTGTTCCAGAAGTCACTTTAAGGGTGCAAAGGAGGAGAAGGAGGGTCCCTACCACACAAATTATGAACTACTTCGAAGAGTAGAAAGAGAAATCCTTCAAGTAGGGCAACTCCAATCTCAGCCTTTTTGAATGTGGGTATTCTGGGGGAAAATATAAATTGATCTGAAAAAAGAAGAGTTCTATTACTTTAAAATCATTTTTTGAAAACCTCTAGTCTGGATTATGCTTGTAGACCTTCATTATGTGTTTATGTCCCTATTATATTTTGGCATCAAGAACAAAACAGAATAGTACGATGTAATCCTTTCAAAGATACTGGCCCAACAAATAATATCCTTCAATACTTAACTCAAGAGTGAGTTTTTGGTTTTTTTTTATCTTCTTGTTTGTTTGCTTGTTTGTTTGGCAGCCACATAACTTGTCTTTCTATACCTGCATGGACCAGTTATTGAATTAAACTTCCCCCTGAGAAGAGGTAAATTTGGGTGAAGCAGTACCTGCTAGCTTAGGGTAATGCCTGAGAAGGGCCTCAGCTGTGAACCATCAGCAGGAACACTCCTGGTGGCTGGAGAAGGAAGGTCTTAATCCTTAAAGGGGTTATGAAGCACAGCATGTACTGTAGTCCACTCCACCCCTTGAATCACTTAAGTCCTTTGTCATACATAATAAATTTGCTCCATTTGGGATCGGCTCTTCCAGGATTCTAGTTGGTCTCCTTTCTGGGGGAAACATATAAGAAAAACGACAGTGAAGTAACTGGGCCTTATTTTCAGCTTCTTCTGTCTTCCAGCTGCAGGAGATGAGTCTCTTTACACACTGCCAGAGAAGCCCTATGGTTTTCACATTTAGCCCTAGATTGGTGCATAACCACCCACAGGCATGTATCATATGTTTTTCCAATGCATTGATTGCCCAAGCAACAGCTATTCAATTTTTTAGTTCTTATAAGAACTACCTCTCCTGTCCCCACATATACCTAACTTGTCAAACGCCAGTGATGTTGCACCAGCCAGTACATTTTCTTTCCACAGTATCCCTCCCAGTTCACTGCTGATGAAAGTTTTAAAAATTCTACTGCTATCCATATCCCAGGGGCTATCAACACGGGTTCTATTGCCAGTGATGGGGTCCTCATTGCCAGCCAGCCAGATAAAGATCCAGCTTCAAAATCTCATTTGCATCTGCTTCTAAGGATCACTCCTGGCACCAACTGTTGGCAGTTGGAAGCCCTGGGAAGCAGACTCTAAGAGATTTGCATGCAAGATGTTTATTGAGGAACGCTGTTGGTAACAGCACATGTAAGGAAGTAAGGGAAGCAGGACTGGGAATAGGGACAAGTTGAACCATAGTGCAGTTCCATCAGAGACTTGAGCAGATCCCACAGGAATTCTGAAGGGGTAATGGTCTTCCAGAGATGTCTCCAAATGAGGCAATTATAGCCCTGCCCAACCAGTCATTGGATGTGGGCTACCCTGAGAGAGAGAAAATAACTTTTAACTGCCCCTTTCAGTAGAGAGCCATGCCTAGGGGATTGCTCAGCTGGGAGCCATTAGCAGCCATCAGTCCCAGCAGCCAGCGAGAATGAGCAGCTCCATTCTCGTTGGAGGATCCAGGTATGACATAACAGCATCTGCTACAGCATGCATCTTATACTTGCATTTTTCTACAAGTGTGTCATGAGTGACCTACATCACTGGTATTCTCCTCCAGTTAGGAGACAGAGAGATGGCAGTATAGTGAGGAACACTGAAAAAAATCCTCCCAGTACACTCAGCAATAGGTAAATCTTCCTGGACTTTACTATGACTTCTCAAAGAGGCATATAAAAAAATGAGAAGTTTGAGAAAATAAGATTCAAAAATAATATTTATGAAAAATGTTTATTCCAGAACACCTTAGAGGATGATCAATTAATGGTAAACACAGGTATGAAGGGTTCTGCCATTAAAATTATATATTAACCAGCTGTTCATCATCACCCTACGCAAACAAAAGAAACTAAAGAATCAGGAATTTCAACCCAATGGAAAAGTCAGTAAATGTGAAGATTGAACAACCTAGTAGTTTTGTTACTCAGCAAATTATGGGATATTCTTTTTTGGAGATATTTAAAAACTAAAGTATATTCTTATTTGTATGTTTTTAGTATGACAATAATAATAGCTGCCATCTATTGAGTGCCTACTCAGTAAATTGAGTAAAGTATTATCCTAGGTATTTAAATATTTTACATGCTTTTCTGCATTTAGTACATGAAATCAATTTAATTCCTACACACTCTAGGATATGTATTTTAACACTTCCTCTATTGGATATAGGGGCACATTACAGAGTGAATTAAAAATAAAAAGCTTTGAATGCCCAACAAATTGACAACCATTCCTCCCAGCTAATTTTGTCCTCACTTGACTTAATCCTGTGGTACTTGAGAGTTATGCATTTGTGTGTACGCGGCTTGAAGAATAGCATGAAGGAGTAATGTTCCAAGAACTCTACCTGAAACATCATCCTCAAATTCTGCCAGACCTTTTAGAAGGAAGGGTTACTAATACAAGTATGACAAGTTTTCACAAGTAGTATCATACATAATCACCAATCATTAATTAACCTGTAACTTTATAAAAAGATATCTTCGTGTAAAATTTTCTTATCACATGAGATCTAATCTCTGTCTCCAGTAAATGTTTAGCTAATGGCTACTGGTATTATGTAAAATACTTTATAATCTTAAAATGTCCTTTTTTTATCTTTAGCAAATGCTTCAAACTTCTTTGTTTTCTATTTCCATTTTTGCTGCTAGAAATATCTTCTCTAATATCTCTACTAGTGAAAATAATTAAAATAACATCAATAAAGTACAAAATTCAAGAATTTCCTGTAGTTAACTTTAGGTAGAGAGGAAGTTTAAATTTCTCTTCTGATATTTAATGAAACACATGTGCACGCACACACACAAATACACAAAGATTTTCCCCCAGTGTCCTGAATGATATGCTGGAATTATTGAAATTAATCAACCTTCTTGAAAGAGAGATCCAATCATTAACTTAAGTTCTCAGAAAAAAATTGCACAATTGTAATTTCAACAACTGTCATTGCCTGAAGTCTAATTTACTAAAATTATGTGTAGGAAGTAACTGGCAAGCTGAAATACTAAAATCTTCAGGAAACAATTAATAACCTTATTTAGTACCTTTTTTTATGGTTCTCTGAATAAAAGAGATGTTAAGGACAAAATGCAGTAAGATACTTGGTAGGAAAGAAGTGGTAGAGAGTAAGAGTTGAAAAACCACAAAGTCTAAGCACAGTGGACATCTATTTTACGTGACTGCCTGAAGCACCTCAGTTCAGGAACCATCCTCTTCCCCATTTCAGTCCACATGGTTCTGGTGGAGCTGCAGCTATCCTAGGGCTCTAGACATGGCCACAAGCCCAGGCCTGGTCAATCATAGTATTCACTTATCCTAGTCATAGTGACAGACTCAGGGATGGAAACTTGACCCTACCTAGACCATTGAAAAATCATTCTGAAACAAATTCCTGACTTTATCTGGACATCTGATTCTAACTATGCCCGAAGTTAGGCCAATAAATAAGTCAGGGAACTAGAGTCATCCTGACGAATGCTCCATAATTGCTTTGTGGACATTCATGTCATAGAATATGTCTCTTCTGCCTTCTAGTTCTAGAATTGATAGATTTTTATTAAAAATAATAATTTTTATGCTTTCTATTGCATGTATTTCTCAAGTCTCAGCTACATCTGGAGGCTCCTTTCACAAAGGTGATTTGCATACAGGTTGGAACGATGTCTACTACGTGACTCTGACTTAAAATGTGCTTGTTCTGAGTAAAGAATCTTCTCAGCCTCTTAAGAATTTACCAAGTGTAATTAGATACACACTGATTCATCCAAATGCTATCCAAAGGCTAAATATCTGTGGCTTTAATTGAAAAAGCTCATTAACTTTAAATACAGCTAACATTATTGAGGGGAAAAAAATCTCAGTAGAAATCTTCTAATAGATTGTCTAGTAAGACTAAAAAGGAAAGGTTTGTGTATTCTAAACCAATTAATCTTGACATTGTCTACAACATTCCACTTACTTTAGATCTGAGTCTAAGTGCTTTGAAAAGAAAACGTATGCAGGCATGCTAGCTGAATCCTACTCATTTGCTACATATTCAATAGACTTTAATACTTTAAATCATCTTTCTGGGTAACCAAAGAGTAGATATGGGGAAATTTCTCTTTATAGAAGTTTTCCAGCTAACAAATGAAAAAACAATGATATGATTATAATCTTACCCCTAATGAATTAGGGCTTCTAGGTGATGATTATCAATAGCTCCTCACATCACTGACAACCGAAAGTAAGTACTCAACACCACTACAGCAGTCTTGCTCCAAAATGTAAACCTGAGTCTGATCAAGTTTCTAGATCAGGGTTTCTCAACCTCAACACTATTGACACTTGGGGCCAGATAATTCTTTGTTGTGCCGGGTGTTCCCACATTCTCATGCATTCTCACATGTTTAGCAGCATCTCTGGCTTCTACCCACTAGATGCTAATATCATCCCTGTGTTATGAAAACCAAAAATGTCTTCAGGCATTGCCAAATGCCCCATAGGAGGAGGAGGAGGAAGGGGGCAAAGTCACCCCCTGTTGAGACTTACTGCTCTGGATTCAAATACCAAGTCACAAGAAATATATAGGATGGGCACATGTGGTAAACAACAGTATGGGGTTACAATCAACAGTGGCCACACAACGAGGAAATGCTAAAGGATAAATAATGTTTTTGGTTGCTTGCAAAGAAAAAAGAAAATGGTGATAACCCACAGATTAAAAGTGATTTAAGAGATATATCAACCAATCACAACATGCGGACCTTATTTGGATCTTGATTGAAGCAGACTATTAGACAACAATAAGTAAATCATTTGAACACCGAATAATTTTAAGGAATGATTGCTGGTTTTTAGGTGTTAAGATGATGTTTTTTGTTAAAAAGTTCTTATCTTTTGAAACTACATATAGAAATATTCATGGACGGAATGAGATGATATCTAGGATTTGCTTCGAAGTAATATAGGGATGCAGGTGGGTGGGAAAATAAATGGCACAGATTGGTCATGAGCAGATAATTTTAAATGCTAGACAATGGACCCTTGAGGGACTGTTACATAATCCTGCTTATATTTATACAAGTTTTTTAAAATTCCATGATAAAAATTAAAAACAAAGTGAATTATTTCTAGAAAAGGTGGTTTCTTTGTAGAAAGGACTGTAAAGAACATTTGTAAGAACTAAAGTCTTCAAGAAAAAATACATGTAAAGTATTCATGGCCATGAGGGGGAACAAAAAAAAAAAAAAACAGCCCAAAATATTTTTTCAAAATCCTTAAGACCAGCTCTTTTTGAAGAATGCCCTCACTGTAATGTAATGATACATCTTGGTGGGAGGGATACATGCAAAAATTTCAAATATTGTAAACTAGTTTAACCAGATAGACATCAGAACCAGCTGCATTTTAAATTCCTCACAGTGGGGTTGTGTTAAGACCACTATCTAATTAATTCAGCTAAATTTTTTGCTAATCAAATTTCTATGGTTCCTGCCCAAATTCACAAAATAATTTTTAAATTTTCTTATTTTCTTTTTGTGTAAATTCATACCTTGGCACTTCCACGGCCACTGCAGTAAGTCAGCATCGTCAGAACTGCCACCTTAGGCTCTTCATTGTTCTTCTTGACTGCTGACTCTTCCCTCAACAATTCTTCATGCATGTGAAGTTATTTTTATAAAGCCCAGACATTATCAAATCACATGTTTGTTGAAACACCTCCATATCTTCCAAATTCATCCATATTAATTCTAAAATCCTCAGTCTGGCAGTCACGGCTCTCTATGATCTAGATGTTGGATATTTCTAGTTATCACTCACTATGTTAAATCTGACTCTTACAACACCCTCACACATAAACTCTACGAGCCTTTCCTTGAATCCACTCTGAGTTTCTTCCTTACGGACATTTATTCATTCTATACCTATATTGTTCATTTCTACCAGTTTTATTTTTTGCATTCATACACACATTGCAAAGCTTGACAAAAACACCAGCTACTCTACAAATCATTGCTTTTTTTAAATTTTTAAGCAGTTGGGATTAATCTCTCTCCTACATTCCCATTCCTTTGTACTTGTTCCTTTAGTAGGCAATGCCTCAGTCACTTTGGATGAAGGTATATCTGTCCATTCTCTACCACTTCACTGAGTTTTTCAAGATAGAAACCATATTTTGTCTAATTTTAATAGCTGGTTGCACTACAGGCTGCACAAAATGTTTCTGAGTTAAGTACAGGTTTTTTTTAACTCCATAAAATAACTAAAGCTATCCCCCAAAGTAGGAAGGACATACAAATAGATCACAGAATTCAGAATTTTTATGTTGAAATAAACAATAAAGCAGAAATCCCTGTGAGATGTTCTAATGACCAGAAGAAGGAGAAAGCATACATGATGAGTTAAAGGTTCAGGATGAGGTTGGGTTTCTAAATCCTACCAACCCTATCTTTCAAAGAAGCCTTACCTACAAACAATAGGAAAATAATTGGAACTAGAACACTCCCTTACTAATAGCTGGATAAGCACTGATAGTCCTTGTCTTAGCCAAGTTTTTCTAGAAAATAGAAGCTGAAGCAAGGCTTAAGAACTAATGATTTATTGAGAGTTAAAATATTTAGAGCAGGGCAGCCAAAGTGAGGAAAAAGAAAAATAAGGCAGAGAAGCATGAAAGACAAAAACAAGGTGGCCCTGTTCCACAAAGGGACATAGCAGGTGTCCCAGCTATATGTGACACCTTTGGGTAGGCTATTGAGCTTTGGAACCATATGTTTGAGTGTGAATGGGCAGGAATTTTTTCTTTGAAGAGTTATTTCTGGACTTCTAATTCTATTCCATTTATCTATATGTTTTTCCTTGTGCAAGTACCACATAGTCAAGGTTACCATAGATTTGTAGTAAGTTTTAAAATTGAGAAATGTGAGTCGTCCAACTTTATTCTTCTCTTTCAAGATTGTTTTAGTTATTCTGGATTTTTTCCATATTCACATGAATTTTAGAATCAGTTTGTCAATTTCTGCAAAGAAGACAGCAAGGATTTTGATAGGGAATGCATTGAATCTGTAGACCAATTTGGAGAATATAGTCATCTTAACAATTTGTCTTCCAATACATGAACATAGAATAGCTTTTCACTTATTTAGGTCTTCTTGTTTTTTTTTTTTTCAAGAAGAAGGTTTTAAAGTTTTCAAAGTATAAGTATTTTAATCCTCTTGTTAAATTTATTCCTAATTTCAAACTATTTTTATTAAAAACAAACCTATTGGCATCTAGTTTCTAAGTTCCTCCCCCCACCCACAGTCTAATCTCTGCATATTAGTACAGGAATTTGCAAAGCAATTGAACCAGTAGTCATATATTTAATCCTCCCCAAAATCCATGAAGGCTGCTTTGCAGATTTGGCATGGAGGAAAAAGCCTGACCTTTCATGTTCAATTTTCTATTTTTCTGCCAGTCTTAACTGTATGACCTTGGGCTGCTTATTTAATTTCTGAGCCTTGGTTTTCTCATCAGCAAAATACTAATAGCTACATTTATAATGTACTTCTTATGATCCAGGCACTGTTCTGAGTGCTTTTTACACAGTAACTAATTTAATCCTCATGACAACTCAATTAAGTAGGTATTTTAATTTATTCACATTTCATAGATGAGGAAACCCAATACTCCAACTGGCTAAGTGATTTGTGAAATCACGTGGTAAACACTAGAACGGTAAGTCAGGCTAAGGCTGTTTAGCTTCTGAGGTCATGCTGTTTAATAGTATATTAATTCCTTCCTCATAGGTAGCCAGGAAAATTAAATAAGAAAAAGAAATACATAATGTCCCTGACCCAAGGTAGACATTGTGTAAAAGTTGTTCTTTATTAGACATAAGTTTTCCCCATTTTGATTGAAGACTATTGACATTTTTACTGAATAAAAATGCTTTACATGAGTAAATAATCCTTGTTTGTATTAAGATAATAAATACAGAGGTAGATTAACTGTGAAACTAATAAAATTTAGGCTCCAAGTCCCCTCATTTGCACTAGCCCCTTCCAAATCCCTGTGCATAATTTATAAATTTATAATCTTTTAGAAGAAGTTTCCTCAAACTGTGTAAGTTTTAGATTCCAGAAAAGCTGGTTTTGCTCCTAAAAGTATATTTTCTTTTTATATACTTAGGATTAGAGGATAACTCAGAGATTTCCAGTTTGGAAGAATGAAGGGGGAGTGTCACCTATAACTGAGGGGAAGGAAGAGGAGGAGGAAGAGGAGGACACTTAGGGGAAGAAGAAAGTCCATTTGTATATGTTCAGTTATGGGTATGAGAGGAACAGTCAGATTGAGATGTCCTGTTGGAGAGGTACTGGAACAAAGATACAAATATAGGAACCATTAGCAAGGATGGTAGTTCAAGCCGCAGGAATGAATTCTATCACCTCAGGAAAGTATGCAATATTCGCCAGTAGTTCTCAACCAGAGGCGTATCGACGAGTAGATGCCTGGGGACGCCACTGGCATCTAGTAGGTAGAAGCCAAGGATGTTGTTAAACATCCTACAATGAACAGAGCAGTGCCCTGTGACAAAGAATTACCTGGCCCAAAATGTCAATTGTGCTGTGGTTGAGAAAACTATGTTAGATTAGACCAAGGAGGAGAGTGAAGAAAACGTTGTTGAGGAAGGGATGAGAAGAACCAGGATTTCTGCAGGCAGAGAGAGTCAAAATGTACCCTGAAGGGATTATGCAGAAATACAGGAAGTACAAATTGCTTATTATTCCATTTTTTTATATCACCCCAAAGAGGCCATCGTACTCTTTTGTCCGTGGTATCCACCATCTTCCCTCTGCAACTGTCTTGTCAGAGTGATGATTCTCAGATTAAATAACATAAGCTAATTATGTCCAGGATAATAAGAGTGTGAATAGCACACAGATGCTCAACATCTGCTAATTCCAAATTGAATAACTCTTCAAGTTAATGCCTTTTTGTGGGACCTGGAAGAGTTGCTGACATATACAGTCCCAAATGTTTATTCTGCAACTTTTGTTTTGCATCTAGTGTTAGGGTGTGTCTGGATTGATATCATTCCATGACACTTATGGTTTATATTAGTTGCTTAGTTAGGGAGAAATTGAAAATAAATTATTTTTGTGCCAATTTTCACAGATAACAGCAGTGAGTCACAGATAACAGCATGTGGGTTTTGTGAATGGGTAAGTTCTGGGGAAAGACGCATTATACTCACATATGTACAAAATCTACATTCAAATAACCCTTTTTGTCTATCCCTGAATAGTTCCTTTAATCCTCTTCCTGTGGTGTGAAGAAAGCCCAAGAATGCATGTAGGTAAGAGAGGCAGGCATATGGGTGGGGAAGGAATCCTGACACATTTTCTCTGTACATATTCTCAAGTCATGATCATACCTGATACTCCTCACAACTCTCTCCTTTACAATGGCTCCAATTAGTTTGTTAGCATCTTGCCCTAAATACTTGTCTTTCTTCTGACTATGATCTTGGATTTTCTCAGTCATATTTCTGATTCCCCCACTATATGGGAATATCTAGTCATTTTCATTTGTTTCATTTTGTTTGTTTTGCATATTTGTTTTGTTTTCTGCCTAGCATCCCTCACCCCTTCTTCTGGTAACACCACCTTGATTTTCTGTTGGGGTGTCACCCATTCCGTCCATATAGGTTAGGTGGGCAGCCCATTCTCTACACTCCAGAGATGGATCTCGGACCTTGGCCTGTCCAGTTTGTGTGTTACATTCTCCTGGCCACAGTCATTGGCACAGAGATGGCTTTATGGCCCAGATTAATCCAGAAAGATTCAATCCCAGCGAATTTTCTAAGTTTCTGAGACGTTTCTTTCTGCTGGATTTGTTCAGCTGTGAGGATTTCAGTCTGATATGCCAGCAGTCATTTTTCTGGGGAGAGTCTGCTTGGAAATGAGGCTTATAAAGCAGAGCAGATCTAAAGGATGGAGAAGAGAGAAGGAAGAGAAGGGCAAAGTGACAGAGAAAGAGAAAAAGACAGACAGAATGGTAGAGACAGAGAGGAAGAGAGTAAAGAATTTTGACAACATCAGTTGAGCTTTGTAATTCAGCTGGACCTGAAGATCCATTTCCAGACGTTTTATTAATTTAAAAAAATGGTTGAGTTTCTACTAATTACCTACAAAACCAACCTGACTAATGCCTTCACTTGTTTAATAATAATTCTTAGGGCCATTGGAAATAGAGGGTGAAAGGATGGAAACAGTCCTCATAGAGCTCACAATCTAGTTAGGTAGGTAAATTTTAGATAAGAGAACATAAGAGTATTAAGTGTGAAGGATGATGTACAAGGTGCTCTGAATACACAAAGCATAAGGACTTAATCTGAGCAAAAGAGTCGGGGAAAGAGTCTTTCAACTGAAACCCCAATAACACTGATCTACACAATTAGTTTGTAGGCTCATTATCTATTGCTATATAATAATAACTTAGCAGCTGAAAATAGCAGATACTTTTTATCTTATAGTTATTGTGGGTTAGGAACCCAGCAGCAGCTTAGCTGAGTGACTGTGGTTCAGGGTCTCCCATGAGGCTACAATTAAGGTGTCAACAGGGGTGGGGTCATGTCAAGGCTCAAATGGGAAAGGATCTACTACTAAACAGTGTCAGAAGATTGGTGCCCACTTACCTGAGCTTCTCCACAACACAGCAGCTGGCTTCCCCTAGTGTGAACCATCCCAAAGAGAATCAGAGACAGCTCCCAAGACAGAAGCTACTGTCTTTTATAACCTAAGCTTAGAAGTGACATATCTTCACTTCTGCCATATTCTATTCATTACAAGCAGGTCACCAAGTCATGTTTATATTCAAGGGGAAGGGATTGCACAAGAACATGAGTACCAGGAAGTGGGCACACTTGGGGGTCATCTTAGAGGCTGCCTCCCACAGTTTGGGTTCTCCTAAAAGCAGATCTTGAGACAAGGATTTAGGTGCAAGCAATTTATCATAAAATTGATCCCAAGAAGTATTGTGAGGAAGCTGGGAGTAAGACAGGAAGGGGAGAGCAACAAATACCTAGTCTTTAATGAGTGGGTTACAGCTCTGTGCCACTAGGCTCCAGGCTGCTGGGTTCCCTGTGAAAGACTGCAGGGAACACCACTCAGAATTGTCCCACCAAGGAGTAAGAAAGCTGGGGTATTTATTCACCATCCCCTGTCCCACGATGCTCCAGACAACCTGGATTTTTCTGCAAGGATATGGGCAAACATCAGCAGTGTCTGCAACATTTGCCTTAAGGACTACCCATGTCTATTTCACCTGGGACTTTCCCTCCTTGGCTCTCAACCCCACTCATGGGAGGCTGAGTGGAATCCAGTCACTTTTGATACACAAGGAATTGTGTTCAATTATAAATAACCACAATGCATCATCTCTCTCTATATATATATATATATGTATGTATGTGTGTGTGTGTATATGTGTTTGGCTCATTTGAAGGTACAAAACTCTCAAAATAAAATCCCAGCTTTTAAAACATGTCTACTTTACTGGAGGAGATAAGGTAGGTACAAAGTAGCTATTGGACAAGAGAGTCCAATACTAGTAGTATACATCAAATATCATGGAGAAAAATGGGAATCCTTTATGGATAAAGAATTATTTGCCTAGATTTTGAACAGCAAAGAGATGGTGGGCAACTATTTACATTCTAGAAACAGCCAGAAATATGGTTTGACCAGAGGTATGGTATGCCAGAGAGGCTAATAATGGGAGAGGAAGTTGGAAGTTGGGTCCAGATACAGGAAAGCTTTAAATGCCATGTTATGAATTAGATTTCATTGGCCATGGGGGATTGATTAAAGCATTTGAGATAGATGTAATATAGTCATATATTGTATTATAAAATAAATAATATCTCACCTCAATGAGCATTCGTACTTCACACTTAGGAACAATGAACAGGGTGAAAAATGGAATTTGTAAGGTTTAATAAAAAGTTATGTTTGAAGTAAATTGCTATTGCAATTATTCTATTATATTATATAGTATTATTTGTAAACTCTCAAGCATTCCATGTGCTCTAGATCAGAGGTTGAAAAACTTATTCTGTAAAGAAAGAGTAGAATAGTAAATATTCGAGGCTCTGTAGGCCATACGGTCTCTGAAGCAACTACTCAGTTCTTCTGTTGTAGCATGAAAGCAGCCATAGACAATGTATAAATAAATGAATATGACTATATTCCAATAAAACCTTCCTTACAAAAACAGGCCAGATTTGACCCACTGGCCATAATTAGCTTACTCCTGCTCTAGATCAATGCTCCTCAAATTGTCTTGTGCAAAAATCACTGGGGATTGCTTAACATGAAGATTCTAATTCAGTAGGTATGAAGTGGACCTCTGCATTTCTAACAAGCTTCTAGGTGAGGTCAATGCTGCTGGTCCTTAGACCGCACTCTGAGTCACAAGGGGGATTATAGAAAATTTTCAATTAAAAATGTTTCTATGTTTAAACCCTGTTATATCTTCTCCCATTCACCCCTAGGAACTTATACCTTATATAGAGCAATGAGGCATTAAGCCTGTTTCCCAAACTGGCCTGATTTTAAGAGTCACTTGAGACACTTGCTATCTATACAGATTCTCAGGACCTTTGCCCTGGAGATCCTAATTCATCTAGGGGTCTGGGATGGGACCCCAGAGTCTGGGCCATAAAAGCCCCAGATGATTGTTATGATCAAGCAAGTTTGGGAAGCACTAGGTTAACTGTCACAGAGCCATTCTCCATCTCCTGCAATTTCCATCACCCTCAGGAGTGGCTAACATTACTCTGATCCTGCCATGAACAAGGCACAGTTCGAGGCATTGGCAACAGAAGAGCATAAAGATGCTGTCTCTGGCCTAAATGATCTTTGATCTCAGGCATCAGGGCTACAGGCAGTACTTTCCCTTAGAGAATTCAAAGGACTACACTCTTAAGCACATATTATTTATAGAAATGTAGTCACTCAACCTGCTCCCCAGTGAGTGTTGCTTTACTTTCTTCTTCAATTAAAGCCAATCTTGAAAGAATTAGGAGTGATATTTACACTCCCCTAAGGAAAATGGGGGTAAACACACCTAGCACTTTCACCTTAAGAAAAACACTTAACTAATAGACCCAGGAATTACAGGACACTCTGGGTACTTCAGGCAAGAAACTCTGTGATCCATGCCCAGAGAAAAAGCTTTCTTTAGAGAATGCTGCCTTCAGACAGAGAAGTAATTTTTCTGACTTGTCAAAATTAGCACTGAAAAAATACATGGGTTTTCTTTAAGACAGATCTTTCTGACCAAAATGCCAGGGCATTGCAGAAAAGAAATGAATTATTTAAATTATCTGGAAATAATTTCTTTGAAGAAAAAAAATTTATTAGTCATGGTACTTTCAAACAATACAGGCTCAAACCAAGCCTAGGAGAAGAGGCACTATTGCTGAGGTGGTTCAAAAGTGTTTGTCCTAGAATATTCTAAGTTCCTGGGAAAAAGGGAGATCCTTTGCTTTTGGTTGTGAGTATTTATAATGTCTTTTCAAGGTTTTCTGGTCCCTACACTTCCACCTAGTAATTTTACATACTAAAAAGGACAGCTCAAATACCCATGACTGCCCCCAGAAGACTTCTCAAACAGTCAGTTCATGTGACAATTACCCAATGACTCACTTTCATCTACCTAACGAAATCTCAACTCCATAGTACAAAGTGTAAGCCCCTTCCCAACTTATCCAGCCTCATCTTTGGCTAGTCCCCTCCCCCACCACATAGTCAAGATACTTGACTATCGAGTAATACCAACTTCTTTGAAGTCTCCTGGGCACACCATAACTCATCATTCCTCGGCATTTGCAGGTGTTCTCTATGCTTAGAAAACCTCCTCCTATATCACTCCTCCTCTCCCCTCTGCCAAGTAAACTCTGACTAACGCTTCAAAATCAGCTCAAGCACAATCTTCTCTGTGAAATGCTCTCTGCCTTAGGAGCATGGCATTCTGTGCTTTCTTTGAACCTCATACCTACCCCATCAGCACATTGTGATATCATGTCTTTTCTATTCATTATTTGCTTTACATCTATTTCCAAACAAAATTTAAAACTCTTTGGGAACAAGGACAATGTCAATTCATCTTTCTATTTCCAGTTCTACTTCCAAATAGAGTACTTGATACAAAACATAGGCTCAATGCATGTCTAAAAATGCTGATGGCAGTGCAAGAATGAATGAATCCATAGAGTAAAGACATTTATACAGAAATAGCTGTCAGAGCTGACCCTGGCTAATTGGATGATGAACAGTTAAGCATAGTTCCTAAACTTCCCTACTTAGGAAGACAGTCTGGTTTCTAGGCTTTTAATCCATTAAATCTATGTTTGTAACAAGCTACTGGCATCACATGAAACAGGTTTCCAATACCCTCTGATCAGACCCAGTCTTAGCCCTGACCCACTTGTCCTAACCTGCTCTACACACTCCACCCCATGTGATTCTTCTGATCCTCTGGCTTATAACCTCATTACACTATCTCCTGTTTACAACCTCACTACATTCTTGGGTTCTTCTTCTTGACTATAACTTGAATTTTCCCTCTGAATTCATGGTGCCCTGTCAGTAGGTACCTCTTAGAATCCAGTCTGCCCTGAGAACTTCTTTGGTTAGAGCTCTTGCTGGACTCAATCCCAGCCTTCTGGATGGGATGCAAATACAGGGGGTGGCTTTGAAGCACTAGTTAGGGGAAACTAACCCATATTGCAAATATTAGAAAAAAAGGGAGGAAGTGGAGTCAAAACCATAAAGCTATAACCATGTTAATGGTATATGTTGTTCCATTTTTAGAGTCATTTGTATGTGTCTCAAAAAGCGACTTTACCTTTAGTATTCATGTATTTGAGGGAAAGATGCATTGAGATAAAAAAAGAGAAAAATATCTTAGAAGCGTCTAGAGGTAGGGATGAATGCAATGGTGAAAGAAAACCAATTTTGTATAATTACCTATGGTGGTATATTTAGGGTGGAATAGGTTTGCACCCGATGCTGAATCTATCTAGAAGTTCTGGTCAAAGTTCTATTGCAGAGGAGGTGGAAGGAAAGAGATGAAAAAAAAAGTACCAGAGCAACAAGACAGAAAGAGTCAAGTCTCCAATACTGTGAAACCTTGTATCATCTATGAAATTCTTGCATTTTACTATTACTTGAAAGAGAAATAAACATCTGTGTTAAAAATGAGAGAGAGAAAGAAGAAACTGTTAACCTCACAAAGGCTGGCAGGACTGGGGGATTAAGGTTTGGCAAGTCATTATGATAGAGATGGGAAGGAGAGAAGGATATCTGGTGATCTTATTTCTCTAGTAAAAATAAGTTGATTCAGGAAGACCTGGGCTTGAATCTCAGATCTGTCCTTTTTCAGATAGTGAGAACTTAAGAGAAGTTACTTAGCTACATTACTTGCCAATTGCATCAGCTATAAAATAAGAATAAATATACCTAACTTTCAGGTTGTTTTAAGGATTAACTATGATAATTAATGAAGAATAGTTGATGCAACAAATGGTTATTATAAATATTATTATAAAAACTACATACTGTATTATTTGAGAACATGCCTCCATTATGTTGATATCTGCTATGTCTTAGGAAAAGAGGAAGGCTTAACTTCTACTATTCTGGACAGTATCCCTTTATAGTTTACAGGCTAAGGATCGTGTCTGATTCTCTAATGGCCATAACTATTAGATTGTTACTGATGAACCAGAATACAAATTAACATTTTTTCGTTTCCTTTTCTTAAAATCAGGTCCCCTCCATTTTCCTCAGGAATTCTCTCTTCAATACTTTCATTGGCAACTAACTCCATTCATTCCAATTATTCAGACCAAAAACTTTGGAGACATCCTCAATTCCTCTCTTTCATCCCATACCCAATCCAAGGGCAAGTTCTGTCAGCTCATCACCTCCACTGCTACCATCATAGTCCAAGTTGCCCGAATTACTACATAAACCTCTTAAATTGTTTTGCTGATTCTACTCTTGCTCCCCTAGAGTCTATTCCAAAAGGAGAAACCAGGGTGATCTTCCAAAACATCTTTCAGATCCATGTAGCTCCTCTGTTCAAAATCCCCCATTGTCTGCCCACATCACTCTGAAAAAAAGCCAAAATCCTTTTAACAGCCTTTGAGGTCCTGCGTGATCTGGCATCCTGCTTCCTCTTGTGCCATTGGCACTCTCTCCCCTAAGCTTACTCCACACGAACTACACTGGCCTGCACGCTGATCCTCGAACATGCCAAGCACTTTCCTGCTCATGCCTTTTGTTCTTCTCTGGAACACTCTTCCTCGAGATATCTGCATGACTTCCACCCTCACGTTTCTGACATCTCAACCAAAATACCACCTCTTCATGGACCCCAAGGAAAGAAGTCAGGGAGGAAGGAGAAAAAGCTAAACTGAGGTACATTATAAACCTGATCAATGTTGTAGGCAGCCAGAGCTCACTCTGGCTGTCTCCCTCCAGGGATCAAGTAGAATGCTCCCCAGAATCGTCCATCCAGATGAGAAAGAGGGAGTATTCATCCACTAGCACCCCCCTCCAATTGGTCAAGTGTTGCCCAATGGCATGTTACTCCCGCTTGAGCAAGTAAGCACATGCATGTACCAGGATGGCCACAGGGACAAACCTTCAGTGGGGCAGAGGCTGGAGATACAAGGTACAACTAAATTGAGATGCGATTAGATGATGCCTACGTGAATCTGGCTGCTGCAGAAAATGATAAAATAAGAAAGAGGGCTGAGAAGACACAAGGCAGGGCTCAAGAGTTATACATACTTCCCTAATAACTTTATCCAAAATAGCACTCCATCTCTACCCTGTCACTTCCTACACTCCCTATCCCATATTACCATCTCATGTATTCACTTGTTTATAGGCTTAATGTTCTCCCCTACTAGATTGCAAGCAGAATGACATCAGATATCAGGGACTTAGTGTATTTTGTTCACTATAGTATTCTCAATTTCTGGAATGGTATCTGCTGTATGGTAAGAAATATTTGTGGAAAGAATGGTACAGTATCTATAAGCTGGTGTGTTAGTGTGTGTGTGTGTGTGTGAGAGAGAGAGAGAGAGAGAGAAATATTTAAATATCAAACTGTCCTTACATAGTCACGGTATGTTGGTGGTTTTTCCCATTGACTTATCTGTTCATCTAACTTTTCTTACACTACTGGATGCTACATTTTTCATAAGTGAAGTTAAACGAGGCTTAAGCCAACGGGTGTCAATAGAAAGCCTGTTGATGCACTACAACCAGTGGTTCTCAAATGCTAGCATGCACCAAAAACACCTGAAGCATATGCTAAAACACGGAGTGCTGGATCCCACCCCAGATGTGTCAAGGACTTGAGAATGCACATTTCTAACAAGTGACACTGATGCTGCTGATTTAGGGGCCACATTTTGGGAAATACTACATTAGACAATTCTCGTAGCCCCTTGCAGTAGGCATCATGCCCATTACACAGCCTGGCCCAGGATAGTTGAGACCCAAGGGAAAAAGCAGGTTTGTTTCATTTAAGCTGCTACATAGTTCAATACAGCCCTGCTTGTTGGAGACATTACAAGATCACTATTCTACATGGGATTTACTTACTACCTTCAGCTAATCCTGATGAAGAGTTCAGGCCTGTTTAAGTGCTCTCTTTATAGTCAATACTAGGGCCACATTTTTTAAATAAACCATATCTTTCTTTAATTGGCATGTCTAAGTGGAAGCAGAAAAACAGGATATGAAGGCCAGAGTAACAACAGTGAAAATCTCAGAAAAACATAAGGAAAATGAAAAAGGGCAATCCCAACTTGCGGGTAGGGTTCTTTTATGCTTGATAACTTTGGAGGAATCAAACTGATTTCCTTTGAAGAGAGGAAGAAATCTCAAGACAAATAATTAGCTCTCCATTCTACAGGAAAAGGTAGTTCACTATCGGCAGCGGCCGGCTGCTACTACTGCTTTTAATACCATAGTTTTTAATCAAAACCAGCTGCCAGCTGCACTGATCTCAATGGGTGATTTGAGGACCAAATCAGATGTGAGAGGCAGAGAGACAGTATGCCAATGGTGGGTCTCTGCCATTGCTTTCTACAGCAGTCAATTTAGGAGGTGGTAGAGATACAGGCTGCTATTCCAGAAAATTAAACACCTCATGACCTGCTACATCCTCCCACCCACTCCACCACCTTAAATAAATTTGGCCATATTTTAACATAGAGTCTATTTCTGGGTTAGGTTTACTGGTGTAAGTATTTTTCAACAACAAATGCGGTTTGTGATTCCATGAATAGAAAGTCTCTTATGGCACAAGATTAACAAAGCTAATTATTAAGGAACATAAAATGAATTTACTAGATGATTTAGCCCACTAGCTCATCTACCAGAGCGTTGAATCTTTCTCTAGCAGTTTTTATTCCTATTGGTTATGATAAACTTGGGAATTTTCTTCAAAGATAATTCTAATTCCAGAAACATCTTCTGAACATTTTTCATCCTGAAATTCTGATGGAATGGTGCATGATTTTGTATAGTAAAGGTTTGAAATGGTATTTCTTTACTAAACCTTTTTAAGTAGAAAGATATTTATAGTATAAGATACATATATAGAAATAGGGATGATATAGATATGGAAAAAATGTACTACATAGATATAAATACTGTATAGATAAAGATGCTTATAGTATAAAGATGAAATTCTCAACCAATGACCTTTGGGCCAAATTTGAACCTTACAAATAGCCCTTGCAAGTCTCATCGAAATCTCTGTCAGTTCTTGAAAGCATGTCTCATTCTCAGAATTTTATGAATAAGTATTATTACCCTTTAAATAAGCAAGAAAAGCAAATAAAATTGTGTAATGATCCTTTTAGAATAATATCTAGAATTCTCTCCTAGGCTTTATCCTATGGCAAATTCTCAGAAAATCTAACCTAAAATTCTACAAGACTCATAAAGATAAGTCTATCCCTATCTATTTACATTTCCTGCCAAAATATTCTCTTGAGAAGTGTCTTTATATTCTTTAATATAACAGTATCACTTTATTTCATGTGATTATAGACTTGCCTTAATAGAATTTGCATGTGGGAACGGTCTCCTCTTCAGTTCCAGTTGCGATTGCTGTCAGAAGTCCTTGTCGTGTTCCTTTATTTCCTCTCGTTCCCACACCTGAAACCGAACTGTTCAGGTTGTTCCAAGCAGGGAGTGACAAAACACAAACTTCCTTAGTGAACCCCTGGGAAGCGACTCTCTTCAGTTTGAAGTACCTTTTTAAAATGGGATACCTTTTGAAAAATCTGAGAGCAGGATTGGATGGGGAAGGTGGCATCCCCACAGGTACTGCCAGAATTATGCCATGTGAAAGTCTCCCCCAGCAGCCCCTCCTAGATGATACGGGGTTGGAGATGCACCCCCAATGGGCTTTGGAATCCTGTTGGGCTGTGCAGAAAATAAAAATACAGACTCTGAACACTAACACAACTCTCTAGTCAAACACATACACAAGATCTTTTTCAATATTAAGCAAAATGAACGGACACTTAGTTTACTTCACTGTAAACCTCTACATCTCAGGAGCATTAACACTGAAGTGCTGTCTAAGGGCCTATTCAAAACAACTCCAGAAAATGCTTCTTGTACAAAACAGCAACTCTTAAAGCAGGATGGCAGAGCTCTACCATTTCATTGTTGTTGCTTTTGTGCTCACTTTGGCAATAAATAAGAAGTAAATTGCAAATTGAATACTTCTACTAAGACTCAATTTTTTTCTGTGTGCTTGAAGAACCTAACTAGTTTACAACAAATAAAAATTCAACTGTGTGGGTGTGTGATTTACTTAGATGCACAAATGGTTGGTGGCTTTTCATTACACATTTAGAAGCCATATGGTAACGCTGGGTCACTACACACTGTATCGTGTCCTGAGTCCCCATTGTTGCAGTGTATGTCTGGTCCAGACAGCTTCAGAGCTTCCTTCTGTATCCCCAGTGTGGGCAGGACTCTTTGCTATGGCTGAATCTCAACTAACATAAAGGACTCCGGAGAAGCAGGTCAAGTGAATAATAAAGGGATAAAATTCAGAAGTGACTTTTGTCTACATGCCACCAAATCTTCACGGAGCCAATCAAAATTTTAAGAGTAACTTTAGAAATGCTCCTTTCTTTGGGATTTCCCTATATACTTGGAAAATTTCCAGGCTGAAAGTTTGGAAACAGAAATCATATGGAAGTTAAGTTTGGAGGTTTAACAAACAATCTAGACAGAAAGGACACACTAAACTGTGTTTTCATTTCATAACATATATTTGGCCTTAATGAGACAATGGGACAGATAAAGGAGACAAAGCTATAGGAATTGTGGCTTGGATTTCAGACTCTAGTTCCTGGAGATAACAAAGGGTAAATTTTCTAGGTCCTGAGTTTCTCATCTATAATAAGGGAAGTTGACTGGAAACCTCCAAGTTTCCTTGTAGCTCTCAGATTCGATAATTACAACTCAAATAACTTATGATTTTATTGCCACCATTTCAAGTCACTAACACTGATTTCTATGAGAACCATAAACAAGGAAATAAAAAGCATGTGCTGTCTGTCATTTTTCTTTACTCCTTAATATTATGGTAGGGCCATGGCTCTAAGGATATTTATAGGATCTTCTGTTTATATGCCCAGTTAACAAGCCAAGATAAGTCTTGCAGAATCAACCGTTTTGTTTCTATTGCTGCATTGGGTCACTGTAGCTGTAAAATATTGTGGCAGAATCGTGTCACAGGATGAAAGCAGTGACAAGATGAAAAGGTTATTTGCCTAATTCTGGCCAAATATCTATTATTTTTTTTAAAAATCAGGTTTGAGGCTCTCTAGCCATTCCAGGCTGTTGGTATATAATCCCCCAAACTGACTTTGTCATGCACCACCCTAGGCTTTAACCAGTCATTAAGAACCTGGTCTTTGAATTTGAATATGAGCTATATAAATAGCAATAGAAATGAGCAGAATGAGTCAGATTCATGGGCCTCATGTGTTCCTTATTCTGATCAACTATAGGCTTATTGTGATTTAAATAGTTCTCTTTCTAAGGGAAAGTTAGTGGGAAAATAATTATTATTCTTAAGCAGTACAATCATTGTACACTTAAATGTGCATATATAGTGTGTATTTATTAAGTGAATAAATATTAAATGCCTACTACATTCAAAGCATACCTGAATCTATTAAAATCTTACAACATTTTTCTTTACCTTCTATAAATACCAAGTACTAATGGATTCAGGGAGAAAGAAAATATTTTTTAATATCATTTAATCAGCCAGCCATGGGTCTATCTTAATTCCAGACAAAGACTTTCTTGACAAACTGCAATTTTATTATTCTCCTGATACACATAAAGTGGGCTTTTCCTATGAAGTGTACCTAAACCTCCTGGGCCCATGGTGTAACTTGTACATAGGGAGTACGTACTATTGCTCAAAAGCATGAACATATGATATTGTAAATTGTGCTGGTGCACACACACATACACACATACATACCACACAAAAGTCAACATCTCACCCTAAACATCATTGGCATGTTGCAGAACATGTTCTGCTTCTCCACATTTTAATTCTGAGCCACAGTTAATCAAAGCACATGCTTTCTCCTTGGCAGCAGCACAACCCAGATGTGCAGCCCCTGGAAGGAATCATTCCAACAGTGTCATCTGGCTATCACCGTCCCCTGTCTGGTTTCCCCAGCAGATCCCAATGTAGCAATGCTGTGTATCATGCCTGTTTCTTTGACTTTCATACTGTTCTCTTGTAAATGTGAGGAATCGGTTTACTTCATGTGTTTCTAAGCTGAGAAGGAACAAACTACAGGTACAATAAATTTTCACTTTTAAATATCTGAGAAAAGGAAAAAGGTTTTCCATACTTTCACGCATGGTAGTATGTTCTATTCATATATCGAGGGTTGGGCTGGGAGCCTATAGACAGATACATGAGCTGCTCTGGACTGGAGTGAATTCTTAATTATTCTGCTATATGTTGAAATCACACATGTTTGAGTGTAAAAACCCAACCATGCACTCCTCTTAGACAAAGAGCCATTGTTTGTGGTTTTGGCCTCGGAGTCTCTTGGGCTTCTGTGGTTCTAGGCAGAAATAGTAATTCAATCAGTTCAGCTATACACAAAATAGGAACTGATTCTGGCAAATTTCTCCGTTTCAAACATATTCAACCCCTATTTGAAACAATTTTGCCCAATTTTCATGGAGGCTGCATTTTGATGGCTTGCATTACTTAGATATAAAGGCAAAGCACTGATTTTCTTTAGTAGTTTTGGTATTAAAGGAAGCAATTCCCATCCAATCTTACCAAATTGATTGTGCTACATCTTCATGGTTGCTATAGCTAATGGGCCAAATTTACTCCAAAAGTCTTTGAAAGTTTTCTAAAACAAGAAAATAAAAGAAGGACAAAAGAAAGATGTTTCAGAACAAATTGGTTTAGTAACTGAATGTCACTTTCTTAAAGGTACATTGGTACTTTTCTTATGCTTCTAGGAATAGTGCCTCTTATACTTTCTCATGTTGTCCTGAGTGAAAAGTTGTTGCCCAAAACAGTGTGATGTCACTAAAGTTGGAGTCTATCTTTATTTCATAAAATCCTTCACCATCGAAGTACATGATAATATTTTCTCAACACTGAAGACATATACAGCCTGGTGGGTAGAGTCAACAGTGTGGTTAGGAGGCCTCAGTTCTCCTATTTCTATGTTCGCTGTTGCATGTGATTTGGATAAGATCCTGACTGTCCTAACAGGGGAAATGGCACAGATGGGATTAGGAGTTTTAAGTTCTCCTTTTCTCCCTGTGAATAGCTGGCTCTAGGGTCTCAAGCAAGGTATTTAGTTTCTCTGGATCTCATTATTATCCTCTGTTAAAGAGATTAATAGTTCCCCCATTTCTTTAGCACCAGAATTCACTTACTAAACAGAAACTCCTACATATAAAGCAGATGAGAGTAATTCAGATATTAGTGTTCATTTTTTAAAGTTTCAAATTTATGATATGTTGACTGGCCCTCCAGTAACCCCTAGGACCATATAGGTGAGACAGCCTCACTCTAGGTGTAATGGAAACTTCAAAGGATGCTGGATCACTGAAGATTTTATGCAACTGCCTTAACAGCCCTAAATGTCCAACCCCTGGGATTTTTATGAGAGAATGAAACTGTTAGTGTTTAAGCCATAGTTATTTAGATTTTCTCTCCATGCAGCTGAATCTAACCCTAACTAGACAAGTTGTGTCCCCGTCCGCCCAGAAAAGCTGATTGTCGTTCCTGTTTTCTATAAGATGTGCCAACAAAGGAGTCCTGCGTTGAAAGCACTGAGACTAGAGGGATTCGGTAATTTTCTGTGCAACCTTTATCTTCCTCACACTTTTTTTTATCAAAGCTATCACCAAAGGTTTTACATCTTCACAATAGTAAAAAGCCAAACAAATATTCACTAGTCCAGGGCTTAGAGAAGAAAGGGAAGATGTAGAACTGGGAAACAAGATGGAAGAGAGTGAATGCTCACAAAAGAAATGAACCATGTATCATCTGAGTTGGAGATTTTCAGGTTGCACATGATATCCCACAGCTAATTCCCTGTAGAACTTTTACTCCACCCTGATGTAGTGGGTAGTAAGTGTTAGAAATGCAGAGATATGTTTTACTCATCTATTTTATCCATGCTCAAAATGAATTATAAATCAGTGCGATAGAGTAGCATAGTAAGTGCCAATACTTCATGGCACTCTCCCCAAATGTGTTATCCAGTCTCTCCTGGAACGTTTTCTGCAATGGGCTTTCATTAGCCTCTGCTTCCAAAGTGTCCCCTTCCACATGCAGATAGTACTGATTGACTTCTCTATCTAAAATAGCACCCCACCACTCTATCCCAATTTCTTTATAGCATTCAGCACCTCCTGACATATTGCATATTTTTGTTTCTCTGTTTATTGACTCCACACCCCTCACCCACCAATGAAAGCACCATAAGAGCAAAAACTCTATTTTGTCCACTGCTTTATTTCCAGTGCCTAGAAAAGTACCTGGCACATAATAGATACTCAATAAATATTTATTGGATAGATCTATTTTAAGAAGGTTCTTTTTGCTATTGAGCTAAACCACACCATGATTATTTAAGTCTATTTCACTTCAATTCATAGCTGCGTTCATTTTATGTTGTATTTCACTTTATAATAGTGAAAGAAAGCTATTTACATCTCATGCTAATATCTTGACAGTGAAATGAGATACTAAATGGCAACCTCTTTCGATTAATCTTTGATACGCATGCTGAAATCACATCAAATATCTTGAATGCCTTTTCCATATGACAGCTCGTCAATTACTGGGAGACAGTTATCATATCTAACCTGACTGCATTCTCACCAATATTCTCTTATTCAAACTAAAAGTCTGCAATTCTTGAAACCATTTCTCATATGGCTTATCACGTCTCTTCATCATTTTTGTTACTTCCCTTCAGTGGTGCTCTAATTTGTCAAAACTCATTTTAAAATGCAGTGCTCTGTCTTGAATGTCATACTCCAGGTGAATTTTGTGCAACAGAGTATAGAACAAGACTCTCAACTCCCTTTTTTAGACGCTACATTTCTATTAATGCCTCCTAAGAGACATTTACTTCTATACTTAAGTCATATTTTTCTCTTTCTTATATCCCAAATATTATGAAATATTTCTTGTGAATATACAAAGTGACTATTTAACAGTTGGTTCAGTCCAATCGTTACCAGCTAAGCCAAGAGGAAGCAACCCGACCCCTGAAGGGCAGAGAAAAGCAAGCCTGGGGAAAGCAGGAAATAACTAGCCAGCCCCGAAAGGTCTCCTGGTGGGAAGGAGGAAACTTTGTCTGCAACACACAGTGTAATCACATGCAAATTATTATGTCTTCTACAAACACATCTTCCAATAAGTAACTAGGCTGCTCGTTCAATACTGACAAGTGTTTAAGTCTATCCCTACAAGATACCAAAACATCTGGAAGAAAAGAGGTAAAAATCACCCAGATGTTTCAGGAATGATAGGGTTGATATTGCAACTAGTTGCAGCTGCCATAGTCCTTTTTTGGCACTTTTACAAGACCTCACTGAACTTCTTATGTTTCTCCAGTATACCAGCTTGATACACATGCACACACACACACACACACACACACACCACGGGGGCTGGAGGGGCAGAGAGAGAGAGAGAAATGATGAAGGACTTCCACAGCTTTTCTAAGAGAAGAAAAAAGATTTAGATTTTTATCTTCAGAGTATACATCAATGAAACACATCAGTTTGAGATTACTATTTACACTTGAAAGTTGCAATGAAATTTGGATTTTCAGTTTTCAGTGTCTTTGAATGTTCAGAACTTTCTTATACCAGAAACATGTTGGTTCCCATGATGACAAATATCAAGTGCCTATTTCTAGCACTTTCGGCTTTTATTTTGTCAGTTATCTCATCCGCAGCTGCTGAAATGCCTGTTCCATGATCTGGGGAGTCCACGATACCATGATAACAGAATCATGATCTAACAATACTGTGGTTATTGCTTTTTACACAAATCTAGCATCTGGAGACAGTTTATGCAATGAAATATTAAATTAAATATTAAAATTATGTTCTTTCATGATATTCTCATTAGTTGAAGGACTAGGGAAAAAAGAGAGACCACAGAGAATGATATATGGGTCTGTTTCCATAAATGTACTTTTCTGCCAAATTATATAGATTCTCTTTACACTCTGAGTTATAGTCAATTTTCCAAGGGAAAAAGACATATCATAGTGGCTAACTGCATAGGAAAGTCAATGCAGGCTTTTTGTGTGTGTACCATGAAAAACTCTACTGTGATAATTAGGGAAATTTCTAATGCCATCAAGGTATGGGGAAGTAAAATGAGCATATTGCTTTGAATTAAAATACAGAAATTTATAGCACCACCTATTGGTTTCAAAATAAATATTGAAATTTTTTGTACTTTTACAAATTATAAAGAATAGTATACAGAGACATTATTATTTCAAGTCATATGAAGATTTTCTTTTACTTCCTAGTGATGCTATGGAAAATTTTTAAACAAAACTCATATTTAGGAGATGTGCCAACATGACTTTTTAAAATTAATATAAATTGAAGCTGTTATATGCCAGGGAAGTAAAATAGAATTGGGATTTTTATTCACACATTCCTTGTTAAGTTTTTTAAATCACCCTTTGAGTGTTAATGTTAAACTGATGAAGTGTGTTGGGCTGCATTTTCTCTATTGTTTAACTGGAAAAGAGGGGTTAAATTTAATTTCTCTATTCATGTCTTCTTCCCCTAAAATCTGGAGAAGATGCTGAAAATCTCGCTGTAGAATAAATTCTCATAGCATTGGCTATTTCAGACTCTTGGTGGGATGGTCTTTACCCTTTTATTTAGTCCAGCTTCTATAACAATGAAGGAGCCTTTGCAGGAATTCAGCATGTATCAGTCTGCATCTTTTTCCAGAATGCATGACCCTTCCTAGGGAACAGGCGAGGAAAGAGCCATTCTTTCCCTTTCCCACACATTAGGAAGCATATGGACAATATTTTATGGAAACTCCCTTCCCCACCCTTGGGAGAATTTGAGTTTATGAAAGGATCACTTTAAGTCTGTAATAGAGCTTATAAACACATTTGCCTCTCTGACCCTAATTCTTTTACATGGATTATTTTTAAAATCAAGTTTCCCGTTTTTAAGACTTGAAGTGAAGTAAAGGCCTCGAGGCCAACAAACATGACATCCTGGCCCTAATATCTGCAGTGGGCAAATGATCTGGAAAAAGGAGCTTTGCACAGAGGGCCTCAGAATAGAATTGAAGGAAAAACTATTTCATTTAGACCTCACATTAAACACAGGTTTTAAATGGTTTCTTTTCATTTAACCAAATATTCACTTCTCCAAAATTTCAACAGGCATTAAAATATGAATTATTTCTAAATGTGAAAGCAGAGGAGAAGAAACAAAACAACACAAAAATAATATTGGACCCCAAGATGAATCAATCACAAGAAATTAGATACCGATTCTTGTAAGGAAAAGAATTGTTAGGTTAAACTAGATAAAATTACATTTTTGTAAGTCAAAAATTGTCAAACTGTAAATTTCACATGATTCAATCTAATATTAAATGAAGGGAAAAATAATTCAACCATGTTTAGAAACAAAAATGAAAGAGTTAGAGGAAAAGAGCCAATAATACTTCACATAATCCAGATAGTGATAATTAGTATTTTAGGCTTTCTTAACCAAAACTATCCAAGTGGTTCATCTCAGCTCCCTCCATGCCTGGCCTGGTGCTAATTTCTAATCATGAGCACTTGCTACTATTTGCATTCAAATTTATTGCTTCTCACTCAGTTTCTGACTGGTAGTTTAAAAATGTCCATATTTGGAACTGTTTGTCTTTAATGTAATTCAAGATGGGGCCCATGATCTTCTTATATTTTGAGATTTTTAAAAAATTCTTATTTTGTCCTGTTTTTTAGATTTTGAGAAGGTTGGGGACATCCACAGCCTGATTAGACTCTGAATCCTTCAAAACCCATCTCATTTCATACTCCCCCATATTCTAAACAGGCTTCACACTAAGCAGGCTTCACATCCTCCCTGCGGGTCTTACTCACAGAACAAGCCATAATAACAAGCTTCCATGCCCTGGCTGGCTTTTTGGCTCCATAGGACAGTTCTGTTGCCAAATCCTGCTTCTAGGGCTTCATGGGTTTATCCTTACATGCACCTTAGTGACGTGCTACATTTTGTCTCTTCCGAGCTCAGGTTCATTTTCTACATCCTCTGGTTGATATTCGGGCAACAAAATGTCTACATCTGGAAGGAAAGAAACCCCTAATATATTTTTGCCTTTTCCTCTGAAAAATATCATACTGTTGTACATATGGAGAGAAGAATGTTAGTAATAAGAGAAGGAAATGATGGGGTCAGCTGGGGCTGTTAGAGACAGTCCAGATGAAATTTAAAGAGGTAACAGCAGTGATGGTTTTTGAGAAAACTGGGTGATGTTAGTTTTGAAACCTACAGCCCATAATCTGGACTCGGCTAAAACATACCAAAAAGCTTAGCTCAAACCTGCAAAGGTTCACTTATTCCAAGCATAAAACAAGGAAATGTGGAAGGTTTGCTCTTTCTTTCTCTTTAATAAAGTACATTAACAAACTGTTTTGGGGAACACAAATCTTTTTATGGAGTAAGAACTAGCACTTTAAAATGAGAACTGTGTGAGGGGACGGTGTTTATTTTTGTATACATAAATATACACACATGTAATGATTATTAATATTTACATACAGATACATGTATGGTAATAATTGTCTCAGAAAGTGGTTTAGATCTAGAAACAATTGGCAGACAAAGAAAGGCAAACTGAGAATGGTCCAGTCTATGAAACTGTCCCAAAGGACAATATGCCCAATAACAGGGAGACTGATAGCATAACAATCAATATAAAAATAACATGGGGGAGGGGAATTAGAGGATTCTTCAGCATTTTTATGCATGCATGTGAAAGATTTTAGAACCTAAATTCTTTTCAAGTCGACTTTTATTTATGTGTGCAAAAATAGATTGACAGCTTCAAGTGAAGTGGGTGTCAGAGTCTTAGCAACTAGTGATAACTGCAACTCTTGGGTGGGTGTTTGCTAGATGGAGAGAGAAAAAGACAGACAGAAAATCTTCCCTTCTAAAAAGATATACCTACCACGAACATGCCACTGTCCACTACAGAGCATGTGTTTTGTTATGTCTCTGCAGGATTCGGGTTGATTTTCATCCCTGTACCACACAAGCCATGGAATATTTACATGTTTGGGTACATCAACAAAGATAAAAACAAAACAAAACAAAACAAGAAGACGCACACAACACACACACACACACACACAGACACACACACACAAAATGGGATTGTGCTCCTTTGTTTTGCATTTTCTGTAACCCAGATTGCGGTAATTATGTCCCTGGCTTTACAAGCCTTTTCTTTCATTCTAAAGGCAGTTTTTGGAATCGCGTTACACTTAACTCAGTTTAACAAATAAGAGTAGTCTGGCAAAATGGCACCATGTGCTTTCCACAAATATTTGTGGTATAGGCAAGCTCTCAATGTTTTTATTATGCCCGGGGTTCTCTGGTTTTAAAGCAAGTGAAATAATGTAAAGAAGGAAGAGAAGCACGGATTTGGGAACTGGGTGTGTGTTGGATGCACTTTGCAGAGCCTTCTGTGCCAGAGAGCGAACGAGGGAATAGATACATTTTAAAAATAACTGGGGGAATAAAAAGAGCAAAAAAGGTTTGGAGGCATTTAGCAGAGCACAGTTTACCCTGGCGTGAGCTACAGGCTAATGACAGAATAATAACATTTGGCGCTGGAGTCCCAAGAGGCTGACAATGCGCTCACTGTAGCCTATGCGCTTCACACGTTTGCCGGGCTCTGTAGTCAGGACAAAGAGTTGTAGAACAGGGGCAAAATAAAGAAGGGAGCAAAAGAGAGAGTCTGCACTCAAGTTTACTGTAGTATAAACATACATACACTGCACTACAGATGTTCTTCATTGGCAAAGGCTGGCACATAATTATGCTATGTGCTTCATAATATTTTAATGAGCTTTTTCTCCAAATAGCAACGAAAATGAACAATAAGAAGCTCTTAGGGAGGGAAAGTTGGTGTTGTTTTTGTCCCTGGGAAAAAAATTCTCATAATAAGTTATATTAGAATGGCAGCAAAAACACTGGCCTGGGTTTAATAAAATTGAATTGTATCTAAAATATGGTTTCTTGAAGCTAGGTTTTTCTCCCCCCTTCAACTTTAACAGTTCATTCAGACTAAAGGAATAACAAAACCCAGGGGTTATAGTGTAATTCTGGTTGATTGTTTTTTTTCCCTCTCCTCCTTTCTCTCTCTCTCTCTCTCTCTCTCTCTCTTTTTAGGGGAAAAAAAAAAGCCTTAAGTAGAATTGTTGCAACAATGCTGTTAATATATTGTGCCAATTAAAGTCTTGAAATAAATAACAAACCACTTAATATGTGTTGTAAATGTCGTGCTGATTTAAGTATTGTTACGCATAGGTTACATCTCTTCAGGGAATGGATGACTGGATCCTTAATGGAAGGTGTCTCCCGTGTGTGTGTGTGTGTGTGTGTGTGTGTGTGTGTGTGTGTGTGTGTGTGTGTATGTGTGTGTGTTTCCTATTGTTCTTTTTTATTTTGCTATCGAGTAAATTCCAAATAAAAAATAAAGAGTCAAAGTCTGATATCTGTAACAATGCAGCCAGTTTTTAGCATTACTACTCCTACAAAGAAAATAATTAGTTTAGACCATGTTTGATACTTCATTAAAAAAAAACTCTATAGCAAAATTAGAGTACGCATCTTATTTGAAATGTAAGCCTTTAGAAGTGTTCTTTCACAGACGTTTTTAATCTTAGAGTAAAAAATTAAGAGAGTTTAGTATGAAACTAAACTAAACTAAACATACTAAACTCTCATTCATTCATACTAAACTCTCATTTCAATGAAAGAGAGTTTAATATGTGGACATGTAAGTAGGAAAATTATAATAACAATAATAAAGAAATAATAACCTCTGGACGCTATCTGGGTGGGGAAGGAAAATAAAATTGCCACATCTAAGATATTGTGTATTCAGGTATGGAGCATAGATATTATCCTCTTAATTTGTGGATGAGAAATCATTGGTTATTACTCAGAATTTTCATTTCTCATGTAAAAATCCTATAATTTACTAAGTTTGATATTTTTATTACCGAGAGAATATCCCCTACCCCTCTCTCCTTTTTGTGAACCTCACTGTGGCATATGCATAGATGAAAGGTAGAGGTACATTCTCAGATCAGCAGGCTGAAATAACTCAAATTGTTTTCACCTTTTTCATTTTAGTGTGAGAAAGTGAAAATTAAAAAGTGGACTCCAGAGTTATATTTATACTAAATAACTTTTAGAAAAGTTCTTGAAATATCATTTAAAGACAGCTTAATTGCCAGCCTCTTCTATCTCTGTCCTTCTTTGGAATGTAAAATTATGTTAATAGGGAAGACTGGTGGCCACTGCAAAACTTGTCATGCCCTCAAAATCAGAATTAAAATGAAATTGAATTATGATGATTACAGCTTTAGTGTCAAGTTTATTTTAATTTTCAATTTTTTAGAAGTAGATATTCTATGAATGACAGTTTTGTTAACTTAATTGGCCAGAATATGTTAACAATCTGAATATTGCTTACTGCCATCCCAGATAAATGTCCTGCAAGTGCTAGATCTTAACATATATATGGAAACACTCTCTCAGGAGAACAACCATTCCTTAGAGTTCTGCAGTTTGAAACCTAGGATGTGACAGACCACAAAGTTGTCTTCGGGGATACGTGGCTTCCTCCCTCTGGACAATCAGCCTTTTTGGCTCTCTAGACTGTTTTGATCCCTTCCATAAAATTAAATTAATAATTATGGTTCTCTGTTGCTATCAACTATAGCTCCGTATTTAAATGTCTTTGTCATCCAATCTGGAATGGCTTAAAGTAAGACACTTGCTACTATTAATAAAATCTTGATCACCATTATAATATCTTAGAAGCTCAATATTCCAGATTACACTAGAAATAATGTGATGTTTACGTGGACATTGTATCATGTAATATCATAAGATAGTATAAGTCACATGGAGCCAAGTCCAAGTGTCCCAAGGCCAGGACTTTCAATTCACTTCTTCACTTGACACATGAACTTTAGAAGTTAGGTCAAATGGCTTTGAACCTTAGTTCCACCATTTAAAAGAGGCTGATTTGGGGAGAATTACCTAAATATTTTGAGCCTCAGTTTCCTTATCTTTAAAATATGAATAATAATTCCTGCCTTACAGAGTTGTAAGGATTAAAGAAAATGTATGTATCCTTCCCATAAGAAGGCATGGCTCACAGTATGGTAGGTTCCCTAGCTGCTATTTTTATAATTAGTTCTACCTGTCATTCTCTGACTTTCTGTGTCTGTTGCCAATATCATCTCAGTTCCAGTTAAGCTCTTCATGATTAGACTGTAGATATCTACCTTGGCCAGGGATCAAATAATCAAGTGGAAAAAATCTCACAAAGAAAATAAGGGTGTAAAGAGTAAGAAAGAGAAGATCAAGGGAAGAAAATTGGGCTCTCTCTTATTGTATTCCTGAAACTCATATTCAAGGGGTAGGGGAACGTAACGTGATATTTTGGTTTCAGCACTAAGAGGCAACATATTGCCATGCAACTAAAAAGAAGGAGACATGGTACTCAGAACTCAGCTCTTGGTTGTAGAAGGGGCTCTCAGTCAATATGACTCTCTGGAAAATATCCAAGTATGTACAATTCTAATTCCCTTTTAAGTAATGAATGCTTATGATCATGAATAGAGCCAAATGTCATTGTGAAGATGATCTTATTGTTATTATTGAGTAGATTAACTTCAACACCCCATCTGCAAGCATGATGTTTCAGCACATCATTGAAAAAAATCTCACTAAAATTTGGGGGAACTCTTGTAAAATAAGGCCCCCCTCAAAAATCTACTATTGTACAATATGCCAATGTTTCCCATTACCAGGGGGACGGGAAATAGTGTGTATGGGTGCATTCCTAGACAAACAACCTAGGAAGAGAGCTGGAGAAAGCTGAGACACAGATGGCAAATGTCTGGGCTATCCTTCCTGACATAAGTGTATTTGTCACCAGCTCTGCTTCTCATGCAATGGCTTCAGCTGGATGTGAGCCTGGTGCATTACAAATAACAGAGGGAATGGAGAAAGTTGTCTCCCGTGGAGAGTATGAAGTTTATAAGACCAAATGAATCTGTAGGAGAAACTTTCAGGCCTGTGCTGTCCTGGAGACATCACACAATCCTATTCAACTAATAGGAGATTCTTAAAGTGCTTAACGGAGCTTTCTTTAAAGGAAATCTTATATATACAGTCCCACTGGAATGGGCCCCAGGGAAAAGTTTTCACTGTAATTAGAGAATATATTTTGAGTTTGTACGAAGAAGAGGAGTCAGGCTTAATCTGGGTAACTCCAAAACATGTCTTGATGAATGTTACAGAGAGGCCAAGTTCAGCTCAATAGAACGAAGAATTTTTTGACAATTAAATCTTTCCAAAATTGGAATAGACTGGAGGTACTCCAGCAATGGCTGGAGGATATTCATGCCTTGGAAAAGAGTTGGGCTAGAAGCCTGAGATTCTATAAAAATATTTTATAAAAGAATAGAAAAACTCTTGGTATATGGAAACATTAAAAAGCAGAGTTGCATCAATTCTAAAGTAATACGTGGAAAGCTACTAGACCGCACTGCTCATTCTCTCCACCATCCCATTCAAAAGCCCTGCCATGAATATATGAGCTTGACGCCAAGAAGACAGGTTTCTACACTGGGAACAGCTCATACTCTCAGTGACTTCAAGAGGAGACTGGTTGAAAGGAAGATCTAGATTACAGTAAAGCCACAAGCGGCACACGCTGGTTTATTTAGTTCTGGTGGGATTCTTCCCATGGCTCCTGTAGGCCTTTTCTGTTGCTTTGCAGTCTAGATAGAGGTAGTTTTCTTCCATCTATAATCATAATTTCCTTTCCTTTATCATTCTCAAAGAGGATGACTTTAGTTAAAATTATACCAGAATTATGTTTAATATCTTTGATCATAAGAATTGTTGATGGCTTGTGCTTCTAGGTTTTCATCACCTGAATGCCCTCCCCCTTTCTCCACTCAGCAACCTCTGACTGATACTTTAACTCTCCTTCCTTGAACCCTTCCCTGGCTTTTGTATGAATATTTACTTGGATGTTCTCCCTCTTCTGTGCTTCTACAGAGCTTTTTTAGAACAGCTCTATCCCTACTATAGAACATATGACCAAGATCAGCTACAAAATTTGTGCAGCCCGGTGAAAAATGAAAATGTGGACCCCTTGTTAATAAATTATTAAGAATTTCAAAATGGTGACAAATAACATTAAACAAAGCGTGGGGCCTGGTAGGCATGGGGCCCTTTGTGACTGCACAATCACACGTCCATAAAGCCAACCCTACTTATGGCACTATAATCAGATTCTGTGCTATACATTTTGTGTTACTTTGGGCTACTAATCTATAATCTTTTTTTTTCCCTAGTGGCATTTAGAGTTCCATTCTCTCTCTCTCTCTCTGTCTCTCTGCCCCCTATCTCTGACTTTGAATCTTGAGAACAAAGATACAAAAACAAGGAGAAAATTTTGATGCATTTATTTACTGGCAGAGCCCTACAAGACTGTTGAGAAGTTCTTGGTACTCAACTCCTTAGATATATGCCTAGTTCTTCTATTTTCAAGCCTGATTCTCCAGCATCTAGATGATCCTTTGAGTTTCTGTTGCCTGCAATCAAAGAACCCTATAAGTGATAGATACATCTCATTCTCTCACTAGTCTGTCAGTTCTTAGGTCTAGTTAAAATATAGCCTGCATGCATTAAGTAAATACTGCATACCAACAAAATATAATACTTCATGTACAGTGTCTCATTTAAACTTCACAATGAGCTTTCAAGGTAGGTAACACTATTCCCACTTTTCAGATGACAAAAATGAGGTTCTGAGAGATCAAATAATTTTCTAAATGTCTCTCATTTACTACTTATGACACCAAAATTTTCAGGCTAAGGTTTTTCTGACTCCCAAGACCACACTTTCTCACGATGTTTTTTTTCCTGAATCCTCATTGTCTAGCACATTGTGTGGCCCAGTAACTCTTCAGTGAATGAGTGAATAAGCAGAAGAAGGAATATCATGTCTATGTCTTTATCCAGCATCAGTTTATAACCAATATATAATGGACTACAATTATAAAGTCATATTTTTATCTTTTGCCTCTCTCATCATAAAATTTTATTTGCCATTTACTACTAGGAAAACACTGGCAGATCTATCATTTAGTTATAAAATTGCCTTAGCATACCAATAATCTCAGTTTATTTTATGATTTTTTTCTGTGCTTAATTATGGCTGCCACTTTCAGATCAAAAGCACAATTACTATCACAAAAACATATCAATTATTGACTCTCAAGAAAGAAACTATACAACTTTAACTATATTGACCTCCACTTTAATGAAGACATTCTCAAATTATTGCTCTTTACCCAGAAATATTTGCAAAATCAATAAGTGGAAGGTATAAAGGTACATAAAGGCTGAGAGTTAGCCTAAAAATATAATTGTACCATACTGCATAGCATTGAGGGGAGAACAAAAAAGACATGTAAGTAGTTAGAAGAGTTTCAAATTCTATGTGGGATCTATCTAACTATAGCATAAACAGAGGAAATATATTTGGCAGGTAAAAACAAAACCCATTATTTTTCCCCTCATTTGTGTCTAAACAACTTAATGTAAATAAGATGTTACTGAGCAAAGGACTAATCATTGCTGTTTCATATACAGGTTCAGAGGTGAAAAGAAACCAATTAATCACAAAAGCTTTCAAACAATGCAAACAGCATTAAGCACAGTAATTATAAGATAAGTATTCAAGCAATTTTCAGTTGATTGGGTGTGGGTGTGCAGAAGTAAACCTACACTTTGCCTGCTGGTGCAAGAATGGCTTACATGCCAATTAGTGGTTATTGCTACTAATTATTAAAAACATTTTTAAGAGTAATTAAAAATTAAATGCACCTGTATGATGGCTCATAACTATGTTGTGGTAAATTGCTCAGATTTTCCATATCAATCACATAGGAACTGCTCAGTGCAATGGAGAAGCATTATGACACCAAGTATCAGAAGCAATACTACATACGCATGTGTCATCCGTGTGAAAGCATGGCTGAGATTTGGCCTTTCTGCTCAAAAAAATGAGCAGAACGAGTTGAATGAATGCAACTAGGCCAAGTTAAAGAAGACAATAGTTGGGGCTTAATCCTTTGTTTCTGACATTAGTTTTATCCTCATTGCCATAAAATACTGCTGAGAAGAGAAAAAAGTAAAGAGGAGATAAACTTAGACTCATCCAAGAACTCTTCCCCTCCTAAAAGCTATGCTAGGGAGGAAAACTCCAAAATTCTGAAGGGAATGCCAGGATTCCAGTCTTATTTCCACCATTATCTATATAACCATTGGTCACTTCACTAACCTCCTGGTTTCAGCTTCTTTACCTTCAAAGCATGAAGATGGATTAATTGGCCTTGAGGATTCCTTCCAGTAACAAAAATCTGTGTCCTAATTAGGCTAATATTCACATCACATGATCAAGGAGACTTGGAAAACATTTGCTGGGTGTTCAATCAGTTTTGGACTTTCCCATCAGTTGTTGAAAGCCTTGGCTGTATGCTAGAATCACCTGGGGAACTTTTAAAAAACTGTAATGCCAAGGCCCATTCCCCAGAGACTCAAATTTAATTGGTCAGATGTGGGAAGAGGGCATCAATAGCCTTTCAAAACTCTTCAGGTGATTTTAATGTGTTTGAGGGCTACAAATTACCATGCATGCTTTCCATACATTAGATCGCTAGTATTAATTTTTAAAAAATATCCTGCAAGGTATGTATTTTTGTGCCCATTTTACAAATAAGGGTATATATTTAGGGAGGTTAAATGTCTATGGTAGTGCAAATGTAGCAGAGACAGGATGCAAATCCAAATGTCTCTGATCCAAAGATCCTGGGTTCTTTTTTTAATTTAAAATGTACTACCCATTTTGTAAGTTGTTGATTGATTTCCTGCTATTTCTTCTATTTGATTACTATTTGTGTTATGATAGCACATATTCTTAAATACCTTTTATTTAAATTTCCTCACAGTTCTCAGATATTTGAATAGATAATATACATAATGAGAAGAATGAATGAATTTGCCTGTTATTCCCATAAAGGATTTCTTTACATACTAGAAATAAACTGTTGGAAGTCCAGGTGATGGCGTTCCAGAAAATCATAGCAATCTAGGCTCTTTCATTAATCAACTGAACCTGAAGGAGCATCTAGGTTCAAGATAGGAGACGTTAGTGACTTCTGCTGTCTCACACTAAAACAAAGTACACAGAGAGGTAGTGGAGGTAACAGAAGCAGTGAATGGAAAGTGAGGAAAATTTCCTTTAATCTCAGCCTAAGTCCTTTAGGGCTGTGTCTATGTTTCGTTCCTCTTAAAGCTGTCACCTCTATTCCTAATGATTATCTCACTGGTTCCGGGACACCATTACCACTTATTTAGTTATTATCCCCACTGGAAGTCTATTATCTTTTCAAAAAGTAAGAAGCAATTTTTGTCCCATCATAATTTTATTTACAATCTTAATTCTACACAGCCAAGATAAAGAAAAATAATCATTACCTGCATATATACAGTGAGTCTACTGGCTGGTGCCTTATTGGAGCTTAAGGAAACAAATAACAACAAAAAGCCCAAAAAGCACACATCACACAGCATTCACGACTCTTCTTCTTACTTTCAGTCAGACTACCTACCAATTCACACCCCAGCTGCCAACCCCCTCACCTGAAAGCAAGAAGGAATTGTATTTTCACTCCAGCATTTAATTGGCAGATCCATATTTTGTTTTTGCTTGTTTTTTTCTTTCAGCAAAATCAACGTGCCTTCTTCCTGACTTTCCCTGCCAAACATATCAGATTGTGAGAGGTTTATGGATACACAGTAATTTATGGGCAACCTGAAAACTAGGGAGACTGCAAGGAGATACTGAAAAAAAAAAAAAAGTGTTATGGAGAAAGCATGAGTGAATAATAGAAGACAGATTTGAGATAATTATTGAAGAGATGACAGCGAACATCACCATGATTTATTTTGCCAGGTTGTCATTTCAAAGATAATGAAGAACTATTCAGTCATTTTCTTTTTTTTATTGAGAATATTAGAGAATAAATTAAATGAATGCACAGATACTAATTATAAATAACAATTATGATAAGTTTGAGTAGCTAGCTACTTTATACCAAACTCCAGAAATATTTGTTATGCAAATGCATAAGCTCTACCCAGCAGCTTTATAGATCACTGCCATTAGGTCTGGAGCTATTGTGCAGGAATAGGATGGTGGCTTAACTCTGTTGGAGGTCATTTTATTGCCAATTTAACTGGTGTTAAATTAGTGGGTATTTAACTGTCACTAAAACAATATAGGGCTCAATTCGCCAAAGTATCATTTTTACTAATATTTTAGTGAAAGTGAAGAATTGCTCCTCCCAATGCTGTAGCATGATGCTGGAGGCACCACTGTTTTCCAGTCCACAGTAATGAAACTTGCATTAGCAAAAGTGGGCTGGTTGCCTACCAAGAAAAAAATAATCTCCTTGAGAACTTGGTATCCTGCTGTAGTTTATTGCAGTAAAACCATTTAAACATCCCTCTTCACTGAATGAGATTTTTAAAAATTCCTAAATCATGAGCCAAATTACGTATAATCCACCCTGTATTTCATGGAAGACCTTCGCTATAAGATTGTTGTGTTGAACTCCCAACTTTCTGTTTCAGGAAAAAAAACACACACACATTTCCCCACCAACATGAGAAACATGATCAAGTCCAAATTCAGAAAGATTTACAAATGCCACAACACAGTTATCTACCAGCAAACATATCATTTCTTTGTTTCATAGGACATCAAGGATGAATTATTCATGAAACCCCATTTCACATGCTTATTGTGTCTGGTGGCAAAGACCCCGCCTGCTCAGCTCCGGGAAAAGCTGAGGCGCTTTGCTGCAGGCACAGTGCTCTGTGCCATCCAGGGACCAGCCGTGTGCTCTCGAGTTACTGGAGCACACAAGCAGTTCCAGTGGCCTCAGCTGTGGAGACAGCTGTTTGCCCACCGTCTGCAATGGCAGAAATGTGTGGTAGGCTTCCCCCTAACAGCATGCCCTCCCTACTCACCATACACACACACACATACACACACACACACACAAACAACTCCCATGTCGTGCATCGTACATACACCACCACCAAAGGGGTGAAGGAGCCCCATGATTTGGGGGCCAGAATGAGCAACGCTTCGCAGTTTAGAACAACTCCCTATCTTGTATGCAAAACTATCGGAACAGAGGCTGTAGCCTTCGAATCTCAACCTTTCTTGTCATTTATGTATCAAAAGGTTTGTGCATGTGTGAAATTCAAAATGATTTATTGTTCAGTTATTGCCTTATTTACTTACTTAATGGATTGATTGATGTGCCAAAATCCCACAGACAACAGAGGCTATTTTTTTAAAAGATGGTTTTAAAGGAAATAGATTGCAAACAGGAGTGTCATGAACACAGTCAGCCAGCTCCTCCTTACTGGTTTGTATTCATAGTGAGTTCCTTTTGGCTCTTGCCTGCTACCTGTCCCTGGTTATTCACTGACACAAAATACTGCACCTTGCACACTGTGGGAAGTGGCAGAGATGAAAGAATAAAATATTAAGTGTGAACGAGTAAAATATGAGGAGAAAATCTGGATCATACAGCAGAGTTTTAGCCAATATAAGCATCCATGTAGGCAACTCTTGCCTAGTGCTTGGGCTGGAAGCGATAGAGCTGCTCTACAACAATGGGAGTTATTAGAATTCCATCTGGCTTCATTTCTCGACAGAGGAGGGAGGTGCAGACGAAGAAGTCCCTCAATTTGAATTCCTCTTGTAGACCCAGTATCGTCTGTTTCTCTTATGGACACTAAACTTACTTTCATTTTATAAGGACATACTATACCTGAACTAGTCAATGTAATAAAATAAAATTCTCTAAAAACACTAAGAAGACAGTTATAGGAAAAGTTCCACAAACCTCTTGGTAAAATGCCTTTTGAAATTTTTTATTACTTTATTAGGAGTTCTAATTTTTTAATCAGTGATAGTGAATAGGGGCCAAATCAAGGGGGAGGGGCCGAACTGTTTATAGAAATTATGTGTTGAATTTGTGCAGAACTCTTATTTAATCAATGTTCTATGCAAGCGACATTGACGTGGGATCCCCGTAACCTCTTTTCCATACGAACTCTAATTTGACATAATGCAGCGTAGAATGGCACCAGTCTTCAAGCTTGCATCAGAAATGCATTTTATTTGGACTCAATTCAGACTCTTAACGAACTGGTTCCCGTAAATGCAGCAGATGGGAGCGAGGCAAATGGAAGCGTGTGTGGGGCCTCACACCCAGCACCCGCCGCCGCTCCGCTGTAGTAAAGCCTTTCCTGAGTTAGTTGGTTAGTTAGTTAGCTAATTAGTTAGGCACATTCCAGCTGAAACTTTTAATTATAATTAGCATATTTATCCTACCAATCCACCAAATTGAGTCATGAAAAACTACAGTCCAGCCAACGCAAGTAGATTCTTTCCTTCTTTCTCTCTCCTACTGATTAACGTGAATGCTGCCAGAAGATGGTCCAACGGCTTATAAACCTGGCAAAGCTGGAGCCAGACCTTCTTTGCTAAAGGTCAATTAAAAATGCTTGCTGCACTGTAAACAGAACTCTCCGTAGAAGAATGCCACGCAGTGCCCAAAGTGGTCCCTTAATACAAAATATCAATTTGATTTTCCTCAGGAGATTCGCTCTCCTTTTGCAATGCAAATATTTTCAAGTGTACTAAACACGTTTTAGCACCTCAACATAGGCACTAAAACTATTTGCATGCAAAATTACCCAGAGTAGGCAGACAGGCACAAGCTTATGCTAGCACCATATGTGCTAAAGAATTTGAGCCAGGAAACAACTAGTATCTGGACGTTATTTACAATTTAAATTTAATTTTACATTATTATTCAAATGAGAGCTTATATATAAGTCCCTATTAAAATTAATGCTTCACATGGAACAAAATTTCACCTAAAATTATATTTTTAATAGTGCTGGGATTTTTTGTTCCGGCTATCTAAACCATTCAAGAAGTACACTACGGCACTTTTGCTCCTTTTCTTCCAATTCTACCTGCATGACTGGTTCATTTTTCCCTCTAAAAAGTTCTCTCAGAAAGGACAGAAAAATTCAAATTCTGATTGGAAGGCCCAGAAATCAATACAAAACATAGACCAAGTCCAACACACTAAAGAGCATAAGAGATTTGAGAAAATACACACTACTTGGAAATAGCAAAGAACATCGTCCCCGTTCAGTTAAAAAACACCTTTTTTTTTCCCTTTCCAAGAAGCTCCACATGTTTTGTGAACAAGGGAAATGATTTTAGTTCAGCATTTAGTTTGCAAATTGCAGTGTGTCATACAGTCCCCATAAAGTAGCATTTCTTTATGTACTCAGGAACACAATTAACCCTATATCTCCAGCATGCTTTCAGTATAACCTAATGAAGAAATCTTTTTCAATCTATTGGCAACAACTGGGTAGTGTGTTTAAGGATCATTTGTTAATCCGTATAAAAATAGAAGATTGCTTTCTTCTTTATCTTTTCAAGTCATTTTCCATTTCAAGTTTGGTAAGATTTCATGTATTTAACATCATTAGTTTAAAAATGTAATAGTTTATTTTTATGTTCATTTTAGGAGAAAAATTTAATGATTATTTCCAACTCTCTCCAACCTTTCTCTTACCTGGAGAACAGACAAGTGGACTCTCAGAGGCTGTTTGAGAAGTAGTGTTACCACAGTAATCCTGTCCCCAGTAATCAGGCACCTTATCTGCAGATCGTTAAAACTGCAGTTTTTGTGTACATTCAATATCAGGGTTTATTGAGATAAAGATAACACATGGTGAGCTGCTTGAAAGTTGTTACTTAGTAATCCATTTTAACTTAAATCTAAGTACAAAAAGGAAAAGTATCTTTTAAATACTAGGCTCTGAACAAATCCTTTTAGAACTATAGCTATGGAAATGAACTTGAGGTGAAGGGAATAAAAGAAAAATCAATATTCTGTATTTCACCACAAGGACAGCATCAAATATACTCAGAACATTAACTACAGCGGACTCTTCCCCCTGAATTAAAGATACTCAAACTTATTATAAACCCAGCATATACAATTTTTCTTTTGAAAACTTCAAGTATCATTCTAGGTCAAACATCTTTTTTACTTTCTTTTCTTTTCTTTCTGTTTTTTTAAGAGCTGGAGGAAGAAGCTGCTTTCTTTCTTGACTTGCAATCAGTCTTAGAAATATTGAATCATTGCCTAGGTGCATGAACTCAATTCTAAGCAGCTTTAATTTATAGCAGCCAACATTTCTATAACATAAGCTCTCTAAAAGGGGCCCATAGGAGTACCAGAAATCTGTGGTTGTATAGAAAGTATAATGGGAATGGAAAATTTCCACGTTTACACGTCTATTCTTGCATATTAATATCATTACATTTAAAGGGTGGTTTGATTTCAAACATCGAATTAATTAAAAAGGGAACTTCCAGGTCTAGTTATAATGCCAAATCAAATGCCAACAGCTCCCTCTACTGGCTACTAGAGTAAAACATTTGATCTCTATCAATCAGAAAGAACTTTGCTATTTATTTAAGAAGCATCTTCACCAAATCAATTTTTTTTTTAAATGGCTAAGCTTCTTGGTAAACTTGAAAGAAGTTCACTTATGGTGATAAGAAGAAAAAATACTAAGAATTATAGAATTAAAAGTTGACAGTTTTGTGAATTGTCTACCATCAATAAACAATTCCTGCCCCCCCCTAAAAAAAAATCTGGTCATCCCCTTGCCCAGCACCCTCTATTACATAGAATTTGGGTTAAGGTTAAAATATAATTAGGGTTAGGTTTAGGGTTGCATTTTCTCAAACCTGACACAAATATCAAATTTGTTTTCCAGAAATTGAAAAACATTAATAGAAGTATCAAATTTCTACATGATACTTCTTTGTTTCTTATTGAGTTCTAAAAAAAAAAAACAAGAATTATCTTTATTGTTATTTCATTGAGGATAAATAGATCACGTGTAAGTTGTTCATAATTTGGAATCAAAGAAACGTTGGATTCTTTTATTTATACTCTAACATTTGATGTGACAAGTAGCTTAATCAGGACAATAAAAGTAAAAAAAATGTACAAAATAAAATACATTTTCCTCTCAAGTCCGTCCGCATTCCTTCATGGAGACTACTGCCCTCTACCACCTGAAACAATCAATCTATTTGGTTTCACTCATTTAGAGCTATCCTTCCCTCAAACCACCCACCCCCACAACTCTTGGCCTCATTTTTCCACACAGCAATATTCCCTTAACATAAATGGAAAATGTAATAGCACACTCAGAAGTTTTCAAACCCTACTCATTTCAACAAGTGAGACTTGACAAGGTAGATATGATAGGCTCATTGAGAGGTTGTAGAATTTTGATGTCAATGCACTGTAAAGGCAAACCTTTCTTCTTTAGAAAGGAAGAAATACAGCACTGCAGAGACAAGATCTTGTTCTATGGATGCTGTCTTAACAATGAGGTCTCTCTCCCGCTCTACCCTCTTACCATGTGAACTTTGAAAGCAAACTTGTAATTTTTAAAAGATTACCAAGATAGAATAATCATTTCACTCTTTTTCACTTTCTCTTCCCACCAACTTCCCCCACACACACACACACACTCTGCCTCAAAATATATGTATCCTTTATCTTTGGGAAGTGAGCCATTTTTCTGTTAAAAGAATTATCATGCATCTTAAACTTGGTATCTTAATTTAGGAAATCACATTGATTTCCTAAAGCATCCATAATTGGTGTCAAATCCACAGAGAATCTTTTTATGACAAGTTCTTCCTTGTTTAACAATATAATTATTGTTGAATTACAGTACATATCAGCCTGAAACTTTTTAGGAATTTTCTTATTTCGTTAATTCTCTTAAAACACTGATTTTCTTTTAGAAGTTGCATTTTTGAAACATTAATTAAAAATTTGATTTTGGAGTCAGACAGGTCTCCTGGAATTAAACCTCACTTCTGTAATTTGTAAACTGTGTGATGTAAGGCAAATCACTTAAACTCGGTGACCCTCAATTTCCTCATTTCCAAAAAGGGAATAATAATAATCTCTACCTCATTGGGTGGCTCATTGAGGTTGTCATAAGATAATATGTGTAACATGCTTAAGCAGAATTCCTGATGCATAATAAACAACCAATGTTGCTATTACTATTCAATAAATAAAGAGAAAAGTCTTATGTGAATGAAACAATGTAACTGACTATTTTATTTCTTGGGAGGGAAAAATGCCACCATAGTCATCCAAGGGAGCTCTGAATACTGACGACTTTGATCAGAAAACTGAGAAATACATATCATATGCCACAAGGATTCAAATATGATGGGTGAAGCAGACATACTTCTTACCTGGCAGAGCATAGCACAGTATCTGCCCTCTGGTCTCCTGTTTGCAGGGAAATAACAAATTGGAACCTGTACTCAGAGAATAAAATTGTCCTTAATGGGTCACCCAGAGTGAACATCTACTGGACAATGTGTCAGTGTCAGATTATGAATCATTGGAAGAATCAATTGAAAGTCTGGGTCCTGAAGTCTGTAGATAGATCTTATTCTAATCCCACATCAGGCTTCCACTACCTCTGTGACTTTAGAACAGTTCCTCAGTTCTGAGCTTCATTCTACAAAGTGAGGTTATTGTCTAATTCACAGAGTTGGGTGAGAATTTGTGATCATGGAATACTGTAAAAGATCTGCACAATCTGGCTCCTGCCTTCCTCTGCAGCTTCTTTGGCTTCAACCCTGATCCTTACTCCTTCGGCTATAGCCAAACTGGCCTTGGAAGCCTGACCCTCATTCTTGCCTCCTTCCCTCACACTACCTTATCTATTTGATGCCTGCTCCTTCATCATATCTTAGCTCAGCTTGCACTTCCTCGTGGAAACCTTCCTTGATCTTGCTGAGTAGGCCAAATCTCTTCCATGTGTTCTTCATCACAGTTCTCCTTCACTTTGGAACCTATCACAGATTTAATTTTATTTTATTGACTGTCTCTCTGCTAGACTGTAAGTCACCCAAGGGCAGGGAGCATCTGTTTTGTTCACCATTGTATCCTCAATGTCTGGCAAAGAGTGAGTACTTAATAATTATCTGTTTAATAAATAAATGGAAACCCAGCACATAATAGGTCATTTGGAAATCACAGTTATTACTATAAAATCTTAGTATCAAAGGGACCTTAGAGGTCTTCTAGAAGTTAATCCAAACCACTTTTCCTTCAAATATGTCTCCAGTGGTTCACACCCCCTTAAGATCAGTGAGTAAGGACTCAAGACCTCAAAATCAATGGGTGCATCCACATTTCTCTTGGTTCTTCTAAATTGTACTACACTTTATAATTAAAACAATCTCTCAGCTGCAAAGAACTATGAATGTGATGACAGTAACTCTGAAACATGCACTCCAATGTGGGATTTTATGCAGTGACAGGACTGGAAATTATTTACTTTGAGAAGAGAATCCTGTTGGGATTTCTGAGCAAGTCTTTCTATACTGTGAGAGGCTATGCATATTTGTAGGGGCGGGAGGTCCTGAACTGCATTCTCAGATGCTCCTTAGTCCTCTGTTTGCATATTTACTCCACTACCCACCCCCTTTAAAATTCTGTCACTGGGTAAAAGTGGTGATGATGCCTGGGAAATATTTTAATGCCATAATAAAAGTCACTGGAAGTGTGGCAACACAAGAAAGAAAGTGTAGTGGCAAAATTGTAGAACATTTAGAAATTTTTTTCCACTCATTAAAAAAAAAAAAAAAACCCTTAGAGACTCCAAGAGCAGGAAATGCTGCCACTTTATTGCCTTTTTAGTCAAATGCCTTTACGGACATATCCCTTTAACCTGTGTTATTAATATTGATCCCTCAGGGCCTAATACAATTTCCACCTCCTCCCTATTCTGATCACCCCAGGATAGATTGATCTTTTTTCTGAATTCTCATCATGCCTCTTTGCATGCTTTATTCTTTTGCTAATGGTTTCAGAGGTTTATTTTTTTTTCACTCAACTATCTCTGAAGGCAGAAACACTGAAGGTAAGGAACACCCCTTTGAGGAGGTCTAGGTAAGAAAAGTGGCGTCTATTAAAACATGTGTGGATTTGGGAACAGCAAGACCCAGTGGAATTTCATTTCTTGACCCTAGTGAAAACCTGGCTCAGAATCTAGGCCTCATTTATAAAAGCAGGGGGAAATACCTTATCTTAGCAAATTATTGTTAAAATTAAAATAGATTAAAATGTGGTAAACTATCAACTGTTTGGCTCATCATCCTTCCTCCTAGTAAGTCAATTCACTGGTTAAAAATTTAGTTAAATTAATTCTCATACATTTTTATAAAGCTTTTTTGTTTTTATTTCTATTTTCTGATTAGGAAACATAAACGATTTTTAAAGAAAATTTAAACAACTCAGAAAAATACAAAAGAAGAAATACAATTTAACAACTGTCATATTTGAAGAATTACTATGTGCAATGACTATGCCATCTGTTGTATATTTATATCATCCCCTTTAATTTTGGCAGTAACCCAGGAGGTAGATGATAATATCATTCCCATTTTACACACAAAACAACAAAGGCAAAGGGTACCTAAGGGTACACAATAAGTGATGGACTTGGGAGTCAAAGTCAGCATCCCACTCCATAGCTTAACCACCATGCTAGCATAGTTCCAAAAATTATTCATAAATCAACCATGTCCCATCATAGAGAAAAAATCCACACTATTAATGTATTGTGAATGTTAGGGTGGGACAATGAGGAAGGGGAACAGATGCTTTGTCTGGGGGGGGTTCTATTGAGAAATAGATGACATTAGGAGATGCTTTGTCTACTAGAAGGAACAAGTTGACCAGAAGAGGGGCTTCCAAGAAAGAACAGATGATGTGTCAAGAGGTCCCCAAGGACAAAACAGATGTTTGGTCTACGATAGGGGGTCTCCAAGGACTGACCAACCAGAAAGAGGTAGAAAGGCCAGAAAGTACAGATATGACCAAGGCCACAAATGAGGGTCTCTGGAGCATGCACACAAGTATCCTCTAGTGAGCTACCCTAATTAACATAGTAAAAATCACATCCACCAGCACCATGACAGTTTACAAATACCATGGCAACCCTCAAAATTGCCTTACAAGGTTAAAAATGGGGAGTGTTCCCAGTTCCAGGAATTTTCCACCCTTTCCAAGAAAAACCATGAATATTCCACCCCCCACTTAACATAAAATTAGGGAATTAGCATAAAAGGGAAAATCTTGCTAAATTCAGGGTCTCCTCCACTCGTGGGGGTTGACCCATTCCTTCTCTGGAATGAACTATACTTTAATAAACTTTGGCACTTTGCTTGCTTGCATCTGCTTGGTCTGCTCATTTGCTCCGTCAACTCGGTACCAGTAACCATTCTTCAGTACTGGGAACCAAGAACCAGGAAACATGGGGACCTGACTTCTGGTCCCCACACCTGACAGTGAATTCCAATATTTCCTTCCAATTGTATATTCACACACTTACACACACACACATATATACACACACATACATACACAACACTATGCAATTTTTTTTTTAATCAAAATTGGGATCATACCGTATGTGGAGTTTTTCTCCCATTAATATTATATTTGGCACACTTTAATGGCATAAAAATTCTTTGGATATATGCTTTTAGTAGTGACTACATATTGCATTTTTTTTCTCTTCATTGAACCATTCTTCTTTTGGACTTTCAAAAGAGTGATTCCCAATCCTTAGTGTATAATTTTTCTTCAGGTTAAATTTATCAGAAATTAGGATTATGCATGTTACAATCTTCAATATACAAATTATTTATCATAGTAAGGAGATAATTCTATAATACCCCAGATGTACCATTTGTGATTGAGACCTTGTAAGAAAAAGGCTTTCATAATCATACTCTAGGCCCATTTTTGAATAATGTTTGAAAAAATAGACAATCCCATTAATTTAATTCAGCCCCCTGTACCAAAATGTATTACCAAAGCACCTATAGGCCAAGAATGAACTCTCCTGCATCATTTCAACAAGTTTAGTCACTGGACTAAGAAAGACAGTGCAATGTGGCTGGATGTGGGGACAAAAGGTCCAGGACCCTAACCACAGTCACCACTTATTACTATGTGACTTTAAGGAAGTAAGTTGATCTTTGAGAGTCTCCGTTTCCTTATTGTAAATTATAATGGCAATATTTTCTCTACTATCTTGTAAAATGGTGATGAGAATTAAATGCTAGAACACATTGCACATGCCACATTTTATTATTTTTGTTGTTATTATTATTAACTAGACTGGCCTAAACAACCATACATTAATCCAGAATGAAAAATCACAGAAAATTATTGGGCTTATCTTTTTAAATGCATAGAAATTTCTTCAAAATTTACAGAAGCTCTATCTGTTCTGGAAGAAAATTAACAGACCATTTTTTGCCCCAAGGGAGGGAAGAATGTATAAAGAACAGGAATTGATTTATTTTTCATTAGACATCTCTAAAGATGCTTGGTTTTTTTTTTTTATGGCATTGAATTCTATTTGAAACTTAAAATCGCTTCTGTGTTTTTAATCATCCCTATTTTCCCTTTTCTTGGCTCCATAACACAAAGCCTCATGCTCCTTAGAATACAGAGTGGGCAAAAAATAGCCATAGTTGCTCCCTTAAATGCAGGCTTGGTGCCTTCTCTGGCTGTGGCTTATACAGGCTCTTTTGTGACTTGGAGCAGAATGTCTGGCCCAGAAAGGAGAAGACCCTCAGCAGTTTCTTGGCATAGGCAAGCTGGGACCCAGCTCTCCAGCCCATAGTCACTTTCTTGGTCACGCCACATTCTCTTGACACCTGGCCATTGGCCTACTGTGTAAATAACCACATTGCATAAAAATCTGGTGAAGGGTGAACTTTCTCATTTGTGTGGGTTTCTACTATCCTACTCATAAAAATATTCTGGTCAGAGAAGCATATCACAACTGGTATTTTAGCTGTAGTTTCTGTTCTCTATTTTTTCTGAAAATTTCCTTGTCACAATATTTTTGTTCTCTCAGGGATTCTTTGGGGATAAATACCTCAAGAAGTTGAAAATGCTCTTAGTGTTATCAGAATGCAAATCTGGGCCAACATGGTGTGATTCAGGTTTGATTGCTTTCTTTACTGAACTTTTCCTTGCGTTTTATTTTAATAGAGTTTTTATCATGGTGGATATGGTTCTACCAGCCACATACTTCCACATGATGGACTACTAAAAAGATCTACATTTTTTCCCCCCATCATTTGTTCTTAAGCATCACATCTTTTCTTTTTAGCAGGCTCTTGAAAAATGAATCTGGATTTCTGGAGTCATAACTTTTAGCAGCATTTGCTGCCCTCTATAATAATGAGACTATAGTCCTATTTTTTAACCTGAGTCTGAAATCCCAGAAGTCATATTTTTCTTATAGTTTGTGCTGCATGTGTGGTAGTATTATTCCTGCACCAAGAAGTAAATAATAATTATTGTTTACCTCACTAATATAAATGTTTACATAAATTAAAAGTAAAAGAAGAAAAAGAAGAACAAAATCTTATTAGGGTTGACTTTCCATTTGGTTCCCAGTTAACATGCCCAACGATAGGTTATAACCCAGAGAATTTCAAATCCCGTGTTACTTGCCCTCAAACTTCAAGGCATCACTACTCAGCATTCTATTATGTTTAAATGAGGAGACAGTCAAATAAAAACTGTCAAGACAATTTACTTTGATTTAAATATAACATACCGTCTACCTCTTCTCTCTCTCTTATAAAGATTCTCCAGACAGCCGTACTTCAGCAACTGTAGCAAGACATTCTTGTGTCATGTGAAGGAGGAAAAAGGAAAGTGGAATAATGGAAAAAAATAAGAGTTTTGCCAGCTCTAATCATTATGAATGAAATGACCCTGAGCAAGATAACTAATCTCTTGGAACCTTAGTTTCTTCACTTATAAAATGGGTTTAATAGCAGGACCTGCCTCCAAGGGATTTTGCGAGAATTGGGAGTGTAAATAAGCAGATCTCCTGACCCTGGGCAGTTTCAGCAACAGTGGTCCTTCTCCCGCAGGCCTAGTAGTGCATCTCAAGTTGCCGCTCAGGGGGTGCTGGTGTTAGAGTTCCCTGTGCTGAGCCGTGGTGCAAAGGAGTCAGAAAATGGAGGAAATCAAAAAAGAAGGGGGTCGAGCAAAATAAGAATATAAATGTAAACCAGTACTTGCTGTTTCTTCATCTTTGGAGATGTTGAATAATGTGAAAGAATGAAGGTAAATTAGAGCTTTCTGGCCATTTCCTTAATTAGTTGCAAGCCTGGGCAGAGGACCTAAAAGGAACTCACAAACAATTGATTGGATTTTTTTTGAATAGTTGCTTCTGAAGATTTGACGATCAGGATTAACCCATATGCTGTTTTTCCTCCTATCTTAGCTTAACAGAGTATGTCACAATTTGTGTGCACTCAATAAATAGTTTCTGAATAAATATGTACTTTAAACACCTCAATCAATCCATCCTTTTTTAAAGTACACCACAGTTCATTTACAAAACAATAATTAAGTTCTTATTATGTGCAAACACTGGAATATACTGCTCAAACACTGCTCTTGCACTCATATATTTGGAGAAGGAAATAAGGATGCTACCAGCAGTGTGCTGGAGCTGACTCATACCTGCTCATGAAAGCCAAGTTCAGAAATTTTGTGGGCCAGTTGTTGAAAATAGCCTTTGTTCAATTCTAAATATTAAATTAAATTTATAATTTAAACTTAAAACAAAAGGAAATACTCAAACATTATCATTTCTGAACTATTTTACTACCTTATGCTGTTGTCTATGCTCTGGGGGTCATTTACATATACTGTATCTGTATGGTGAAAATACTGTATAACAATGTGTTACTGTGCATCTCTTCCCAAGTCTGTGTTCAGTGATGTCCCTTTGGTAGTTTAAAATCTGCCATGTGGGAGTATTTGCACCAAGGAAATCAACAAATGCTACAAATAAGAATTTTTTTTTTCTTCCTGGAGATCTGGTTGTTAAACCACTGGCTCTATCTCAATAGAAGATTAAAATAATAGTTTGAAACTGTACTATATGGCTTAATTATAAAATATAAGTTAAAAATGTTTCATATGCTTTCATATGCATTATCTTATTTCAAATGAGGAAATAGAAACTTCAGTTCACAGAGCTATTAACAGACGCAGCCAGAAGCAGAACTGAAGCTTCCAGATTCTGATTTGACCACTCCATCACATGCACCCACTCTGATCAGTAGTGGAATCCTGTCTTGAAAAGAAGCGTACATGGTTTCCTGGCTCAGCAAAGAGTATGGGAGAGGTTGGCTATTGATGTCTTCAAGGGTTAGAGAGGGATAAATACGGCTTGCCTTTCTATTTGATTTTTTGGCTTGCTTCTCGCTGTCTTCTGTGAGACAATATACATTTAAGTATCTAGCAAAGTATATAAATACTAAGTCTAAACTGCACTGTGAGTACATTTGATCTTGTCTATGTTAAATAGAAGGAAAAAAAGTCTTGATCACTTTATGGGGATGGGATTTGAATGGGAGCCCAAAGAACAGAAAGGATCCATCTGTGTAAGAGAAAAGGGCAAAACATTGATACATAAAAAGAATAAACGCAGTTACCACCCTGGAGAAAAATAAAGAATCCAGTCTGGTTGGAGAGCAGGATTTATAGAGGGAAGTAGTAGAGGAACGGACTGGAAGGATAGATAGAAACTATTATTTACAAATAATCCCAAATGACAAAATTGAACTTTGATGCTAAGCTGGCATAGGTTTGGAGAAGAAAGGAAAAGTTGAAGAAGAAAAAGAGTTTTAGTGCTTGCTTGAAAAAGTTTATTTGTAATAAATATACTTGCAGTATATACTTAATTGATATTATATAGCCATTTAATTTACCTTGCTCTAGGTAAATTGAACCAAAAATATATGTTATTTTTAATTTATTAGAAATGTAGAAAAGATCCTCTCTCAAATGTGACATTGGGCATCAAGAACATGGGAAATTTACCTATGGTTTACTTGAGAAAATATTAATAATACACATAAATTGTACCATAAAAGCTTAAAACACGGTATAAAAAGTGTAATATTTCCATGCCAGTTTATAAAAAATTACTATCTGTCATATTGTCTTGGGGGAAATACATCTATGCACATTTGAAACAATTGCAAAAGATACCCAGATTTAGTTAATATTGCATGTAGACTATAGATTTATACAAACCAATATTCAAGAAATTGAATCTGAGTGATATCATCAGCTCAGTTAATCAGCTGAAATAAACAAGGAAATTCAACATACTGGTGGTTGACTTTTCTGATTTTTATATAAAATGAAATATTCAATTTCATCCTTAAATTCCCAGAATTGGTAACCACATTATAATGTGGTATTCTTTCTACACTCATTGTACATGAGGTAATATGTCATAGGTCTCACTGACTTTAAGTTGACACTCAATTACAATATAGAGCCTATATAAACTCAGACAATCAATTTTTTAAAAAGAAGGTGGCCTTCTTGGAAGATTAGAGAACACTTAGCAATACTTTTAAGAGTCCTTATCAATGAGAACCTAAAAGAAAAAATCAGCTTTGACAGCAAAGAGGAAAAAATAAGTTAAACTTCCTGAAAAACAAAGTGAAATACACATTTAAAGAAGAGTTAAAGAGAAATATATTTCATGAGACTGATAACAATTAGAACTATAGGATTTCAGGAGTTCATCACTAGTAAGTAAGCATAAACCTTCAAATATCCTGTCCTATTTTTGTTCTTTTATCATAATTAAAATTTTATTTTCCATTCTATCAATGGAAGCAAAGCTGATAAGGTAATTATTCAAGGATGATTTTGTGCAAATATCACAGATTTCAAATGAAAGGGAAAACTCAACAGGACCAAAAGTTCATATTTGCTGATATACTTTTCACTGCTTCAATTTTTAATCAATAAAAATACATAGTATTAGGATACAAAATCTTGCTATATAAGCCTTATTGTCATATCCTCACCCAATTCCAGGAATATACAAGGGTAAGTTACAGAAGAATTTAATGATGGAAGAGTTTATTGACTTGTTTCACATTTTTTTCCAACAGATTTTTAAACAAGATGTAACATGATCAATCAATGGCCACATTCAGAATCAACTAGAATCAGTTAGAGAAAACAGAAGCAGAAAGATCAGCCAGGAAGGTCTGACTGTGTTCTGTGTCCCAATTTTTGTGCAAAGGAAATTTTGCTGAGGGAAGGCACTCAGGTACAGCTGTACAGCTCAGACTTGCCATCAGCATGATGTGTGCATCTCATTAGTCACCATACCTCATTCCTTTTAAGTTGAGCGGATTGGAACATAGCTAAAGAGGAATATCATGGAATGGTTTGGAAGTCAGGCTCTAGGGTGAGGCTATTTGGATTGAAATCTGGGCTCCACTGCTTACCATCACTGAGACTATGTAGTTTACTGAAGCTTCTCTTTTTTGTAAGATGCTGATAATAATAATACCTACCTTAAAGGGTGAGTGAGAAGAGTAATTGCAATGATGAATATAAAGAGTTCAGCCCATATTCAGGCACATGGTGAGCAAACTGACTATTAATAGTAGTATTTAACTGATGCTGGCAGCCAAAGAAAGTATGTTACGAACAGTTTGACCTACCTAACCACAATAAACAATTATATAATACAGGATTTAAAGTCTTCTGAGGTTGCGTTGTGTGTGTGTGTGTTTGTATGTGTGTGTAAGCCCCCACACACATGATCCCATATGCACACCCCCATTGCATGTGTAAACCTGCAATGGTTATGTAACTCTTCTTCCTCTTGTATTCCATTACTCCAATCCTGCTCATTACCCATCTCTCTCAAGGTGCCATATTCTATGGTAAATTAGAGCTTCATCAGCCACCACTTTTCTTTTCTCTCACAAAGGTCTCAATTTGGGCTCTGATTCTGTTGGGGAGAAGAGAAAGGCTGCGAAGCAGCCTACCCCACCTGTGGCTCTGGGTACAAGGGTGGCCCAGAGAACAGAGAGCGAAGCAGAGCCAATGAAGGAAGAGCTGTGGTCCTGCAAACTGAAGGGCAGGAACAGAAAGAAACCTTGGAGGACATTCTTGAGAAGTGTTTTATCCAATTATGAGAGAAAAAGGAGGATATAACTAAAGCCCTCCTGAAGAGGAGGTGATTATTTTTCTACTCCACCTCACCTCCACCTTAGACTTTATACTGACAAACTAAAGCATTCTTTTGCCTCCAGATAATTTGGCTGGATCAGGATTAATTAAAAAAAAAAAAAAGAGCTTGCCTATAGTGTTTGATCCAGTGAAGCTTCATGAGAAGGTAGCAGCTGTTGCTTAGGTATTTACCTGCCTATTGTCCAAGAACTCACAGAGGATGCCTCCTACAAAGATCAAAGCATTTATACTATTTATACTTGAAAAGTGAGTTATCGTGAAAACCACCTTTACTCTACAACAGCTTCAGAAGAGAAGTGAAGGCTTCATTTAAAAAATTTTTTATTTGGGAGTATTTTCCTAATTTTACCTCACAACTGGTGAATTTGTTCACTGACATTTATGCTAAGGATACCACAAGGAGAGGTTTGTTTGTTTGTTTTGAAATGTTTCCTACATTTTTATGGTTCCTAGGCTTTTATATTATTTATAAGCAGAAATAAATATAATCATTATTAATATATTACTTATGATTCTATTCTGTGCCAGTCATTATATATATACATTACCTCTAAACTTTATAGCAATTTGGCAAATATGTTATTTTCCGCATTCCACAGATGAGGAATCTGAGGATAAAAGTTTAAATGACTAGCCTAAGGTCACTTAGCTAGTAATTGACAGAATTGGAGATCTTCAACCCGCATCCCCAGATTCCAAAGTACATTTTTTTTCCACAGATATCACATTATCTCTGATATCTAAGAAACATTCATTCTGTCCTTATTTCTTCCCACAATAGGTATTGAGCACTTATTAGAGGCAAAGCAGCATGTTGGGTATAATAAAAATTGTATTTTGCAGCGGGTATTTGAATGTCATTCTTTGACATGACAGAAAACTCTCATTCCTGGTTGCAGTAATAACACCAACTAATATTCCCATTCCTGACTCCACATTTCCTATGTATCCAAAGAGAAATTTTTCAGATGGCAGCAAGATGCAGAAATCTCATGGAACTCAAAGGCAATATGAGATTTGAACAGCTCAGATGGTTCATTCCTATAGTGTAAAGTATTTATCTTCCCACTTTGAAGAACAAATGTTAACATATTTTCAAGTTGTTGTTGAACTGTAGTTACCTAAGCATAATCATCTAAAAAATTAATTTAAATAATTGACAAGTGTTATTTAATAAGTTGTAGTTATTATTCAACTTCTGTAATAATCCTTTTTTTAACTTTAGTGAATTAGGTATAATTTTATAACAGTTTAAATAGTATTCAAAAACCTGAAACTTTCTCCCAGAAAATTGGATTTTGGGTTTTTTGATTTCTCATTTACTATATTTATATGACTAGGCCCATGTCTCATCTCCACCTCCCATGTGGTTCACCGCCATTTTTTAGGAGTAAATATATGATGTAATTTTTCTCCTAACAAGCTGCTGTAACTGTCAGCTGTAGAAATAAATAGGAATTGAACAGAAAGGGAATAATGGTAAGAGCAGTTAAAGAGGACCAATGACTCCTGTTGGATGAAAATTAAAGGAAGAGTGTTTGAGCACAAATCACACCTTCAGGGTTGCTTTCTCCAAATATTCCAAATGCAAAATGACTTTATTCAAAAAGCAGATATGAGTTTGAGGGAATTTTACTTAATTTCATGAAATCTAAAGGACTAAAGAAAGAAGAACTAACCATTGTCAGTACCTATGCTGGATGAGGGCACAAAGTATTCAGCCAGAATGCATCAGGACAGAGGGCAGTTCTTTACCAACTGCCTCCATTTTGTCTGAACCAGCATTTGTTCTGATTGGTTGATGCTAGTGTATATGAACTGTTAAATATTTTGAATTGCACCCCTGGCTAGCGCTCTGTAAATGCTGCTTAATTTAATCTTCACCACAGCCATTGAGGTAAGTATTATCATCCTAATATACAGATGGAGGGATTATGAAATGAGGAGGAACCTTCACGTCCATGCTGGTTTGTGAGTGCTTCCTCTGGGGTCAATTCTTATTTCCAAACAAGAGTAGAGCTGTACCTTTTTCATCGCTGTCTCCTAGTGTCTCAGAGAGTCCTACCATGTATTTGGTGCTCAAAAATGCTTTACTTAATTGAATTGAACAGACAATTGTTCATTTTGTAGGGATAAAGAATATCTCACCAATGCATCCAAGTTTCATGTGGGACCAGTCACACCTTCTGTTCCAGGCTACAACTGGAAGAATTTGATGATTCCACCAGTTTACCACCAGTTTATCTCATCAATAAATGCATTGTAAAATTTATTTACATTAATCCTTCTCCCTCATTGTAATGTATTTCTTCTCAGGAAAGAGGTAAATACTTCTAGAACTCTACCCCAAGTGAATATGATGTAAATGAATATTTAAATACCAATATATTTATAGCAGTATTATTTATAATATTAGAAAGTAAAAATCAAACTAAATATCTAACAATGGGAGAATGACCTAATCAATCATAGTAGGGGTATATAATGGAATGTTATGCAGTCATTGTGAATCATTTTTTAATTCATTTATGATTTTGTATTAAATAAGCTTTTTATTGAAGTATAACATACAGAACAGAAAAATGCACAAATTATAAGTATACAGCTCAATGAGTTATCAGAGAATTACACTCTGTAACCACTATTGAGTTTAAGAAATAAATTACTCTCATTAATTTAAGAAGAAATAATGAAGAAGAAGCTACTTCATGGCCCCTCTCAAACACTAACCTTTCCTTTCTCCTCAAAGATATTCATTAGAGGATGTAGGTACTTTCAGATGGGAGTTGACCAGCCTCCTAATTTGCTGGCAAATTAATAAACTTCTCTTTCCTCCTCCTCAAACCACTTGTTCTCATTCTTCTGATGCAGCCTCAGAGACAAATGCTGAACAAATGTCTGGGTAACAGAATTTGGCATCTCTGGGTGGGCCCATCAGCGCAGAGCGGAATGGCACCCCACGAGGCAGGGAGCAGCCCTGGTCAAAGCCGTGGGAGAGTCTTCACAGGTAGGAGCAACTTCTTTTCAAGGTAAGAGAGCAAGGGATGGTCCCAGAAGCTGCCAGAGCATGTTTTAGCTCCAGAGAACTCCTGTCTCTGTCTCCCCGAAGTAGACACAGCTCCCTGCAACCTGAACTGAGTTGAGGAGAAGGGAATGGATTTGGAAAGTGTCTGGACACCAGACCTTTTGTTGAGAGATGGTTAAAGGGAATTGTCCGGGCAGAGGACTTGAGATTGTCTTAGTCGAAGATGGGATGAATCAGAACCTTTAAAAGCTCTGTACTTCTGCTCAGAAGCAGGATGCTGGTACTTTAAGATGGGAGTCTGCCAACCTCCTCATTTGCCGGCAAATTAATAAACTTATCTTTCCTTCTCCTCAAAACAAAACAAAAAAAGATATTCATTATTTTAACTTCAAATAGGATATAGTGAAACAGCTGTTATCACATAAGTGAAAAAAGGTGAAACAAATCATATGCGCAGTATTCTCTAATCATGTGATTATTGACATGTAACTAAATATGTAGAAAAATACTAGAAGGAAATAACTAGACTATTAGCAATGGTTATATCTTAGCAATCAGATGAGGGGTGATTTTTATTCTCTTCTTTCACAGAAAATATACTCTGTGCTAATAAATAATTATCAGGACAAATATTATTTAAAGGGAATAAAATATATTACAATCAATTGTAAACATGATTTTTCATATTTGTCAGGAGTTGGCATTATTTTTCTTGTCTTAAAATGCAGAAGAGCTCAAAAAGCTGCCTAGGAATTTAGGCTATTATGTACAGTGATATTTAAAACAATATATCTCTTATTAGAATATGGACAATTATGATATGCTTTTGGTTATACCATGAACACCAATTACTGAGAACCATAAGCACATACCATGAAACCACATGTGGTATGGTTAACTCCCCTACCCAGTATGATTTCTGTGATCATACTTAGAAGGACCCTATTGTGCTAGTTTTGTCACATTCCAGGGGATTTCCTTCCCATCCTTATGGCTCTGTTTGGAAGAGAAAGACTAGAAAATGGTGCTAGAGATCATAAGGTCAGACTAGCAGAAATTGTACTGACAAAGCAGCAGAAAGTTCTGGAAACAAATCTAGAATTCTGGAAATCAGCCAAAGTCCAGGGGTGTGTAGAGGACATTTTCTGCTTTTTGTTTAAAATTAACTAGAAAAAAATTGTATGTGTTCTCCTTTGTTTTTACAGAAGTCAGATAATGTATTGATGTGGGAGTAGAGATGTGGAGACAGATTTAGCTCTTAAATAAGACTTAAATATACAATCAAGATTAGCTGGATTCTTTTTCATTCTGCCCTTCCTTCTAATATTTCTTTCTTCAATTGCATATTTATTTTGAAAACAGATGAGATTTACTATACAGAGGGATGTATAAGACCTACAGGGAATGAAACAAGAACTAAATAGAAAACAAATGGAAAGGAATTCAACAAAACTAATTCACATTATGATTTATTTAGGAGGAGAGAAGCTGAAAAACTTTCCCAATCAGAAAAACTTCCCTCTTGGGAAGTCTTTTTCCCAGAAGGAGCTGGAGGAAGGAAAAAATACTTGAATCATTGATAATCAAAACCTAGTCTTCTATCCAAGCAGAGGGTCTTGGTTCTGCTCTGCACTTTGGAGAATTTCCCAGACTGAGTTGCCCAGGTTATGGAGAAATTGCAAACTTTGAGTTGGAGGAAATGGAGTAGAAATTGTTAAGAGTCACTATGGCTCAAACTTCATAAATAGTAATGAAGTTTGCAAATTTTAGACCTTAAATACTTCTCTTTATTGTTCAGAAAGATGCTATTTTTCCTGGAAAGAAAAGCACCAGAATATGGAGCTGGAATGTCTCAAAAAAAAAAAAAATCACTGCTCTAATAGCCAAACTGTAGAATTGAGTGGCCAGCCGTGACCCAAAGTGGTAATTTTTCAAGCTTTGACATTTATTTAATGCCTTTAATATGGTTATGTAAAAGTATTTCACATACCCACTATTAATAGTTAGGTGCCAGGTGGCTGCTATGCATAGTGTTTTATTATTTATGAGTCTGTTTCTCTGGTTCACAGGCACATGAGTGGCTGCCACTGACCCAAGAAGGATTCTTTTAACATCATCCATTAATTTCTTCAGAGAAAGAATAATGTTACCTTAGTTTGGTTGTAGTGCAAAATATACCAATATACTAGAAAAGGGGTCAAGGGAATTGCAGTGCAGTTGTGCATCTGTAGCTGGTGAGGATGGTAAGCTTGCACATATTACTTAGCCTGAGACTCAGTTTCCTCATCTGTGAAATGAGAATGTTAACAATAGTTTTTGAAAGACCAGGTGCCATATACCTATGAGAGTACCTTGAAAACAGAAAATGTTTAGAATTAGTTTCCTACCTCAGGTCTCAGTTTCATCTGAAAAACCAGTGGGTTAAGTGTGGAATGTCAAATACTTTCATTTCATATGATAACTCCAAGCAATTGATATGAACTGCCTGGAGTGTATCATGAAAAGGATTTGAAACCCAAGGTGGGAATATCATGAAAATGCCGGTAGATTATTCATGTCTGCCTTGGATAAAAGAAGAAAAGTGGATGTGCTGCCCGTTCCTCAGCCCTCGCAGATACAAAAGTCTCTGATTTTGAACTTGACCTTTGTGTTTATGAACTACCTTGGGTAGAATTAAGGGAACCTAATTAGGACTTTTGTTGTTACCACTTTAAAGTAATACTAATAAAATTCAAACACACCCTGGCAATTTCCCTAGTCAGTTTACAGGGATTCACAGACTTTTATTCACAGACATTTCACAGAAGCTTACCTTGCCAGCTTTTGGCCAGTGAAGCTCTAAGTCAAAGGCTGGTATTTGAATGTTTGCCAGTAAAAACAACTCTGGAGTTTTATTACCTTATATATTCTTAAAGGAGTCATGATAAGATCTCTGCTTATCTTATTTCTTTAAACCATTCTGCACACTTACTTCATTCTTCTGAATTTCTTAGGAAGAGGACAGAGAACAATATGGTTGGAAGAAATGAGATATAGTCAACATTTCAATTATTTATAAATATAACTAAGAAAGCAATTTCAAAAATTAAATACATTATCACGTATAATTACTAAATTTATTGAAACCAATTTTTAAAATATTAAGTTCTGTTTTCATGTTTTTTTACTTTTATTTAAAAAGAAAACCAAACATTTTAAAAACATAATTTTTTTAATTGCTCCAAAACCTCACAACCCTAACCTAGCCGTTATGATTGGGATTTATTCCATTCTATTTTTGTAAATATGCATATGCACAGGTACTTTTAGTGGTTGTAAATATAGTACATCTATAATTTTGAATTCTAATCATCATACAGGGTTATAAATATGATCCCATATTTTCCATCTTCATTATAAACAAAAGTGGTCATTTTAATCACAGCATAGTATGTCACTGATATTTGGATAATAATTGATTAGCCATTTACTTCTCATAGAATTTCTATATTGTCAAGACTACATTATGGTTTGAATTTAGATTTGTTTTCTATACAATCCAACATGGAATATCACATAGACTGAAAAAGCTGTCCTGTTGTTATATCAGAGAAAAACATTTTGTAAAAAAAAAAAAAAAGAACTAAAAGTTCCATAGTCTGTTACTTTTTTAAAGGGAGTAAGAATATATCCTACCTATAATATTTTAAATATATATTTTAAAATAAATGCAGTTTCATTGCTTCCAAATATTTCGTAGAGTTTGAATAGTATAATGAATGTAGTGATATACATTTAAACATTGTGCCATAATAAAATTTCAAGATGATATCTGAAATCATCGTCTTAATTTTTGTCAACAACACAACAACAGATACGGGATCATACCTCTATGGAGATGAACCTTGACTAGGCATGAACAGAAAACAAGTGGAATGAGGCCACAACGGCTCTGCTTATGTGAGTGTCCAAGGAACCTCCAAAATGAAACATTTTAAAAAGAGTTGAAATACAGTTGAGAAGTAAAATAGACTGGTTTCTAAGGAAAACAGCCTGGGTGACCTTGTTGTGTGACCATGGCAAAGTCACTTAACCTCTCTGTTTCCTCATCATATGGCTGATGTCAAGATTCAACAAACTAAATATGGACAGCTCCCTTTGAACAGTAGCTGGAATATAAGTAATCCCTCAATAGATTTCAGCTTTTATACTACAAATTTAGTTCAAAGGCAATGAACCAGAGTAGGAGCAAAGGTTCTGAGTAAGGCGTGATGCCTGTCATTCTGATTGTCTTCTAGCTTAGTTCCCAGGAACTCATGACTGACTCCAATGATAGAAATCCATTAAAATTTTAAAAAATGAAACCCAAAAGAATCACTTGGTTAAAAATTTGGGGCTTGTGAGAAGAAAAGGCAGTGAGGCAGACGGTTCTGTCCAGTAGGTGCTGACACTGGTGTCCTCAGCCTTAGTCAACAAGTTCACCATTGGTGCTGTCATTGTCTAATATCATCAACAGCAGTGCCTTGAGGTAACAACTAGTGACACATATGCCTCTTTGCCACTGATAGCAAAAGAGACATGTTCCCACCAAAGCTGAAAAGAACAAGAAAAGGTAAGACAAAGGACAAAAGAAACACTCCCAAAATTCTCAAAGGAGAAATTTAGAAGGACTATTTCTGAAGGTGAGGGCAGGGCTAGAGGGAAATCATGTTTTGTGGTGCTTATTTCCACCCACAGGCAGTTATGATATATCAAAGCCAGGTTTCAGGTGGTGTGAACAATAATTTGCTACAAAAGTCCAGAAATTGATTCATTCAACAGATATTTATTGAATACCTATGATGTGCCAGGCATTGTACACTTGTACCAGTGAGGGTCAGATAGATTATACTGTAGTAACAAAGGACCCAGAAAATCTCACTCGTTTACAACAACAAATGTTATTCCTCATTTATGCCTCTGATGGGTCCAGAAATTTCATAAAATAGGATTGTTGGAGATAAAAGTAGCCAACGCAACTAAATGAAAAGTATCCTATGTGTTGTTAGGAAGGGTCACATAACACGTCCAACTCTGTAGAATCTATACTATCTGTCAGGATCACAACTCAATGTGCCTCTACTCCATCATCATTTTCACTAGGACACCTAGCCAGAGTGAGGAACCTCGATGTGGGATATTGATGGTCTTATGATAGAGAGAAAAGAGAAATGTTGCACCAAGAACTGCTCTTAAAACTTCTGCACTGAAGTACTCACATGTCACCTCCTCCCACAACTACTCCTGAATTCTAAAGCTCAGATGGTGTGGTCATTTGCAACCCCTGAGTTCACCTTTTTCAGACAGCTTATTGAGATACAATTCATATACCATACAGTTCACCCACTTAAATTGTACAATTCAATGGCTTTTAGTATATTCACAGAATTATGCAACCATCACTGCAAAAAAATTTTAGAACATTTTCATCACCCCAAAAAGAAACTCCACATCCCTTAGGCATCCCTCCCCTACCACCTCCCATTTGCCTATTCTAGACATTTTATATACATGGAATCATATAATATGTGAAAAAAATATTAATAGCATAGGGATACATAATCTCTTATAGGGTGGGACACCACAGGGAGAAAAACCTAAATATTTGGCAAACAGTAACACAAACTACTTTGTCATGGAATCTCTCCTCAGTGGTCTTATAGTCTAATAGCATTTCATTTAGTTATATTAGTCTTAAATATGACAGTAAATGGAGTGAATAGTCAGACATCAGTGACAGTAAAAAAAAAAATAATACAAAGTCAGTGTGCTTTTAAGTTTTAGTTGCTTAAGGATATTTGGAAGTAAGAATCATATGAGTTCAGGGCCCTAGGATTGAAAAATGTCTTCAGATTCTTTCATCATTCCCCAAAGGAAAAGCAATAATAAGTAGGATACCAGACATTTATGCAATCTTCCTGAGATCATAAGGCTAACAAAGGAAAAGTTTTCAAAAGGCAAAAATAATTTATCATTTCTTTGCAAAAGACATTATTCAGTAAATACACACAACAGCATTTATGGCCTGGAGATATACCAACTTGAGTTGTGATCCTGGCAGACATCATACATCCTACAAGGTTTGACAGGTTAAATTCTTACAGGGAAGTCCTTTCTGGAACACCCAAGCATTACAGAAAGTGTAGCTGTCTTTCAGATAAGATTTCATTCTGAGTTTTACTTGTTCAGTGACCCTTCCTAACTACACATAGGATACTTTTCATTTAGCTGCCTTGGCCATTTCTATCTCCAACAATCCTCTTCTATGAAACTGAATTTGCCTTGCCCTTTACCACATTTAGGTTATGGAATGGTCTTGTTTTAGACTTCTAAAACTATCTGTAGACCTTTGCCTTCACATATTTGAAATAAATGTGAAGCATTAATTTTATTCAGACAACACTGAGCCCAGTTCACTTGAGAAAATGCATCTTAATGTGTAATTTATCATTCAAGACCTCTCCACTATTCTGGTACTCCTTGGGAGTAAATTAGGCACTTTGAAAGGTACATTAAACTCTTTCTGGCTACTAGGTACCATTTAGAGATGTAAGGCAATAATTTACTTAATGGTACCTTGGTGACCTCAAAAAGTTTATGTTGTTTTGAAAGTTCTTAATTTTTTCCCACAAAATAATTTATGCATTAGGAGCTTGGGTGTGCTTATAAATATGTTCCCAGTGAGGCAACAGCTATTGAATGGGATAAATAAGATAAAATTCCCATGCTAGTGCAGAAATTAAATGTTCACGCGAGTGTTATCTAGCCTACCCATGGAATAGATGTATAGCTTACCAAAACAATTATTGCTGTGGATTTCATTTTTTTAATTCACAAGACTGTGTTACATTTTATTGTAATTAGTAATGCTTCGTAGCTATAAGGATTTCCAGATACACATCACTGCATTTTTCCATAGTACAAAACACATTTATCCAAAGTTAAAATGTTCTAAATATACTGACTATTCTGACAGTAACTTACATTTCGCTTCTTTCTTTCACTCACAGCAGTTTCATCCATATTGAATAAATCAGTTGTTAAGTTGTGATACCTCCTACTTCAGTCGTTAGTCTTGTTTATTAAAATGAATCACATTAAGCTTGATCCAACAAATAAAAGTGATAGGCCTTGGGCTTTTCCTGTCATCTGGGAGAATTACTGACAAAAAGAATTATTGCATTCCTCAATTCTAAGAAACAAAGAGTTTCACATTTTAATGTCTCGCAAATAAGGATGTGTTTTATTAATATAACTGATCGTCTGTAGGGTTTTTGGCAGCATTTTGTCTCTCTTATTGTTATAAAATGATAGTACATCTTATCATTGATGGCATCTTAAATTTTTTAAATATAGCAAGACAACTTGTTTTGATATATTGAAGGTAAAGCTCTGTTTGAAAATAGAGACTGACTCTAAGAACATGAACACGTCACCTTTTAGAAGCCAGAAGCTGATAATGTTTTCATATCCATTTCAGTCACCACTGTCCCTCTGAAGAGTTTATCACCACCAACAGGTTTTGAAAATGTTCGAATGCAGCAGACACTGACCATTTTATGCAAGTAAAACCTATGAGAAATTTTAAGGGAATACATATAGGCCAGAATAAAGCAGAGGAAATATTTGTTTAAAAAATAATAATTAAAGATTATTCTTATTACTCTCCAAGTAATAGATGGTGAAATAGTGATCACCAATGAAGCACAGGTTTGGGGAAAAGGACTGATAAAACTCATGTTCACAACTGATATATTTTCTTTTGTCAGAAGAGACCGTAAGAGAATGCCACGTGCCATTTCTTTTTCAGAATAACTTTTATACATACCTACTCAAATAGGCTCAATTGCACCTACTGTTGATCTCTTTGGGTGTAACAACAAGTTTGTATGTCAATGACAACGGACAGGAAGAGATTGAAGGCATAGCAAAAAGAAAAAAAAAGGAGTAAATTTTACAATGTATCAAGATATAGAATTTGTGAACCTATGCTCCTGATGTTATCATGAATAAGAAGATATTTACCTAAATAGTCTACACATTTTCTTTATCAAATAATAATAAAAAGGACAAGTATGCTTCATTCTCTCAGTAATATGTGATGCATAGTAGAATTTGCTTGCCGTATTATCCCAACGTAACAACACACAACTGGGAGTCCCACTTCTAATTTACTGGAATTAATTAATTAATTAATTCTAATTAATCTGGAAATTTAAAAATGTGATTACATTATTACACAACACCAAGCTCCCTGTATGGAGTACTTTTCAGGAGGGATTTGTTTCAAATTTAAACAATTTATGTAAATAAGTCACAATTAAATATTCAGATAGAATATATTCAGTAGAATACTATTTGAATTCAAGCTCTGGAGTTCAACAAATCTAAAAACTATCATAGAATAAGAATTATTGATGTGTCTATATATCTCTATAAAATAAGCTTAATTTTCTATGTTTGTGAAGGAAGGTAGAGGGTACAATATGATAGATGAAGGTTCTGAGACCTTCTGTACTGTTCCTAGCCAACATCACAACACATCTGATTTTGAGTCTATTAAATATCCAACATATGTTCAAACTCTGAAAGCCTTAATAATATTTATATATCTACAAATTCTGCATTTGCCTAAAATTACCCTTCAGAGTATCTTATTTTATAATCTTTATAATTACAGGAAAAATAACATGGTTAAGAAAGTGCCAACTTCATTGGAAATTAGAGAAAGTAATGTAACTAATAATGAAAATAATTGTTTTCTTAGGATTCACTTCCGTTAACTATACTAATCTGTTTGCACCCTTGTAAGGATAGACAGGATCTGGTGGCAGGCAGCAAAGATTATCAAGTCTGAAAAACATAACATTTGAACCTTTATTTGCAAATTATTACCTAACATCCAGCAAATTAGAATAATTCTCTGAGCCTCTGCTTCTGCATCCATAAAATAATGTTCAAAATATTACCTTCATATTTATTGATAAGATTATATGAGTTGAAGGAAATGTTGGAAAAACACTTCTAGATATCGGCCTAGGCAAAGAATTTATGAAGAAGACCCCAATGGCAATCACAGCAACAACAAAAATAAATAAATGGGACTTGATTAAATTAATAGGTTTCTGCATAGCTAAGGAAATAATCAACGGAGCAAATAGATAACCTACAGAATGGGAGAAAATATTCACAAGCTATATATATGATAAAGGGCTAATAAGCAGAATCTACAAAGGACTCAAGCAAATCAGCAAGGAAAAAACTAACAGTCCCATTAAAAACTGGGCAAAAGACATGAACAGAAGCTTTTCAAAAACAAACAAATGACCAAGAAACATACGAAAAAATGCTCAACATCACTAATCATCAGGGAAATGCAAATTAAAACCACAATGAGATATTACCTTATCCCTGTTAGAATGGCTTTTATTAAAAAGTCCAAAAACAATAGATGCTGATGTGGATTCAGGGAGAAAAGAACACTTATACACTGTTGGTGGGACTGCAAATTAGTACAACCTCTATGGAAAACAGTAGGGAAATTCCTCAAAGAACTAAAAGTAGACCTACCATTTGATCCAGCAGTCCCACTACTGGGTATTTACCCAAAGGAAAAGAAGTCATTTTATCAAAAAGATACCTGCACTTGAATCTTTATTGAAGCACAATTCACAATTGCAAAGATGTGAAATTGACCCAAGTGCCCATCAATTCATGAATGGATTAACAAAATATGGTATATGCATACTATGGAATACTACTCAGCCACGAAGAATGATGACTTAATGCCTTTTGCAACAATTTGGATGTAACTGGAGACCATTATCCTAAGTGAAGTATCTAAAGAATGGAAAAACAAATACCACATGTACCCGCTATTAAATTGGAACTAACCGATGAGCACACGTGTGCACAGAGGGAAGTAAAACTCAATGGAAATCAAGCAGGGGGAGGTGGGAGGAGGGGATGGGCAAAAACCTATCGAATGGGTACAGTGAACACCATCTGGGTGATGGGCACATTTATAACCCTGACTCAAGCATAACAAAAGTGATCCATGTAACCAAAAACATTTGTGCCCCTGTCATATTTTGAAAAAAAAAATAGAGTATATGAGTAAATGTATGTAAAGCACCCGACACATAAAATATGTTCAATCATTGGTTGCTTAAAATAAGTCCCGTAGTAACTGAAGAGTAGTAGTAGCTTACCCATTTAGTTCTATGTGACTAGAATATACTTGGTAGGCTAGCTCTAATTTCTTGGTCACTTTTATAACGTAAGTTTCAAAAGCATTCAGTAATTCAACTGAACAAATGTTTATTGAATCCTGTGATAGGTCTAGAAAGTGCTTGTCATGGAAGTGTTCACAAAGCAGGTTAACACGTTGATAAACATTCACAATAGAAGAACCCCCATACCCTATTTTGCAAAGTCTTAACAAGCAGCACAGGACCCCTCATGACTCCTTGTGAGGACTCCTCCACACTGTGGTGTGGAAGATTAATGAAAGCAGTTGTCATGAAACCACTAATAAGAAACACTCAGAAGTGGAGCTTGAAAATTCTACCTAAAAAAATTGAAACAGCATCCATATAAATATTGGAAAGTTTGGAAGAAAACTGTACAAAGACATAACACCCAGATAACTTTTAAGATAACTTGGAGACCTAACGGGTACAATGCACACTGTCTGAGTGATGGGCACCCTTATAACTTTGATTCAAACTGTACAAAAGCAAATTATGTAACCAGAAGGTTTGAACCCCCATAATATTCTGAAATTGAAAAAGTAAAATAAAATACATCATGAACTCTATTTCAGAAAAAATTAAGGACTCTATCCGTCCCAAAACTTGTTTTATAGGATCACAATTTTAATTCATAAATTGTAGATTTGGGCCATTTCTGTATGATCCAATAACTATTAAATATCTTGACAAAGGAAAAAAAAGATAGTTTGGAGACAAGAAGAATCAGCAAATATATCTGGTGGAAATAAATCAGAATGAGAATCTTGGTCACCTTGCTAATTTGGAAGGTTAAAGAGACAAATAAGCTAAAATCCATGTTGTCTTTACTGCAGAAGGCAGCTAATCAGATGCCAAATTTTGGCTTGGTTCATGTATTAGAGCCAATGGATCTTTGGGGATGAGAAAGTATTGTTTATTGTTTGAAGTCTAAGGTCCATAAGGCATAAAGTGATTTATTTTATTGATAAAGAAATGTGGGATGGCCTGGAGGGAGACAAAAAATGACCCAAGAATTTGTGGGTCATGAAGGGGACACTGATCACACTCTTTCAGTGGCCCTGCACCCCATCCCCTTGCTACATCTCTGCCCTCCAAAATTACTATGTCTACATCTGATCTCATATAGGACAGATGATCTTTCACATCTGGCTCTTTTAGAATTGTAACTTCTAATCCAAACAGGCATATCAATAACTTTTCCAAAATCGGCAGTTTTCTTTCATGTAAAAGAAATTCTTGGGCAAACTGTTAAGAGAATATTGTGTTCTCAGTTTCAACACGCAGAATACATTAGAAATTCTAGTGATTCACAGGTCTGCCTCTCTCAACTTCAATAATCATAAAGTTTAGGGAATAGGATATGAAGAGCGACTGAAGCCCAGCCATAAATCTTGTGACCCCTATAATCACCTTGTTAGTCAAAGTCATAGTTAGAAATATTGTTTAGTAACAGCATCCTTGATAATGATGCATACAATAGTCAGCTATCCAGCCTTTTCAAAGATGTTTCATCCTCTGTTGCCAAACATTTGTTCATTTTTTTCACTCAGTATTACTTTCTTGTTACAAGGTAGAAAGAAAAATTTCACCAGGATTCTAGGAAGGGCTTAGGAAGACAGAAAAGCTAACTTTACCCCCAGAAAAGCAGATGCTACAAAGATTTCCTTCCTTCCTTTGTTACTTCCTTCCTTCCTTTCTTTTTATGAAAAAGTACATAAAATAGGGAAGATGGTAATGAAGGGTAGGCACAGTGGTGATGATGGGGCTGTGTGGATGAAAGACAGATGAAGAGACTTAGTGCCTGCTATAAGTGGGAAATCTGAAAAGGGAAAAAGATTTCATACACACACACACACACACACACACACACACACAGTCTAAAACCCCATTAAAGAATCTTCAAGATGGAAGTTTTCTTCCAAGAGCCAGTAGATACTTTTGTTTCTTTATATGTTACACCACATAGAGATTGGACCATAAGGAGCTTTAGGTGTTAAATGTGATGTAAATTTGCATATTTTATATATGTATATAAAAAAGCTTCTTTGAAGGCCAAGATCTTGTTTATCTTCACACCTTCCAGAACACCAAGTATAGTATTTTGCACATGGCAGGCACTCAATAAATATTCACTAAAGCCAAACAAAGAAGTATGGTTCCCAAGTCAATGTTTACTAAGGTGGAAACATTGTGAAATATTGGAAAGAGTATGGGACTTTGTGATGTGAAAAATCTCAGTTATATTCCCGGCTTGTTAAACTCAATAGCTTTGAAATCTTCAGCAAGTTCCTTCTCTTTCTTCGGCATCAGGGTTTTTTTCTCTGGGATCATAAGGGAATTGACTGGGTCATCTCTCACTGCCCTTCCAACATTCTAAGTCTAATGCGTTAATCTTACAAATTCCCCGGTGGTTTTATTTGGCATGGATGGATTAAGCCAAAAATTCCATCCACGGATGAATTTTTAGCCAAAAATTCTATCACCTCTGCTCTGGGGTTCTTTAAGATTATATTTGCTTTCCTATTGTTATAGCTATAAGATAAATAGCTGAGAGAATACTCAGAAGAGTTGTAGAAAGAAGATGGAAAAAAAGAAAATAGAAAGAAGGGTGATAGAAAGAACTTGTTCACAACTCCTGCCACTATTGTCTAAATTACTAGAGGTGATAAAGTGGCCCCCATAATATTAATAGTTGCATTTATTGTGTGTTCCAGGCACTGTGCTAGTCATTTAACAGATATTTTCTCTTTTGCTTACAATAACCCTGATAAGTAGGCCTCAATGTTTTACCTGCATGAGTATCTCTCCTAGACACTTCTTGAAATCAATGTAACAATCACAAGTAAGAGTGGCACAGATCAGCTGGGATTGGGGACTCAGGACCTCTTCCTTAGATGATAACCACAGTGTTACAGAAAACATTTTGCACAAATTTGCATTTACAAATTCATATTTGTAATATGCTATTATCAGCAGGGTTTTTAAAGGGTTTTAAAAGGGAGACTTTAGGAATATTTGAGTCGATCTTGTTTATGCTAATGAATTTTCCTAGAAATTTCCTTTGTCCTGTTTTTAGCTGGTTCTATTGGAACTGACTCTTCCTTACAAGTAGATGAAGTAAAGATTTATGGTCCTTAGAATATGTGGAAATTAGAAAACGGACTAATGGAATCCATTAATATCCTCTCACCAATTAGATGAATTGTAGATCAATACAGTGTATTAAGAGAGTAAAAAAAAATATATATATATATATATATCCCATTGGGACAGCCTCAGGGAGATAGGACTAATTTTAATTGTCTTGAAAAGGACAAAAAAAATTATATTTATAACATAAAGGCCTTCCTCCCACCTTGCATTTTAACAATTTTGAAATTAAAATAAAATAAGTTAGTCTATATTGCCTAATGATAATGTACCATTTTTTCATTGAAAACTAAAAATCTAATAGTACCATAGTGAATAGCATTCTTGCAACAATAAGTTATTTCCCATAAATTCCACAGTTAAATATTTGTATGGTTTTAAAAAAAGATTTCAGATAATAATTGTTATTTTAGTTTAGATTTCCTCTTCAGTTTCAGTATGCAAGTAAGTCTGAAAGAAGGGACTGATTAAATATGATTGATATAACAGTTGCCCTCCCTATACACGTTCTCCATAAACCTCAAAGCCTAACCTCAAAGATAAAAAATAGAATGCCAAAGGAAAATTACTGCAAAAGTACTTTGTGCTAAACTGGCATCAGACATAAAAATAAAATAATGTCTGTAAAGTTTAAGGGACTAATTAAGATTTTAATGTGGTCTCATTCCTAGGAAAATATTAGGAATCATGATTCAAGAGCCCTTGTGTTTCACAAATTAAAACAAAAACAATTGAGGCCATCAGTCTATTAAAATGTTCCAGGATTGAAGTTTAATGAAAATCTTTAATTAATTTATATTGGGATCACATTTTATCATTATCAGTGTGAATCATTAAGAAAATAGAGAATGGTATGAACTGCCCACATTCCCGTTCACAAATAAAAAGGAGGTCAAAAGGTAGAGCGTGGCCGTTCAGCAAGAGAAAGAAAACAAACAATAAATTATCCTCTGCAGAAGGACGGCACGTTCAGCCAGACATTACAACTTTTTTTTTTCCTAGCTCATGGTACTCTGACACCCTTGCTTACACGTTTAGATTTATCGATAACGAATGCACACCTGGGCTTTGCAGGGCACTGAGCTCCAAATAAGGGGTTAGGATACATACATTCATGCACTGCTTAAAGGACATAGGCACAATTGTAGTAGCCATTAGGCCCTGTACAATTTTGAGTAGTATGCAGAATAAAGAAGTCAGCTTTAATTCTGGGGAAAGGTGGAGAAAAGCTCCAACATCCTTTTTCATTTATGTTGACAGCATACAGAAACGAAAAGCAAAAAGGAAGCATTAAAGTTGAAATCTGTTTCTTATTATTCTGACTCTAAAGTGGAAAAAAATAATGTATGTCAGGCTGACATGAGGTACTGATTGTCATATCACTGATTATGAATTTAATTTCCATTAACATAGATGCTAGAAGCACTTCCCTTGGCATTCAGTAACAATCCACTATTACTTAAATGCACCGTAAATTCCTGTGGTGCTTCCAAAGGCAAGGTTTATGTAATTTAATTTTATGGTGCATATTTGAAAGCATCAGATGAATGATAACTGACTTGTGTTGGTCAATAAGAAAGTAATTTTTTTTTCTCAATTGGCATGCCATTCTAAGACCATCCCTATTAATACAATTAAACACTCTGATTGCTCTATTCCCTTGTTGTGGATGGAAGAGATTGACAGCACAAATCAGGGAGTTCAAACACAAGTTCTTTCCAAAATGACCTGCAAAGGTGGTTGCTGTTCAACACACTGACATTTGAACGTTTCTCCATAGAAGTTTATCTATTTCCACAAATATCTCATAGGGAACATGAAGTTAAAACCAGAAATAATTTGATTATTGCAAACTAAGTGTTCTATGAAGAACTTCCACATTCTTAAATGTTTAACAATGATGCAAAATGAAATAGGAAAAAAGAAAAATGCTGAGAAGAATCAGAGTGTTGAGAGGGAACGAATACTAACTTTAGGAAGCTTAGGTCCCTGATTTGCTAAATTCTCTCAGGAAGGATTTCTACTTTCTCAGTTTTTCTGGAACTGATGTTGTTCCCGTAAAGGAGATATGACGTAGAAATTCTACCTTGGGTTCTGGGTACAGTACTTCAGCCTCCTGATACAAGGGTCCAAATCACATCTCTTAAGAGAAATAATTACAATAATATCTAACATGTATAATACGTATAATGTAATAGGCACTGTGTCAAATGTTTTGCATGGATTATCTCTTTTATTATATTTTCCACAACAGCCCTAAGAGGCACATATAATGATTGTTCCTGTGTTATTAAGGTAAGGTAAAATACTCCCCAGGAACACAGTTATTAAATAGTGGAGCAGAGATATAAGCTCAACTTTTAGTGGGTCTCTGGGCTCCAGGTCTAGTTACATTACTTCCTAGGGTTGTGCTATGAATGTGGCAGCCACTAGCTACATGTGGTTATGTCAAATTTAAATTAGTACAACTTGAATAAAATTAAAAGCTCATTTCTTCAGTCACAATGGCGACATTTCAAATGCTCAATAGCTACTGTGTTATGTGGTACAGATAGAACATTTCCATCATCACAGTAAGTCTATTGGACAGCACAGTCCTAGGACACCATTTTGCCTTGATGATGCTGTCAGTCTCTCTTCCCTTCCCCATTATATTTTAAACCAGCATTAAGTCCACAGAGAATATGCGGGCTGTGATGAATCTTCCCCCCCAGCCCATGAAAGGACTACAGTCCTCTCATCTGGAGAAAATTGTTTCTATCCCACTTCTCAAAATGCAGCTGTTTTAATAATAATAAAAAAAGATTAGGAATGAAAGTTAAAAAATATTATCAAGTAGAAATGTGAAGAGAACTCTGTGGGAGTAAATGTGGACTTTTCACCAAACCATCTGTATGATCTCTGACAGCTAAGAAAGAAAAGCAAGAAAGATTACTGTGAAGCATATTTTTATGGTGTTTGATGTTATTTTGGCATCACATAAAGTACTGATGAAATTTCACTGGGGAATGCTGCTATGTGCAGTTCTGCATAGAATGCTATAGGAGGACATTCTAAGTCTGAGAACACACATCAGAGAATAATCAAAATGATTCAGTGCTAAATCATGACAAAAAATTAGCCAGTCTTGGCCTGCGTCCTATAGATGAAGAGATGTTAAAGAATACCACGGAGGCAAATGAGATCCAGAAGGGAGCAGGACAGGTTATTGCCAATAATCTTCTCATAATGGTAACTCAACTTAATGTTAGTTAATAATGTAAATTGCTGATTGCTGATCATTGAACTAAGAATTAAGAGTTAGGCACTATACCTAAACTCAAATTTCAAACATAGTAAAGAAACCAATTCAGGCAGAACTTCAGTTGTGCTTTTTGAAGGTAGAAAAAGAAAGCATCCAAAAAGACTGAAGGAACCAAGATAATGCTTTCAACCGATTTAGGAAGATACGTGAAAAACAAATAATCGTCCTCACTGTCTAACATACAGTCTGGCTTATTTGTAGTTTTTATCCGTAGAATGAAAGTGTACTCTCCTGTTAAACAATATGCTACATTAATTTTTTTTACACTGTCTTGGAATACTAGCACATCTCATTGTACACATAAGGAAAAATATCTTAGAATCTTAAAATCTGCTTACTGAAAGAAGCCTTGGAAGGTCTTCTGGTTCATCCCCTAGTGTTTACAAGTGAGGACACGGAGACCCAGAAATAGCCAATAATTTAACCAAGGTCATTCGGTTTGTTGGTGACAGAGTTGGGACTGACATGATAGTACCAGATGAATAGTTACAGCCTCAGCAACTCTTCCAAATGTATCTGAGGACCCAAGAAATTTGGATGAAATGATCTCTAGGAGCGTCTCAACTCTAACATTATGAGAATTCTCTTTTTTGAATCAGAAAAGTTTTGATTTTTTATTTTAGAATAAAAATTTAAACATCAGAAAAGAAAAAAATGTTTAAAGTCTCGTAAAGACGCCATCCAAGCAAAACTACTACTTCCATCATAAACCTTGCCATGAAAGGTACAGATATTACATACTGAAAATGCTCTATGTAGAACACAGAGCAACCATCTCTTTAAGAATAGCATCCATGTCTCTTTCATCTTTGCAGCCCTAGGCCCTAGAACAATGCCTACAGCATAAGAAATGTTTATTGAATTGAAATGAATTCTTAATTTTAGAGGTGAGGAAACTAAGACCCAACCTGGTTGGGGCTTGTCTCTCTGTCACTCAAATCCATGCATTCTCAGTGGGGGCAATATTGCCCCCAAAGTGGTTAAAACTGGTTCTTAAGGGGTGAAAAAAAATCTTACTCTTGTTATGTATAAAGCACAAATATACAGAGGGCACGTACAGAGATATACAGTATAACAGGGATATTAAGATTTTAGGGGGGAGGGAAAATTTTTAAGAATCTAAAATGGGTCTTAGGAGGATAATAATGAAAAAAAAAAGGTTGAGAAACACTCATCTAAGCCTATAGAAATTCCATGAAATACAGAAATTAAGCACCATGAAATCAGAGGAGCGATATCACATGTGTAGATTGATCCTGTTTGGGACTCAAAAATGTTTAAAATATTTTGCATTCTGTTTCTGGGCTCTAAGATGGCATAAATATAATTTAGCAAGCTTTCCATCTCTGCCTGAGCAGGGAGTTCCATTAGTTGCTCTATCCAATCTCATGGACAGTTATTAAAATGGCCTTAATTTGATCTTATGATTCAGCAGTTCATTTCAGAGTTTCACTCTCACATTCTATTCCATGCCATCTTCTCTTCAAGCATTGTCAATTCCTTGGAAACTCTCCCACTTATTCCAGCGGACCCCAGTTCTTCTCATGATCTCTCCAGCGTCACTGACCCCCTATTCTCATCTGACCAATGTGCTCCCCTCTCCCAGTCAGGATGTGTGGCTCCTGGCTCCAGGATGTGTGGAAGGAATCTCTCTTCCACACTCTTTGGTCTCTCTCCAGTACCATTACAAGCACAGGTAAGCAATCTAACGGCTAGACAGACCTGTGGGGTATGACACTGCAGCCTCCCCAAATTCCAAAGTTCCTCTCATATGGCTTCAACAAGGGGCAGTACTCATGTGCTCTCTCCCCCAAGGAAGTCAGATGAGGGAGTAGCTTTTCCTCACCAGTACTGCACTTCCATAAAACAGAAGATATCTCCCCATTATTCTCCCTCCACCCTCCCTCTGCTCCATAGCAAGGTGAGTGGGCTTCTCCTAGCTGCTCTGTAGAGAGGTGACAGACCTCTACAAATGATGCTTCTCTAAATTTCAAATGTGGAGCACTTACTTTCTTTGCACTGATTTCTTTATTCTCAGCTGTGAGCCTTATTTGCTAAACCAAGCCCTAGGCCCTTAACATCATGCTGTTAAACCAGCTACCATTTAGCTTAGGGACTGTGCTAAGCATTTGGTACACGTTTTATCATTTATTTCTTGTAACCAACCAGTAAGGTAAATATTATTTTCTTCTTTTTTACAGGTGAGGAAAGTGAGTCTTCCAAGTTATACAGCTTGTCTAAGGATACATAACAAATGAGTAGTTAAGTTACTAATGGAATCTAGACCAGTAAGACTGTCAAGCCCAAGTTCTTAACCAATAATTTTTTAAGTGAAAGTGAATTAAAATTAACTTAATCTGAGGCCTACTTGATAGACATCATTTAAGAGACCTACCACATGGCCAGCCAGGAAACCTATATCTAAAGTTGGGGCTTAGGAAAATATTAATAATTTATATCATCAATTTTACTTTTTTACTTGGGTATATCAGATCTTATTCTTTCAACCTGAATCAAGAAAAGTTTTTCATTTGAGAGCCTAAATAAACTAGAAAATAATATGGTAGCACCCAAGAATTCTGAAAAAGTCTCAAAGAACTAAGGATACTTTTCCTATTACAGAATTTTTTTCAATAACTATTATATGGAGAAGCAGAAATAAAGATAGGAGGCTCTGCCTAAGTAAAAAGAATAATTCCAAAATATCCTAGCTGACGTTTTTGGGCCACCATAACTGAATCAGAGCACTGCATCATTTCTGGTTGATGGATGACCAATTTGTTGTAAGGCTAGCCAAGAATTCTGGACCCTGTGCCATCTCTGATTCATCTCTGTCACCAAGGCCTGAATCACAGCTGTGTGACCTCAATGGATTGATGAAAAACAGAGGAAAGAGGGAAAGATTTGAAGGACATATGACTTAGAAGTTGGTATGCTTCATTTCTTACCTACAAATCCTCGTAGTCATATCTGTACATGCATGGTTTCTAAAATTCATTATTAATCTCACAGATGTTTGTATGGCAAACATTGTAGATATTCTTGTCCATTCTCCATAATATATTAGTCTTGGGGATATACATTTTTTTTTGACCACCAGCCTTAAGGGAAAGAGGATATATTTTTTAACTTTCTAGTCTCCATTGATTATCTATGAGCTGACTGATTGACTCTAGCAATCTAATCTAATCTTCTGATTGGGGTTACAGGAAAGTCACAATAGCTGCCTGACCGTGTCACTAAAAGAATTTACTCCAATCTTCTGTTATACCTCTTAACAATGGCATTAGATGCCCTTTGTCACAAGTACTTATTTGTACAGAGACTTCAAGACTCTTTAAGATTCTCCCAGATTACTGTCACTAAAACGTACATGGGACGAATCCAGGCATGTTGGGGTTTAGTTATCAGGGTGACTGCCTTCTCTGAGAAAGCCATCCTGGGGCCAGCATTTCTTTCTCCTAAGTGAGTAGTGGGAGTGGAAAAGTCAGAGTTCAAGGTCTGGGCTCCAGCGTAGGGGGCTGCAAAAGCAGCAGAGAAGACTCTTTAAATTTTTGTGCAGCAGACAGCAGAGATGTTGGAAATGCCAAGATCTTAAACATTCCCAGTGAATTACACCAAATTCAAATTCTTGTTGGCAGTGTGCTGCAGCTAGCCTGTACAGAGACATTAGAGAAATTCTTCAGCAAAGCTTTCTAATTTAGAAAACTATGAAATTAAATTAGTCTCTGGGGAAAATTAACAGTTCAGTTCACTGAAAAAAACAAAATCAGTGAATCCATTGGAGGAGAATAGGGTAGGGAAGGAAAAAGAGGTAAGTCAACATTCTGTGCCTTTAGTTTTGTTCTTTCCCATACACAGATAAAGTAGCCAGGCTATTAAATGTTTGAGAGTTCAAGCAGTTGTTTTGAAATAGTTAAGCCAGGGAAGTCTTGTAGTCAACTGGTCAGAAAACCACTAATGGTGTAAGGGCTTCTGCACTCAGTTTTATAACATTCTTGCACTCATCCAGGAAATAGAGCTACTATTGACCACTGATACCTGAAAGATGATGGTATGTGCTGCCTGTGTTTGGAACCAGAGCTTAAGCAGGCAGGATCTTCTCCCTGCCCCTAATTCTATGGAGGAGCACCCAGCCTTCCCACCATCTGTGGGGACTCTACTATAAGCCACTTGTGAGCCCCACTAGCAAAAAATTCCCGTAGAGCCATAATGACTACTATCAGTACAATTCTATAGCATAGTAATGTAAAAAGAATCTATAAGTTGAATTTTTAAAAATATTTTCACTTAATCCATAAATATTTTTTGAATGCCTCTTACAGGTTGAGCAAACCAGTGAACAAAACAAAAATTCCCTACCTTTAGGGAATTTACATTCTGGCTATAAAGAATATGAACCTAACATCCCTCTGTAAGGGCTATGGCCAGAAGAGCTGCTTTGAGTTAGGATATAATATTTATTTTATTTAAAAATAGTTTCTAATACCAAAAAAAATAAATTGAAAAGGAAAAAGAGCCAAGAAGAGTAAAGAGGAACAAATGCCTCTTTACTCTTACAAGTGAAAAGTATTAAATACGGTCAAGCCTTTTGTAATCCCAGTCTTTATCACATTAAATTTTCGGAATAGAAAAAAATGTCTCCACATCATAATCGGCTATTTCAGTTTACTTCTTCATCAGTCATGTTTGAAGACTGAACGAGAATGAACAGAGAATGTGTCTTCTTATACTTCCCTTAATTATGCTTCAGCCAACTTTTCAGAAATATTTCCAAATACATGTTTATCTTGTCCTATTTTCCATTTATGAATCTATTTAGTGAGCACCTTCTATATTGAAGACACTGTGCTAGGTGATTTGCATAGTACTACACATTAAATCTGAACATAGTTATCCCCGTTTTGTAGATTAGAAAACAGATACTCAGAGACTAAATGACCTGCTTGAGATCAATCACCTTCTAGTAGTAAGTGGAGGAGGCAATATTTGGATCTAACCATTTACTTATCTAAACCTGTGTATCCCAAATATATAGGTATGGGATAATAGTAACTACTTTGTAGAGATGTTCTAAGTACTACAAATAATATATGAAAAGTTCCTATGGCCATACCTAGCACATAAAAGGCTGTATAATAGCTAAGAGCTATTATGCTATTATTTTCCCCAGGTCAATGGGGATATCTCATACCCAAAAATATAGAGACCAAGTGTATCAAAACTCCATTATTTGCCCCACAGGAAACTCAATGCCCTCTGAAGTATTTCCATAACTGACAAGTGGTTGACATTTCCTTTCTGTGATTTCCCAATTCCAGTAAACTTTGGTTTCTCACTCTACAGCTTTAGTTGTTCCATTCTTGGAATAGCATAAAATAGAATATTAGACATCCCTGTTCTTAAAATTGCTTTGGCCATTTCAGCCTAATGGGCTCCAGCTTCTAGGCTAAACCGGGTTCTTATCTTACACCTGAAGGGTAGCTCTCTCTCTCCTAACCACAGTCCTCTTAAGGCTTCAACCTCCATCCCGCAGGCTTTCAAGGCATTTCCCTAAGAAAAATCTGTTTCTTTTTTAGGAAGACTCTTGACACCAGCTTATCAAATGAGTTTGCAACCATTACTATTATCTGCTAATGGACCTAGATGACCCCTCATTTATATAGGATTGGGCTGGATTTTAGCCTGGGCCCTGATGCTTGCTGTGTGAGTGACTATGGGTGAGTCATTCTGGCATTTATTCTCTCATTTGTAAAATAAGAAAGTTGGACTAGATGAACAGCAAATCTCTTTTTGCTCAATAATTTTATTCTATTAAGAGCTTTTAGATAATTCCTTTTCTCATAAATTTCAGCACACAGAGTGGAGTTTGAAGTGGAACTTAAGAGTATTTCAAAACCAATTGCAAGATGAAAGATACCTTATGTACATGGAAAAATCATCAATCTTGTTTTTGCTGGTTCACCAGAAATGAAATGAAAGCCACAAAGTCTCCTTCCCTACTTTCAATCATAGTGTACTATATAACCGCACTAATAAAAACAGAGACAAAGGAGATACAACATTTTGAAAATGATGGAAAAGTGCAGAAATGTAACTTTTAAGGATAGACCGTGTTACAATAATATTGATGAGACCAGGAAATGTTTTCCTATGTAGCCACCAAAATTCAGGGAGGTAGCTTTGGTTATGCTGAAGTATTCATTGGTGCCTACAACATCTTGTAGGAATTTATTTTTCTAGTTAAAAAACACATGTTCATTGCAAGGAAATTGAAACATTCAGAAGAATAAAAAAGAAAATGTAAATTACCCATAATATTATCAGCCAGGAATAATCTTTGTTAATATTTTGATTTATATCTTTCTATTGAATTGAATTATAACTGTGGAATACATGTATTTTATATTCTGCCTTATTTTTCTTAACATGGGTAGCAATTATATTTTTCATATCAACCTAACTTTATGAAGTGTTGAGTCATGATTAAGGTCATAGTAATTGGAATACAGTAGGTTGATGACCAGACCTTAGAATTAGGATTATGATTTTGCTTTCAGATGAAATGGTAAAGTTGAGCACTTGCTTTCAAAAATTCTGAGGGAGACTGAAAATCATCTCAATATTTGAATGGTATTTTTGTTTATAGTAGCCATCTAGATCTCTTAATTGCATGTCAGACAATTGCTGTAATATATCTGAGTGCACACTTCAGAGAAGGCTCCTGAAAAAAGCCTATTTCTGGGTGGGAGGCAGAGGCAATGAAGTTCAGAAACAAAGTAACTAGAGGCAGTGTGTGCCATAGGGACTCAGGCACTTGTTCGTCTCTTCAGGCATTTGTTCAAATGCCAGCTCTTAACCCTTGCTAGCTGAATGGACTTATACAAGTTACCGTATATGGGACTCAGGTTCTTTTTTTTTTGTTTCTTTGTTTGTTTTTTGAGACAGGGTCTCGCTCTGTTGCCCGGGCTGGAGTACAGTGGTGTCATCATAGCTCACTGCAACCTCAAACTCCTGGGCTCAAGTGATCCTCCTGCCTCAGCATCCTGAAGTGCTGGGATTACAAGTATGAGCCACCACACCCAGCTCAGTTTCTTAATCTGTAATAGTTTATCTCACGAGGACTCTGTAGGAATTAATATAATGCATATAAATCACAACCCAGAATATATTTTTAAGTGCACATAAATATTAGCTATGTATTATTGTTATTATTATGATTACTAGTTTTTGACCAGTTCCAATAACTCTCAGCGGAATATAACCACGAGACACTTTAATTTTTCTCTGGCCACACCTTCTCACTGCTTTTTTTGGTCTCCCTTTCTCATCCCTTAGCAATATCTTAAGTAAATTCTGTAACATTCTGGTCTATTTGGCTGATTAAAATTCAATCCTGTTTCATCTAAAGTAATTTAACTCTCATCTCTTGCGTCCCCACGTTCCTCACTCCCAACAGCCTGGAACTGGGACTCTGAACACCTAGAGTGGAGAGCAGGGATGTGATCTAGCTCCTACAACTGTTTCTTGCTCCCTGTTTGAGACCCAGCAACTTTGACTGGGACAAGCAGGGATCAGGAAAGGGACAAGTGTTTACTGTGGCTCTTTTCTTTACTGGCTTCTCCCATAGACCTGTTCCTATTGGTTGTTGCTTATTCTCTGGATGGTTGTGGCTGGCCTTCTGTGCCTCAACCCATGTTGGCTGCCTCACGAGACATGCTTGAGTTCCCAGGGAGGGGTACTGTGGGGCTTCCCCCACAGGACAGTTGTCTAATACGGCAATCTAGGTCAGTGTATTAGTTTGCTGGAGTTGCCCAAGCAAAGTACCACAAATCCAGTGGCTTAAATAATGGAAATTTATTGTCTCACGGTTCTGGAGGCTAGAAGTCTGAGATCAAGGTGTCAGCAGGATTGGTTCCTTGGCTCATGGAAGCATCACCCCAATCTTTGCCTTCATCTTGACATGGCGTCATGTGGGTTCCTGTGTTTCAGTATCCATGTTTCCCCTTTTTATAAGGACACCAGTCATATTGGATTAGGGCCCACCCTAATGACCTCATCTTAACTAATTACATCTATTAATACAACAACCCTATTTCCAAATAAAGTCATATTCTGAGATACTGGGGGTTAGGACTTCAATATATAAATTTTGAGGTGATCACAATTTAACCCACAGCAGTCAACAACAATCTTTCCCGTGCCAGCCAGCCATTCTCCAAGCTCTTGCCTCTATTAGTGCACCCACTGCAGGCAATGAGAGAGTACATCGGATGGACCCTTCCCATTGCCTCCTGCCTTGTTACACCTATGTCTATCACAGAAAATCATTACCTAGACTCTGACCCCCTCAACCGCCAGCCCCCATCCTCCCAGCTGAAGGAGGTGCCTTATATACACCCAGCTTGATCTCATGTGCTGTGTGACTCTAAGTGACTGAGCCTACACCACACCTCCAGGCAGATATTCTAGCAGGAAATCTATGCCAGTCCCAAATCTTTGTTTACACTTTCATATTTATTAACTCTTTTTTCTAAATCTGGTTGGCCCAATGATTGTTGTGGAGTAAATATCTTTCTGCTCCTCTCCCTGATCTTCTCTGTCTGGAAAGTAGTAAAAGTGCATGGAAAGAGATGCAAAGGCAATAGGGCAGCTTAGGGGCACTTTGGTTAATTTCCTCAAAGGCTGAAGCAGGCCTTCCTCTGCTCTATGTTGCTCAATGTGGCCCATGGACTTGTACTTTACACTTTGCAGACCCTATCATGTGTGCTCATTTCTTCATTTTAAAATGAAATTTCTGTTCAACATATTGCCTCAATGTTCTCATAATTTGGAAAATTGGTTCCAGCATAATTGATTGTCCAGGAAAATACTATGACAGGTTTTGGGATTGAGGCTTAATTGAGAGAGGAAACCACAACCCAAGACCCCAAATGCCTACCCAAAATAACTGATACCTTCCATGATAGCACTTCTAGACATAAGAATTATATTTTTCAAGTCAAAAAAAAAAAAAAGGATAGGAAACAGCAAATTCAGTGAAAGCTGATTTCTTCTCAGATCCTAGCAGATGTGATATAATCCTGGCCAGTTTCACCATTTCTCCAAAGCAGTGGTTGTCAAAATGTATTCCCTGGATCAGCAGCAACAGCATCACCTGGGATCTTATTAGAAATGCAAATTCTTGGGCCACACTCCAGACCTACAGAGTCAAAGACTCTGGGAGTGGGGTCCATCCAACAGTGCTTTAATAAGCTCCCATGAGATGCTGATGCACTCTCAAATTTGAGAAGCACTGCTCTAAAGCAGTTCTTAACTATGGCTGCACACTGAACATCTGGGACCCTGAACAAAAACAATTGTCTGGGTCCTTCACCTACATCAATTAGATCACAATCTCCACAGTGGGGTCTGGATAAGGAAGCTCTTCCGATGATTCTATGGGGCAGCCAGAATTGAGAACCACTGTTCTAAACCAATAGATTCCACATTGCTCTGAAGAATCCCCTCTAGGGCTGCTGTCGGGTGGGAATGGGCCTAGCTGGCTGGGCTTCAGGCCCCACCCTAATTCACCTGGAGCACCTGAATGCTTATTTGTTTTCCACGCTTGGCTTTATGGTATTGTTTTGTTTGAACAAAGATTTCTGTGGCTAAAAAGTACAAACATTAATTCTCTATGGGATAATAAATTGTAAAAGCCATGAGCCCCTTATTTCCTTCTAATTCCATTTTATGGAGAAGGTGAGACAGTAAAATAAATGTATCTGGAGCTTATCAGGAAAGAATAGTTGCAGGAGGCTCCTCATGAGGTTATAGGAAATCTGAGGTTTTGGAATGGACTAAAGTGCATGGAAACATTTGTGTGGGAAGTTCAGGAATGTGGTGTGCTGTTCCAGCTTCTCAATGCTTCACTAATCTGATCCTCTAAAACTCCTTGCTCATTAGAACATAAATTATACTCTCACAGATTAAAAACATGTTCATCTTTTGAAAAATAATTCATGGTATAAAAGTACAAAGTAGAGATTTTTTTCCCGATTTCAGTTAGCCAGCATCAAATCTATGAGCAAAAGATAATACCAAATATAGGATGCTTAAAATAATAAAGTTGCCAAAGAGGGGCTACATCAGCATAGATGGTCCACACTGGAATTTTTTAATGGAAAATAAAATGTAATTGAAACTATTTTTGAATTTTAGGATACCTATTTCATATATATTTATTTTAATTGAAGCAGTTTGTGTACATAAAGACACTAAGGTATTTAAGAAGGAAGAAACATATGAAGTGGACAGCTTTATTAATCAAGGTAGATAGTACTTTAAAAAGCAAACTGACAGTCTCTCTCTCTGTCTTTCTCTCTCTCTCTCAAACACATACATACACATACACACACACACACACACTACAATGAAAGACTTTGCCAACATTTGTGATTAGGAGCTTTTAAATATCCACTAGGTCCCTGGAAAAGGAAACCTTACTAAGGATAAAGTCTAGCAGTTACTGTGCTGATGATGGATGTGAGTTCTGAGTAAGCACAAAAAGAATGAACAATATTTAAATTTGGAGAGGTATGAAAACAAATGCCTGATGAGTGTCATAAATGTCAACTGAGCAGATGGAGAGAAGAATGAACCTGCAGGATGGAGAGGCAGAGGTGGCTGTCAAAGGTGGTGAAAACAGGAAACTCCAGTTGGCGGGATACGTGGTTAGAATTATAATAATAACAGTGATCTTCATAGGCACCTCCTTCCTACCCCCCAACTGTATAAATAAGGAACTAGTGTACGACAAACACTGCATTTAATGCTCATAATATCTCTTTGTCTTTCCAATTCTCTTTTTGTGTATCCCTGCTCTAGAAACCCAAAAAAGGGGCAGAAATTCTCCTGGCAGAGAGGAGAGTAAAAGTGAGGCTTTTCCTTTACAGGGAAACAAGCAGTCAGCACCGACAGACAAAACAGAAAAAGTGCAACTCTTCTTCCATCCTGAATCTTTAATATTGGAAGATCAGAAATACCATGGATTTGAGGGGCCTTTTGTCACGGCTTCTAAACGACTTAAAGACAGGGATGCCACCCACTCAGATTTGCAACACCCAAGGGCAAGCACAGGATCTTTCATTTGACATGAATTATGAAGAGGAGCATAAATATACTTTGAATTTTCTGTTAAAGTTTTGGATCATATATAGTCTATGCATACCCTATGTATATCTTCCTACCATATTTTCAAACATTTTTAACAGTAGAATCCTGTTTATGTATTAACTCTTATGATCAAACCACAATTTATAAAACAGGTTAAAGTAGAGCTGCACCAGCCAACACAGGGTCAGGGAAGGTAGGGAGCTTAGACTACTGAGCCACCTTCTTGAGTGTTCTCCATGAAACACTGTGACACTTAGCAGAGCATTTTAATTGTCATTGATCCAATGTATATAATGTTAAATATCATGAATGCATATGGAGTATATATGTAAAAATTTATGCAAATCATGGGTAGTTCAATAGTAGTAACTATTTACCATATAAAGCAGTTAACCTATCTATGTACTTCACATGAAATAATCTATTTATTCTTCTCTCATTGACCCAAGCACCATCTCCATAAAAACTACCTTGCTCCAAGGCCCTCAATTTCTCATCCTACTTTTCATTTTGAGCAGAGGCTTTTTCCTTTTTTTAAAAAAAATTAGAACCTTCACTTATTTTTCTTTTAAGTTGAGGTACAACTTGTAACAATAAAGTATACAACTTTTCTTAAGTATATACTGCTTTGACCTATGGATACACCTGTGTAATCCCCACCTAGATCAAGACACAGCACATTTTAGCACACCAAAATATTCCCTCTAAGTCAATACCATCTCCAGAAGGTAAAAATTCTTCTGACTTCTAACACAGAAGACCAGTTTTGCCTGTTTTTGAACCTCATGTGAACAGAATCATATCGTGTGAAGTTCTTGTGTCTAGTTTCTATCACTCAGCATGTGAGATTCATCCAAGGGTCTGTGTGTGACAGCGATTCATTCATTTTCATTGCCCTGTAAAGATGCCCTTGATTTTTATTTTCCTGAGATCAAAAGTTAACTGACATATGTACCTTTTACCTTCCCAACCTTCATCTGGCATATATTATCATCAGAATTTAGAGATGAAAAGGACCTGAGGACCTTGGAGATTATCTAGCCTGGTAAGGTTAAGAGACTGGCCTGAGGTCATGGCGGTGGTTCTCAGGAGAGCTAACGTAGAAAAGCTCAGTGTCTTCCCTTCCTGTCCAGTAACCTCTCTGCTCCCTCCTGCTGCCTACGTGTCTTCATTTCCCTTCTCTCACTCATCACCCCCAACATTTTTTTCAGGAGCCACAGGAAAGCTCTTCCCCCCTGTAGATAATATCCTGAGAAGTTTGTCTTAAGCTCTTTCTTACTTTTCCACAGTTGATCTTTCCCTCTCTATGGGCTCTTTCTCCTCCTCTTTCAAATTTGTGTTCATCTCCAGCATCCTCACAAAGTTGCCACTCCCCATTCTTTCCTGTTCCATATTTCTGCTTCCCCATTTCTCCTACATTCATCTAGTCCTTGATACTTTGAAATCCCTGTTCCAGTGCATCACTCTATGAAGATTTCCATGACCATGCTGGTCACTGATAATTTTCCAGCTATCTTTTCTAAGGTATCTTAGTACATCTTTCTAGCTACCTCTTCTCAGATTTCTGAGACTTTGGATTTCCATCTACTGGAAATATATATATTCTCCTATCTAACCTTCTCCTAACTTTCCAATCTCATCATAGTTTTTTTCATTTTTTTATCTGGATCTGAGTTCTATATTTGTTCCCTCTGCTGTCTGGTTTTACTTTACATCATCTAACTTATCGGAATGGTAAAATCATGAATATATCTGATAGCGTCAACAACCCAGGATGAGAGATTACAAACAAATAGTAATAGTAATGGTAAACACATAACATATACCATATGCCAAGCACTATTCTAAATATTTTATACATGTTAACTCATTTAACCATCCTAACTACCCTCTACAGTAGGCGCCATCATTAAGAACCCTGTTTCACAGACAAGGAAACTGAAGTACTAACAAGAAGTTCCTTGCCTAAGGCCATACAGCCTACTGGGAGTTGAATTCAGGAGGTCTGGCCCCAAAGTCTTTGACCTTAACTGCTTCCCAAAGGTGAAGATGGTACAGGTACAGAATGTAAATAAAAGGAAAAAAAAAGAAGCCAATTTTTTAGGAAAAATTTGGAAAGACTTCTGGGACGGGCAACAATATAGCAGACATGGGAATTTAGTGTGGCAAACCGATCTGGAAGGAAATGACAGGTAAATAAAATAGAGAAGATTCCAAAGGGCTCAGAGACAGTAGCCTTCATGTATAGACTAGAAGACATGAAATTGAGCATCCAACCAGTGATGCAAGGATAAATTGCTGATGTAAGCATGATGACTCATCTAGAGAAAGGGATTATGTTTGGGGTTAGTCCAGAACAGTTACTTAGACCAAGTTGATTTTTATAGATTAAAATTTAATGACAGCCTATACATTTTAAAAAATGAAAATGCTATTCATTGCCTTCTATAACACATCAAATTGGATGGACTAAAAGTTCAAAATAATTGAGTTGGCAAAAATTAAACCACTGTGAATTTCTTTAAGAACATAGACAGTATTTAATTATTTCCTATATCATCCATGGTGCCCAGAATAGCATTTTCACATTTGCCATATCAGAATTGCTGTGTTCATATGGACTAGGTAGTGGACTAAAAAAGTGATGTATGGTTGCAATTGATTAGAACAATAATAAATAGCCAATAGTTAGTAAACCTTTACTGTGAGCTAGGCCCTATTGTAAGTGCTTTATGCCATTCAGTTCTAAAAAAAAAATAACTTTTCATGGAAAGTGCTATTTCCATTTTAAAAAAAGGATGTTGAGGCTCACAGAGGTTATGTTACAGGCTCAAGGTGTCACAATTAAGTGGCAGAGCTGGGACTCAAGTTATATATTATCTACTGAAAGAGAAAGAGAGAACTGAAAATGTGTGCCTATATGAAGAAGCAATATTAATTTAATTGATGCTAATGGAAAGGCAATACAGAGCTGTGAAATGTTTCATCTGAGGTTCCCAGAGCATAATTCTGCTTTTCTCACACACACTTTCTATTGTGAGGCTCAAGGTCTGCATGAAAGGATATTTGCTCAATGATTACACCTAAAACAAGTCCACTAGAAATGAATGATGCCATATATTGTCATTTGCGCTTTGTAAACTACTTTATCTTATTTAATCTCATTTTCTCCTCACAATCATGAGATGTAGTACAGAAATTATTATGCAGAAATCTAGTCATGGGGAAGGAAAATGACTTGTTCACATCTCACAGCAAGGCAGTGACAGTAGCTCCCTGCAATAGAACCCAAATTTGCTCATCCTCACACTTGACCCAGGGCTTATTCCTCAGTTTCACTTAAATTGCATCCTTTTTCCTCATTACATTCCTCCAATATTTACTCATCTCTGTGTTTGGCCCAAAGAAAATCTGCAGCAAATATAAATTGAAGAAAGACAAGTTATTATGGCTGAATAGGCTGGTGCTTTATAGAAATTTAGATGAGTTTCACCATCTAATAATAGCATCATTAATCTAACTTTACGGTCAGAAGGAGAGTGCCATGCAGAAACTATAATACTTTCCAAATGCAGACCTCAGACAAAAGCAAACACGAGTTGGTCTTTTTCAAATTGATTCACTGTGAAACTCTTAACAGATCAAGCTTTGGCACCAGGCATATCTGAACCTAAATCCTAACACTTACAATTAGTGGCATGGGCAAGTTATACTCAAATTTTCCAGGCCTTACTTTCCTCATCTGTAGAAATTATTTAATAATATCTACTTTGCAGGGTAATTATGCAAGGTGCTTCAAACAGTACCTGAGACAGTATAAACAATAAATGGTAGTTATCATCATCATCATCATCACCATATTCCATATTTCATCTGAGATAGCATTGGTTGTAAGACTCCACATTATGTTAACCACAAATAAAGAAAAACTCCCAATTCAACTATGGCTTGCCATCGATTATAAGATACATCTCATTTCAATAATGTTAGAAATGTGAAAAAAGTTTCATCTTAAATATATAAAATACATTAGGTGTATATGTGTACATTGTGTGTGAGTTCAAAGATTTAAACTGCAAAGTCTGTTGAATCAAGTTCAAGAGTGGAAAGTTTTAACAAAATTTTCCCAAAGGAAGTTTAAAAGCAGTTCTCTGTTCAACCAAGTAAGAATCTTTCAACAGTACAATGAAAATATTCTGAGGTAGGCAGCATTGTGTATGCTTCTCTAGTTAGTATATTTTTAAATACATAAAGAATGTTTTAAGTATGTGCACATGTTCATGGATTTTTGTGATGTATATTGTAAATTGTAAATACAAATAAATATTTCTGATAGATCATTTGAAAAAATAAGGTTTTTTTTCATATCCAGATGAATACACTTGCAGATGTTTTCCTTTAAAAGAAGTGATATCTAGTGAATTTCAGGAACTTTATTGAAATAACAAAGCTCAAACTGATGCCAAAGCCAACACATGAGGTTTGTATATATGGAAAGAAGAACAGATTTCACTGTGTTGATGAGATTTTTTTCCTTGGTTCCCGTTTTCCATTATTGCTTGGTCAGTAGCCATGAAGGATTCAGGACGGTTATTCTCAATAAATATCTCAAGTCTCATATCCTTCTCTCTCAACTTTATTCAAAACCAAGCACGAATATTAACAAATATTAAATACATAGAGAACACGGCAAATCAGTGAAGAGCTATACTAAGATCTCTGTGCATAATGGAAAACAATCTAATGTTTGGAACACTGGCTTTGTTTAATGGTATCATGACTCTAGTATAACTAAGTCATGGCACAGTTGATTCAGAATTTCAGACACTTTCACTACTGCAGTAATTGATCAGATGACACGCATCGATTCAATTCAAGATGTGTTTTTTCCTGGAAGTGGAGATTAATGATACATCAGCAGCTATTTGACTACCAGGGCTTACCATTTGTAAATGGAGACATCATTTATTATGGACACTTGAAGTGAGCTTAAAAGGAAAAGAGCTCTCAAACCAACAGCTCACAGTAAATGACAATAAGTCAAAATTTTATGTTTTTGAAATATTTTTCTTTTTATTTATTTTATTTTAAAGTCATTTTACTCTCAATTGTTCTTGCTTTGGAGAACATAATACAGAGATGACCAGGCTGTGATTCCTATTGAATTCTAGATTTGAAAGGTAAGAGCTCTTTGAAAGTGCACTTACAAAGGTGTATTGTAACTTTTTGAATCTAAGATGACTTCTGATGCTTCACTTAGGAGGATGGTCTCCAGGTCCATCCAGATTGTTGCAAAAGATATTGATTCATTTTTTATGGCTTAGTAGTACTCCATGGTGTACATATACCATTTTATTAATTCACTCATGAATTGATGGGCACTTGGGTTGATTCCACATCTTTGTGATTGTGAATTGTGCTGCAATAAACATTCTAGTAAAGTGTCTTTTTGAAAAAATGACTTTTGTTCATTTGGATAAATACCCAGTAGTGGGATTCCTGGATCAAATGGTAGGTCTGTCTACCTTTAGTTCTTTGAGGAAACTCCATACCATTTTCCATAGAGATTGCACTTGTTTGCAGTCCCACCAACAGTGTACAAGTGTTCCTTTCTCTCTACATGCACACCAGCATTTATTGTTTTGGGACTTTCTGACTAAAGCCATTCTCACTGGGGTTAGGTGATATCTCATTGTGGTTTTGATTAAATACCACATGTACTCACTATTAAATTGGAACTAACAGATCAGCACTCACGTGTACAGACGGAAGTAAAACTCAGTGGAAATCAAGCAGGTGGGAGGGGGAGGAGGAGATGGGTGAAACCATACCTAACAGTACAATGCACACTATCTGGGCGATGCACATACTTATAACTTTGACTCAAGCAGTACAAAAGTAATCCATGTAACAAAAACATTTGTACCACTGTAATATTCTGAAATTTTTTTAAAAAAGAAGAAAAAAAGAAAAGAAACATAAAAAATATATACATATCAAAATTATACAGAAGACATTGTCAAATATAAAATAATGTCTAAATTTCTTTAAGTTATATTTATATAAATGTTAGTAAGTGTTCCAAAATTATAGGAGAGTCCTAAAATTCTAATATTACTGATATATATTATCAGTAATAATTATGACTATTATATTAAATTGTTATGTGCCACAAAATAACCAAATTTCCTTGTGTCTTTAAAAAAATAAGATGATTTTCATTGCAAAATGGAACATTGATTTGATGTACCACTAAGAACAAAAAAATACTGGCAATCAAACTGTAATGTACCATCAGTCATAAGACACACTCCAATTTCACAGAAGTTAAAATGTGAAAATATGGATGACTTAGAATTGATAACAATATAATAGTTTCCATGCTAAAATGCAGTCATGTCATTTCAAGAGCATTCAGAAAAGACCACATATCATGCTACAGGGAAAATCAGGAAACTCAATAACTTTAGGAGGCATAATGGAGCTCTTACATCACTCTGAATGCTTTGGGATTTCCCAACGGAATAAGTCCCTAATTCTGTACTCTAAAAACTCAAGGGATCTCCACTACCTACCCCCTCCCCACCAGCCAGGGAAAATCCCAGACTCACAATATGAGAGGTTTATTCCTCCAAGGGAAGTGAATGCTTCATATCTCCCTTCTCCCCACTAGACCAATTTTAATTCACTAAGCCACATTATAATAAATCGGTAAATATGATATACTACTGGGGACAGGGAGATGACGGACAAGTACTGGATGCCATATTCCAAAGGGTGATGGGGGTTAAATCAGAATAGCAAGTCTCAATAGTCAAGGGTTAGATTGAGAACAGTAAAAAGATCCCTTCCCCCAAAAAAAGGTAGGTCATGAAAACAGGAAAGTTAAGCAGTGATAGAGAAAGAAAATTAAGTTTACCTGAATAGATTTTAGACATAAAATGCAAATATCTCAGAGCCTTTTTACATAGTTCTTCCATGTTTGGGACTGAATTAGCTCTGTTCTTCTACAGGGTGAGACAGGAAGAAATCACCATCATCATCGCTGACTAGATCCTTCTAAACTCCCAGTAATAAATACGGTCCTCTACTAGGGTTTCCCAAGAGATGGAAATTCTAGAAGCATTATCTCTCCAGGGTCTGCCAGAAAAAAAAAATTATTCTATATTTTATAGACATTATAGAGATGCTGTCCATGCCTAGACATTTTTATATCTGGAATACTTCAATTAAGGAGGAAAAAAAGACTTAAAAATGAAATCTAATCTTATGTTTAGAAAGTCTGCCAAGTCTCTGTTAAGCTGTCTTAGTGGGAAATCAAAAAGTTGCACCCAAACTGTGCAAGATTTTTTCTGTTTATTTTTTATTCTCATTAAACATTGTTCTCTCTTTTAAAAGGGGGGAAGAAATCAAGAGAAAATGTGCAGGAATGATGTGCCTACATAACAATCTACCTAACAACAAATTATAATGAAACCCAACTTTGAGTGTGCCAAACTACACAAAACTGTAAAATAATGAAGCCAAACTGTAAGGCAAAAAGGTTTAGGGTGCATTTAAATTTAATCTTTAGGGAGTATGTGAACATAGGAAAATAACAAAATAAAGTTGCATGCAGCTTACTTTTTTTCAATTTACTTTTAAGCCATATTTAGTTCCAAAATATATGTGTACTTTATATACATGATTCTACCATTTTTGATAGATTGCAGGAAATTAATTAGGCTTTGGACCCTGAGGATTTCCCATGTATGTGTAGTGTCTGCCTTTAACTCAGTGGGTGCTCCATAGAGCAGAGCAGCTGCAACAACTTGAAAGGCATTTCTATTGTGCATTGCTCACAGTGGTCCTGAGAACCGGAACTGAGGGAGGTTTACCAATGCTGTTCTCTGCCTTTATTGCTATGCGGTGCACCTTCCTTTATGGAAGGGATATACTCTCTAAACAGTAACTGAAAGCAAATTTCTCCTCATTCCCTTCCATTTTGTATTAATAAAATTAGTGCTGTGTTCCCATGTAAAGGATTTTAGTTTTATAGACTAAAATAAAACTAAAATTCCTCTTAAGATTGGAGCAGCTCTTTATTATTTTTTTTAATTGCATGATAAAAGGGACAAGATTTCTTGCAATTCCCTAATGATAATCCTCCTAAGAAATATTTGTGCAGACTAAAATCAAGCTGATGATTCTGTCTAAGAAACAGAGCACTCATGGGGCTTGTTCCACATAAAAGCAATTGCCTTAATCTTTAAATACAGAAGATATTCCTTTAAACACAGTTTGTAATACATTGCATTCCATGAGGGGCACACACTGTCTGCCACCCCTTTAAATGCAATGGTGCTTCTGTGAAAGTTCCTTAACATTTACAGGAAACGTCCTGTCATGTCAGGATTTGTTCATTTGTTTGTCTTATCCTTATTAAGCACTTATTATGTGCCAGATACTTTCTCATACCTTTGTTTTATTTGGTCCTCTCAACTCCAAGATATACCTATTAATATCACAATTTTTAAAGACAAGGAAACAATGATTCAAAGAGATTAAATAATTTAGAGAAAAATTTTAAGTGAATGAATTATCATTTGGACCTAGTTTTGTCCAATTTCATAATCTATCCCCTTTTCATAGACTACTACTAAATGAGTATGCTTGTGATGACATTCTTTGTTGGATTTTTATTTCTTCATTTCCTTTATCAAGGTAGCCTTCAGTAGAATTTTGCTCAGAACCGTAAGGTACAACTATCTTTGGGCACCCTCAATTAAATCCTTTAAGAAATAAATTTAGGAATAAAAAATGAGAGCGAAAGAGAAAGAGAGGAGAAAGAATAGTATTGATTGGTCTGCACTAGAGACAAACCCACAGCCAGCCCTGAAAGCAATACACTTGACAAAGCAAATCAGAAGAGTATCAAAGACCAGCCCCGCCCTGGGGATACAGGAGGTCTCTAAAGCAATAGATTATATGCAAATGAATCTCCATTGTCCTTTCACTTAGTGGAGGTTTGTTTAGGCACTGGTTTGTTCTGCAGCACTTCTCAACTTTAATGTGCATAGGATCACCAGGGAATCTTATTCAAATGTAGATTGTGGGTCTCTGGGTTTAGAGTGGGACTCCAGATTCTGCATTTCTAACAAGTTCCCAGGTAAGGCTGAGGTGGCTGACCCAGTGACCACACTTTGAATAGCAAAGGTATAGAGGAAATCACTAACTAGACCTTCAGACAGACCAGTACTAGAAACTCAGCTCCACCACTTAACAAGCATATGAAGTGTCTTTATACTTGAACTTCTGTTTCTTCATCAGTAAAGTGAAAATGATAATATTTAGTTAGTACTATATGCCAAGCACTTTTGCAAATGTATTACAGAAATTAACTCAAATTATATTTACAATAACCCTGCTTTACTGTTGATGATGATGAAAGTGATAGGAAGGAGAGTTTAAATAACCTGCACCAAGCTACGCAACTAGTAAGTGGCCGAGAGGGAATTCAGACCCCAGGCGGCCCAGCTCAGGTGCCCACTCTTAGCTACTGCACCATTGAGAAATACACTACATAGGTCTTGTTAACATGAATGTGAAATACCATAGTTTGGGCTCAATAAATCTTAATTCCACTTCACTTCTCCTACACCAAGGCTGGTTGTCCTGAAGCAGAATATACTTACAACATAAAATTTAGAAACTGATACCACTTTCTATGATGTGTTTTTGACTATGATCCTCTTTGCAGACTTTTCTTCAGCTAGAAAAAGCCTTTGGTGTTTAGAGATTTGCATGAATTGCTACTGTTGACAGAAGGAATTGCTTTGATCTCTCTTGCATTATTACTTGATCCATTTGTTTCTTTTCTTTCTAGAAGTGCCAAAAAAAAAAAGGTTGCAATAAATAGAAAAGAGCATTTGCTACAGCTATGATCTTATAACTGTACCTTGCCTTTAGCAAAACAAAAATCTAGATTTATCAAATATAAAATGGGGGTAGCTCATTTAACAAACAGATTTACCAAAATCTTTTTTAAATAGTAAGCTCTCTGATGTTTTAAAAATTTTGACTAAAGGGGTTTTTTTAATTAAAAACAACCTTTGAATAAAGTGTAACAATAGTGTTAAAAATTGGAAGTAATAGAAACAAATATCTTACATACATTGGTTTGCAGATAAACTTATTCTATCATAAGAAGAATTGTATAGGAAAGATGAGTGAATGAAAACTATTTTATATTCTGTAGTCACAGAATAGTTTGCTTCAAAAAGTGGTTTCAAATATTTCATATTTAAATGTAATCCTTAACATACTCCAAAGCATGAAAATTCTTTCCCTTTGTATTTTATTTCTGCCTATCATAGTTCTCTTCCTGATATTTATGCTGAAAAGTGATGTGGCACTCCTGGTAGAAGGAATTTTCTGGAATCCACCCAGATTCCCCCACTCTAGATTCTATATTTCTGGAAATAATTCCCTCCTGTGCTAGAGTTGTTTTGTTTATTATTTTTCCACAGCAGATCTGCCTCTTGCCATATCTGTTATTTGGTAAAGCACATTGTGGAAATTCTCAATCTTTATAGTAAATATGTTCTAGGTTAATGTTTATGTGGAGGAGAGATGATAAGGATAATCAGCCCTAGGGGAAAAAGTTTGAAAATAATAAAGAATTTGTCTTTTAAGTGCAGAGAAGGGTGGGAACGGAAGAGGGAATAGCAATACTAGATTAAAAATATATGTATTTTAAATTCTCAGTGATTAAAATAGTGCATGATTCAACAGACAAGACAGTCGGATAAAATAGAGAATCCAGAAATAAATTCAAACACATAAAGGAATTTAGAATATAAAAGGAGGGCACCTCAATCCATTTGAGAAAATCTTCATACATATAATTCAGTAAATGATATTGGGACAACTGGGTCCAAAAATAATTTGGAACCATAAAGGACACCTCACATCAAGTGCTAATTTCTAATAAATTGAAGATCATTTATTGATTGATTGATTGATTGATTTTAGAAACAGGGTCTTGCTCTGTCGCCCAGACTAAAGTGCAGTGGCACGATCATAGCTCACTGCAACCTTGAATTCCTGGGCTCAAATGATCCTTCTGCCTTAGGCTCCCATGTAACTGGGATGACAGGCACACACCACCATGCCCAGCTAATTATTTTTTTGTAGAGACGGGGTCTCGCTATGTTACCCAGGCTGGTCTCAAACTCCCGGCCTCAAGTGATTCTCTGGCCTCAGCCTCCAAAACTGCTGGGATTATAGGTGTGAGCCAACACACTGGCCAAATTGAAGATTTAAATGTGAAAATATAAACCACAAAATTTAAGAAGAAAACAAGGACAAGTCATTAACAAGCTTGGTACAGGAATAAAACAGGGTGGCCCTTGAAGATTCCTGAGAAGGGAGATTGCTCCTCTTTTTGCTCTCAGCCTCACCACCATCCCACTCTTGCCCCCTCCACACCAGTGGGACAGAGGACTCCAACTGCAGATATTGTAGGCTTTGAAGTATTTCACTTCAGTTGCAGCCTTCCCAATTCCTGAGCCAATCTTAACTAGGGTAGGGAGTACATTAAAAATGCTTGTTCCTGACTCAGCCTTTAGTTCTGCTGGCTCTATCTGGAATAAACACGGATTCTCCCATGCCCACCAAAACCTAGCCTTTCTTTTAGCTTTGTGGTGTTTGATATCCATATACATTTATTCTCCTACTCTTCTAAGGTAGAGTCCTTTCTTAGATTAATATATATGTAAAAAATATATATATATGAAACAAAACATGCATCATCACTATCATTAGTACATATAAACAGAATAAGAATTTGAACACTGATCTGATTTTCTAGGTCAATACCAATCTTACTCATTTTTGTTCTTGAAGGAGAATCACTTTCTCACAACAACAACAAAATAATTGTCCATTTAATAAATTGAATCTGAAGACCATGGAGTTATCTGGTTGTTTACTGATTCATATAATGATTTTTGTTCAAATACCTAGTTGATTACAACACAGGTTATTTTGTCATAACGTATATGATGAGGTCATAACATATATGATGACGAGCTATAAGATGAGGTTACATATAAAATTGTTCTACCCTCTTGTCTTCTAGAAAATAAAATATCTGCCCAAATTAACCTTGGTTTTGTTTAATGAGTTCCCTATGAGAGTCACTCTGGCTTGCAGTTGTTTGATTAAAAGAGCATAAATTGGGGTGCTTGAAGGTTCAGAGGCATTTCCCATTGTCATTTAAATAAAGCAGTCTTGGGGCAGTAGACATTCCTGATGGAAGTTTATAATGGGATTAGTAAGGGCTTCATGAGTGAACCAAAATTCACCAAATATCCAAAGTGTTTAAATATTCCTAAAAACCACTGATAAAATGCACTCTTTTGTCCAAGAATAAACACATAGGGGTTAGAGAATGCTTGAATATAAGAAAAGCATATGCAAAATTAAAATTTAGAACAACAGTAAAATAAGTTATTGGTTTGAAAAAAATCACTGTGCACATTAAAAAAAAAAAACCTACAGTTCATGGTAAGTCTAAATTATAGTTGGAAGAGTGCCAGCTAGTTACAGAGCACAGAAAAGGTGAAAATCTCCCAAACTAGAGTACAATTAATGTTGCCTGGGCTCTCTGGAATCCTTTCCAAATGTATTTCCAAATAAAAGTACTCTGCTTCTCTGTTGGATTCCAATAAATGGTGAAACTTAAACTTGGGAACTTATAACCCAGCAATAGCCAAGAGCTCATTTACAAAATACCATGGAAGGATTCATTTCTCCACGTGACATTAGAGAGAAAAAGTTCTTCTTATTAAAAGGGTCCTTCCACTTATTAGACATTCTACCCATTACTATCTGCATTTTGTCTTCATCCCATGGTAACAGAATAACCAATAGGCAAATTTAGTTGCAAAACTACATGGTAAAGTTTCCAGATTGCCTGACTATACTATGTCTCTTCCTTGGTGGTTTTTGGGCTGTTTTTTCGTCGCCAAAACCACTGCCCAACGATAAGTGATAAGCAAAGCCAGGAATCACTAAACTTTAAAGCTGCAAGCGGACTTACAGATTCTAGTGTACCTGCCTCCTTTAACACATGTGGAAAGTGAGGCCCAGAAAGTTGAGTGTCTTAGCCAAAAACACACAGCTAGCTAGTGGAAAAAGTAGGCCTTGATATCAAATTAAGCAATATGTATAGTTGTTAATGACAACTCAAATTTATTGGACACTTTCTTTGGCACTAAATTTTTTTCGTAAATTTTCACATTTGATTTACACACACACACACACACACACACACACACACACGTGCACAAACCTCAGGGGAGTTATTAGTATAATCCTTCCTGGACCAACGAGGAAACTGAGATCAAGTAATCTGTCCAAGGTCAGACCAGCCCTAAGTAGTAGAGAAAGGATTTGAATCCAGGCCTTGTGAGAGATACAACAATAAAATTGACAACATTCCTGTCTCGTGGAGCAATCTAGAAAGAGAAGTAAGGCATGTGTACTAGCCCAAGTCATATAGGACTATCCCCATCTCTTACTCTGGGACTGGAATTGACCCATAATTGGGAATGTACCTGTAGGTTAGGAAAATATCTTTTCCTTACCCATCCTAGGTTCATGGCTGAGATCCCTGCAATAAAGACAGATTAACAAGAGTAAAACATACAAATTTAAGTTTTATGTGACACAGGAGACTTCATAAGGAAATGAAGACCCAAAGAAGCAATTAAACGTCTATTTTTATGCTAGGTTTGATGAAAAAGTGGATAGTCATGGAGAAATAGGATTGAACAAAGTGGGTATGATCTAATGGTAATAAGCTGAGGGGAACTTCTTAAGGCCTGTTTGTTCAGGTTCTCTGTGTCTCTATGTTTTCAGCAATAAGGATGTTCCTTTCCTATGCATAGAGGGAGGACACCTCTCCCATGAGGTCTTCAGGGAAAGGTCAGAAAATTCTTTCTAGGTTTTATGACCTGAGTCAGAAGAGAAGGTTTGGGGGAAGGTGAGAGTGTCTTTTCTGCTTCTGTAGTTTTAAAAAATTCCTTCAGCTTAAAATATTTTGGGGTAGTATGTCCTGAACACCATCACACCTATGACTTTAGCTTCATTCATGTTGAGCATACAATAATCTCAGACTCATACACAGATGCTCTGTGGGCAATTGCAACACTTACCACACAAATGCAAACTATTTTGCTGTAGTGTCTGCCACAGCCATCTAATTCTTCAGTTGATATTTTAAAATTTGTCTCAATTTCAATTGTCTTAAACTGAGAATCTGTTGTCTTTGATATAAAAATTCCTCCAAACCTGGGGTATCTATAGTAGGTTTGGCAAAAGAAAGAAGTTGGAAAGAACTTGGACACCTACAATTTGCCTAAGCAACATTAAGTACTATATAGAATTTACACTTATGGAATTAAAGGAACTCTTAAACCACTTTCATGAAAACCATTAAGGCTTCACCATCATATCATTATGGTGGTCTTTCCTTTTGAAAAAATTATGTTTCTTATTTGGTTTCTAAAACTACATATAGGGTCCCAGACACTGCAATTTACCTAACCAACAGTCAGTTTCCATACAGACATACAACAGAGTCTGAAAACATCAGATACTTGTTTTCCCAATCCCTTTGCAGCTAGGGGTAGCCATATGATTTCTGGGTAATAAGACTAGGCCAGATGACAAAGGACTGTTGAGAAGAATGATTTGGACTTGGTTCAAGGTTGCTTTCACTTTAGTTTACTACTAAATTAGCAAATAAGTGGTACAAATGATATGCACCAGATAAGTATGCAAGAGTGAATACATGCAGCTTTCTGGAGCCTCTCTGAAGTTCGGTGCTCAGTGCAATCCACATAGCATGAGAAACCCAACAGCTCTTAGGGAGCCAAGAAACTGTAGGCTTAAGCCCTTTATATGATTGGACTAAGAGAGAGACCACATTGGTCCTAGAGGGTCTACCTACTACTTTATAAGGCAAATCCCTGCTGCGTTATAGTTATTTACCTCTATGTTCTATTTTTAACTGCATGATGTAGTCATAAAAGACCTGGCCATGGCCTTGCACAGAAGAGGAAATATTTTGAGAGGTGGGATAGAGAAGGAGTTGCTTTGGGGAATGGTTTGGGTTTTTTTCCTAATAAAAAAAGAGATGCATGTTAAACAAACTCTACTCCTCATTTCCTTCCTGCCTTTGGAAGCAGACCCTGAATCCTAAGTTCAAGCAGAAATCCTGACTGTACAGATCCGAGGAGGAAAGCCAACCTGCTGAGGATGGTTGAGAACGATAAAAAGTCCTAGATCCTTGACAGCTTTGTTAAACTGTTAAAATCATCAACCCTGGGATTCCTACATCTGAACATCTTAAGAGAATAAAAATTACATTTGCTTGGATTTATTTTGGTATTTGTGTTTAAAACATTTTAAGTGATACAGTTGGTGTTCTAATTCATTAAGGAAATCAGCCTCCAGAGAGGAAAAAATATTTTAGGGGAAATATTCTCTGAGAAGAATGTTCTCTAAAGAGAACCTGTTTTCTTTGCCTCGTCCTTTGGCTCTCATCATAAACAGCATTTTTTCCAAAAATCTTCTCTGATTCTGAATTAGGATCCTGTTGGCATACTTGTCTTTTTATTGCTCCTTTAATTCATAATTATTTCTTAAATGTCTTTGTTCCTTGACAAGCAGTATGATAGAAAACTTCACAAAAGCATGGACTATAACTGACACAACCTATACTATATTCATTACCCTATGCTCGGCATATAGTTTTTGTTGAATTAATACTCCCAATGAGATTGCTTAAGTTTCTAAAGGTCGACCCAAAGCATAAGGCATTAATTAGTGAAACCGTCTTCAGTGGTTTCTTCATTTCAGTTCCGTGGCTTCCCCTTTATAAAAATTCTCTGCTCCCTTTACTTCAGACCCGCCTTTGACTTCCCCAAAACTTCATGCTGCCCGGGGACTGTAATTCCGTGTTTCCTTGTATAATATAAGTCTACCTTTCTTCAGTACCAGAGATAGTTTAGAGTTCTGGATTTTCCATTAATTATTTATAACTGGCTGATAAAAGATACTTAATAGATGTTGAATAAATAAATACACGAATGAGTCAGTTAACTCTTTGACCATAGCTGGGTAGATAATATCTCTGAGTCTTATTTTCTTAATATGTTAAAAGGAGATTTAACCAACAAATCTTCATTTAGCAGCTCATATGTACAAGGCACCTAATCATTGACTGTAAGTATCTCTCCACATCAACTTAATGGATTTTATTTAAGTGGTGAACTTAAATATCCTTTAACAGTTTTTATTGAGATATATATATAATATTTGTACATATTTTGGGGGTATATGTGATATTTTGATACCTGTATACAATGTGTAATGACCAAATCAGGGTAATTGGGATATTCATCACCTCAAACATTTATCTTTTCTTTATATTGGGAACATTACAATTCTTCTCTTTTAGCTATTTTGAAATATATAGTAAATTATTGTTAACTCTAATTTCCCCACCATACTATCAAATACTAGAATTTATTTCTTCCCTGTAACTTTATTTTCATACCCCTTAACCAGCTTCTCTCCACCCCCCTCCTCTTTAAAAATTGTATTTTTATGGGATAAAACTGAGTAGCACATTAGTATATATACATCTGTTATATTAACTAGGTAGTATCTTGGTCTCTGAAGGAACAAGATAGCTTAGTTTAGGATAGCAATTTTGTCACTGGTAGGGAGCTTGAAAAATCTTATGTTACACTTTCCTTGATTTATAGTCATTTTAGTAAACTTTGGAATTTGAACCCAGAAGTATTAGTTTTCTATTGCTGCTTTATCAATTTACCAAAAACTTAGAGTCACAAACAACACAAATGTACTATCTTACAGTTGTGTAGGTCAGAAGTCTGACAGAGATCTCATTGAACTAAAACCAAGGTTTCAGCGGGCTTTGTTTCTTTCTAGAGGCTCTGTGGAAGAATCCACTTCCTTGCTATTCAGGCTTTCAGAGGTCACATTCATCGTGCAAGCCCTCCTCTATCTTTATGCCAGCAATGTCGCGTCTGTCTGACCTTTTTCCTGTCATCCTATCAGACTGCAGTTGGAAAAGTTTCTTCACTTTTAAATACCCATGTAATTAGATTGGGCCCACCCAGATAATCTAGTATAATCTCTCCATCTCAAAGCCTTAATCTTAATCACAGTTACAAAGTCACTTTTGCCATATAAGGTAACATATCCACAGATTCCAGGGATTAGGGCTTGGACACCATTGGGAGGCCATTATTCTGTCTACCACACCAGGATTTTTAGCAATATATTAGTTTGTGTGTATGAATTATTTACAGAGAAATAGAATTAACTGTTGAAAGGGCACTGGACAGGAATTTGACGACTTTAGCTCAAATCTCAGATAAATATTTCAGAAAGGGCATTACAGGCAGAGGAAACTGCAAGCCAAGAGGTGTTAAAGCATAGAGTGTATTTGGAAAACATTAAATTATCCAATTTTACTGGAGTACAGCATAGAAAAGTCTTTGGGAGAAATAGGCGAAGGTTCTAAATGTCAGGCTAAGGATTGGAACCACCATCAAAGAACAACTGGAAGTTGTTGAAAGTTAGCGATAATAGCCACCCTTGCACCTTCTAATGGTTCACCTGGCAGCAGCGTTCGAGGAGAACTGGAAAGGAGACATTGGAGGTAGACAATCTAAAGACTACTGCCTCCTTCTGAGAAAGAGGTTCAAACATGGGCAAATGATGGTGGAAATGCCAAGAATGCAAAGGCTAATGAATTAATAGAGCCAAGTGGTTCTTTCAGTTAGGTTTAATGCAGCTAAATTTGTGAAAACTCAGTATCATGATAAGGGCTATCTCTGGGACCCTCGTTAGTACTGACAACTCACCCCTGAATGTAATTTTCATGTAATATTTTTTCAGAAATAATCTAGAATATATTTAAGTATCATGTTCATTAGCTCCTGAATAATTTTGGGTTGCATGTCCTCTGTTCATGACAGGAGAAATGAGGTCCAACTAACTGCAGGTAAGAAACTGAGCCTCAGGGAGAGCTTTATAGCTAGAAGATATATCAATATAAAGATTTTTCTAGAAGGAGTGTCATGAGATCTTCTGGGGGTAATAGGGTGGTCTAGGGTAGTGGGTAAAAGGAAAATTATAGAAGGAAGTAGAGATGAAGTGTTGGTAGACAGGTTAAGCAAACACAAATACCAATTTCAAACATTTTAAAAAGGCTCTTAAAAGCAATCTTCATGTAAAGTAACAAAACACAGATTAAAGATACCCCTGTTGAAAGAGGTTGCATGATTTAGATTGAGTTTGTAAAACACTAGCTTAGCAAAGACCAAGGGCGCTGTGGCACCCCTTTCAGTCTAGGATCCTAGAATCTGATTGTATCTTACAGACTTCAGCTCTCTGGAATATATTTATTCTGACATCCTGTTACTTTCCTGACTTGATGTTTCAGAGTTAATATATCCATAGAAAAGCTGGCCTGACTCTTCTTTGTGAGCCTTGGCAAGTTTTTAGTCTGTTGGTGGTGTGGCTGTAGGCCCAATTCTCATCTAGTGAATGTAGTCAATGACTACATGTTTTTGGTATGCAGCCCTGTTTATGTGTACCAGAAAAAGGACTTCAACATAAAGGAAAAAGCCTTTAAGGTATTTGAGCCTTACAACTACTGTTAAGTGTGAGGTGGGCTAACTCCTTATTACCACACAGGTTTCTCTAATTTTGTTAATAAAAGCCAGATTCCCATTCCATAGTTACGTTGTGGCAATGATGAGTAAGAAATGGAGAGAGCAGATGTGCAGAAATTCAACAATGAATAATGATAATTATCCTTCAGTACTAGTGCTAGATGCTTGCTATTAAAAGATAATGAAATGTGGCTGAAATCTCTTCTAATTTGTTAATTCCATGTGGCTCAGGTAAACTGCATTCCTTACAGACCAGTTAACACTAACATTCCACCTTTCTGGAATTTTAAATCAGAAGTACAGATGCAGACACTATCTTCAAAAAATTAAACACCTTTAAAAACCGAAAAAAATTTAGTTCAAATATCCAGATGTTTGACCATATGGTGCCAAACATCTGCATATTCATTCTACATTGATTCAACAAGTTTTTTTTGAAATGTTTGAAAAATTGTGTATATACGGGAACAAACTCATTGAGAATATCAAACCCAGGAAGGAGGCCTAAAGATCATCTAGTTTCTACATTTTAGAGCTGATAGTGGAGTGAAGTGGAGTGAAGCACTGTCCGGTGGAAAAAAGATAAAGTTGGGGGTAGGGGTGTGATTAGGGCCCCAAGATGTAAAATTTAGTGGATTTTGTTCATTTTAATCATATTTGTTGTCAGGTAGATATAATTATGATATTCCTAATTCTTAATAATTGATTGGCTAGGTCTTTGGGAGCAGGGTAAAAAATAAAAAGACACTGACCTAAGTTCTCAGAGTCATCAGTTTGTCTCAAAAGAGAAGAAATAAAAACCTTTTTTCATTTACCACCAAAGCTCTCCTACTTTCCAAGGATAAAATGTTCATTACCATAGTATACGTATGAAAGCGATTTAGAGTGCCCATCAGTGGAAAATGTATTAGCTAAGTTCTTTGGACCTGAAATTAATAGGAGAGCTTTAAGACTAATGAGACTAGAAATATCATTGCTTTCCCTTGGCATCAAGTTTGTGGCATCTTTATATTGTTAAAATACAATGTTTTGCTATGAATCCACTGTCTCTTGTCCCTTCTAATAATATTGTGAATTCTTAAGACCGTGAAAACAACCAAAACCAAGGAATGATTCTGTCCTGTGTTCTATACAAATCAAATGATATCTAATCCTGTTCATTTAAGTACCTTTGGAAAGTGTAATGAAAAGTTTATGGAAGATATATATAATGATGTTCCTTAAAATTCCAAAAGTGAATCAAATATCCTAGGGACATATAGGCTATTTTTCTAAAAATCCTATCAGTTTCAATGCTATTTTTTCAATATTAAGAACTTAATAATTAAATTTTCATAAAATCAGTAATCAGTATGTATTAAGGATAAATATCAATATAAGTCCAAGTAGGCAGAGATCTCTTCAAAGAATGTGAAAGAAATGTGTTGTTTTTCATCTTTCTATGACTTTGCAGTCTACCGAAACTAGATTCAGATAAAAATGATTAAAGAGCAATAAAAAGACTTACAATTAAGTTCTAAATTTTACATTTTGAACTTCAGAAAACTTTAGATTTTGAAGTAAATTAAAATAGTTTGGGCAATTTCTTAGATTCCAAGTTGATGTGTGTTTCTTTCAGCATATAGGGCCAAGTATACACACAGTATGGAGAATGATAAAATAGCCATCTAGGTTTGACTCCCAACATTTCTACTTGCATCAATATAATCTTACAAAATGATGAGTCCCAATTATAAATGGTAAGGTTCACTGTAGTAGTTATAGTTGGAAAAGCAACAGAAAAAGAATTACCATTTGCTTAGCATTTGAAATTGCCAGCCATTTCCCATAAGTTTTCTCATTTGGTTCTCATAATAGCCTTACAAAGAGATAACTGAGATTCAGTTAAAAGTAATTTTCCTGAAATGTAAATTAGTGCAACCACTATGGAGAACAGTATGGCAGTTCCTTAAAGAGCTAAAAATAGAACTACCGCATGAGCCACCAATCCCACTGCTGGGTATATATCCAAAAGAAGGGAATTTAGTATATCAAAAAGATAGCTGCACTCCCATGTTTATTCAGCACTATCCACAATACCCAAGATTTGGAATCAACCTAAGTGTCCATCAGTGGATGAATGCATAAAGAAATTCTGGTACATATACACAATGGAATATTATGTAGCCACAAAAAGAATGAAATCCTACCTTTTGCAACAACATGGATGGCATTATGTTAAGTGAAATAAGCGAAGCACAGAAAGACAAATCACACATGTTCTCACTCATATGTGGGAGCTAAATATTAAAAACAATTGAGCTCACGGAGACAGAGAGTAGAACGATGGTTACCAGAGACTGGGAAGGTTAGCAGGGTGGTAGAGGGGATAAACTGGGGATAGTTAATGGATACAAAAATATAGTTAGATAGTTAGACAAAATAAATAATATTTGCTAGCACAACAAAGTGACTATAATCAACATTAAGTTAGGGTATATTTTAAAATAACTAAAAGAGCAAAGATGTGGAATCAACCCAAGTGTCCATCAATTCATGAGTGGATTAATAAAATGTGGTATATGTATACCATGGAGTACTACTCAGCCATAAAAAAATGAATTAATACCTTTTGTAACAATCTGGTTGGAACTGGAGATCATTCTCCTAAGTGAAGTATCGCCAGACTGGAAAAACAAACACCACATGTACTCACTATTAAATTGGAACTAACCGAACAGCACACATGTGCATTCCCGTTTACATAGGATGTAAAACTCAACAGGATTCAAACAGGTGGGAGGGGGAAGGAGGGGATGAGTGAAATCATATCTAACGTGTACAATGTACACTATCTGGGTGATGGGCACACTTATAACTTTGTCTCAGGCAGCACAAAAGCAATGTAACCATGTAACCAAAACATTTGTACCTCCATAATATTCTGAAATTAAAACAAAACAAAACAAAACAAAAACTAAAACAGTGAAATTGGAATGTTCCTAACACAAAGAAATGATATATGCCTGAAGTGATGGATACCCCAATTGCCCTGATTTGATTAATTCACATTGTATGCCTATATCAAAACATCACATGTACCCAATAAATTTATACAACTATTATGTGCCCATAATAATTAAAAGTAAAAAATTTATAAATAAACAAATAAATAAAAGAATAATTTTCCCAAGATTACGTATCTAGTAAGTGCAGGGTCAAAATTCAAATTCAGATCTAATTCCAGATCCAGTATTCTATTACAGTTAACTAATGGTTAATTTTATGTATCATGTTGTGGACACATGGGTATATAAAAATATAATTATTCCATAGTTTAAATGAGATTGTGATAAGATGAATACAAGCTCAACTTTCCCATTGATTCAGTGAATAATTGTGTCTCAGTCACTTAAATAGAGTGGATTCTGCTTTCTCATTTATAAAAGCAACTAAACAGAAAATTTGGATTGGTCATTTGGAAAATGCATGACTGACAAATCAAATGATTGCTTGCCCTCTCTTCTCAGATGACAAATTGTAATGACTAAACCAATCCATATGCCAAAGGGATAAATGTATTTCAAGCCAAAACCCAAATTTAAAATAACGTATTTCTCCTGTATCCCTTTGATGATAACTAAGTCTAAATAACAAATATGTACTTTTTGCCCATTTTTGACAGTTCTACATCTACAAAGTTAGAAAAGGAGACATTATTTCAGAAGATATTCTCAAATCTTCATATGTAATACTCTTTATCTCACTGTTTTAGAATTTGAGGTTTTTAAAGTAAATGTTTTAAACATTTTTATCTTTTCTAAAGGTATCTATATAGGTTGGGTTGAAAAGATTTCAGGTAATTTTAAAAATAAAAACAAAAAATAAAAACTGATCATAGAAAATTATTAAGATTTGAAGAAATACATAAATCTTTCTTTGCAATGAAGACTCCTATCAATCAATTGTCCAATGTGTCAATGGAGCAATAAATATTGAATGAGGATTCAATTTTAAGAGCACTTACCTACCCATCATTCTTCCTACTCATTCTATTACTAAAATAAATCTTTTACTTCTATTTTAACAATATCTTTCCCATTCCAAAACCATCCAAATGCTCTACAAATGAAGACTAATTTCCTGTCTCAGCTTTAGTATGTTTCGCCAAAATATCCTGAGTCCAAAATCAAATAGCAAAACTGTAATGTTGAAAGGAACCTCAGTGAGTCATTTTTCCTTACCCTAACCATGTGTCTAGTCATTCTCCTCCACCCAGACCAGGCTTCATCCCCCATATTCAGCTACTTCTTCCATTCTGCCAGCAAGACATATTCTGAGCCCTGAAAGGTACCTACTTTCTGGCTCAATGATCTTCTTTGCTTTTATAATTCAAAGATGCTTTGAATTCCAGTCTCACAGTCATTATTTATTTCTGTTCATTGGTCTCATAATAATTTATAATATCTATTCTTACCTCTTGAACACCAACAATGGATTACTATAAGCTCCCTTTCTAGCTTAACAGATGCTCTTGCTTTGAATTGAAAAGGTCTTAACACTGTTTTTCAAATAACCTGGAAAAGGAATGGTACTAGGTGCCACAATTACACACTTTAAGCATAAGTCCAATTTTATACAGGTATAAATTTTAGAATATCGGGAAGATTGGCCTTTGGCAACCACTGTGCTTCAGACATCACATATGAGCACTACTCCAAAAATACAAATGCAGTGATTTTTGTTTCATGCAGTTGGTCGACACACATTTTTATCTATTTGTTGTGTCTATTTGTAAGATAGATAATGTGAGTTTAAAATGTAGGCTTTGTAGAGAGCAGTGTCTGTATCTTGTAATTAACATGGACATATTGTTTGTTATGTGTTATGAAGGTACACATATTTGATATAGCTTGATATATTTTCCAATGATCTAGATTTTTAGTCCATAATATTATGACTTTCAGAGAAACTCTGTTCATATTATGACAGTCTAGGAATCTAACAGGTTAGAAAGATTCTCATAGATGGGTCTATGCAGAGAGGCAAAGGCCAGGGGCTCACAAAGTTCCTGTTAGTGTACACAGGAAAAAAGGAAATGTGATACTTCTAAAATACTTTAGATGTTACAGGGACATGTGAAAACACAGGGTGTCTGGGAATGTCTCATCTATCCTGGTAAAATCAGTGCCGTTAAGCCAGGGCAGGAGAATACTTATGACCTGCAGATATAAAATTTGTACTATTTCTGATTTGAAAACTGGAATAGATATTTAATTTACGATTGAAAATATTGAGTTCACCTTTGAAACAACACCTTTGAATGAGATTGCCCCCAAGTAACCTTTAAAAAGCACCACAACCACTACCATCAGTTTTAATTTGTAAAATGGGGCCAATGAAAGAGTCTAGGGGCACATTCACACACCTAGCCCTTAAATTATGAATAAATAAGAAACACCAACGCCTCCAGTAGGCAAATGAATTATAAAGTGCAAGGATTTCTGTCCAGAATACTCTGTTCAAAAGTTCAACTCAGCAATGCCATCAGGATTGCATTAATGAACTAATTCTAAAACCACGGTAGAAATGGAACAAAGATCACTGTTTTTTATGGCCAATATTTCTCTGTGGTAAGATGCCAGGATGCCACTAAAATGTGCTTTTCTAAAAGAGCTTAGTGGATTTAACTTCCCGACACTAGATACTAGATACTGTATGTTTAAAAGGCCAGAGAAACCCAAAAGAGGATAACTAATGTAATTTCAGTTAAAGTTCTTAATTTCCTTCCCTTCTCCAACAAAACTTACAAGAAAGTTATGTATAAGAAAAAAATGTCAATTGCACAAAGATTTAGAAGGTAGCAATTGAGTCTATGAATTCTCATTAAATTAGTCCTATAAATCAGATTCTCTAGAATAACTCTGAAAAGCAAACCTTATCTTATCCAAGAAAGCCCACTGTATATATTTAAAACCTCATAAGATTCTATTACTTATGCTGTATATTGTATTAAGTAAGCCCATTTAAAGCATACACTTTAGCTTCCTTAAGCCAATGTTTTTACAAGTTCATGACCATGATAAAATATATTGCTTTTCAGAATAAATATCCTTTATGCCTATCATAACTATGTTCTACCAATTAAATTACACCAACATTTATGGGACAAAGTTCCCCAGAAACAGACTGTGTTTAATGCCTGCAGTGACACCTACTGGTAATGAAGTACACATAATTCTCAAAGACACTTGAAAATAATAGTATCTTAGGTCCATACTTTCATTCTCAGGTCATGAATTCACCATCCACCGCAAATTCTTTCTTTTCATTAACTAAATCATTTCTGTAGCTTTTTGGTAACATAAAATATACACACATAACATTTTCTTTTAGAGAATAAGGATTTGTCATGCAGTAGTTTTATCATCTTTATTGAGTATGATGAGGAAATGCCCTTTTTTGTTGGTAAAAGATGATCACAAATCATTTAATTTACACTTACGCAAAACTAGATGTCTCTTCTTAGCCAAGATGCCCATGAGACATGGTGTTTACAACAAACTGAGGAGAAAATGAAGGGGACAAAAGCCTTTTGCATGAATTGCAAATTTATAGGATGGTCATGGTCACTCCAACCATCACCTCTGAGGGCCTGGGGATATACTCTATATATTCCATGTTGACAATGTGGTCTTTTCTCAGGTCTTTTTCACATGATAGCTGCAAACTCCTCTTGTTAATCCTCGAGGCTGCCCTCAGATACTACCAGACATCCCTTCTCTCTGTCCATATCTAAAGCCAGCTACATGTGGCCACATCTCCCATGGCATGTCTCCCACAAATTCACCAGTCGATCATCTCCTTCTCCCCCTCATTCCCCTATACAAAGTTATATAAATTATTAAAAATCCTAAGAAGCCTTTCCTGACCACTCTACTATCAGTGCTCTCCCTGCTTTTGAATTCTCATTATTCTTTGGTCTATATTACACCACTAAAAAACTGTTTATATGCTTTTCAGTTACTACTAATAATAATTATAACAGAGTTCATTTATGTATCATCCACAAAATGCTGGGAACATGCTAAACTGGATGTAATGACTTTAATTCTCATAATGACCCTTCAAGTTAGGTACTATCATTTCCATTTCTCAGATAAAGAAGCTGACACTCAGAGAAATCAGACACCTGGTTCAAGGTAATTGAACTTGACAAAGTTAGGATTCTAAACCAAATTTATCTTGAGTTGCGAGCATCTTCTCCTTCCATTATGACACATAAGTGTGTTATCTATAAATTCTTCCCATCCAAGTTCCATCCCTTTGGAGGGGGGGCCTGTAGGTAACATTTCATTCTCTGTAGGCTGCCCCCATTCCACCCCACAAACAATGACAGCTTTCTAGCAAGCTAGTCTTCCTATGCTAGCCAGCAGAGTTTCGGGAATATTCTTCTGCTTTTGCCTAAAGGTGAAAGTTCCTGGAGGGTGAGGGACCTAGAGTAATTTTATGGACAGTATCATATGGCAGCTTCTGGATATTATGCCTGTCTTTGTGGCTCCTCACTGCTAATGCAGTGGTTCACCAAGGGAGCCTTAAAAAACACCTACCAATCTGGACAATACTACAATGGTGAACACATGCCATTATATATTTGTCCAAACCCACAGAATGTACATTACCAAGAGTGAACCCTCATGTAAACCATGGACTGCTAGTGATAATGGTATGTCAATATAGGTTCATTGATCATAACAAATGTACCACTTGGGTGGGGGATGTTGATAATGGGGGAGGTTGTGCATGTGTGCAGACAGAGGGCATGTGGGAACTGTCTGTACTTTCTGCTCAATCTGTCTATGAACCTAAAACTGCTCTAAAAATTAAAGCTTATTAGTTAAAAAAAATTACCAATGCCTGGGTCCCACCCCAGGCAAATAATTCAGAATCTCTAGGGGGTCAGACCTTTGTATTGGTATGTGTTTAAAGTTCCCCAGGTGACTCCCATGTGCAGTTAGGGATGGAAACTGCTGTGCTAGTGTCTCCTATGTATTCGGAGTACCTCTAACCCTCAGGTTACCTGGTGATAGAAGGGAACAAGGTTTGTAGGTAAGTCAGCCAGCTGAGTTTGCCCTACCTGCAAACACTCTCTAGAGTCATCTCCATGGCAATTCCTCAGCTTCAGTCTTCCTTGAATTATAATAATTATAATATATATTATATTACATACATATCATACATAAAACAATAATAAAATAGATCCATGTTCCTGGTAAGAGACTACATGTGCACCTAACATAGCATACAACCACTCGTCTCATTTCTGAATCTTTGTCCCAGAGCTCCCAACATCTGACCCTTTTTCTGTGCCAAGAGATTAGAGTTGCCAACAGCTGCACTATGGGTTTGATTTCTGCTCCCTTCTCCCCCCAATTCGGCCCTGAACTCCTGTAGCTCTTTTCTCCTCTCTTGCTATTATCTTTCATCAAGTCTCTATCCAGATAAGTTTATTGAGCTCATGAACTTCCCCCAGTGTTAATTCCCCACCCCATGGGCAGCCCTGGCATGCTGCTGCTTCTACTGTTAACCTGATAAATGATACATCCAGCTTTAGCATTTATGAAAATTTTCACAGACTCCGGTTACCAAAGGCATCATAAGACTTCTAAGTGCATCCTCCATATGTTTATACCTGGCTCCTAGGCACGGGTGAACACATCAGTCCCTCTTATTTTACTAGACTGCAAGCTCTTTGAGGCAGAATATATACCTTATTCGTCTCTACTGCTTAGCACAGTGTTTGATAAACCTACTAGATAATATTGTAAATGAATAAATTAATCTTTCACTTACCTTCCTGAGGTTCTCTAGTATGTTTAAGACATTAACACTATCTACTGCCATTATGAAAATATGCACTTGGACTATTTTTTTCCATTTGTGGCAACGAGAGTTTCTGCTAAGTTATTCAAGTGCTTCACTGGAACACTCTTGACCAAGGTCAAATTGTAAGATCATTACACAAACCACTTAATAACTTTGGGGTCATTTGCACCTCATTCTAAGCAATCAAAAGGTATACCTAAAGGTCATGTCTTTTTATTAAGTACTTCATTATTATGTATTTTTTATAATAAGACTAATGCACCTGTTAAGGACACATAACCATAATGACAATTATTATTATTATTATTATTGACATTTTCTTTACTCCTCCATAAAAAATTTTAAATGATGATTTGCAATTCAAATATGAAATCTGTCATCAATCTACATGGTATTTGGGAAAGTTTGCAATTTGCTAGATCAGCCAATAGTCTTGAAATATGATCTTTCATTCCCAGAAATTCATTATTTAGAAGTGAATTGGCCACCATAGCTTGGAAAATATTTTGGTAATGTCAGGAAAACTTGAATAGAGCAAATTGTATATATTTATCATCTATGCAAATGAAGTAATATCCAAATGTTCTACAGATCTTTTATGAGGAATGGACAATCTTAGTTTAGCTTAACCACCAGGTCTCTATAATTTACAACAACATCCTAATTCTAAGAGAGCTTTTTTAATACCTGCCTCAGCAGTAGAGAATAAAGATCAGGCCAATTCTACTTGATATAGAAAAGTCAGACTTGTGATCAGACACTGGCATATTTTATCTGCTCAAGATTGTTTTGATGCCCTCTAAGTAGAAGATTAATATTTTGGAATAGAAACAATGCAGCCAGACAGACCAGATGTTTGTTTCTGTCTGCTTTTGGCTGTGATTGTTTAAATACAACCTAAGGAAAGGTCTAATGAATACTTGCTGTGGTGATGAAAGTTCCTGCAGCGCTTCCAGGGTTGCATTATTTGATTTGCATTTCAGCCTAATATCAGGATGCTGGTGGGGGCCTATTAGTTCCATTTTATAATATTTTCTATGTGCCTAATTTGGTATACATTTAAATATATATATGTACACACATAAACGTTTGTGCTTGTTATTTAAGGTATTCCAAGTAAGGTTTAAAACACTGAAACCATCTGATTTGCATTTTTCAACAAGAACCAACATTTACATTTATTTATGGAAACATTTTTGGCATAAGACTTTCTACTAAATTATAATAAAAAGCTTTTTCTATCACCCTGGGGAATCTGGCAATCAGCCTACCTCCTACCCAGATCAGTCTTCCCCACCTACTCCTGCTTTCTCCCACCCACTATATGCATAACTTAAAGCTGTGGAGTTGTCTGGAGCTGGTGTTGAGGAGAAACAGAAAGTTAAGTAAGGCCATTTGTGGTAACATGGCTGTGATTCCCTTATTCTCTGAGGTCCCCTAGGAACCCACAGATTGATCATCTACTATTATATTTAGGCAGCTCTATTCTCATTTTCTGTAAAACAGACACAAATATGTTTTACATTTGCATTTTATATTTTAAAATGTAATAACACCCAAGAAACTAATTGAATACAATATTTCCTATGGCCAAACGCTGAGACAGCCACATTCCTGTCAATTTTTAAATTGTTTGATCTACATCCAGCCTGTCTTTCCAGTCTAAACGGGATCAATTACTGGTCCCCCAAATAAACACCATGATTTTAAAATTATAATATCATTAATTACTACCACTAAGAAAATAATAATAATAATAGTAATCTGCAAACTGAGAACTGACTATCTTCCAGGCAATAGCATGATTTAGGTGTACATACTCTTTATATCCACTACATTTAATTGATAAAATTCTAAGAGGTAAGTATTATTGTGATGCCCATTTCATAGATGGTAAATCTGAAAATTCAAGATGTTAAAGTGACTTGTCCAATATCACACAATTAGAAAGTGGCAAAAAAGGGAATCCTATCCAGGAGCATCTTATTTATTTATTTTAATATCTATTAATTTTATTTTTATTTAAATAAATGAATATCCCTAAATAAGTCTATTCTTAGCTACTATCCAGCCTCCAATGGTATTAATAAATAATGAACACAAGTGTGTATATATTTTTTCCATTGGCTGAGTATTTATTATGTCCCAATTGTCATATTAAGAGCTTTAGTGTCTCAGTTAATCTTTACATCCCTGGAAATTGGACATTATTAATTGCACATGGGACTGTTCTCTGTTCATATTGACATGTATTTGGGGGTATTATTGGAACATTTTTTCCTGTTTAACTACCTTTATCTATTCAAGAAATTAATAAGATTGGAACCTACGGAAGAGAAGGGAACTGGGTAGCAGGAAGAATGATAGAGAAATTCACCATAGACCCTTTTGTACATTTTGAATTTGGAAATATATTTTAAAAATCATAAAATTAGAGTTTTAAAAGAATAGAGAAAATGCATGAAAAATAATGAGTGACTATAAAATAAAAATATTATGGAGGTAGAAAATATAAAATGGACAATATTAATGGGGAAGGTAAGTAGAAATTAGATCATAATGAAAGCATTCTGGCCATTACCACAATTAAATTAGAAATAAATAACTTTTAAAAAATTAAAAACACATTGGAAACTATAAATCACATCCACAAATAACAGACATGTTAAAGTGAAAATTATAAAATATATAGAATAAATAACCAAAAACCCTCAAAAAACTGGAAAAGAAACCTATGGAAAATACATGGAAGGTATATTCTGTGTACCTTTTGTATGTCAGAAACACAGCAAAGATTAGTGAACTAATAAAGAGTTGAAAATACAAATAAGCAAATATTATAGCAATTTATTCAAAAAGGCCAATGCAATAAAAAAATTTTAGTAAAATCAACCAAGAAAAAAGTTTGCAAAAACAAAAAAATATTTCTGGTGAAAAAAAGAAACACTTATAGAATCAGTACAATGAAAAATTTGACATCAATATACTAGCAAACATAATGGGATGTTTTTTATATACAACCAACGTTGACTTATGAAGAAATTTAGAAGACCTGAATAACCAATAATCAATAAACTAATAGTCAAATCCTCCTACTCCCACCTTGAATCAGAGCATGATAGTCACTATTTTATGAAAGATGATTCATAATTTTTAAAAAGATCCAAAGAAAGGAGTAAAAATGCAAAAAAGTAAGAAAGAAATGAAAAGCTACTAAGGACTAACATAAAAACAAATAATTTTAAAAGAAAATAAAATTATAAGCTAACTTCATCTTATAAATACAGATGCAAAAATTCCAATACAATAGTAAATAGGATCCACTACTATATTACACTAATAGTATTATATCATCATCAAGTAGGGTTTATTTCAGCATTGCAAAGATGGTTTAACATTAGAAAATCAACAAATGTGATTACCGCATTAATAGAGTACAGGCATACCTTGCCTTATTGCACTTCACATTATTGCACTTCACAGATAGTGTGTTTTTTACAAATTGAAGGTTTGTGGCAACCCTGTATTGAGCCAAGTCTATTGGCACCATTTTTCCAATAGCATGTGCTCACTTAGTGTCTCTGCATTAAGTTTTAGTAATTCTCATAATATTTCAAACTTTTTCATTATTATTATATTTGTTACAGTGATCTGTGATCAGTGATCTTTGATTTTACTATGGTAATTGTTTTGGGGTGCCACGATCCATGCCCATTTAAGACAGCAAACATAATCAATAAATGTGTGTGTTCTGATTGCTCCACCAACAAGTTGTTCCCCTTTCTCTCTCCCTCTCTTCAGGCCTCCATATTTCCTGAAACACAACAATTTTGAAATAAGGCCAATTAACAACTATACAATGACCTCTAAGTGTTCAAAGCAAAGGAAGAGTCACACGTCTCTTACTTTAAATTAAAAGCTAAAAAAGATTAAGCTTAGTGAGGAAGGAATATAGAAAGCTGAAATAGGCCAACAACTATGCTTCTTGTGCCAAACAGTTAGCCAAGTTGTGAATGCAAAGGAAAAGTTCTTGAAGGAAATTAAAAGTGCTACTCCAGTGAACACACAAATGATAAGAAAGTGAAAGAGCCTTATTAATGATACGGAGAAAGTTGTAGTGCTCTGGATAAAAGATTAAACCAGCCAAAACATACCCTTAAGCTAAAGCCTAATCCACAGCAAAGCTCTAACTCTCTTCATTTCTATGAAGGCTAAGAGAGATGAGGAAGCTGCAGAAGAAAAGTTTGAAGCTAGCAGAAGTTGGTTCACGAGATTTAAGGAAAGAAGCTGTCTCCATAACATAAAAGTGCAAGGTGAAGCAGTAAACGCTAAGGTAGAAACTGCAGCAAGTTATCAAAAAGATCTAGCTAAGATAATTGACAAAGGTGGCTACACTAAATAACAGATTTTTAATGTAGATGAAACAGCCTTATATTGGAAGAAGATGCTATCTAGGACTTTCATAACTAGAGAGGAGAAGTCAATGCCTGGCTTCAAAGCTTCAAAGGGCAGGCTGACTTTTGCTAGTGACTAATGCAGCTGGTGACTTGAAGTTGGAGCCAATGCCCATTTACCATTCTGAAAATCCTAGGGCTCTTAAGAGTTATGCTAAATCTATTCTGCCTGTGCTCTATCAGTGGAACAAAAAAGCCTGGATGATAGCACATATATTTACTGTACAGTTTACTGAATATTTTAATTCCGCTGTTGAGATCTACTCCTTAGGAAAAAAGATACCTTTTAAAATATTACTGATCACTGATAATGCACCTAGGCAACCAAGAGCTCTAATGGAGATGTACGAGGAGATTAATGTTGTTTTCATGCCTACTAACACAATATCCATTCTGCATCACAAGGATCAAGGAGTAATTATGACTTTCAAGTCTTATTATTCAAGAAATACCTTTTGTAAGGCCAAAGATGCCACAGATAATGATCTCTCTGATGGATATGGGAAAAGTCAATGAAAAACCTTTTTAGAAAGTATTCAGCACTCCAGATGCCATTAAGAACATTCTTCATTCATGGGAGGAAGTCAAAATATCAACATCAATAGGATTTGGAAAGAAGTTGATTCCTCTTTCATGGATGACTTTGAGGTGTTCAAGACGTCAGTAGAAGATGTAACTACAGATGTGGTAGAAATAGCAAGAGAACTAGAATTAGAAGTGGAGCCTGAAGATGTGACAGAATTGCTATAATGTCATGATAAAACTTGAATAGACAAGGAGTTGTTTCTTATGGATGAGCAAAGAAAGTAGTTTCTTGAGATGGAATCTACTCCTGGCAGAGATGGTCTGAACATTGTTAAAATTACAACAGAAGATTTAGAATATTACACAAACTCAGTTGATAAAGCAGCAGCAGGGTTGGAGAGGAGTGACTCCAATTTTGAAAGAAGACCTACTGTGGGTAAAATGCTGATAGCATTTTGATAAATAGCATCTCATACTACAGAGAAATATTTCACGGAAAGAAGAGTCAATTGATGCAGCAAACTTCATCATTGTCTTCTTTTAAGAAATGGCCATGTCCACCCCAATCTTCAGCAGCCCCCATTCTGACCAGTCAGCGGTCATCAACATGGAGGCAAGACCTTCCACCAGGAGAAAGATTACAACTCGCTGAATGCTCAGATGTCTGTTAGCATTTTTTTAACAAAGTATTTTTAATTAAGGCATGTATGTTGCTTTTTTAAGACACAGTCCTATTGCACACTTAACAGATTACAGTACAGTATAAACATAACTTTTATATGCACTGGGAAACTAAAAAAATACTGTGACTCACTTTATTGCGATATTCACTTTAATGCAGTGGTCCACAACCAAACCGCCAGTATCTCTGAAGTATGCCTGTAAAGGAGAAAACTCTCATATAATTATCCCTATTGATGCTAAAAAATTACTTGATAAAATTTTACACCCATTCACAATAAAAATCCACAGCAAACTAAGAACAGACTTTCTCCATCTAATATGCATATCTTATCTATCTCTAGAAAAGTACATAGGAAACGAAGAGTAGGAGTTTCCTCTGAGGTGAAGAACTACATGAATAGGAATCAAGGGTGGGAGGAAAATGCACTTTTAACTCTATACCCTTTTGTACCACTTTCAGTTTTTATCACGTACATGCATTCACTTTGGAAATACCAAGTATCTAAAGTCAGAATCTGCTCTACTATTTCCTTTCCCAAAGTAAGATAAGGACAGACAAAACCTTGGCAAGGAAGCGAGGTTGTGTAAAACGAGGCTGATGGCAGCTAGAGCTAGGGTGACAGGGGAGGAAGAAGCAAATGGGACGAAAGAGGACAAAATGGGACCTGTGGAAAAGAAGATATTAATGGGGGAATAGTGAAATCCTCCAGAAGTTCAACCTCAACCCCAGCCCAGAGTCTAGATGCCTAAAATAGGGCAGCACAGAAGATGACATTGGAACTTGCAACTGGAAGGGCAGCAGGCGTGGAAATAGCACCTGCATAAAAGTGAATGGATTGGAGGTGTCCACATGGAGAGCTACCTCTCAGAGCTTGAAGCAGGTCTTTCTATTTATCTTTCCAGATGGTTTTCACAAAAATACCAGACATGCTTGATAAATCTACATCTGGGAGCTCAAAAACCATGTGGCTTGAAACTGGACACCAAACAGCCTTATTTGCAGCATCTGATTTGGAGAACAAAAGCAAAGGTCAGGAGAATTTTGTGAGCCATCCCTCCTCCCTTGAGTGTTCTGCTTGAGGAGAAAGTACAGTGATGGGGATGGGGTGGCCGAGGAGCTGATGTTTTAGGCCCTCAGTTTGGGGGGGCCAGCCATATAGGTGTGTATGCTTGTGTGGCTTAAGGAAACAGTGACTTCGGGAATAAAATCATATTTCTGACATAAGCATGTAACACTGATCATGAATTTTTTCTCATCATTTTTTAAAATTGCCACCACATGAAAAAATTAAGAATTTCTTGAGTGCAAGACAAAGATCACACCTTAATTTGCAGGCTATAGAGAGAACAATGATAAATAATTATGATAGGAGAGTTAGGAATTTGGCTGTTCCTAGACAGTAAGCATTAAATGTACTATTTACAGCAACACTGGAATATGAGATGCTTTTTGCATGTGCATAATATATGTTCTATAGAAACTTGACTTTTTGACAAATCCTACAAACATTTCATTTTGCTATTGTGAGAAAAAGCCAACTGCAAAAGCATGCAAAAAAAGAAAAGAGAGAAGAATGTAAAGTAGCTTCATAAGGCCTGTTCTTAGAGCAGGGAAAAGTACTTGGCAAAAATAAAGTTTGAGTAAACCAACAACTTTAAATAAAATTAAAAACAAACTTTTGACTTTCCTGATAACTTAAAATAATTGCTGATAAAATACATGCCAATTGACTTTTCTTTCTTTTTTTCACAAATAATTTAGTTGTTCTTAGTCATTTTATATTTCTTACACTATTGGTAAATGTAATTCCTCAGTTTTACTTCATTGTTGCTTGGGAACTTTCTTGATTTACATTTACTTTTCAAAAGAAATCAAGGAAACTTTCCAAGAATTGTAACAGATCCTATCTTATTGAACCATCTGCCAAATTAATTTTACTTATCAAGCTTCGTTTATTCTTTTGAGATGCTACACCAAGAGTCAATCAGATTTGTTATTTTTCTCAAAGAAGAAACACAGATTGAATTTTAACAGATGTTCAGATGTTTTAATTTTCAGAGTTCGTAATTCCCACTTGGCTTTAATGAGTTCATTCAGTAATGCTGGCTTTTACTAGATATTGTATGTTCTCACACTTGCTTTTGCAGTTTCTAAACCACAAAAGAATACTAGAAAGGAGAGCCCGTAAAGCAAGTTTATTGTGCGAATGGAATTCTCACGTGCCTGTGGGTTCAGAGTGAGGGGACATCCTTAGCTAGGGAGTGGGATGTGAGGAGGAATGATAAATAAGTAAACACATCAAAAAGTAAACTCTCCACTAGGGAATTTAGCAACTTACCTCTTCTCAAACAAATTCTAAACCTTCTTTGCTATTTATAACTATCTTTGATTATAACAACATTTTCTAGGTATTGCCTGCCAAAATTTGAATGAAAATACAAAGTTTACTATTTGCAGATTCTGTCCTTATAATTTAGTTACATTAAATCAAATAGAATCTCATTTAAAAGTTCCAATACAATCTTTGTAGTCTTTCTTCTGTTTTCAATGCCAGACTTATCAGGGACAGAACTAAATAGTGTTCGTTTCCTTATGTCAGTGGCTCAGCAATTATATATTATGATTCTAATGTTTCAAGTGCATGGCACCAAGTATATAATAACTTGTAAAAATACTAAATAAGATTATTCTTATCCCTAGGAAGATATTATGCTGAAGATCCTGCCATGATGAAATTGACTTATGGGAACCAAAATGAAAACTCATGCTTGAAATAAAATTGTATTGCATGACATAACAGGTATAAAATATTGGAATAACCAATTGCTAAAAGTTGATATACTAGGTTCTAAATCCAAAATTGATAGAATTGGAATAAGAAACACAATTGAAAGAACAGAGTGATTTTTTTCAGGAAAAAGAAAGGGAGGAAGACATTAAATCATTTTGTACTCTCTTCACTCTGGCTTAGAAGTAATTATTACTATTACATTTTGTGGTCAGCCTCCCCCCGCTCCAATATCACCCTGCCAAAATACGGCTCCTTAAAAGCTTTTATTGGTACAATTGCTTCTGGACCACAAACCATAGGAAACAGCACAAAAAGGAACTTTGCGTGACAAAGGGCTATTAAAATTTCCAGTTATTCAAAGTCACTTATGCTTAAACAAATGTCAGTTTAAGGGTGTTACTTTTCCCATCTAAGTCTATTGTTTTAGATGGGCTCCAGATATCTGCCATTCAGTTGACAATGATTTTTAAAAATCTAAAATGAAGTATTAGCAAAGTATATTTAATTTGCACTATTTCAGGAAAAAAAGGATGATTTATTGATAGAAAACCAGAATATAAAATAACACATCAACAAGTACAAAACAAATATATCAAAATGCAGAGGATAAAATTCAACAACCCTTTCCTGACAAAACTTAGAAAATCACAAACAGAATGCCACTTACTGAACATAATGTAGAATGCCTATCTTACATTGATTACCAAAATTAAAATCATAGTAAAGCCAAAAGGTATTTGCAATAATATGAGAAAATTTATAAGGATGTGTACTATTCCTCTGTGCTATTTGCTTTTATTTAAGATCCTGGTGAAAAGCAGATGACACACTCAAGCTGAGTAACAAAGACATTACCCAGACATGGGCAATGTATCAGAGAAGCCCCAGTGGATCCTGCAGGACCCTAGGCTACAGCAGGGAAATGTGGCCACATACAAGCCTGAACCGTAGTTGTGTGGAGACACCCCTGATAACAGCTGTAGCCTTTGGGAGGACACAGCCCCTGGCACTAAGCAGGAAGTGGTCTTGGAAATAAATACCTTCCCCTCACTTTCCTCCCACTCTGATTTCCTGCTAATGCCCTCATTGGCTGAACCTAAGTAGAAGCCAGAAGGCAAGAAAGCCAGTGAGACTAGTCTCAGGAGTGGTCCTCTGTGGACACAGAGCAGGATGCAGAGCAGGGAGAGGGCTCTGGAAGGGAAAAGGGAGATACCCAGCACACCCAGCTTGCCCAAGTCACGTGGTAAGGGGTGAATTCAGGTACAGATGGGAAAGCCTAGCTACAGTACCTGAGCTCTTAACTACCACGTTATCCTGCTTCTCCCTAATCTTGAAATTGCTGTTTAGATGATCCAAAGGGTAAAAAGATTTTAATCTCAGTGGCAGCAAAAATCATAAAATGTCTCATACATAAAAATACCAAATTCATAAAATATATAGGAATAAACCTTAAAAATATGTAGGGGCTATGTAAAGAAAACATTTACCAAGAAATATAAAATATAATTTAAATAAATGGCAAGTAATAACATGCTCCTTGGAATAACTGAAAAGATGGAATGTTGTCAAAATGTTGTTTCGTTCCAAATCAATTTTAGGCTTACCCTAATCTCAATTAAGTTCTTCATAGTATTGTTTGATTGAAATTTCTTTTAAAGCTGGTTTGAAAGAAAACTGGCAGAAGACAAAAAGCTAAGATTTTTTTCTAAAGATTATTGAAAGGGTACTTACCCATTCAATTGAGGAACTTAAGGAAAAAAACCCTGATATTTTAATTATGAAGTATACTTTTCTACCGATGAAATTGGCAGGGTTTTCCCCCCTGGGTTTTGTTTTAAATATCAAGTGCAGAGTAGGATGTGGTTAAAAGGACATTTTCACTGTTGCTAGGAGCATAAATTGGTACAAACTTCATGGGGTACAATCTGGCAATATGGATAAGAACCTTAAATGTGTTCATATTCTTTGGCCTAGTAATTCAATTTTTAGTAATTCATCTTTAGAAGGTAATTAAACTGCATAACAATCTAGCTAGACAAGTACTCATACTATTATACTAGCCTTTTAAAGTAGACAATATAAATGTTCAATATATAGAATTCATTAAATTATGGAAAACTCATGTACTAAAATGCTACCTAGACTCTGAGGACATTTGTTTAAAAATATCGTATAGCGTAAAAATACTCTATGTATGTGTTTTTGACAGAAAAAATTGCAAAACTCTATATAATATTTACTTTCAAAAATTGTCTCTTTTCCTAAGCACACACAGGGAAATGGAGACAGATACACCAAAATGTTAACATGGTTTTCTCTGGTGATCAGTTTTGAATGATATTAAATTTTGTATGTCTCTGTGTTTTTCAGATTTCCTGTGATCAAGAATTACTTACATAACCATAAGGAGATATGTATGTGTGTGTGTGTATATGATTTAGAAAATATTTAATTTTTAAAGTTTAAATTAAATTGCTAAAGTGAAAACTCATTCAGGCTAAAGTATAGTATGATTGTACACTGCTGTCTAATGCACATATTTTTATAGAAGCAAGAAAATAATGTATATCCGTATACTTTATTTAAATGAGGAGAGAAATTTATGTTACTATTAGAAGGATGAAAATGATGCAGATGACAAAATTTCAGTATTTTTCCAAATTAGGTCAGTTCTGTTAATTATTACCTAGGTAATGGCAGAGCAGAGTTATTTTAGCAAATAAGCTTTTGGAAATAAAGGACTACAATTCCCAGCAATTATTTTCTAATAATTAATAAAGAATTCTTAATATTAACCGATTAATAAGGGAATTTTGTAATAAGCAGTACCACTCTCCTGGTACATGAACACTGATCTAAGTAATAAAACTGTATTTTTATAAAGCACATTTTTAAACACATGTTTTACTAGCAAGAATTTAAAAAATAGCACAATGAAAGCAGAATATGTATGTATAAGGAAGTATTGTCAACCAATCAGAAAATGATAGATTATTAAGTAAATAATGATTGATAATCTATTTTTAATATCTCATTATTTTATATTAGTGTTTATTTTTGTGTGCAAGTCATACACAGATGCAACAATAGAAAACTAATAATTATATTGAACAATAGAAGAGTATATGGAAAGAATTTCAGAAGTCTTTATTAAATACACCTCAACTCCTATTTTGCTTCATGGAAGTAAGGACTGTTAGTAGATTGAAGTCCATCCATTTTATGAATTTATATACACGTCTATGTACGTACATTTTTTTGAAAAAAAACAAATATGGTATCAAACTAAAAGTTATTCTGTGATTTAACTTTTCACCTAGTGTCATAGAGATCTTTCCATGTCAGTATATGGAACTTTACCTCATTTATTTTAATGCCAACACAGTATTCCTAAGAAAGTAAATGCTCTATAATTTATTTAACCACACCTCCCCTCTCCCTACCCAACACCCAAGTTGATGGACTTTTTGTATAGTATGGACTTTTCTTATTATAAACACTTTGGCAATGAATATCAGCATAAATAGATTTAAAGCACATACAAAAATATTTATTTGGGATAGAATTGAAGAAATAAAATTGCTGGATCAAAGCATATGCCCATTGAAAACTGTAACAGATACCGCCAAATTGCCTTACAAAATAATTGATTTGTTTACACTTCCATCAACAGCCAGTGCTGTCTTCTCACACACCTTCACCAACATTCGAAGTTAACAATTTATTTTTTAAGTAAATTTTTTAATTGACAAAATTGTATATATTTATGCAGCATGACATGAGTTTTGAAATATGTGTACCTTGTAGAATAGATAAATTGAGTTAATTAACATATGCATTACCTCACATACTTATTTTTTTGAGACGCAAACATTTAAAATCTATTTGCTTGGTGATTTGCAAGTATGCAATGCATTATTATTAACTATAGTCACTATGTCCTCTTGGATTTATTCCTCCTGTCTAACTGAAATTTTGTATCTTTTAACCAACATTTCCCCAATCCTCTCCCTGCCCCCAGCCCTTGGTGACCACCATTCTACTCTCTGCTTCTATGAGTTCTACCTTTTTAGATTCCACATACAAGACAGATCATGCAGTATTTATCTTTCTGTGCCTGGTTTACTTCACTTAACGTAATGTCCTCCAGGTTCATTCATGCTGTTGCAAATGTCAGGATTTCATTCTTTTTTAATTTCTTTATCCATTCATCCATTGATGGACACTTAGGCTGATTCCCTAAATTGTGAATAATGCTGTTATGAACATAGGAGTACAGCTATCTCTTCCACATTGATTTCACTTCCTTTGGGTATATACGCAGTAGTGGGATTGCTGGATCATATGGTAGTTCTAGTTTTAAATTTTGAGAAGTTTCCATACTGTTTTCTGTAATGGTTGTACTAATTTATATTTTCACCAACAGTATGTAAGGGTTCCCTTTTCTCCACATCCTTGCCAGCACTTACTATCATTCATCTTTTTAATAATAGCCATTCTAACAGATGCGAGGTGATATTTCAATGTGGTTTTCATTTACATTTCCCTGATTGTTAGTGATGTTGAGCATTTTTTCATATACCTGCTAGTCATTTGTATATCTTCTATTGAAAAAAATATCTATTTAGGTCCTTTGTCCATTTCTTAATCACATTGTTTTCTTACTATTGTCTTGAGTTCCTTACATATTTTGGTTACTAACCCCTTATCAGATGTATGAATTGCAAATATTTTCTCCCTTTCCATAGGTTGTCTTTTCACTCTGTTGATTGTTTCCGTGGCGGTGCAGAAACTTTTTAGGTTGATGTAATCCGATTTGTTTATTTTTTCTTTTCTTGCCTGTGCTTTGGGTTCATGTCCAAAAAGTCATTGTCCAAACCAATGGAGATATTCCTCTATGTTTTCTTCTAGACAGTTTCAGGTCTTATATTCAAGTCTTTAGTCCATTTTTGTTGATTTTTGTGTATGGTGTGAGATAATGGTCTAGTTTTATTCTTCTTGTGGATATCCTATTTTCCCAGCACCAGTTATTGAAGACACTGTCCTTTCCCCATTGTATGTTCTTGGCATCTTTGTTGAAAATCAGTTGATTTATTGATTTATAAAATCAGTGTGGATTTATTACTAAGCTCTCTATTCTGTTTCATTGGTCTATGTGTCTATTCTTATGGCAGTGCCATGCTGTTTTGATTACTATAGATTTGTAGTTGATTTTGAAATCAAGTAGTATGAATTCTCCAGCTTTATTCTTTTTGCTCAAGATTGCTTTGGCTATTCAGTGTCTTTCATGGCTGCATACAAATTTTAGGATTGCTTTTTCTATTTCTGTGAAAAATGTTGTTTGGATTTTGATAGCGATTGCACTGGATCTGTAGATTTCTTTGAGTAGTATGGACATTTTAACAATATTAATTCTTCCAATCCATGAACACAGGGTATCTTTATTTGTGTCTTCTTTAACTTCTTTCATCAATGTTTCATAGTTTTCAGTAAATAGATCTTTTACTTCCTTGGCTATATTTATTCCTAAGTATTTTTTGTAGCTATTGTAAATGGAATTGTTTTCTTGATTTCTTTTTTGGATAAGTCATTGTTAGTGTGTAGAAACCTTACTGATGTCTTGTATGTTGGTTTTATATAGTGTAACTCCACTGAATTTGTTTGTTAGTTCTAAGATTTGTAGTGGAGTCTTTAGGTTTTTCTAAATATAAGATGATGTCATCTGCAAACAGAGACAATTTAACTTCTTCCTTTCCAATTTGGATGCCTTTTATTTTTTTCTCTTGCCCAGTCACTCTGGTTAAGATGTCCAGTAACATGTTGAATAGAAGTGGAAAGAGTGAGTGAGTATCCTTATCTTTTTCCTGATCTTGCAGGGATAGCTTTCAACTTTTTACCATTGAGTATGATATTAGTTGTGGGCTGATCATATATGACCATTATTATGTTGAGGAACAATTTCTTCTATACCTCGTAATAAGAGCTTTTATCATGAAAGGTTGTTGAATTTTGTCAAATGATTTTTCTGCATCTAATTAGGTGATATTGTGGTTTTTGTCCTTTATTCTGTTAATGTGGTGTTTTACATTTATTGATTTGTGTATGTTGAACCTCTTTGCATCCCAGGGATAAATCCCTCTTGATCTTGGTGAATGATCTTTTAATATGCCATTGAATTCAGTTTGCTAGTATTTTTCTGAGGGTTTTTGCATCTATGTTCACCAGGTATATTGGCTTGTAATTTTCTTTTCTTGTAGTATGCTTATCTGGTTTTGATACCAGAATAATGCTGGCCTCACAAAGTAAATTCAGAAGTATTCCCTCCTCTCAATTTTTTGAAAGAGTTTGAGAAGGATTGGCATTAATTCTTTACATGTTTGGTAGAATTCAACAGTGAAGCCATCAGGTCCTGGGTTTTTCTTTGGCAAGAGGTTTTTAAGAACTGATTCAATCTTTTTATTCATTATTGGTCTGTTTAGACTTTCTATTTCTTCATGATTCAGTGTTGGTAGGTTTCATGTTTCTAAGAATTACCCTTTTCTTCTAGTTTATCCAATTTTTGGCATATAATTGTTCATAGTAGTCTCTTATTATCCTTCGTATTTCTGTGGTATTAGTTATAATGTCTCCTCTTTAATTTCTAATTTTATTTATTTGAGTCTTTTCTCTTTTTTTTTTTGGTCTACCTAAAGGTTTTCCAATTTTGTTTATATTTATAAAAAAACTCGACTTTATTAATCTTTTCTATTGTTTTTCTGGTCTCTATTTCATTTGTTTCTGGTTCTGATCTTTATTATTTCCTTCCTTCTACTAATTGTGTGTTTACTTTGTTCTTCTTTTTGTAGTTCTTTGAGGTGTAATGTTAGGTTGTTTATTTGAGATCTTTCTTCTTTTTTGATGCTTGTGTTTATTGCTATAAACTTCCCTCTTAGAACTACTTTTGCTGCATCCGCTAAGATTTGATCTGTTGTGTGTCCATTTTTGTTTGTCTCAAGTTATTTTTTAATTTCTCTTTTAAGTTCTTTTTTGACTTATTGGTTGTTCAGGAGCATATTGTTTAGTTTCTAGGTTATTTGTGAATTTTCTGAAATTCCTCCTGTTACTGATTTTTAGTTTCATACCATTACAGTCAAAAGAGAGACTGGATATGATTTTAATCTTCTTAAATTTATTGAGCTGTTTGTTTTAATTAATCTACTTAAAAATATATAATGTTAGATAATCACCAAACTTAATTTCAGGTGCATTAGAATTAAATCTCTACCAAATAAAATCTTAAACAAACCAGAAGAAACTATAAGTAAATAATCTATAGAGGTGGAAGTATTTTCTTATCATAAAAGACATGGAAAAATCATGGAGGAATATATTTTTGAATTATAAAATTTAAAACCTTGTAGTTCTTAAAAAACATAAATTAAACCTCAAATGCACAATTAGAAAAAGAAATCTATTTGTAAATAATCTAATAAGCAAAGTATTGTTATCCTTAATACATTAAGAAGTCTTCAAAATGGCAAGAAAACTCTAATAATCCAATAGGAATATAGGCAGATGGTATAAAATGACAAATGTGAAATCTTATTAGTAGTCGCACTGCAAACTAAGACAAACATAAAACTGTTATTCTTGTGACAAATAGTCAAAGTTTAAAAATATATAATATTAAATTCATTGTGTCAGACACAAATTTCAAGAGGAAGTTTGAATTGGAATTATATTTTCTGCAAGAAATTTGACAAGATATACAAAAATTTTAAGAATTCTTTGAATTTCACCTTGGGAAATTAATCATAAGGAAAATACTTACAATGCATTGAAGACATAAATATTCACCCAGCTTTACTTATCAGACTGAAAATTATAAATAACCCATAATATACACAATGTGTAACAGCTAAATAAATTATGGTATTTCCACATTATGAATAATTATATAGATGTAAAATTAGGATTCCAAGAAATTTTAATGAAAACAGTTATAATATGATATTAAGTTAAAATTCAGGGTACAAAATATGTGTACAGCAGAGTTGATCTCATTTTTGCACATTCGTGTACATATGTGACTGAAATTAGAACTAATTGTTCTTGAGCACTTACTCTATGCCAGGCACCATTCTAAGTGTTTTACAAGATCTACCAATTATCAATTTATTTCCTTTCAGCTGCAAATTCACCCTTTTTGCCTGCTCTGTGAAAATGGAACTAGGCTCTTTAAATAATTTTCCTTCGCCATCTGGTACAATGTTAAGTTTGTCAGTAGAGGATGCTAGAGAGCTACTGCCTAAGGGAAGGGTTTTCTTTCCTGTTTCTTTGGCTTCTCCAGCACCTGACTCCTGCAATACAGAACAACCAGCAGCTTCCCTTGGCACCTGTCTTTCCCAGACAGGCAGTTTTGTAGCAGTTTTGTAGCAGTTTTGTAGTGTTCTTATGAAACACTGTCTTATGAAAGCTCTCCCCTGGCACTCTGGAGGAAAGATCTCTGACAAGTTCTGCCACTATGTCATCACAAGCTCTCTTCCATTGAATGAGCCACAGCAAGGCCCTCTTCAATAAGGTTTGGATGAGGAGAGGGGAAGGAACTCTTCCTAGGGTGCTCTAATGGGAATTATGTCATTTAATGTCCATAAGAACCCTAGGTATTAATAATAGATTATTATCTCTGTTACAAATGAGGAAACCAAGGAATCATATAAGATCACATAAATAGGAGCTGATGAAGCCAGAATTTAATCCAAGCACTTTGGCTCCAAAGTATGTAAAGTCATCCCTCAGGATTCTTGGAGTATTGGTTCCAGGACCCTGCAGACACCAAAATCTGAGGATGCTCACGTCCCTTATATAAAATGGCATAGTATTTGCATATTACTTATCCACATCCTCCTATATACTTTAAATCATCCCTAGATTACTTATAATACCTGATACAATATAAGTAGCTGTTATAATATATTAGATTTTTTATTTGTATTATTTTTATCGTTGCTTTGTTATTTTTTATTAGAGTTTTTTCCTGAATATTTTTGAACCATAGTTGATTGAATCTACCAAAGCGAAATGCACAGATACGGAGGGCCAATTATACTTACCACTATGCGATACCGACTTCTGAAATATTGAGCATATACACAGGTACATGAAAAGATATTGGAAAGAAAAGCAGGTACATGTAAACGGTAGCTATTTTGAGGTGGTGAAAATGACAGGTGTCTTATATTACTGTTGTGCAATTTCTGAATTTCCTTCAATAAGCAAATATTAATTTTATATTCAGAAACATATACATACTTAAGCTAAGAAAGAAATTCTAAAGAATCCTCTATGGACCAAAGATATTTCAGTCTTTACATGAAGACACACTACCAATTCAGTAAAGTGCAGACTCACCAAAGCTATGTTTTATTAATATTTCTACAGCCTTTACTTGAAACACTTTCCTGATGTACAGATGCAATATGCATCACTAAGACCGTAATTCCAAATTTCCATAAGAGCTATGCTTACAATGCATTCAGCACTGAGGCAAGAGTAACTATAGCTAAGTTTTAATTTGCATAATTACAATCCCACACAAATAGAGAGCATTCATTATGGTTATGCCTGGCCTGGCTCCAGTTTGTATCATTTCCCAGGCTGTACAACTAATGTTAGTAACAGTGCAGAGCAAATTTATAATAAATTTAAGGAAGCTAAACCATAACATTATATCCCAATTTCAAGTTATATAAAGTTATCCATCATTTCTCAGGAAAGTCTCTCTCCCTTTTTTTTAATCTATTTGTTCTGAATTCTTTATATCACACTCGATAACTTGCTTTCTGCTTTTCCATCAACTATATTACAAACTGTAACATTTCCCTTCTTATTCCTGAATTCCTTCATGAGGCGCCTGCCAGTCTGGGAGAATAAATTTTCTAACATGCCTGATATTTTTACCCCCAAAGGGTTCAGTGTCAAGAGTAAGACTGTTATTTTTTATTTTATAAGGAAAAAAAGGAAATCTATGCTTTTCCTATATACTTCCAAGCACATTCCACAACACCCTTGCAGTAATTATCTCTAAGTTTAAAACAAAATGTAAGCAGACATTTTAAAGAAATTAGTAATCACTTGAAAAAACTTCAGGTGAAAGCCCATTGTCTTAAAATAGTGGGGAATCTTTAATATTGTGGGAATATCTTTGTATATTAGGTATGAAAAAACAGATATTTTAGCTTTTTCTGCTCTAATTTAGAATATTATTTTCAACTATCCCACACATTATGAAGTTTATGAGAATCTTGTATCATCATAGGGGATCATATTGTTACTCTTGACTATCCATTCTTTATTATTAATATTTTATTTGTATCTGCATCATACATTTAATGAGTCAATCATCAAATAATACTAGTTGAGTCAGAAATAATGTTTGAGAAAATAAATTTTTATTCAGTTACTAGATGGTTAATACAAGCATAATTGTTATAACAACAAATATGAAAAAAATATAATAGCATTTTTATAGTAAAAGCTTAATCCCCTATGCTGAGAAACTGCTCAAATCATGCAATAATCTTTGGCTAAAGGGACTGACTTAATTCTTGCCATACCCACAGTTCTCTTCTTTTTTCATTGTCCAGGTTCTACTTTTGTGGGTTTCTCATTGCTCTTGTCTTTCACCACCTGAGCGCAGAAGTTTTTCATATATAAACGCCTTAACACTATTTGCAGAAAATTCTTACTATCCATTAAGTCTGAAATTACTTATTTTAATTGTAAAGTATTTTTCAATTACATTGCTCCAGAGGTTTTGCCTCTTCTGATATGTGCTGCTAAATGACTATACCAGGTTATTATTACCAATAAAGGTTTTGTTTTCTAATTATTGAAGTTGCCTCTATTATGGGTCTCTATGTATCCTGCTCATGTCTTCCTTGTAGTTCCTTCTTGTAAGGATCTGAGAGGCATATTATTCTACTTTTTTGTAAGAAGAATAACTTGTAGACTGATCCTAGGTAGTAAGAGATTTTCTAATACCCAGAACATGAGTGTAATGATAAAGGTAGCCACAAATTCTTTGCTAGTCTTCTCATTAAAAACTGATGATTCTAATTCCCCTCTCCTTGAATCTGTGCTGGCCTTGTGACTTGCTTGACCAATAGAATACAACAGAAATGATGTTCTGGGACTTCTGTGGCTAGGTCATAAAAACCCTTGTATCTTCAGCCTAGATCTCTTGGAACATTCCCTGTAGGAGCCCTGGTCAGTCATTTAGTAACTCCAACTACCCTGAGACCATCATCCTGGAGATGCCATGTGTAGATGCTGTGGTCAACAGTCTCAACTGTTGCATGCACCCTGGGAAGGTGACAGACATGCAAGTGAAGCCAATTTGAACCCTCTGGACCGGTCTACTCATTAGTTGAATGCTATGGAGTGACTTCTATTCATCCCATGTGGAACAGAATAATCACCCAGACCAGCCCAAATTCCTGATCTACAAAATCACCAGATAATAAATTGGCCATTGTTCTTTTTTTTGGTTCTTTCTCCTGTACCCTCTGACAGCAGAAAAAAATTGGCCATTGTTTAAGCCACTAAGTTTTGGGTGGTTTGTCGTGCAACAATTGGTAACTGGAACTTTCTTCCCTGTCCGCAGAAGTTTGGTGGTTTTATTCTTTAAGCATTTCACACCTAATTTATGTCAGCGACACTAATATGGTAGAGATTATGAAAATTCTGCTTCCCACAGAATGAACTGGAATGAAGACACATCTGTTCATCAGGTGAAATAGTAATAAAGAATGCCCAGTTGGCCGTTTTATTAAGAGAATTTACAGATTCAGTTCAACTGGAAAAAATATCTCCTGGCAGAAGAAATGGATTCTTCGTAGAATTAAGGTGCTAACCTTGCTCAGCTTTATTTTTAAAGGATAAAGTACTAAAATATTTTTCCAGGGTTATAGCAGGGAGGTAAAGGAGCAGTAGGGAGGCAGAAAAGTCAAACTACATTAGGAAATTTATGGGTTTATCAGATAACAAAATTCCTGATTTCTTCAAGTCCCTTGTTTTTAGTGGGGTTTTTTCCCCTAAGCAATCAATGTGTTTCTTCCTGACCCTATCATCACTATTTCATACTTGCATATATGAGATAAAATCTTGCCTCCTAAGCTGAAGATAAGAAGAAAAGTGAAGAGGTATACTGGAACGTGAGCTATCACCTCTATCTGAATTTGAAAGATGAGCTCATTAGAATCCTTACTGAAGAACACAGCTCATTGCTAAGATCATTTTTCTTCAGAGTAGTGATTCCCAAACCAAGGTATGCATCAGAATTACCTAGGAAGTTTTAAAAAATATTTCCACAATTTCTAGTGTGGGATGAGAATATGTGTGTATGCATTGGACAAGATTCTTTCAGCACAAAAACAAAAATCAAAACAATACAAAATGAAAACTAGAAAAAGCAACTCAAATTGACTTAAGCAAAAAAGAGAATTTATTAATTCACGTAACTGAAGAGTCTACTCTTTTAGATGTTTCTATTGGTGTATACCTTCTATTTCTAAATAACATGAGGAGTTTCAGCTCTTAATATTTCAATTGTGGGACTTACCTATTGACTTCCCATTGTGGAAGATGAGGATTTAGTTTTTCACTAATCCCTGTTCCATACATCCCTTTCCAAACCCCTCCCCACCCATGTTCCCTCTTCCACACTTTCTAATGTAGTTCAATAGTCAAGGTTGTATTTCTACAGCTATGTAACTGCCACTTACAGATGAGTGACAGAAGTACTAATGTTAAACTCAACTTCTCTCTTAGAAGTGTTCATTGTCAGTTTGTTCGAATATATTAAGTCTTCAATGAATTTCATCTTTTTTCATCTGTACCTTTTGCCTTCTAAGGCAGCTCTCATCTTGGGATCTTCCTTTTTCTTTCTTCCCTAATCAACCTCTTGCATCCTGGCTTGCATGTCTTGCTCTTTCTTGATTTACTCCCTTATTCTGGCAAATGGAAGATGATATTTTGAAATCCTGCACACCTGAAAAATATCATCAAATACTCTTAGTTGTGATAGACAGCTAATTGAGCTTAGAGTTATAAATTGTAAATCTTATTTTCTTGGAATTTGAAGGCAAATCTCCTTTGCCTTCTAACTTCCAGCATTGCTATTGCTAAGTCCAATGACATTTTGATTCTTGATCTTTTATATGAAACCATATTTTCTCCTTAGTAGCTTGTAGGTTCTTTTCTCCCAAATGTTTGAAATTTCATGATTGTGTGCCTTGGTTTAGCTCTATTTTAATCCATTTTGCTGTCACAGAAATTTGTAGTTGGAAAACTCATGACCTTTAGTTCTAGGAAATTTTCTAGAATTATTTACACAGTAATTTTCCTTCCTCTGTTTCCTTTGTTCTCTATCTTTGCACCTCTGATTAATGAAAATTTGGACTTCCCAGATGGATCCTCTTATTTTCTTTTCTCTATTATTTTCCATTTTTTGTCTTGTGCTTTATCTCCTGGAAGATTTCAACTGAGTAATCCAAAATTTCTAAAGCAGTTTTTTATGTCTACTATAGTTTTTGGTTTCTAAAACTTGTTTGGATCAAAAATAATGTTATTTTTTAATGGATTTTATTTTTTTCTTTCTTCATCTGAACCTTAAGTGTTTTGTTGTTGTTGTTGTTTGGCATGTTCTTCTCCCTATATGATTTCTTCCAAGTCACTTCTTACTCTATGTTTAGGTTTCTCTTTGCTGTTCAAGGCTTTCCTTAAACACCTGATGTTTCCTGACTCTCCAGTGGTCGATTAGATGACCATTCACTAAAAGTTCTGTTTTTCCTCCCTATTTGAGTATGGTAGATGGCCTCCAATGACAGCTGCCAATAATTCTTCCCATCCCTGTCTACTTCCCCTCCTTTGAATGTATTCTGGTCTTATGATTTGTTTTGACCAATAGCATGCTGGAACTGGTATGCTATACCACTTCCAGGCATAGGCCTTAAAACTTCCATTTTAACTCTTGAAATGCTCTCACCACCACGTAAGGAAGCTCATCCTAGACTACTAAATAATGAGAGACCACATGGAGGGATTAGACACATGGAGGAGAACCAAGGTACCCTAATCAACAGCTGATACCAACTGTTAAATGTGGGAAAGAGACCATATCTTGGATGTTTTAGCCTCAGCTGAGCTCTCTGTTGAATGAGTCCTCAGGGACTCTAGCTGATATCACAGAGAACAGAAGAATCACCGTACTGACAAACTCTAAAAATACGAAAAATTAGGCCAGGCACAGTGGCTCATGCCCATAATTCCAGCATTTAGGGAGGCCGAGGCAGGAAGATCACTTCAGGCCAGGAGTTAGAGACCAGTCTGGGCAACATAGCGAGACCTCCATCTGCACAAAAAATATTTTTTTTAAATAAGCCAGTCCTGGTGGTGCACACCTGTAGTCCTAGCTACTTGGGAGGCTGAGGCAGGAAGATTGCTTGAGCCCTGGAGTTTAAGGTTGCAGTGAGCTATGATTGTACCACTGCAACCCAGCCTGGGCACCAGGATGAGACCCTGACTCTAATTTTTAGAAATATGAAAAATACCACAACAATACATAATGTATTAAGTCACTGAGCTTTGTGGTAATAGCTAATTGATGTAGGGGGTATTATATATCATCACTTCAGGACATTAGGCTTAGCTGTTTGACATGCTTTAACCAATGAAATGTTAGCAGAAGTGATGTCTGCCACTTTTGAGCAAAAGCTTTAAGAATCAGTGCACGGTATACATGATCTTCCTACATGCATAAAGCCAGCAACATGCCATATAGAGGCTATTACCAAGAAGTCTAGGTTTCTCAAATTGAAACTGACTTCGAGCTGAACACTGCATGGGTGCAAGCCATTGAGATTTGGAAATCATTTGTTACTCCAGCATAGCCTAGCCTTTCCTGCCT